>CM022477.1:15108975-15314768 GCA_011952105.1 Coreoperca whiteheadi
CCCCTGCCCCCATCCCCCCACCACCACACACACAGATAACTATATTAATTTTCAGCCTCCACGCGCGCACATACGTGCACAGCCACGGATGACTAATCCAAACAAGTTGTGCCTTAGGGGAGAGATGGAAGTAAATAGGGGAGGGGCGGATAAATTGGAGAGGATAATAAAGGGACGGGTGGAAGAAACAAGGAAGAAAGGGAGAAAATGGGGTGAAATAATTATTCTGTTTGTATATGAATGATTTATGGTGATCAAAGGCAGTTCTGAGGCGATGCCTTACATGCGTGTTTTCTCTCTGAAGGATTTCTTTAGCAAGTCGGACCCTTTCCTGGAGATTTTTAGAATAAATGATGACGGGACTGAGTCGCTCGTACACAGAACTGAGGTAATTACATGCACACACAAACACACATATTGATGTATTATTTACTGCTACAGACCTGATTAACAAAAATGTTGATGTTTTGTGGACTGTACATGGTAGACGATCATGAACAACCTGAGCCCTGTTTGGAAATCCTTCAAAGTTTCCTTGAACACACTCTGCAGTGGTGACCATGACAGAGGGCTAAAGGTGAGTCTGCTACTGTTCTTGCAGGTCATTATAATGGAAATATCATTTTTATCTAACCTTAAATATAATCTGCAACAACAATCTCAGTGTGCAAAACCTTGGCCACAGCTCCCTTCATTTTTTTTAAGTTCCCCCAGGGAGACAGTGAACATTTAGAGGGAGAGGCCGAACAACTCCTGAAGGCCTGCAGGTGTTTCTTTGCAAGTTGTTTTTTTCTGCAGCATACAAATGATGAGATTTGTAAAACACAAGCATTGCCAAAGTGCCACATACCCAAAAATATATAACTGAATCAAACCATGTGAGCAAGTCACAAAGCAGCCTCAATCATCGCCTTTCATTTTCTTCACCGATTCATGAGTTGAGTACAGGTCATGTGCTGCCTTTCCTGATGTCACTGTGTTATTTAAAGAGCCGGAGGGGTGTGAAAGAGCTCAGTGGTCGTCCTAAACTCTCACCTTTACCTGCCAGAATAGATCTGCGTGTGCGCGTTTGTGTGTGTGTGCATATGTGCGAAAGTGGTGGCCGCACATCAGCTCTGAACAGTTATTCTTTTTCCATGAATAAACATGTGCTTGTTCATTAAATATTCAGAGGCGTCTTAACTCTGCATGGCTCCTGACAGCAGGAGAAAGGGCTCACACACACATGCACGCCATTGGCTATGGTTTCCAGGGCTACGTGTTTGAACCATCAGCGCTATAGTGAGAAATGGCAGGGCAGAGATTTCTATTCAGACCAGTGCTTCCTTTTCGCCAGGCTCTTAACTGACCAATGCATAAATGCATAACCCTCCTCTACAGAGTCTGTCTGTCTCTCGTTTTGTATTTCTCCTTATCTGTTTCCCCACCTCTGTACTTTCTTTCTATCCCTTTCATTGGTCTCTCTCTCCCTCTCGGTTCAACAGTTAGTATTCAGCGGATGGAATGGAGGTTCTTCATTTTTTTCATTACTCTCTCCCACAACTCTCAGCAACTTGAAGTGGATGCAAGGCTGCAAAAGCGAGCGCTTGCTCCCTCACACACAAACATTACTGTCAAAAACACAGACACGCATGTAATCCACAAATTATTACACACAGACAAAAAAGGTACGCACACTTCAGGTGCAGGCACTCGGCAACTTAAGTGGGAGCCAGGAAATAAGGAGATTACTGCCAGTCGTTTTTAATCAACCGTTGTTAGATCGGTTCTGATTGCTAGTTGTTGGGGTGACCTCAGGCAAGAAAGTCAAAAGCTCGACAGCAAAATGTCTTATTCACAGCGATTAAACCTTTGTGAAATCTAGAAGCATTTTTCTTTGTGTGTGTGTGTGTGTGTGTGTGTGTGTGTGTGTGTGTGTGTGTGTGTGTGTTAAAGTGCGTCTCCGCTGACCAACTGTATTGAATGTTATTGATTGTACAAACTCTGCGGGACAGTCCAGATTTTGGTTCCTTTTGTCATCTTTTGAAATGATATGTGTGTGTCTTTATGTTGCGCTAAGTCTTGGCCCGCTGACTCGCACTTTTCACTGGTGATTGAGGCTATTATCTCATTTAAGAGAACAAACTGTTACACCTAAACACACACACACACATAAAGCGGTCTCTTAAGCCACGTCCCTCCCAGCATCCTCTGATTAATATTTCACCGCTCTGTTGCCCCCCCACCAACACTGCCTTATCAATCATTCAGCATGGCATTTCCCTGCATGCCATGAGTGCATGTGTGTGTGTGTGTGTGTGTGCGCTCTAACTGAATGAATGTGTGCGCTTGTGTATGTGTGTCTCTTTGTGTCTCTTCCAGTGCACAGTTTGGGACTGGGACTCTAATGGAAAACACGACTTTATTGGGGAGTTTCAGACCACCTATAAGGAGTTGAGAGCAGAGCAGGAGGGCAAACAGGTAAGCACAAGCACAAGCACACACCAATGGATGAAAGGAGTGATGACTGCACACTAACTCACCACAAATTTACTTCTGTATCTTGCTACTCCACAAAAATTATATGATTAAAATGATTAAAATATTGTACATGACTAAAAAGCTATAAAGGTATATTTTGCTGGCAAAATCTCCACATATATGCATCCATTAGCATCCATTATAGGTTGACTCTGGCATCAGGCTGTGTTAGTCCTGGTTGTTCGGCTGGTCAGGTTCTTAAAGCTCTGTGTTTTTGAAACATATGCAAAACGTTGCCCATCTCAATAAATATGTGGTTGTTCTGTTTTTCAGTAGTCCTGCATGTAATTATGCTCCTCCCAATGTGTGTGTTTGCCCAGATTCAATGGGAGTGCATCAACCCTAAATACCAGATGAAGAAGAAGAATTACAGAAACTCTGGTGTTGTCATTCTCAACCATTGTAAGGTGAAGTAACACAATATCAGTCTAATATGCTTCTACTTTCTGCAGTCCCTCCCTGTTTGAGTGTCACAGGTCTAATAGAGCTGCAAATAATTATTTTTTCATTACTAATTAAAGTTGCCCTGTGGCGCTTTCTTATAAACAAACAAAAGTTATGTTTATATTCCTCACCAAAACTCATTGTGTGTTTCTTTGAAGACTATCAAACATGTTGAATGTATTTCTCTCCTCATTTAACATCCAGCGACAGATATATTTGTGTCACATCGCCACCACTACTAGTGGTCAAAAAGGCTCCACAGGGTACCTTTAATCTATCACTTCATTGTTTAGTTGATCTTTTGTTTATTGTTTAAAAGTCAGATAACTGTGATCCCCTTCTCACATTTCCCAGAGCCCAAGGTGACATATCCAAATTGCGGGTTTTGTCCAACCTACAGTCCTAAACCAAAGATTTTAAATTTACAATTAAATAAAACACAGACAAGCAGCAAATACTCATATTTAAGAATCTGGAACCAGAAAATGTTGATGTAACAAAAACAATTTATTGTTAGCGGTTAATATTGTGTTAACTAATTGATTAATTATTTCAGCATAAATGTCGAGCGTCACCACACATCGACCACAGCTACATCAACCTCATTAAGCTTTTATCATATGTGATTTTGAATCCATGTCATGGCCTAAATTTCAACATTTCCCCTGACAGATCATCAAAATGTATTCCTTCCTGGATTACATCATGGGAGGCTGCCAAATTCAGTTCACAGTAAGTTTTGTCACATATAATCTCTTCAATGTTTACAGCAGCATGTCATTGTCTGTCCGTGCCCACTCACACTGTGTGAGCGTATGAGTTTGTCTGTTTCTGTGCCAGGTGGCAATAGACTTCACAGCGTCCAATGGGGATCCCAGAAACAGCTGCTCCCTCCACTATATCCACCCCTACCAGCCCAACGAGTACCTCAAAGCGCTAGTGGCTGTAGGGGAGATCTGCCAAGACTATGACAGGTGTAGGAGCCACTCCATCAATCATCGTTTAGCTAATGCTGACACACACACACACATTCAAACACATACACACTCTAGATTTTTCCTCCGAGGACCTTCTGCATGAAGAGATTTCTACGTGTTTACAATGTAAACCTTGTGTCCATTATTTGTCCTTCCCTCTGTACCTTTCTCCATCTTTTTCAATGGATCACGTGTCTCTCTCTCTTTCTCCAGTGATAAAATGTTCCCTGCGTTTGGTTTTGGAGCACTGATACCACCTGACTTCAAGGTAGGACATTTGGGATGTGTGCATGTGTGTGTTTGCAGTAGAAGGGGGAGTTCTGGATACTTTTTTAAGATCTCTTTTGGAGGCACAGCTTGCTTTTGATCAACATGAAAAGAGAATGCATCTGTCAACCTGTGAATTGAAACATGTGCTGGGTGTTTGGTTTAACGTGGCAGTAAAATGCTTTGTGTTCTCTGCCCTACATGTAGGTTTCTCACGATTTTGCTGTGAATTTCGATGAGGACAATCCTGAATGTGCTGGTCAGCTATCAAACAAATACACACACACACACTTGACTTCTTGAAACACAGAGACTTTCATATTCATACATCACAGGACCAAAACCGTCCTATAGTATCACTGCTGCGCTCTCATCTCTCCCTGGCTATCAGTCTCATATTTCTCCCTCTATATCTGTCCCCACCCTCTGTTTCTTCCTCTCACACACACAAATACACACAGGAATACACGCATACTTAAACACACACACACACACACACACACACACAGCTGGGAGATTTGTCACTGTGCTGCAGGAAGTATTTCAGGTTCTAAGATAGAGAGAAAAACAACACTAATCTCTATGTGTGAAATGGGCTTTTGCGCTTTTCTCTCCACATAGCTGCATTCCTGCCGTGAAGGTGTGTGTGTGTCAGCTTGTGTTTGTGTGGACTATATGGGAATGCTGTTTGAAAAATGCCCAGTCACCTTGGAGTGCAATGACACGCGCAGAGTCTGATTTATTTTAGCAGATACTTTTGCAAGGACAAGAACTTTGACTTGGCGAGGTCTGTGCAGTGCGACATATAGACAGGAAGACAAGTAAAGAAGAAGCAAAAGAACCTGTATATGTGTGGGTGTGTTGCAGGGATCCAAGGCGTGGTGGAGGCCTACCAGAATTGCCTCCCCAAGATCCAGCTGTACGGGCCCACCAACATCGCCCCAATCATCCAGAAAGTGGCCTCGTCTGCCTCCGAGGAGATGCACACTAAAGAGGCCATGGTGAGAGAGAGAATGAGAAAGTCTGGACCATTTTGTTCCTGTTATTATGGCTGTTGGTGTTTGCAATGGCACACCGGGGAGACAAGGAAAAGACAAATAGCAATGAAAAGACAAAAGTGAGACATCAGTGGAGGTAAAATATGGGAGAAAGAAGAGCAAAAAGAGGGAAGATTTGATTGATATTAATTTAATTCCAGTCATAAATTTTGGAGCACAAATTCCTCTCTGCCTTAATGCCTCCCACTTCCCTCTGGCTCTCTGGTGGATTAGAATGAGTTTTATTCAAATTAGCCCCTGCCAAGAAGCCATTTTTAAAACATAAAATTCATCAAACATCTATTCCTCCCTCCCCACATCCCCCTCCCTTCCACCCACACATTTCTCCTCTCCCACCACCATCCCTCCTCCTGTCCCACCAGGAATACTTCATCCTGCTGATCCTGACAGATGGCGTCATCACCGACATGGCGGACACACGGGAGGCCATCGTGCATGCCTCCCACCTGCCAATGTCCGTCATCATTGTCGGCGTGGGCAACGCAGACTTCACTGACATGCAGATATTGGACGGGGACGACGGAATCCTGCGTTCACCAAAGGGCGAGCCTGTCCTCCGTGACATTGTGCAGTTTGTCCCCTTCAAGGACTTCAAACACGTAGGTGGCGGTAGGAGTAGGGGTAAAGGGCAAGGGATAGAAGTATTTAATTTCTGGAAAAGTCACAGAGCTTTGATAAATGCATTCCAGGCAGAAAATGGGACTAAATCTCCAGGGAAGTCAGGCAACATCAAGACATATACAAATGAGGCGCTATATAAGAATGCAGCAGAATGGATTTTTGCACTAGAGGCAGTTTTTCAGCTATTTTATACCATGTGTTGCTACTTCTTCACAGCCTAACTATAGTGGGTACCAAACTGTAGCGCTTTCTCAAGCTGAGTAACAACATTAAAGGGCATAGGAAATGTGAGGTCATAAAAGAATATCTACTCATGAAATGTTTCGAAATTTCACATCATGGCCACAAAAGTGCTCTAAGTGGGGCTAGGTATTGCTTAAAATTTTTCAACACTGTTGCCAGATTCTGTACAGATATCAATCAATGCTATGTTCACATTTCTACAAACCTAATTTAATTTGTTTATTGTCTTCAGCCTACTGCAGATAACAATGTAAACACAAGGCTCATGTAAATTTCAATAAATATGGTGTCATAGCCTCCAATAATAAGCAATGCTCTTCACACAAAGACAAGCATACAAACCATGGCTACTCTGCCTCATTCAGCATCAGACTATTTGAACAGTCCGTGGTGCTGAAATGAAGTCTTGTAAACTAGACACAGATAAGAAATCATGGCATGCTGAAGGCTTTTTTTTAAGGCAGGAACAACACCAGCATTTTTATTCAACCATAAATAAAGCAGCCCTCTGTTTTCTCTAGTCTATACTGCAACACAGAACATACTTATCACATACGTGTCTTCTTTTTTTTTCCAAATGAGTATCAACATAAGCTGCTGTGAATCTGTTTGCCTTTCTAACAGGGAAAATGACATCTGCCGTTTGATACAATCCCAAAACAAACCAATGCATCAATTTTAGTCTTAAATGGATTACTGTATAAGAAATAAACAAACAAAATATATTGATAACATATCAGCCAGTGTTTCCACCATACCTGTAAAACATTGGCTCCCCAATGAATTTGCTGAAAAAGCTGGCCCGTGGTTGAACTTAACTGCCGACCCCTGATTTAGAGGAAATATGTGATCTAAGTAAACAAGAATCAGACCAAGCATTTCATTTCAATATTCAAACCTTGACAGATTTCAGAACTTATGTGTATTAGACTTATTTTGTCATTACTCAGAAAGTGTTATGGTTCAATACTGAGCCTTGTTATAAGATAAAAACACTGACAACCCCATTGCTTGGTCTGGCCCAAGTGCAACTGCATTTAAAAAGTTCTACTTTAACAGTGACTCTGTGTGTGTGTGTGTGTGTGTGTGTGTGTGTGGTAAGAAGTGCTGTACTGAGGGAGTAGCAAGTGTGAGTGTGTGGGCGTAATATGCTTGGTGTGCTCGTCAAAACACATCAGCTATCTGCTCACTGCGTGTGACAGGGTCTGTTTGGCTGGCTCTGTTATGGTGAGTTTGGTCTGTGACAGGTTGAGAAATCAACCAATTACATCCCAGCTAAATAGAAAGGGGGGGGGGTATGACCTCAGCAAATGTAGAAACATATAGTTTGCCCAAAAGTACACAGAGAGAGACAGTCAGAGAGTAGAAGTGAAGAATAAATCTGGAGGAAACCGAAGAGGAAGGTGGAGGGATTGAGACAGCGCCCGGTGGTGGTGATGTTGGTGGGGGGGTCAACAGGAGACTGGAGCTAAAGACAAAAGGGAGCGAGGGAGTGTGTGACAGAGGTGGAGAGGTGATTTTCTGCTCTGTCGTTTCTTTTCAGAAAGGATTAGCAGGACGGAGCTGCTGTGTGACAGGCGGAGTGGGGGATAACAGGTAGATAGGAGCAGAGGAGATAAAGCAGGAGGGAGGGTGGAAATGAGAGGCGGGGGTCGGGGTGGGTGCACTTTGATGATGCATTGTCTCAGGGAATTATGTGAGACGGAGTACGACAGACACTCTGACTTTGAGGATTCGGATGTGTGGGAGCATATGTGTGCAGGCAGACAAGTGGCTGGCTTGTGTGCGTAATTATGTGCATGTGTGTTCATGTATAGGAATGTTTTTTTCTCTTTTTCAGTACTGAATATAAGTATAGTTTTTAGTGTTTCAGCGTTATCTGAATATTTTATACTTTTACTGTACATTTTAAAGGAGCAGTCTACCATTTATTAAGTACATTCATCACCACTCCTAAAGTCCTTTTGATGGAAGAAAACATTTAGCTTTTTTTAAACTAACAAAAAATCTGCCTTGTTTTAAACTGGATAGCAATGGATTATTGACATCACCCTATGGCTTTTGAAAGGTTTTCTTGTGACTCAGTTTTTTATTAATTTATTGCATATGTATAACAAAAAATAAAAAACAGAAAAAAGTCATATACAGACACATGGAAGTACAAAACTAATTTAACCCAACCCCATAACCCAAAAACCCATCTGAGCCTTTGTTGAAATCTAGAGGACATAATAGATCAGAAGACAACAAATAATAATAAATGCTACTTTAATTATAACTTTAACTAGAATAAACTGAAAGCCTAGAACGGTTTAATTTTTACAACATGCATCCTGGCTACGAATAGCTCCGATTAATAATGTCAAAGAAAGTTTTAATCCATTGGGTTTTTGTAATTCAGTGTGGAGGTTTCCCCACATAAAATGTCTTATTTTTTTGGCTGCAGAAGTTTCTGCTAGGAAAATGTACCTCCATGAATATTTTGAAAGGGTTTCTTGAGCCTGAAGTTGCCATAAACCTTCGTTAACCCACCAAAATTGGAGTTACAATTTTTCAAATAATATCAAAATCCAAAGAGCAAACTTTCCATTGTTAACGTATACAGCATTAACTGTACCAAGGGTTAATGTACACGATCGTTTACTTTTGCATATGTAAAGAGTGTGCTTTCATGCATTGTTTTTTTATGAATAGACATTTTTCTCCTTGAGAACCACCACATACAGTATAAACTGTAGAAACCAAGCTATGGTACTAGAGGACAAAAAGGTGAAAGCAGGGATGTTTTGAGGTTGCCAAATAAGCTTGTCTGATCACATCAGTCTCACTGGTCTAGACCTTTGACAGCATCAGGCTCAACAGTAAATTCTGGCATCCTAGAATCACGCATGGCAGGTGATGTGGTTGTATTTGTGACCTCTCTCCTCCTCTCGCTTTCTCTCTCTCTGTCTCTGTGTTTCCAGGCATCCCCAGCCGCACTGGCAAAAAGTGTTTTGGCAGAAGTCCCTAACCAGGTGGTGGATTACTACAACGCTAAAGGCATCAAACCCAAGTGTATGTCGGACTACGAGTCCACAAGAACCTTCAGCCCCTGACAATGGAATGCATGCAGACATACACTGAAATACACACATGTATATATCATATATATATATATACTTTATGTACTGTATAATACATATATACATGCAAAAGCACAAGCACATATACACACACAAAAACAAACATGTACACATAAACATACTACGTACAGTAGTCTAGCTCAGAGAATTAGCTCGTTCTGGTGAAACAATTTGAACTACTTCATTGATGACTATTGCATGTTTGGCCACAATGGCATCACCTGGGAAATTATTACTATCTACTGTATATCTGAAAGATGTTTATAGAAATAAGAGCAGTCTTCTGAACCAGCATGCAGACTCAGACCATAGCCCACCCAAAGAAATGACACTCCTACCTTATTTAGATAACTAGCAAGTAAAGACCAAAATATCTGAGGGTAGAAATGTCAAAATATGTGATTGCATAGCCGGAAATGATTAAAATTAGCATTGCAAATGTTATTTACGGGAATGGTAGCATTCCTGTTAGTGTACTGCATAAATGCATGCATAATTCAGCTCCTGCTAATATCCAATCTCCAGTAGCTGCTTGCTAGTTATCAAATAAAGTATCTCTGTCATGAGTGACATTCAGGGTTGTCTTGGGTGTTTTGGGTTCTTTTCTACAGATTTGTTTGAGATTTTGCTAAATGGAAACGAACAACAGAATAATTGTAATAATTTCTTAATAACCTTCTTAAACTGAAAAGAGTTAGGATAGAGTTAGGGAGCATAGCAAAGCGTATGTGGTAGACACTCATCTGTGAGCTGAAAACTGTTTTTTTTTTCTGTATTCTGCATGTTGATTATAATAAAGACATTTTGGTTTTCTCATTTTAGTGTAATTTGATGTTTGCGTGTACGTGTACTTGTATTAGTCATACTGTGGGGACATAAATATGTTCACACAGTCCCACAAGGGGGACTCACCTCCCTTTTGGGAACAAAAAGCTGGTCAATACAAAGTAAACCATTACATTTTAGATTAAGACTTGGTTTTTGATAAAGGTTAGAATTGGGGTTGGGCATGTAGTGATTATAGCCATTTTAAGGTTAAGTCTCTGAGGAATTAAAGTAAAACAATGTAATTTCCTAAGTGACAAAAACAACTATTTGTGTGTGTGTTCAGGTGTGCAGCATGGAGGTATAATCAAGAATAACAAAGAAAAAGCAGGTGGCAGTCTGTTTGTTGATTTATTTATTTCTGCCCCATGAGCTTCTGTCTATCTGTTTGCCACTGAATATGCAGACAATTTGTATATACAGACCTCCACTGAGGCATCACACATCTTTCTCTGTCTCTGTGTGTCTCTCATGGACCGCCCTGTCTTGTTGTTGAATGAACCAGCACTCCACTATACTTGAAACTGCACACACACAAATTACAGTGTCGGCTCACAGACACCTTCATCCACAACATCTCTCTTTCACTCTTTCTACGTCTCCCAGTCAGACATTAAAATGCAAGAATAAATTATTTCACTAATCTCCATATAGTTAATTAGGGCAAACCAAAGTTGGGCTGTCCTGCAGGTACACTCCATATGTGCCTCAATCTCTGAAAGTCAGATCAGTATTCAAAACATGAGCTTCCTGATATCTGTTTCAGAGACCACCCACATCAGAAAAGTTATACTGAGATAGACTGACAGAATCAGTTGTATAAAGGCTGGGAGAAACCACTTAAAATGAGCAAAGATCATACTGTACTTTCTATTCTATTCTGTTCTGCTCTATTATATAACCTAACATCATTCTCTAGAGCTATAATGTTATGTTTAATACAATTAAATAAGACAATGAGGCAACAGTAACAGTGTTACACAGTATATTGTTATAGCTTAATTCAGGAGGCCATCAGAATGGAGCCTCAAATCAATGGATTTTGTTTTTATTTACATTTTTATTTAAATTAAAAAACATTTATCATGCTATCTAGCCCAGAAATGGAAATTTAAACATCAACACGTTCATGAACACTGGGCAAACTCGGTTGACGAAGATCACGTAATAGGATAGAGAGCTCCAGAACTACTAAATGGACCTTAAGGGGAAATTGTTTTGTCAGTTTCTGTTTCCAAGGTCAAGAATGAACTTTCAAACTCGACATGCATTATCGTTTTGGTTTTGTTATTCGTATTAAGCCGTCAACAAAATTACGTTTTATTTAAAAATTTAAACATAATACTGAGTTTGAATCGCTATAAAAATGTAACTAGACCTACTGGTTGTGCGGAACCTTTGTCAGTGAGCCTCAGTATTGCGGAACTGTTTTGGTCCCGTACCGGAAGTAGCCAGGGTGACATTTCGAACAGGACGAAAACGAAGGCATGGTTGTGCCTATGTTGCGAGACCATGGAATTGTAGTTTATGTGTAGTTTTCTATATTGATGTTCAAGTGTATATATTAAAGACCGCAATGGCGACGTGGAGCTGTCGGTTACTTCTTCAGCGGGGAACTCGAGTCATTTCTCTGCGAGCAGCAGCTGAAAGGTTCCAAATGCTAATTGGCTAACATAGTTACTCTAATGCACTTCAGCTTGTAGCTTCGCTAAACTAGGTTTCTGTCGGGAAATAGCGGTACAGTTTTACAGAGTGATTCAGTAACGTTACTGCCTTTGCTGTTTTCATCCGAGCCTGTTATTAGCTGAAAATGGCTTGGTAAAATGTTCTCATTAAACACGGTAAAGCTAGCGGAGTTAGCTACCTGTGCTTCTTAGTGACGCAACGTTAGTGAGTAAACGTTAATAACTAACATATCTTACCATTTAATTAGAAATATTTTCCTACGGCTTCCCTAGATTTGTTTTTTATTGTTTGGCATGGGTTAAAGGTTCACCGGGACATTTGTGTGGTGATTTCACTGTATGGAAACATTTTTAAACTTCTAACGTGACACGAAATACTTGATTAACGTTAATGCAGAGACTGTTCGGACAAAGTTGATAAACCACTCCACAGTCCCAGTGAGTACAGGGACGAATGAGTAATGCGTTGATAGCCATCTGCAAGCAGACGTGGGTAGACTTCTACCAGGGTTTGTTCAGTCTTGTGTAATTTTTTTTTTTATATCTCGACTCGTCATTCAGCAGTGACATTTATGCACTTTAAATGCCCAAACTGTCCGTGTGAATGTGTGGACCTGGGTCTTACTCATCAGTAAGGACACTGCAATGACTGAACTGACTCTGCAGCAGCAGACCATAAGTAATAACATCTGTTCAACTTAGCAAACTTACAGTGTGAGTGTAGTAGCAGCAAAGCAAATTTCAGCGCAGCATACATGAGTAAGTGCTGGAATAATTATGGTGCAACAATATCGATAATCATTTAATGAATTTATCAAAATGAATTAGTTATTTAATTCATTCAACAAAAATGTCAAGTCAGCTTCTCAAATGTGAAATTTGCTGCTGATCTCTGTTGGGTATCATTGTAAACTGAATGTGTTTACAGTTTGGAGCGGTTTCTCAGATAAAATAAGCCATCCAAATCCTTACTTTGGGAAATTGTGATGGGCATATTTACCGTTTTTCTTGACAAAAACAATTCATTTTTAACATTAATCGACAAGGCAAAATAGTCTTTGTATGCTCCATGGTACTCTTGTATTGATTGGACACAGCTGTGAGTATTTGTCTGCACATTATCAGTCTAACTCTGGACGTAAGTGATAGTCTTCCTGGTAAATAACTCCACCTGATTCCCTGAATTTTTGTTCTTGCAGTCCTGCCAATTTGGTGGGTTGCGTTAGGACAGTAAAGACCACAACGTGGTTTGATGAACACCTCACAGATGAGAACCAGGAGTACATGAGGAAGAGCATGGCAGAGGAATACAGGAGACAAACAGCCGAAAAGCTTAACCCACTGAAAGATGAGCCCTGGCAGCGACATGAGTGGACAGAGGGTAGGTGTTGTGATTAGTGAGAGCCGTGTACATCATGAGTCCTCTTTCGGTTTGCTCGCACTTCAACCGTCTTTTCATGTCCTCCCAGGTAGTCGAAGAGTTGGGTTAGTAGCTGTGAAGTTGGGGATGGCTCCTATCTGGACAAAAACAGGAGAAAGACATGTAGTCACCATGTTACAGGTACCACACAGCCACACACACCTGGTGCGTTTTCTGTTGTGCTTTAACGTTGCATCAAATCCACCACAGGCATTCTTTAGCCATGACAACGTATTTTTATGATTGTCTATAATGAAATGACCAGCAGGTAAGAAAATAAGTCAAATTAAAAAGGTGGGGGCATGCGATTCTGGAGAAATCCAGTGCCATGACAAATACCATGATATAGAGGGAACAACGACACAGCAAGTAATGTAACTAATGTTACTTAGGTAATGGGTTAGCAAACAGTCGCCACAGTTGCTGCGACGCTAACAGCCAGACAGGACGAGACGGTTTCCCAGAGCAGCACACCAGCTCCAGACAGATACTCACAACTCTCCTGCTACTATAGCGAACATCACAACAACAGCATATCTAAAGGCGACCTAGACAGTTAGCTGGGTTGAGGCGATATTTGCTTAAATTTGACAAAAAGATGTGTATTGGATTAGAATTACATACCCCACCTTTAATTGGATTGTTCTGTGGTGTGTGGGGGAAGAATTTAACACCTGCAGGCTTTGATTGTGCATTCGAAAAGCCTCAGTGTTCCTTAGGAAGCTATTCCTCTCTTACAGGAAGGTGTAAACAGGAGATATTTGATGTCAGGTTTATTCAGCTCACGTTTTAATCTCATCGACTAATCTATCAGTGAAGTAAATTGAAAGCAAACCATGGCTGTGTGTGTTCACTCTACTCGTTATTGATAATGACATACTGTAGTGGGTAGTATAACAAACTCCTATTTCAGTTTCAGTAAAATATCAATGTTAACATTCAGACTATTTTAAAATGTTGTCCTCACCTCCACTTAAAGCTAGGGTAGTTAATGTATTTCAGAAGCATTTTTTATTTTATTTGTTGAAATTCTCTTTATATCCTGACAGCAATCACTAAATCAAATGCTCTGGGGGAAAACATGAAAACAATCTGATATCTGTGGCTGTCGCAGGCCTGTAATAAACCCATTCAATCATTTCATTTGGGCCAAATGAAATGATTGGCTGGCTGGCCTGCCTACCTACCTACCTGCGTGCACTCTGCACGCTTAGAGCAAGGAAACAGTCGTATTCCTACGCGGAAGTCTTTAATCAAGTGGTATAGGGTATTAGAATATACGTCACGTATAGCCTAAACCTCCAAATGTGTACAGATATTATAATAGAACGTGACGTTACATGGGGAGATGCAATATAATGCGCCATCACCTTGTGCGTGATAAATCAGTAACACTTTAGAATCTATAGAATAATTAAACAGCAAAGTGTTGTGAGCTTTTTGTTTTCGTATTTTACAATTCAGTCGACATACACACCTACCCTAGCTTTAATAGCAGATCCAAGGCCATACAGTAACTTCTATCCCCATCTGCTGAGTCACAGGCACAGTCTGTGCTAGATGAAAAGTACATTTAAATTTACTTTCCCAGGGTGAAAGTACTCCCACCACTTTGGCATTCTGGAACATGTTTTATCTGAAGGGAAACTGAAAGTACGCCGTAATGCAGTGAATAAATAGAGTACAGGTTTGATTGTTGATTAGTAAAATACCTCTGTTTTTAACCAGTTTTGTATTTTCAGGTGCAGGACTGCCATGTAATAAAGCACCTGTCAAAGGAAGAATATGATGGACACAGTGCCGCCCTTGTGGTAGGAGGGAAAAATGTATCACCATTCCATGTAAGAAATAGCTGTTTTTCATGCTCAGTTTTCTTTAAAACTATAATTAATATTTCCATAACAATGTGACATTGTGAAAAAGGGGTCACTTGTAGTGATGAACCTACAGAGAATTATTACCTGAATCTGCAGCTCTCCTCAGCTTCACAGAGCTTTATATTGAGTTTCAGCTCTTTGTTTAGCTGTCTGGCCCACAACTTTACTACTTTGGTCCACTCTCACAGCTCTCATAATCCCGTTTTCAGATGCAGAAGCCAGCTGTTTTTAGTGAACCCCCCCCCCCCCCGCACAGCACCAAACACCAGTAACACAGATTTACTTACTTACTTGGATTATGTTTTTGTTTTATGTTCAGTAATAAACCTATGAGGATAATCATAGACAGCTGAAATGCCCCTGCTTTGTTATTCTGTGAGAGGCCCAAGCCACAATAAGAGGGCTGATGTGAAACGTGAAAGAAGCTTGGTCTTTATCTCAAGTACCTGTTCTTTTTTTGATGTATTAGTAAGGTGGAGTGCGAATATCAAATTTGAACTTTAAGCAAGGCTATGCAACTTTTGCTTAACAGCAGCCACTACAGCTACTGCTGACAGTTATGAGATAATGCTAAATGCTGAGTTACTGTTTAGCATTTAGCTAAAATGCTAAGCTTTTGTGTTCAGTAATGGTGCAGCAGTATTTATAATAAGCTGCTGTCCCACAACAGAAAATGTGATTTAAATTATGTGCTTATTTATTTTTGCTTTCCAATTGCTTGAGGAATGGGCAACATTACTCGACTCTAAAATTCACGCAGTTATTTAACTTTCACAAAGCCTTTTTATTTGCTTCACCAAAGCTGTTGGGCCGAGCGCTGACATTTTCACATCATTATTTTGACTACACAAACAAATATAATGCACCTTTTTGTTGAAAAATACATTTATTAAATTCGCCATCTGATAAAACTCAACATATTAGACGATTACCTAACATTTAATAGTAATTACACGAGTCATAAATAGGGCCGAAACTGATGATTTGTTGAACTGTTGAATTTGTACTGAATTCTCACTTTTGAGAAAATAATATACCCATCACTACGGCTTTAATACCTGCAGAGCAGCCACAACTCGTCAAACAGTAACACATTTTTGCTCTTTAGCAGTATCTTTTGCTACATTTCCTAATCACGCAAAAAAATCAAATCAGTGTGGCAGCTTTATGGAAACCTAACTGAATTTTGTCATTTCCCTGTAGCATTGAACTCATATCAGTCTTCCCAGTTCTAAGATCTTTTATGAATACAGACCCATAGTCAGGAAATTATACGCACCCACGAACCATCAGTGACTATATTTCATCTTAGGTGTCTAAATAAATTGGATCCATTAGATTTCATGCTGCTATGTCCCTCAAACAATGACACATTTGATAAGTGTCTTTCATGCTTGTAATAAACTCTTAAGGTCCCAACACTGCCTCAGGCTGCATATCAGAACTCTATAACACAAACACTGAAACCTGAAGTGACAGACAGCAACACTGGCTTTTCGGCTTAATCTGAACCTATACTACCTTCTCAAAAAGAGTAGACAGCTTTCAAGAAGTTATTAAGAAATCACTTGTTAGTATGTATTATGGGGAATTTGTCCTTTTAAATTTCACATCCATCTTTTTAAGGTAAAACACAAAAAGAGCAAGGATGAATAAAGGTGTAATTTATTCATTGAGTCATGATAGATGCTTGATGGTGTCAGGGTTTCACTTGTCGAATGTGAAGTTGTTTTGAATCCCTCTCACACAGCCACGTCACTCTCCAGTCTAAGGCAGAGTTTGTTGGAGTGTGAAGCTTTGGCAGGCTGATTTTCAGTCAACAGAAGGCGAGAGTTTAGAGTGACTGGAGGGGCTGAGATGAGAGCGAGCCGAGTGAAAGCAAATGTCAGAGACACTCACTGCCAAGTGTGCATGCGTATGCCTGTGTGATTGTGTGTTTGGCTCCCGTACAGTCATAACAGGCCCACGGTTAATTTTCAAATGCCAAAGTCCAACTGCTGCTCACTGCTCGTACTTGTTTTATCACTTTATTTCCCGCCTCTCGTCATTGTATTTTTCTCTCTTTCCATCACCCTGACTGACAGAGGTCCGAAACTCAAATGGAGATGTTCAGGAATGCAGGGGTGCCTCCCAAACAGAAAGTCACCACATTTAAAGTCTCAGACAATGCCCTCATCAAGCCAGGTATACACACATCTATTAGCTTGCGATTAAAGCAGTACTCATTCACAACACTGTCCATGTCACGTGCTGCACTCTAACATCTTATGGCGGCGAGCAGAGCAAGTTTTGTACACATTTTGTAATGTAATCGTGTTTCTGGTTTGTTCAGGCACTCCTCTGTATGCAGCACATTTCCGTCCAGGCCAATATGTGGACGTCACAGCCAAATCGTAAGTTCTGCTCTGCCAACTTTATCTGCTCTTGGCTTCCTTTCCTACTTCTTGCCCTCTCTCAGCTCAGCATCATGTTTTGAAGATAGATCAGTTATCAGACTTTGCAAGAAAGCGCAAACCTCTATTTCTATATCAATGTCCTCTAAGGCAACAAGTCAACAATACATGTAATCTGAAAATATGAGTGTGCAAACATTCATTTTCTTGTGTTTCTGTGTAGCATTGGTAAGGGTTTTCAAGGCGTAATGAAGCGATATGGGTTCAAAGGTCAGCCAGCCACCCACGGCCAAACCAAAACTCATCGCAGACCAGGAGCTTCTGGTCCTGGAGGGGTAAGACACACACACACACACACACACAAAGTAGGATTCTCATCCATGCCAGACATGAACAGTTGGCTTTCTATAATCCACATATTAATGTGAGCGTGTGTGTGGTTCATCATCTGCGTCTAGGATCCAGCCAAAGTTTTCAAAGGGAAAAAGATGCCCGGCATGATGGGCAACATCTACATCACAGCTTATGGACTGAAGGTACACACACTCACAAGGACGCACCCACAGGCATGGTTTTGAACTTGTCTGTCCTTGACTGCAATTTCAGTTCAATATTCTCTCATCTGCCTCCTCTCCGTCTCTCTCTCTTCCAGATATGGAGGGTCAATACCAAGTACAATGTGCTGTATGTTAACGGCTCTGTCCCTGGCCACAGGAACTGCTTACTGAAGGTAAAAATAATCATACACACACAAACACACACACACACACACACACACACTCACACACTCGGAGTGAAGTCTAAGGTCAACTCCAGCATGCTTAGTGTTCTGACAAAGACGAGTGACCTTGCATCTGTAAAACGCCGTCACACCTGCAAGACAGTGTGATCTGTCTTCATTGACACTGTGCTGGTTCAGCAGTGAGTGTGTGTGTTTGCATGTGTCTGTCGGTGTGTTTTTCTGTGAGGGAATGGGAACGCGCACCTCAATGATGTTAGTAATATCCACAGCATCCATCTCCATACTCAGCGTGTTGTGTTCGCCTTGTGTGTGTGTGCACACGGACACACACGCAGCCTATTATTTGTTTTGCAGACAAGCGATAATGAATACAAATGTGCATTGCATTTCACCCAGCTCAGCCATTTTAAACACACACACACACACACACACACACCTGGACCCACTTCAGATTATATTACCCTTAAGGGTATACATGCAGGTTAATAATGTTTGTTTTTATTATTCTGTCTAGTCCAATGTCCCTATGGAAATGAGGAACAGCTATGTTTTATTGATTAAAATTAAGGATAGGGATGCAATTAATAATTTTTATTATTGATTAATCTGTTTGGTTTTTGCAGTTAACCGATTAATCATTTAACCCAGTGGTTCTCAGCCCCCTGGGGTGTGTATGACCGGGGGGTATTTTGAGTGAATGAATTATTCATGTGGGAACACTAAACAAACACTGATCTTGCTAACCTAAATTATTTAGTTTGTTTCAATACAATTTTACTTGGCTTGTTTTATTAGTAGTTTCCCCAATATTGTCAATGATGGAATACAATTCAAGTTGAAATCCTTAAATTGTAATCCAAATGCCTTTAACACATTTTTTCCCAGTCCCCAAGGTGACATTTCCAAAACAGTTGCTTTGTTCGACCAACAGTCCAAAACCGAAAGATGTTCAAACTAGAATTAAATGAAACCGAAAAGCAATAAATCCTCACATTTGAGAAATTGCTACTTTTTGGCTTTTTTGCTTGATAAATTACTAATGATAATGATTTTAGAGCTGTTAGTAAGTAGAAACACGTTTTGTGTCACTTAATTGTTTCAGCACTAATTAAGCCAAGAGTTTTCTCACAGCAATTCAATAAGTGTGTGTGTTTGTGTGTGTTCAGCTAAGAGATACCATACTGCCAACCAGGAGCTCGACCCTGCTCAACCCTCCTTTCCCTACCTACTTCACCGAAGAGGAACGCGACCTGGATGAAGACCTGTACGACGACAACTTGTTCATTCACACAGAACCATCATTAACACTGACCTGAACACACTCACACTAAACCCACAAACTATGTCTGGATCCTGTAATAAAGAGTAATTCCTTTGAATGTCTTGAGCCCCTCTCGTTTTTTTTGTGTGTGTGTGTGTGTGTGAGAGATAAAACAGCACCAAGCTTGTCTGTTTGATCCAAACAGTTATTACGGTCCCTTTCCCCCGAAACCATGGTAACTGTAGAAGTGATGATGTCACTAGAGGATCCCCAAGCAGTAAGAGAGAGGAAAAAAAGACAATGAAAGAAAACAAGAGAGGCTGATGTTGTGGAAAAATGTGCAATATCTATGCAGGACACAGGGTAGGAGGGAGTGAGCTGGAAACAATGAGTGGCAGTAAGCAGAGTGAAAGAGTGAGGGGAATACAGACAGAGGAGGGTGTGTAGGTAGGGGTGAAGGAATAAATGGGGTAGAAGGCATGAAAGTAAATACAAAGGAGTAGAAACAAGCAGGGTGGGAGAGATGAGTTGTGAAGGTGTGGAGGGCAACTAAAGGGGGAGAAAAGGAGAGCCAGGGATGGACGCTGATAAAGGTTGACATTTGTGCATAAGAGGATAAATGAGGACATTAATGTTGCAGAAGGAACTGCTGGGTGCTTAAGTCTGTGTGTTTAGCAATATTTAAATGAGAAAACCTCAAGCTGGGGGGGGGCTAGCTGACAGATCCCCCCTCCTGCACCGTGTGGACCCCTCCTCGCCTTCTTGGGCAATAAAAAAAATCTAATGAAAATCACGTCCTGGGAAGTGTTCGACTCTTGTTCAGTGTAAATGTGTCCTCAGAGGCCAGTGATTCAGACCCTCTCTCTGTTGGTCTCTGCTCTATATCTGCCATTTTATTGACAACAGCGAAAGCAAAGCTTTTGTTTGAAATACTGACAAGTGGCAGTGATGCCTCACAGGATACCCTGCAACAACTGCAGATACACACACAGCATTGATGCCCTTTCCCTAATTGAAACAACACACAACCAGCAGACTCAGAAATTCGTAACATACAGTTAGTTGGCTGTCATTTCGATAAAAAGACGTAAGGTTATGATTCAGTTTGTGGCAAACAACGTCCTGCTCCATATAACATGCCACAGCTTGTAGGTCCATAAGGCAGCAGCAATTCTTTGAAATGGTAATGATATCGTTTGAAAGTCCTGCTCTGTGGAGCCTGCACATCATCAGACTCTTGTGGGGGTGGAGGAGAGGAGAGCAGAGCATAGACGGGAGGGAGGGTGGGGGGGGTTGCTGCCTGTTAAAGCAGCAGAGCAGAAACAGAAGACGATGAACTCCAGCCTGGTGTGTGTGTGTGTGTGTGTGTGTAGAAGACTAGTAGGTTGGTCAGTTTTCAACATGGTAATCCACCCAATGAACTAATAACCTGATTTCAGAAAAAGCACCTGAAAATTTGGATGGATTAAAGTACAGTATCTATAGAATGTGATAATGTGTTTAGACAGATTCATAGAATAATTGTGCTCTGATATAACTTGCTAGACTGGAACCACTGAATTACTTCTCTACAGTGCTTTCAAACACTGATATGGCCAAACGACTTTACCTGACCTTCAGATTTACCTGCATGAATCTCACTTCCAGACCGCACCTGTGCAAACTATAGGCAGAGGAGAGACTTGAGATCACTTAAAATGGCCCTAAAAACCTATTTTTGCAATTAGCTTCTTAATAATGGGGTCTGTACATGAACACAGAATGTTCTGCCGAAGTTTTGGATATTTCACATGAGAGACTTTCTGTATTTTTTGTTTTCTTTGTGCTCTTCTCACTGGGGCTGTTGCTCTGTCACTTTGACACAGTTTCGAACGGGTCCATCTAAACCGGAACTGCGGGTTAAACTGGACCCTGTTGCTCTGTCAAAAAAAAAAAAAAACCCAGATTCAGCTCAACCACCCCTGAACTGCAGCTAAACCGGATGTCCGAGCGCCCAACGCAGGTGAGTCAGAGCCTCAAAAGTAGTGCATTGGCTGATGGCTTCCCAGCATGCACTGAGGCAATGGAAATATATATATATATATTATCATTTTACCTGTGTTGCTGCACAGCTCACAGTGTTATTATGATCTGTATTATGTTCTGCAATGTTTCCATTGCTCACATTATTACGAGTGCATGTGATTACACCTGCTGTGTGCACCTTGACACTGATCTGATGACTCGATCCACCAATCAAGCACAATAAATGACAAACCATCCCCTAATAAAAAATGTTCCTATTGAAAAACCTAATCTCAACAGAACATGTATACTTGCACACTACCACTCAGCAATATTGTTCTAAACATTTCACTTTCCTTTCAATCAAATTCAGTAGGCCTATCTATAACCTGTCATATAAACAGTGTTAGCTTACACTAAAAATGCAGTGGAAACTGGCCTGACACTACGATTGTTTCTGTGACTTGTACATTACTGGCAAATTGGCCACATGTCCTCCTTGCAGGCATATCAGTAATCCTGTTTCTGACATCCAAAATGAATTGAGGATGTAGTGAAACCTTTAGTTGTAATTACACAATGATATAAGTTTGACATTTGATTATAGTGTTGCCTTCAAAAGAACATGCATTGTAAAAGATATTAAATTAAGAAATGAGAAATTAATAAAATAATCTGAGTTTTATAAATCTGTCCTGATACTGAACTTTATGACCTTAAATCTCACTTAGACAATGTCTGCCGCAGGCTTAACCTCAGATGACCTCTACAGGAGTTTAGGCGATTTCTACAGGACACAGCAGCTGGTTCAGATTAACCCACAAGTGCAGTGTAAGTGTGGTTCAAGTGATCATGTGGCTTTCACCCAGACAACACAGCTCTCAACCCGTCTTAAACCTTAAACCCCAGCTGCTGACGACAGAGCAACAGCCCCACTGCTTTGAATTGGGCGGGGCTCAATTGTGGAGTTGTTTGTTTATGGCCAGCACTGTCAATCAAATCTTAGCAAACAACTTATGAAGCAGATCAACAGATTACTTGTTTGAAGTGTTAAAATGATAATGAATATATAAATAGCTTACGATCACAAGTTCCCAGTGCCCAAATTGTTCAAAATGCTGTTTTTGTCCTACCAACAGTTCAAAAGCCAAATATTTACTTATAGGAAATTTAAAAAACTGCCAATTATTCACATTTGAGAGGTTGAGGCTGGAGGATTAATTAATTGATTTTTATCAATTACCAACATTGTTGCAAATGTATAAAATGAGACATTACAATGAGTAATGTAAAAAAAAACAAACAAACAAAAAAACTGTATTAACACAGCCTCAAAAGAAAAAAGTTGCCAAGTAGTGTGCCATTTTAATGGTCAGCATTCAGAGACCTGAAGTCTCAAGTCCTAGACAAACGCGTTGACTAGGACTTGATTCCAGACTTGTTTTGACAGGACTTGAGCATCGACTTGACACAAAGCACTTAAAAACAGCAGATAAGTTGTTGTTGAGCGGTGGGACCAAGAAACAATTTAAAGACTAACATGTCCAAGCAAGCCTCCGTGTGGCGGCCCGCTGAAGTCACCACTCAGTGGAAAACACACAAGTTTGCAAATTGAAATATTTCAATGCACCCACCAGCCCACTTTGTTGTCTGTCAAAGTGTCTGATGTCCGATCCCTAAATGCATTTGCATTCGCTAATTAAAGAACTGGCCAGGTTTTGGCTGAATCTAAGCATTTTGGGGAAATTACTTGTCTGAATGATGGTCGGCCTGCGAGTTTGACCCCAGTTTGACATGATGGATCTACTGCTCTACTTCTGCTGGCTCAACACATGAGAGATCTGATTTCCATTAGTAAAGAGGACACACACGCACACACAGCCTCTCTCCTATTGCTTTCCACACACACCTACTGTGACCGTCTCTGTCTCTCACACACACTCTTTTATTGCCTCCTTAGCAAGGAAAGATTCGAAGACTCGTCAGCACTTAAGTTGCTACTTCCTTGCCGAGTTTACACAAAAAGTACACACACACACACACACACACACACACACACAAAATATGAATTATTGAGTGTGTTATTTGAGGGACAGCTGGCTCTTGAACACATTAACTCCCTCAGTCAGACAGCCATAAATCGAACAGTGACAGGAGCGAGTCACTAAAAAGGACAAAAAGGAAATGAGAGCTTGTTACAAAAGGTCCAGTAACATTTAGGAGGAGCTATTGGCAGAAATGGAAATGGAATATAATATTTTTAAATATGTTTTCACTAGTGTATAGTGTTTTCGTTACCTTAGAATAAGTCATTTTTTGGCTACATAGGGAGCAGGTCTCCTTCCACGGAGGCCGCCATGTTTCACCACCATGTTTCTACAGTAGCCCAGAATGGACTAACCAATCGCTGGTTTGTGATTTCCGCAGCCACCGTAGTTTCTCCTACATGCTTGGAACAGCAGGGTGAGCTGTATTGAAATGGTTGCAAACTACAATTTCACCACTAGATGCCACTAAATCCTACTGGACCTTTAATGCAATTTCACACTGACATCAGTATCAGTAGGCAATGATGTTAGAAAGTGTTTATACAAGCTCTCGAGTCAATTAACATGAGGAATAAAATGAATTAATCTTTTCACCAGAAAGGGAACATTAAGTTCTTGTTATTAGACTCAATACAATCACAGCCTGCAAATAGAGGTGCCTGAGTGACATTTGAAGTTTATAATAGTCACTTGTGAATTGATTGTTCTGACTCAGGCTCTTGCACTGCATCATACATTGAATAATGTCGGTTTCTGTCATGGCACATTTTTCTGAAAGAATAAAGCTGTATGAGTGACTCAAATCACTAAATTATGTGCATACATTTCTTCAAGCTTAAACAGCTCGATGGAGAGCAAGGGATTCCTAAGTATAGATATATTTATGCTTATTATAATTGAATCCAATAAGAGGCATTTTTGCTTCTAAATGGGGAAAGAGAGAAGAACCCTGCTAGAAATTTCACATGCACAGCTATCACTGCGCATCCCTCTAAGCCTCACTGCTGGTGGTCCTGCTGTGGTAAGCCCCTTTCCAATCGTGCACACCTGCGTCCCATGAGTGTGTGATGCCTCCCACCCACGTTGGTAAATTTGGGTTCCTTCCTTCCAGCACCACTGGGTGAGAGCAGGGTGCAGCTTTTGGGTCCCCACCTTCCTCTCCGCAGGTGTTCCTATCCTGCCCTTATGTTTTGTAGGTGTGTGTGCGTGTGTGTGCGCACACTGTGCCTATACTTGTTTGACCTTACAAAAGCAGTCGTTCTCATTACATTTCATTGTGTCATTCCTTCTCTCACTCTTTCCCCTCAATTAAAGCCCACCTTGGATCTTAGATATCTCCATGGTAACAAGGACCAATAAAGGAAAGAAAAAGTAGAGTTGGCATAAGAAAAGGGAACAAGGGGAAGGGAGAGTTTGGTATGAAAGATCAACCAATATGTTAATGCTTGTCTTTAGATGTTTACTGAATGCACTCAGGCCTTTGAGTCACACTTTTCAGATAAAGCAAAGTGGGTCATTAGACCATTAGATGTTCAAAATGTCTTCAATCATCCTGTAATGTTCACAGCATCGGCATGTACTGTAAAAGCGTGCACTATTTTGTGGGGTTTAAATGAGCCGTGTTGTGACTCGGGGGTAAATGTCAGCGGTTTTCAGCCGGAAACCTTCACCACAAGAATGTGACCACGGGATATTGAGTAAATCAATATGGAAGCCAAGGGAGAAGGCTGATGGAGGGGGGTAAAGAGAGGGATGTTACTGCAGGTGAAAAACAAAATGATAGCAGCAAAAGGAGGAGAAGCAGGGAAGAGAATGAGAAGAAGGAGGAAGACGAGGGGAACAGGAGATTGAGCCAAGAAGTGAGGGTTGATTTGAGAGGAGTTAACTCCTCTTCCTGTCTGACCTTTGACACTCAGGACCAGGTTAATCTGTGACATTATCTGTGTTTGTGTATATTGAAAGGATCAGACTGGTGACAGTCTATATTTTTGTCATAGTCAAAAAAACCTCTCAAAAGACCAAAACCAATAATGTGTTGACCGTCTCTCAATACTTTCTGTGGCTCGGAGCTCAATTTGTTCCCACTGAAGACTGAAATCTTCAAAAACAAATCACAAATATAGACTTCAGTTCTAAAAATTTGTTATTTCAAAACCAGCTGCGCACTGCAGTTTTTAGCTAATGTTACAGGAGTAAATTGTGCACTTGTTTGGGACTATTTTCAGCTGCTGTTTAATACACATTTGGTGTATTAGTAAGTATTCAGGCAACAGGATGGTGTATGTGGGAGTGACTCAAAATAAACTACATTGCCCATGTTCATCGTAATAAAGGAACATGACACCCAATGCAACAAGGTGGCTCACTGGTGTGATTTTAATAGTGTTAGGACAACAAGGGAGCTCTATGGCACAGAAAACTAAGGTATATCAAGCTACTTGTTAGTAGGACCAATTAATTTTTGGTTTTGGTCTTTCATGGGATTTGTTAACAATAATAAAAATACAGAATATCGTCAGACTTCAGCCCACCTGAATCACATAAATACTGGAATACCAAACATAGTGGTATCTAAGTATGCTGGTAGTTTTATTTGTTGAAATCTAGAGATATGTTCTGCCCAGACTTCTGACAAAATAGAATTGTGTTTGTGTTGCTCAAAGCAGAAAAAAAATGACATTTGATCAAATCCATACAAATAAAACCAAAACCTATTTGCACAGCTAGAAATCAGTATGTGTTAGTTTTGTGATTTGGGTGAAGTGACCCTTTACGATGTTGCTTCTCTTGCTCACACCCACGCACGCACCTTAAAGTGATGACATTTCTCACTCCTGAATAGAAAGCCATTTAGCCTGACTCACAGAGAGGAGCGGACACAAAAGCAACAACACAAAGAGAGAGGGAGACAGACAGTGACTAGGGGCTCTCTTAATATTGTGGAAAGTAAAATAGATTAAAAAGCATAGTTAAAAAAAACATATTGAAAAGCATATATACAAATACAGAGTTATTGTACTGTAGGTATTGAGGGTGAACAATAGATACATTAACTCTATCCGACTATCCAGATTCTATGGATTATTATAGTCTGGATTTAACATTAGGCACAACCTTTTCTTCACTGCTGAAAGTAAACATCAGTAAACTGATCAATCAAAGCTATGTCAAAAATGATAAAACAAAATCGAATTGGGTTTTGTGTAAAAATGCAGTCCATTCAGTGCTCTGTGTTGGTATTCCACTAATTATAAAAACCTTCATCTGCTATGAAGGCATCTCAGGAGATGTCTGTGTGTGTGTGTGTGCATATTATAGACGGAAGGGAGGGCAGAATGGGAGCAAGTGAGAGAAAATTACATCTGTTTTGGGTCAGCAAAAATACTTTATAGCCTTACTTAAAGAGGCAGTAATGAAGCTGCTATCAGGCAATGCACTCAAGTAGTTCACACAAACACACAATCTACACATACAGTATACAGACATATCATCTCATCAACCCAGCACAGCATCAACTACAGATCACATAGTATCCATTCTGAACACGAACACACACACACACACACCTGTGCACTATCCCAGCTCTCATCTCCTCCTCTGCAAAGCTTTAAATACGCCTGGGACCATCAGAGATCATCCAGATATCTACATGATAACAATATCACTTATCACAGCATCATGTTGAATCAGCATTCCCTCAGTCGAAACAGAGTGAATGCTAATGAAGATGCAGAGCAGCGGTTTCAAAGTGCCAGCGGGTATTACAGTATCTGCAGCTACAGTAGCAGTGCAAGCCAGACTGTGGGGCAACGCTGCCGCTCAGTGGCTCATACAGGAGCTGCATGACCACACACACACACACACACACAGGACACAATCCAGACAGTGAAATAAGGTTTCTGGTCACTCCTTTGACGTGCACTCTAAACAAGTCATGCAGAGAAGTCATCACTAGATTAACCCCCAAACGTACACCCAGCTAAGATAATAGGACCAGTTTGAAGCCAGATACGTTAGTGTGTTGCTGGATTTGTAGGGACTGCAAGAGTCTCCTCGGAGGACAAAAAGCCTTTTTCTGGCAACATGAATGTGGTATCTTTGGTACTTTTGGTCTATTTCAAAAAAGTAATCCTCTGAAATGATCTACGGTATCTGTGGAGATGAGGGCAGTATTCTAGCCAGTTTCACCTTATATGGTTGGGTGTGGTCAGACGTTCTCTCTGTTCGATCAACCTTATTTGGGTATTGTTCTGCAAGAATCAACTGCATTTTCAATATTGCTAAATGTGTTATGTTATTTCTTTCGTACATGAGTAGACATGGATTTAAAGGAGGGCCAGGGCATCTGTAGACCCACAGACGTGTGTCATTTCTTTTACAGTAGATAAGTTGTAGGTTGAATCAAATGTTTATATGTTCTTTCATGCACCCATATAGAAACACAATTTCCATAAAAAGTAAATTATATTTTCAGGTAAGGACTGTTTTAGTTTCAGGGTCACTCCAAAATCAAACTTTGTTAAGACCACTAATCTTTTCCATGTCCTTGTAGAAAAAGTGTTGGGGAATTTCTCAATGCTTCAACAGCTAAAAAAAAAAAAAACCCTGACAACTGAGGACATACTGAGGACACACTGTAAGCACCTTGCAGGTGGAGCAGGACAGGAGAGCTCTTCAGAGACGTCGAGTGTCACTGAGAGATACAGACACTCCACTTTAAAACCTGTCAATTACTATTTCTGATGAATGAGAACAGCAGGAAGGATAACTTCACCTTCACCTGATCCATCTGGAAGGAGAAGGTGCTTTTCATTCAGGACAAAGTCAGAGAACAAAAGAGCTGAGCAACTGCAGCCTACAGGCTGTTAACCACCATGGAGGAGGAGATCACATTGTGGGAAATGTGTTAGATGTTTAATTTGAATTGCCTAAAGAAACAGAAATGCCTGCTGCCAGAGACGAACGGGTCCACATCATGATCACCAAAGAGGATAGAAGCACTGCCCCTCACATTATAAATAATACAGCAACAGCATGAGAATAAGTGCAGGAGAAACTAGCAGCATATAAAAGGGGTTCAAAGGGAATATCACATTCTCTCTATTCTGCATCTGAACTGGATGTTGTTTAGTCAGCATCAGTTGGTGAGTGTGTTTTATCTGTCATGTTTCAAAGTCCACCTGAATTGAATTGCATGTTTTGCTGCTACAGCATCCATCTCTGTTCGGTAAACCACATGTGCTTTCTAAAAAGAAAAATCAGAACAAAGATATTCTACAAGTTTGGTTTCATGATAGAGCCCCAGAGGGTCATTTAACAACACGTACTACTGTTCTGAAGGTATTTCCACAATCTTCAAACACTCTTTTAACCATCTGGATGAAAAAACGTTTTTAGCTGGGCCTACCAATTTGCACCTCTCTTTCCTAATCCAATCGAAGATGGTAGCCAAAAATTACATGTCTTGCATAAGTTATACAAGTAAATCAAACTTATCAGTTTATATTATCAGTTATATTTGTCTATGAGGATGTTACTTTAAATTATTTGATATTTTCATAGTAAATAATGCATTGCTATTGTGTTGTACAATATGATCCACGGAGGCACAAACCTGCCAACATGAACAGGTCTTGGCCAGCAGCTTAGTTGGTTCAATGAGCGACCAAACACACCCTGGAAAAGTGCCCTGCTCAGCTCAGACAGCTGATTAGCCAGTCAGCTGCAGCACATTAAACACCTTAAAAACTTACCTGCTGATGGCAGTCTGGCCCTGTTAGATGCTGCACCTCTCACTCTGCAATGCCACTGCTAAGTGACACCATTTGTCACTCCAGTGTCCAGTACACTTGTTCACTCTGTAGGCCTATTTTCCCTGCTGCCTATCTGCCTGCCGAGACACCTGTCAATCAGAACACACCTCTTCAAAGGCTGAGAGAAAAATAGGATTTCTGATATATCCTTAAAAACTTTTATGCATCCATTTAATAACATAAACTATCAACAATAAATAAATAAATGTGACATTGTTTTGACTGCAAAAAGGAATACATATTGCTGTGTAACTGATATTACCCGATTAGCTCGCTGACTTTAGGAGTCTTCTCTATTTATGTTCCTGTTGAACTATGTTTCAGCACGTTTTCCGGTAAATGTCACTTGTGGCCAGAATGGCCGCTGTTCAGCAAACGTTACCGGTAATGTGGAGCAACGTTTCTCACACTGCATGTACGCGCAGGAATATGGAGACACGTGTACATAATTAACACACTATAGTTTATACTGTAGACAGACAGATAAGACACAAACAGACAGAAAGGTCATTTCAAAAGGTCACATAATTACAAAGGAGGCTAACATGTGATCTTACCCCTTTGATTTGCTGCTATATATTATATATAGCATTAAATTCAAACACAAGCACACACTGATGCTTATATATTATTCCACTGATGATTTTAAACCTGTATCCGGAGCTCCGGATTTACAAGAGTCATAGTTTTGCTGTTCATGTTGCACTGTTTGCTGTGTCCACAAGGGGATGGCAGAGACCCTTATATTTTTAAACATGCAGCCTGGCAGCACTAGAGGAAAATCCTCTCTTCTCTTAGCCTTGCTGTCTCTTTTAGTCTTTTTTTTTGCTTTGTTCCCTCTTAGCTCTCTCCATTTTTAGAACACAATACTGCATGCTTTGTTGTATTATCTATTTATTGAGGATTAGAAACATGAAAAACATACCAAAAAAGCCTGTGAAAACATGAAATAATCTTATACACTGAATAGCAAAATATTTATATAAACCATTGATAACACCACGGCTAATGTAGTAGATCTCTATGAGACCTTTATGAACTATATCCTCAGCAGTCGCTGATGTTGGCACCATGCTAGGTTCACTTGTACTGGTTCATTTTGTGCTTTGTTTGAGCAGTAACCTGAGCTTTGAGAGGTTGTTATTTACATGAAGGTGTGGATGTTTGGCTGTAGAGACTATGCATGTGTGCATGTTGGTGCATCCATGTCTGAGTTGGAGTGTGGTGTATGCAGAGTTGTCCCAGTTCTAGTTTTCTGGCTCCATGGACCAAGACCAGGTGATGTGCTCGTCGTCTTGGTAGAAATTAAGGGAAGGCAGGGTGCAAAAATGGATGATAGATGGATGGATAAATTATCTATAAATCACTAATAAAAGAGTTAGAGCCATGATGGACACATCGCTGGATGGATTAGATTATTTAAGATGTTTGTGCGTTTGAATGTATGGATGCCAGGCTGGTTAAAGGCCCGGTCAGGAGAGCGGTGGCAGGGACCGGGTGCTGACCGGGCTGTACTTCACCCTGGATGGTGATGGAGGAGGCTGGGTGAGGTGAGGGGAGGAGGGGGATGGATGGATGTGTCCACTCTGGTACTCTCTCCCAGTGAATGAGTGCTCTGAGCCAGGAGCTTGCGACCGACCTCTGGGCCTGCGTAACTGAGGTGGGGTGGAGGAGGAGCTGGGCATGCATTTGTACTGGGAGGGAGAGTGGTGGGAGGACGAATGGCAGGAGGGGGAAGAATAGCACCCAGGTGCAGAGTGATGACCGGGTGATGGGTGGCGACCAGGTGAGGGGTGACGGTCAGGTGAGGAGTGCCTCCCGGACAAGGCTTCATGGCTACTGGGTGGGTGTTTGGGTGATTTGGGAGACTTAGGCATCTTGGGTGTCTTGGGTGTCTTAGGTGTTTTGGGCGATTTGGGCATGGGATGAGAGGAGTAAGAGTTGGCGCTGTGAGTGTGAGGGGCATGGCTGGGAGAAGCAGAGTCTCCATTGTTGGCAACCTTGTAGAGGAAGACGTCATACTGAAGGGGCGGGTTGGTCTCTGCGTGGAGCTTGGCGTCTTTGGGGAGGAGCACTTCCAGGCCAATAGTGACTCCATCCTGATGTGGAAATATGGTAAGTAGAGAAGAATGCAACAATGTAGGGACAGTCACAGAGGCAAAAAATAATTGAAATAAATATATACAAAGAAATACAGGCATAAATGAATTATGAGAAAATGGGCCCCTGGGCACAGACACAACGTCTCAAATTTGCAACAACTGATTTCAAGTTGTGAACACAACACTGAGATGTCACTTTTAAGTTAATATGAAAAAATTGCTAGCAAACGGTTGCCTATTTACACATCCAGCAGATGTGTTTAGCCACTAAATGCACCACTTTGTTCACCAGATAGCCACTAATTTGTACTGTCTGCAGTCTGGTGCTGGGCACGTAGCATACAGTGGGTTTTTAGAACTTTTTAGCTGAAAACGATGCTATGAGAGTGGTGAGAGCTGTCGGCGAATAGTTCATTTGGATGATGGTGAAGAGCGTTTCCTTGTAGGCTACGTTTTTTTTTCATAAGGAAGCCTATTTTTTGCTTTGTAGTTGTTCCACTACTGTTGTTCTTACTACAGTTCCTGAATAATAACTTTGTTCATGCTGGAAATATCCTCAGTATCTTCACTGACACACCTCTCCACACATGTCATAGAAAATACTACAGTACTTTCTACTGTAAAAACAGTAACAGGAGACCATTTAAAAGAAACCTGTTATACTTTCTTAGAGCAGATCTGCAAATTTCAGGATATCAGGAGAAAAATCTGTACTTTTGAGTGTGTCTGTGACTTTCCAACAAGAAATGATGATTACAGCACAACCCTTGTGTCTGTGCCCTGTAGGCCCATTCAGTAATCCATCCATGGATACAGGACAGATAACAAGTACAAATGATCAGCATTAGACATAGGGAAATAAAACAGGACAACAAATGATAAATATTTGAAATATGAAACAATAAAATAAAATAGAAATGACCATGGACCACAACTGTAAACTTATGTAAAATGTGAGCGTTATAGTAAAGATTAAGGGTTAAGCTGGATTTGTGTGACAAAACACATTTTGCTCAGTAAGAAAGTACAGAGGAATAGAAAAAGAAAGCTCAGAACATATTTCAACATTCATGTATGTTTCTTATTAATAAAAACTCAAAGACAAAAGGGGCATAGAACTAGCTCCTATTCATTTTGGAGAGCTGTCTGTGGTGCTGAATGGGCACACAGTCACCACGGTTTGTGTGATGGAACCTGTGAGCAGCCTACTGTAGCACAAATGCAGGGTCAGCCATGCGTTCAGTTATTATTAGCATGGGAGCAGTTGGGCAGTAGTTAGCTTCATCATGAGCAGACATGCCGAGAAAGAGAGAGAGCGAGACTGGAGGGAAAGTATAGCTCATAGCAACACACAGGGACAAGCTGGATAAAATTAAAAAGATTTATTCCAACAACTGTGAACTATAATCCTTCATGTATACCCAAAAAAGTACAAAAGAACCTCAAGTACATTAAAGTATTATAAATCACATTGAAAACGAAAGACACAGCGTGTGTAATATATGTATATAGATTTAAATATCAACTCCAAGCAAATACTTAGACCTCATGTAATCTAGACATATCCACTTATTAGCAATGTCAAACATGAATATTTCGCATATACAGATTCACTTGATTTCCACTTACTTCTTTTGCAAATATTACGTTTTCAAACACTTTTCGTTGATAACACCAATGCATGCGGGCAGAGAGAGACAGTAAGGCGGGGCAGGCAGAGGTGAGGGTTTGGGGAAACAGGAGAGGAGACAATGAAGGGGCAAGAGTTCATTGGCCAAAGACCAAGGCAGGGCATCAGTAGAGAGGAAAGTCAGTCATTAGTTGGTCCAAGCCAGAGATTTTAGTCCAGCATAAGAGTTGGATAGAGGAAAGAAAGGAGGCAGGGGCGCTACTATATGTTCAGCATTGGCATGGGAGCCTTGTAAACAGGGCTATTGTGCTTCTCAAGTTGTATCCTTAAATTCATGTTGTGCTTATTTTTGACATTAGGCCTGATTGGACTGTTTAAAATGCACAGTATGCACTTTGCAAGGTGTAAACAATGTTAGCCTATAACGATGTTGTTGTTGTTGGTTGTGTGCGCATTAAAAATGCTGGTCTCCAGCAGCACACTTTGACAGATGGTGATATTATACCAGGTTGTTCTGGTGCATGTTTACCTCAGCGTTCTCCTCTGTGTTGTTAGGGGTGTGGCCGTGGACGACAGAGGTTGGGCGGTTGTTCTCGTGCTTGGGGGAATGAGAGTTGAGGATGTTCATTGAGCCCTCTTCCTTGGGTTGGGGGGACTTTGCTGGGTCCTCCTGCTTCTGAGGGTCATCCTGTTGGGAGAGTTTGTGACTTTTTATACATGCCTTGCACTGACATATACAAACACACCGCCATAAACGCACACGCAGGACACAGGTAAGTATATGTTTTGCATCAGCATCAGCTCCTCATGTTAAATGTTTTTCTGCATGTGTCCAAGCTCCCTACAAGGAAAGAGAAAATAGCTTTCCCATCGTAATTTGTTGTTGTATAGTTTCTTTTGTGTCAAATATGTATTTTATGTCATTTGAAAACAAGGGGTAGCATTTCCTGACATGTCCAGTTCAGTAGACTAGGTAGTCATTTAATAGGAAAACCCACTAGCTGTGCTCTAGCAAACACAGGATTCTACAAAACATACACGAAATAGAAGGATAGCATGAACATCGGTGGCGCATTTCACCCTCACAGGTAAGCTCCTAGCCAAAAGGTGAAAAAGAAGAGGCTGGCTTCTCCATGTGTATTGGAGGAAGCACATGGGAGTCTGCATCCTCCCCAGATAATTGTGGAACTATAAATGACAAGGACATTGCAGGGGCATTGGTCATACTGAATTTCCAAGCACTTTGGAGTTGTTAAAAATGAATGTTAACTAAACAAAGTTTTTTAATTAAAAACATGCAATTCAGTAATGTCTAAAGTAAAAATCTCCCAGAAAGCTCTTCCCCAAGCTAGAGATGATCATTCTTAAACTGATATGGGTCACATTATCGACTGATACTGGCCTTTTATGTTTATAATCTTGCATGAGCATTTAAAAAATACCAATCAGACCTCTGGCATTTAAAACACTGCATTGCAGACCATGTGTCTGCAGGGCTTTTTAGCCTCTAAACCTGACCTTTAGAGCATCCGGGAATCATTCAGCTATAACCACTGCACTGAAATACCAGCAGAGCTCTGAGAGCTGTAGCGTATATTAAAAAAAGCAAGTCAAAATTTCTTCACTTCATTTAGCCCAGCCAAGTATGGGTAATAGAGCGAAAATTTATGAAAATTCATCAGTGTGTGCTTGTTTTGTGCATCTGTGATAATGCAGTAAATGCATGCAATTATCAGTGAGAGATCTGTGTTTGTATGACCACAAAATTAGTGTGTCTGTGTACATCTGCATGTGTCAGTTTGTAAATGCTCAAACCATCGATTGATTGACATTTCACAAACATATCAAGGTCATAGGCACAGCAGGCAGTAAGTAGGGCACCATCGATCTGTCGCACTGGCTACTGCTGGACAAAAGTCGCTGAATGCCCTTTCACAAAAGAGACAACAAGTTTAAAAACCTTAAAGTCATGGGAGCAAAATGCTTTTGTTCTGCTGATCTCATAGACTTTATACACTGTCTATTGTACACTATCTATCTTTGTTACATCATTGTTTATTGAGATTAAAATTGTAACCATGCATCAGTAACCTTATACTGTGTTGGCTTAGTAAAACCCAGTAGGCGAGTATGATTGATGAATACCAAACAGGGGCACACATAAATCTGCCTGCAAACACAATGTGGTCCCCCCCCCCCACACACACACACAGACACACATTTATATTCACGGGGACACACACATGCTGCTACAGAATGAAATTCACTTTATAGAAGCACTACATGCACAACCTTTGGAAGAGATTTGGGTAGAAAATGGGAAACCTGCTGCACAGGAATTCTAAAATGGCTGTCTGTCTAAGCTTTGTGGGCACAAGAGCAAAGCGAGTAGTTAAAACAAAATGGAGGCTCGGTTTCCTCATTGAGCTTCTCAGGAAGCTGCAAAGGCACCGGTAAGAGAGGCAGCAAATGTGGGAACTTGCTATTTATTCACAAAGCGGTGACTACATAACACCTCTGAACAACTGGTTTCAGCAAGCCTTGCAGGAGGTGATTAATCATTTCACCTACAGTGTACATGGTACATAGTGGATACAAGATAAGATGTAAGAAGAGTTTGTGGAAGTTAGGTTTGCAACAAAAAGGAGAGCCAAAATCTGGCATCTAGCAGTTGCACAGTGGGTAAGTTCAAAGCAAAGCCAGGGAGGGAAACTGCTGCAGGCAATGTGGACGTTTCCACTCTGCTTACCTGGAAGTTGTTATAAGGATTTCTGGGTTTATATTCCCAGGTATAGCTGGTTGTTGATGGCCTCTGAGGGGATCGGTGAGTGTGAAAAGCATTAAAAACACACATACTGTACGTTCACAAGTGTAGCTGAAAATCCCACTGAGAACTTACTGATTTAAGAGGGCACCAAGGTGAGTTAGATGTGTACATAACACTACAAGCTTAAGTTAGTAGTTGGTTGTTAGTACTGTGGATCAGAACAGACAGATGTCCATGCACTGCTACAGACAAACCCAGACAGATACAAAAATCAAATCACCACGTAAGCTGAGAAGACAAAGGAGAGGACATCATGAACAAAGAGGAAAATAGATGGAGGTTATAACAGAAAACAGACAGACAAAGTGAAAATAAATTATAGATGCAGATGATGGAACGAAAAGACAAAGATGAAGAAGATGAGAGGAAGGAGAGAAAAAGGAGAATAAACATGAGGAGATTTGGGGCGTACCTGACAGATAATGTTGTCATAGTACGCCAGGTTGTGAGTGTGAGCTTGGGGAACAGCGGGAGGGGTGTCACACAGTTTCCTTACGTTTGGCTGCGAGCCGTCGGCTGTTGTGGAAACTGAGAGGCCGTCCGTCTGTGGCTCGCTGCTCTGTGGGCGGTACTTACTGCAGGAGGGCAGCAGGAGGGCAAAAAGAGATAGATTTGTGTGATAAATATTTGCAGTTAATATGTCTTTTTTTTTTGAGCATTCTGTGCATTTGTATTTCTCTGGGTCCCGTTTTTCTACATCGTCCTGCACAATGTGAAACTGAGGTTAAAACCTTTGGTAGACACACAGACATCACACACAAAAGTGTATCATCACAGTCTAAAAACGTAAATAATTCAGTGGATACTAAAGGCAATAAGATTACTCTAAAGACTTCATTGCGCAGCTCTGCGACAAGTTGGCCACTGTCCAGGGTGTACTCTGCCTAAGGCCCGAAGTTACTGGGATAGGCTCCAGTCACCCGCGACCCCAAAACGGGAACAAGCGGTAGAAAATTACTGACTGACTGACTGACTGACTGACTGACTGACTTCATTGCGACTGCTGAATATAAAATCAAATTTCATTTGATCAGATGGATTTTTCTAACTGTTCACAAATTGTTCTACACTTGTCTTCATCTCCATTTAACTCCAATCCCCCATCACTCCCTCACTTTCTCTCTTGCTATGCTCTCTCCATCATTTCATTTCACCATGCTTTATCAGCCTTTAGGTTGTAAAGTCACACAGGAGCTAGACTGACACACACCACATAGTGTGACTCACAACATTATTTTTACATTCTCACCTCCCAGTCTCACACACACACACACACACACCTGCGTTTGCGAAGGCGCCTGTTCTCATTCTTGAGGCGGTGCAGCCTCTTGGCAAAGAACACGATGATCATGAAGAGGAGGATGAGCACCAGGGAGGCCACGCCCACCACCACACACATCACCTGGAACTCTGTGACTGCCCAGTCGCAGCGCGTGCCTTTGTTCCAGATGTAGTCCTGCACATTGCACCTGGATGCAAAGCAACACAAAGTAGCAATATTGGCCTTTGTCTGATCATTGTAACACTTTGAATAATTTTGGTGGTCAGAAAACAGCACTTAGCGTCAACTTTACTCTCTCCTGACCTGCTGTATAAAAACAGCCAAAAGCCAAGAGGATGAATAAGAGTGTGTACTCACTGCACTAGTGTATTTACCGTATTTATAGCCACAGCATGTAAGCCAGAGTAAAGAGTGTAAAATGGTACTCAGAGCTGATGATGACATGAGGTCTGTCCAGTAAAGCAGGGATTCGGCCCGCAGCCTAGCCTTTAATGAGATCAAAGGATCAGGATACGTGCATGCATGTGTGTGTTTATCTTTTCCATATTCCCGTCTCTGTGCAATTGAATGCGAGCATTTGAACGTGTGTTTGAAATGTGTCCGCATGAGTGTGTGTGTGGGGGTGTGTGCTATTACACAGCAGGTATGATGATATGAGCAACAGTTTACCTCAAAGCTTACACTCATGCTGCTGGATGGGACAGATGGTACTATCAAGGCGTGGTGTGTGTGTCTGTGAATGTGTGTGTATGTGCACGAGGGGCAGTATAGTCATCTCCTGATACTTTTTAAATGTCTGCATACTGTGTGTATCCACATCAGCAGTCACCATTCTATGAGCCCACAGACACTCTTTACCCCCTGCCCCCAAAACTGAGCTAATCCTCTGGCGACCCTGCTGTGATCTTAAGGAACCCTCATGACATATTACGCCAACCTTCTATCTATGAGCGTGTCTGTGTTTTCAGTTCTCTTTTGTGTTGGAGAGCAAACATATTGTTAATCATCCCAAAAGGACAAATTAAAAAAGGGAATGTTTAAGCCCCTTGCAACCCGCCAAACACCCCTCCTGCCACTCACATACTGTACATATGCATGTGTACCAGTTTTCCTCTAAAAGTCACTGCCTAAATGCTCATTGTTCATTAAACATTATGAAAAAAGGACTCCTCTTTACAATTTACCCAAGAACGGCAAACCAGTTTGTGCAGTGTTTTGTTTCCTCACCTGCAGAAGGCTCCCATTCCCGCCACCACGGTGCACACTCCTCCATTGAAGCAGAAATTGGGTTCAATGTCACACTGAGACACACACACCCCTGGCCCAGAGCGCACAAAGCCCAGCCTGCAGCCGTCAGTCCCTATGGCGCCACCTAAGCTTAACCCATCACTGTTGTCCAGCTCTGGCATGGGAGGAGCTGGTAAGGAGGGTCCGCTGTCCACGTTAGGCCTCACGTTGTCAGGAACAGCAGGAGAACCAGCCAGGAGCGGATTCTCGTCCTCCATGTCAGCCAGGGGTGAAACGGTGGGCTCAGGTTCTGGGGTCGTATCTAACGCCGAGAGGTCGTCATCAGGGGACAGGTAGTCGTAAAAGTCAGAAAGTGTCCATGCAGTAGGGTCTCCCCCTTTTTGCTTCTGGGGTTTTGGGGCTTTGGCCCTATCCAGAGTAACATCAGAGGGCACAATATCCGGCGCAGGGCTGTGAAACTCCACTGTGATGACGTCATCGGACAAGGGGTTTCCGGGCTGGTCTGGACCCGCCCCTCCTGCGGTGAGCTCCTCCCCCACAGGTGGGTCCACCTCTACGAAGTCTAGGTGGACATGTTTATGAGAATGGTGATGTTTGGTGGAGCTGAGTGGGAGTTTAGCCCCGAGCCCAAGCCCTGCTCCAATCAGGTGCTCCCTCTCTGCCGAGTCATCACTGAGCACCAGCCTGGTGTTCAGGGCCTCCTTGTTCACAGATGATAGGTTGTGGTGATGATGATGCCTGGCCAGTGAATGCCTCCCTGTCAGTCAAACACAAAAAGGCATTAAAAAGGCAATCCAGCAATTATGTATTGCACTTCCATAAGGTTGGCTGGCTCACAAGTGTCAGATTAAACAAAAAATGGTCAAAACCAGAGGCCGAGATATCCTGATTTTTGAGCTCCATAAACACTTGATGCCACACTTCCCGTTACTGACTGTGTCTTTTTATCGGACCCTATCTGCCTGGCTTACACCAATGCTTTTAACAAAATGGTTCAACATTTTGGGAAATAAGCTTATTCACTTTTTTGCCAAGAGTTAAATGGGAAGATTGGTACCACTCTCATATCTGTTCGTTCAATATGAAGCTCCAGCCTAGCTTAGCATCGTATTAAGATGGGAAACAATAGGAAACAGCTAGTCTGACTCTGTCTAAAAGCAATGAAATCTACCTACCTGCATCTCTAAACCTCACCCCCTGTAAAACCACAACATGTCATTTTGGTTTTTGTACAGAAACAAGATATTATGTTAATTAGTGAGCTTTAGAGGGGTTGGTTGGTAGATTTTGTTACCTTTGGAATGAGCAAGGCTACCTGTTTTCCCCTATTTCCATTCTTTGTGCTAAACTAAGCTGACTGGCTGTAGCTACATACTGAACGCATAGATATGTGGAATCAATCTTCTCATCTAACTCTCAGCAAGAAAGCGCATTCCCTAAAATGTCGAACCAGTGTATAACATAGGGTTTTCCATTGAAAAAATGTAGTCCCCAAGCCCAAGCTGAGAGATAACTCTAATGACATCACCAGGGTTTGTGAAGCTCCTTAAGAGCCACTGAAAACATCATACAGCTCCTTTCCCAGGCTGAGTAGTACTCCAAATGACGGGTAAACAAAATTTCTATGTGTAAAATCGATTGATTCCCCCTATAACATAATCTTATTGTCAATACTGCAATGACAGACTAGTGTGGGAGTTTGTCAGTTATTTCCTGTGATCTTGTCTAAATGTAGACAACAACATGATAAACAAAGGCTTGTATACACACATATAACTTTTTTTTGGTTGGGAGCTAATCCCAAGGTACTGGCTGTGTTTTGTTTGATAAAGATTGTGGCCCAAGGATGAGGCATTAATAATTTAAATGGATCCCTACAGTTTTCTGCAGATGCCTTAAGGCTGTACCAGGCTAGTCTTCTAGGAGATCAGCAAAAAACCCACTGTGGTTTACGTTGAAGAGCTAAGTGATTAATTGTCAAAGAAATCAGAACAAAAGCTGAAGATTGCTGTGTAATCAGACCGTGGCGATGTAGGATTAGGCACACTGAGTGACTGACTAATGTGCTCTGGTGACTGGGTGAGGATTAGATTAGGATTTACAGCAATAGGTTAGAGGCTGACTGGTCGGGCACTTCTCCTGTACTTGGCAATCTGCAGAGAACGATGCATACACAGTCACAGAGGAAGAGAGACCGAGAGAGAAAGAACAAGAGAGAGGACAGAGAGGTACAGACGGACAGGAATTCTTAAAACCTATTTACATGCAGCAGGCCACCGATGGGCCAGTCATTACAAACTCATGCTGTGCAGCCAGACATTGTTCAAACCCACAGAACTCTTTTAAATTCAAGTGGAGATCCGAAAGTTTCCAAAAATACCAGATGCCAGTTAGATTAACTTAGCTTGGCACAAAGACTGGAAACAGGGAGAAACAGCTAGCCTGGCTCTGTCCAGAGGTGAGAAAATCCACTTACTAACACATCTAAAGTTCACAAATTAGCAACAGAGCCAGTCTATCTGTTTCCAGGCTTTTTGCTAAACTAAGCTAAGCTAACTGGCTGCTGGTGGTACAGTAGCTTCATATCTACCATACAAAATATGAGAGTGGTATCAATTTCCTGATCAAACTCTTGGAAAAAAAAGCAAATTTGTGCATTTCTCAAAAAGTCAAACTATATGTTTAAGGGGATACAAAAGGGGACAAGAAAGAAAGAAGGAAGAGCCTGCTGTTGCACAGTTCTGCGAATATTTTTCTTTCACTGGTGGTAATGTTCCCACAGTTGACTGAATTTCAAGAACCCACTTCTTCACACTTTTCCACTGGCCTGGTACATCTGCACAAATGGCCAAACTCAACCAAATACTTGGCTGGACGGCTCCGCTCCCACTGCCACCCTGAAATCACCGTGTCCAATGAGATCACTGCTTTCAGTGTCTGGCACTTCATTCAGAGCTAATACTAAAACCATCTGAACGTGCCTCGAGTCACGAAGACTAGAGGTGGCTGAGGAACCATGAGATTCACACACACACACACACGCACACACACCGCAGTTACCATGGTGAGATGTAAAGAGGTGCCATGTTGAAAGGAGAAGCGGAGCGAGGGAGTTGCAGTGGAAACAGAGAATCCAGTGTTCACTCTCTCGCTCTCTTGTTTTTCAGTCAATCAGCCAGCCAGTCAGTAAGTGTTGATATGCCAACTCCATCTCTGGGAAAACGGAGATGGAATGAACTCGAATGCTTCACAGTTTGTCAAAGAGATAGACATGCTCCACCAGTTAAAACTGATTACAGAACAGATTCAAATTTCATTGAAAAGGTTCAATCTGCCAATTTGTTCTCTGTCCAGACTTAGATGCAGCATCCTTTTAGCAGCTGGCAGTCTTATGGCGATTACAAGAGCAAAAGGGAACATGAAGCGATTACAAGAGCAAGACAGGCAAATTGAATGCACAAACCCCTGCTTAGCAATTTGATTTCCGTTTTAGAAATGGTGTGATTTGTGCCTTTAATTGCTGCTCAGCTCTTCATCAAGCTGAGCATGTCATCATGATAACAAGTTTTACCTGAGGTCACAGTGATTGGCTAGAGCGCAGATTCCCAGCAGCCTTTGCCTTACCAGCAGGACTCAGTGGGAATTATGAGTGGCTGTCCTGCACACTATTGTTGGACAGAGACACAACTAGTCCTACTTTGTAACTACCAACATTCACACACTGTTTATGGATGCTTAACAGCTATTTGAGAAAGACATTTGCAACAACCTCTATATTCACAGTTGGCACCCAGTCAGTGGTGGATCCAGTAAAAAAACAGAGCACAACAACATGCAATCTAAATTCAAAATCACAAACTCTTAACTATTTTTACAATCAGCATTAATTGTAAAATGTTGCACTGCATGTGTCCAGCTGCTCTGAGTTTATCTCTTATCATTTGTTTTTGACATCTTTAATTGGTCAACCTGCAATGTCAACCCATTAACCTGTGTGCATTTTAGTTTTCCTATAAATAGTATTCTTCCTCAAATTCTCTCCGTGCGTGTGTGTGTGTGTGTGTGGTGTGTGTGTGAATACAAGGGAGTCAGGGAGATGCTGATGATCTGATCTCCTGTGACATGTCATGAGCTTTCTGGGGCTATGGGGCAGATGGACCTCACAGCATGCATTCACTCAGACAGTGGACACACAAACACACACTCATGGCAGAGCATCCACTAGTCTGGACTTGATCCATATTGCTTTACATGGCTATCAAGGACAATCTGTGTTTCTGTATGTTTGTGTGTATCTGTGGATTGATTTATTGGTTTGATATTGAGCTGAAAAGATTAGACTTTAAAGCAAATGTGTGATTTTGGGCTATGTAAAACACAAGCACTTTTACGATGTTAACTTGGGCTTTACAAAATTATATTGGGCATTTCCCCCTATGGTCTGACATTTTATAGGTCAAAGAATAAATTGATTCATCGAGAAAATAACTGGCAAATTAAATCAATAACGAAAATATGTTGCAGCTCTAGTTTTATATGATAATTTAATATCACAGACCTGCTATGAATATGTTAAAGTTGGCTTGCCTGAAAAATTGGGAAACCATACTTTAGCCTACTGAGCCCTACAGAAAGTGAATCTCTCCAGATGGCCATTGAAATGAATGAAGATTCGCCTATACAATGCTCCTAATGAATCACATATTGACAGCCACATGGTCGCTGGAGTTTAAAGCGTGAGAGACAGGCTTTAATTTACCGGTCAATATGTCAGCGTTAACGCCTGGTTACACATCGAGGGCGCGAGATGCGGCGGGGGGGCGGCGATAGTGTAGCGCGTGCAGACGTGAACCCCGGCGACCCTCTGCGTGCACGAGCCACCCTGTTGCTGGGCAGCTGCAGCGGCGCTCAATCCTATATTTCGAAGATTTTACACATTTCCACTACTCTCAGATCGCGCGCGTGTGTGCAGCCTATGTGTGTGTGTGCCAGACAGACAGACAGAGAGTAGGCTAGAGACTGGTTTTGTCAGATTCCCACACTATCTGTCTCCTTGTCTCTCAAGGGATGGACAGTATATTAGAAGGCGAAGGGGGCAGTGATGTAGCGGCCCCGATTGTCCGGGGCTTCCCCTGAATGTCTGGAGATATTCAGTCCTTTCAGAGCAGTGAGCCTCCTGTAGCCTGGCCACGGTGCACCTAATCCCGCCTTTGTCTGGGCCACGCACCGCCGCGGCGACTCGCAGCTGCAGTAATTAACTGTCAAATATCTCTGTCTCTCTCTGATCACCCACATGCCTGTCTTCCTTCTTTATACAGGTGTACATCAGGGCGTATAACTTTTGGAACCAGTCAGTTACCTTTGCGTTAAATAGTTACGGGAGGGAGAGTATTTTTCCTGCTCACACTCTGAATGGACATGAGATTGGCCGGAGCGAGGCCACAGTCAGTGTTCCTTAATGATCAATACAGCAGACCCCAGCATGCGAGACAGAAAATATCAGCTCATTCCACTGGGTTTGTCAGCACAGCATAGTGATTGATTGACAGTTTTTTAATGCAATTGAATGTGTAAAAATGCATTTAAAGTATTAGTGTCCATACAAAACCGAATTCAAAACCAGCCAATCGATGCTCAGCAGGTTATTGTCTGTAGGCTTAAAGACAATAAAAAGATTAGGCTACTGAATATCAACCACCAATGCCCACATTTTAAATGGCAGTTGCATCCCCATGCCGCATATTCAATTCAATTAGATTTGAGGCTATACGGACAATTGTAGTCTATCAGTCATTTTCCATATCATATGCCGATGCTGGTGTGATTTGATTCACTCACTTGCGCGCTTTCTTGCACAGACGCACGCACACATACACACGCACAGGGTGGGACTCCGGTAGTGCAGTGTACTTACCGTGAGCAGACAGGGGGATGATGACCATTGAGATGGTCAGTAGCACCTGCCAGGTCCCCAAACGACTGTCAGCGCGCGCCATACCGTGGGCTGTCCGCTTGACACACTGATGCAGACTGGGATCCCGTTCCTCGTTGTAGCCTACCGCTCAGATTGTGGGGCTGTACGATTAATCCTCACAGTGGGCCCTCCAAAGTTCAGATCTTGCCCGTTTTCGCCATGTCGCCGTTATCCCCCCCAACCTTTGGCCTCCCTCACAGCTGCCGTGTGTGTCTCTGAACCGCTTAACGGCTTGGGTTCGGTTCCATTGTACCGAGCGGGTGCCCTCTCCTCCACACCTTTAGCGCGCGCGCGTCACACTCTGCGCTTTGGGGTCCGTCGGCAGCACCAGCAGCGCCGCGGGGAGCTGTAGTAGCAGCCTACTGCGCGCGACCGGCGGAGGGTCTGCAGACGAGATTTTAATGAGCCGGGTTCGTCGCTGCCTGCCTGCCAGCATGCGGTCCGTTAAGCCTTTCCCTTTGGCTACATAGGCGATGAGCGGCAACGCACGGCACGGCGCGCGCGTACAATGCGTTTGGGTGTCAAAGTGCCAGCACACACACACACACAGACACACACCCGATTTCGTCAGTGTCCTGCCTCAGCCTGCTGATGTAGAATGAGGCTGAGTGGGAGATTTAAGCAGCGTCTGTTGTCACTGGAAGTCAATATGCTCCATTTTACGCCACAGCTGATGTGTGTGAATGTTATGTCCAATGAGTCTCCCTCTCTTTCTCTCGCTCTCTGGTTGGTGTTTATATGTCAGGGGGTTATTTGGGTGCATGTTGCCTTTAGCCAGCAAAGAGGTGTGTGCATGTGTGTGTGCACGGTGGATAATCCTCTTACTGTTATGTTGTGATATAGGCTACAGACAATTGCATCTGCTGCTGTATCACCCCCACCACAAACTACATACACACACATTGCCCTGACCAATAAACCCCCCCCCCATACAGTAATTTCCATTATTTTCTCTCTCTCCCCCTTTCCACAAGACACCCTAACACACACACATCCCTTTCCTTCTCACACTGCCATGGCACCACTAGATTTGATATCTTTTCACCCTAAATGCCATAATACAATTTCTTCCAAATACACATAAATGTAATAACCGCTCTGTGACACTAATCCATTTTCCTGTTTCTCTGTCTCCTTTTCTGTCACAAACAGCTAACAAAATGGCCTGCAGAGTGTTACCCACTCTCCTCCTAAATGAGATTATGTCAAACACATTATGAAATAATTAAGACCAAATGCTTTGTTCCTAGTGAAAAAATTGCAGTTTCACTCATTACTCATTGAATCGGGAGTGAATTGATCCCGGCCCCTGCTGTGCGCAGCGTCCCACTGTTTCCCATCAATTATCCTCCAAAATACACCAAATCTAAACTGAGTCCATACCTTAAATCCCCATTCTCAACGATGGTAGAGTGGGATTTTGTATGAGAAGAAGCTGTCAGAGTGAGAGCGGGAAAGATAGCGAAAAGGGACAGCCACAAGAGTGGGAGATAGAGAGAGAGAATTAGAGAGAGACGGTGTGTGTGATGGAATTCAGAGGATGGACAGACATGGGTGAACGTTGAAGAGAGGGAGCTGGAGAGTGGTGGAGATGGAGAATCAGAAAAATGTTCACTGATGCACTGCCAAACAGAGCAGAACAAAATTGCATCCGCACCCCCCCTCTTCCCACCCCAACCCCCCCTACACACACACATATCTGCCACGATAAAAACACACCAGGACGTATGTCCTATCTTTAAGCCCTCAGCGATTTAATTAATTCCAATATTTGGTTTTATACAGACAGGATAGGTTCATTTTCAGACTGTATGGGGACGAGAGAGAAGTGTTCTTTGTGCAGGATGAACAGATGGAACTTACTGAGAACCAGAATGGGAGAATAGCACACCTTAGCCGACGCCAAGCTCTGTGCGTGCCTGTGTTGGTGCATGTTGTGCTCAGGCCACGTTGGTTTTTCCATCCTGTTCCTGTGTTGAACAGTGAGGGGTGGACAGGATGTCCAAATCCCCTCCAGTGCATTCCCTGTGTGTGTCAAAAGTTGCAGCATCAACTCTAGGCAAAGAAGAGGCTGCTTATTCAACTACATGTACATCCATAGAGCCTACAATATGTATGGCTAACAATGAGCAGGTAGCAGAATGTGGTCAGATTAGAAGCTCATCTCTTGAATCAAACTCTTTTCTACTATTGTTCTCCTTGTATGTAGCTCTGAAGAACAGCATAGGTTTAATGTGTAAGACCTAAAACTTTTATACTTTATTACTTTTATAACTGTGTTTACATGTTATGTCTGTTCTGTGTGCATTAATGTGCATGTATGTGTGCATTTCAAGTTTTTAGCAAACTAGAAATATGTAAAGAGTTTACCTCCACTCACTGAAGTTACTGCTGTTGTGACATGTCACCACCTCACTTTCAGCTGTGGAAACATAAAAGACAAAGTAAATTACTTGTACATTCAAAATTCAATCAAATAAGTTCTTCTTTCTGCTGTTAAAAAAAAAAATCTACCGGGAGCTTTAGAAACGGATTTTTAGCTTTGTGATTTCAATGTAATGACATTATATGGGAAGCAGAAGCTGGAATACGGGGAGGATGGCAGGGTCATTGCCATGTGAGCCCCACTGAAGAGCCTCTAGGCTGGTGATGCCCTGTCCAGTGATAGAGTGGTTCTGTAGCTGAGGCTGGTTGGTTGGAGTCCTGGAGTCCCTCCCTTGTTTTGCCTGCTCCGAGACCCCTCCATGTTTGCTTTTCCTATCCACATCACTCAGTTTCAGGGCAAGATTTTGTCCTACTCTTCATTTTATATGATAACAATTTAATCTTGTTCTTGTCCCCATTTTAACTCAAATGTTATTTTAATGCATGGTGCTGAGAGTTAGGAGAGCAGAGACACCAGAGTTGAAAAACCTAGCAATTCTGCACGTCAGTATGTGAGTTTAGAGACCGTAAATTGACCAGAAGCGTATTCTGTGTGAATCAGCATAGTGAGATGATAATAGGGGGCATCAGTCTGCTACATAGAAACAGATAATAAACTCAAGGCGCTTTGATAAAGGGAGCAGTGCTGCCACTAGGTGGTAACAAAGCTTATGAGTGTGTCTTACAGCAATGTGCAGTTGCACCTTACCTTTCCTTCTGCACTGGTGAAAATGATCAGGAAATGAAGCAGAGCACTGAGCACAAATACAGTTTGCTGAGCATTTCATGTGAAGTCATTCCACTATGTAAGGCATCACTGGAGCACTTTGACTGCATGATAATCAGAGGATGATAAAATACAACCAAGTGGGATAGATGTTGTGTTGTTATATTGATTTTTTTTTCTAATCCTAGTTAAAGTGATTTACCACTAAATACCCGGCATAGGGTCGGTATGTATGGAAAGCCAAGTAACAAAGTTTTGAGCATCGAGACTTGCATGTGGCAGCTGCCCTGGAGCGCCTCATTGTATCAGCAGCTGAATGGGAGACGATCAGTTTCCCGTCTCATACCGTCTGGTAGATTTTTACAAGATGGGATTTGGATTGTGATGCGTGGATCATCATTATATCTGCGGATCAGGTGGCCCAATCGTAAAGATTAATATTAATAGCAGATTGGTTTGCGGGTGGTTGAAATTGGGAGGGGGTGGGATGCATTCCACATGACATTCTGAAAGAGCCATGTGACGAACAATTGTGGTTTTGGGGCTTTTTAGTTTTCTTCACGGCCAAGGTTGAAGGCCAAGGCACCGACTGCCTTATGTGAACGTATTCCAGGCTCTTTCCTTACAGAGTGGAGGAGAGGTCATTTTCAAATAGGCCTAAAAAAATCATAGCCTATACCCCAGTGAAATGTTAGTCTGAAAAAAATAGATACCGCCCAAGCATAGATTGATCATCTAATCATTTGTATGATGTTTCATTGATCTAAAAGTCACTTTGAATAATTTAATGATTATGTAGAAAACATTTAAGATGGTCCACATTCATTTCAGGACAGATTAGATTGTATTTCAGGACAGTTCTGGGAGGATGGTGAAAATAGTTCAGAGCCCGGAGCATTAATCGGTGGTTGCCTTTAAAATTGGCAATACTGCCAACAGTGCTTACAATGGACATTCAAACAAAAAAAGCACATTCTCTTGAGGTACAAGCTTTGATTTACTAATTGTTACATCATTTTAGTGTTGTAATTGAATGTTATTTCATGGTCTCATTTTAACTGAATTAGCAGTGTTTGAGTCTACAGCCACAGTATCTGCTCTGTGAGGCTGCTCATGGACACTTAATCAGGCTAAAGGGTCTAAGTACTTCGACCACCACTGTTAAAAACTGGAAAATGGCAGCCATAGCTATTCTTGTTTTTGAATTGCTGCAATGTACTGAAACACGCCTTCAGGCAAGCAGTAGGCTATAGGAAGGGCCACAACTGAAAGTAAACACCAAACTTCACATTACATCTGAACAATACAGCTGTTCCCGGAACACTACTGTTAATAGACAGATAAATCGAGGATGGGTTTGACTGCGTAAGTAATTTTACCTTCAACTATAGGTGGTTTAGAGATAAAGAGACAGTTCTTTTTTTAATCAGCAAACACCTGGCTTGCAATCAAAATTGGCAATACTGCCAACAGCGCATTCATTGGATATTCAAACAAAGTAATTGTCTCATGAGGTTCAATAAGCTTAATTGTTACATAGGCCTAATTTTAGTGGTGTAATTGAATGTTATTTCATGGTCTCACTCTCATTTTAACTGAATCAGCAGTGTTTGAGCCTACAGCAATGCTATCGGCTCTGTGAGGGTGCACATGGACACAGTGGTTCATGTATACCATATATATACATAGTGGGGGAAATGGTATTGAAGGGTTTGAGCATATCCACTCCTGCTTTACTATTTGTGGCAGTGGTAGTGAACTCTTGGATATTGACACTCTTCTGTGTCACAGTTTTTAACTTCAGTTACCTCGCTGACATACAACATTCAGTTACTATTACAGTAAAATACCTCTTATTGTAGGTGAAGATATATGATTTAATGGTTTCTGTGAGTCCCACCAACTCCATTTTCCATCTCCTCTTGGAAAGCACCATCTGAGGGAAAGAACAAAAACAAAAGCTGTGTTGGTGACACAAAATGTTTACAGTAAATCCTGTCCTCAGTAGAGTTATGCAAACTGGAAGTACAGGGTAGGCTACGGTACCTCTCAACCTTTGATTTTGTTAGCGATAGTTAACTATTCAATGGTCTTGTAGGGCACATTTTGAGTTGTGATATCTATTTTAAAAAATGCTCAACCTGATTGAGATATTTCTGCCAATGAGTTGAGTACTGACTATTAGGGCCAGAAAATCTCCAGGGTGTACTGCGGTGTTCAGAAACAGACCTTTTCAGACGGCTAGGTTCAGGAAGTTAGCAGCAGAAGAAACATTCTTAGCTTGTGGAGATTTACTTGTTCAAGGTACAAGATCATTTATTTATTTTAATTTTACAACACAATGTTGTATAATTAAATGAAAGTTTGTGGTCCCTTAATGCTACAGACAGAACACATCAGATAATTAAATTCATTTTAAAATAGGGTAAGATAAAATAAAACTATATAAAGTTATTAATATACATGTATACATAACCTACATGTATAGACCTAGGAGATAATTGTGCAGCACATTTTTTAAATTTGCATCTGATGGAATACAAACAGCAGACAGAGACAGAAATGACAACACCGCCAAAAAGTTTGACATTTGAGAGACAGTGTCCATCCACTTTGCCTGCGTTTCCGCACCAAGCATCATCGATGTAAACACAGAGTCCTTTCTCCTTTCATCTTTGAGGTAGTCATAGTTTTTGTCATGTAGTCTAGTTTCAGAGGGCGTACATTTACAGAGTGATGTAAATGCATACCACCAAACCAGTCTGACGACTGTGTAACATTTTTTAAATGCTCAACAAACCGTTTCTCTACATCTCTACAATGGTAAAAATGCATCTCTACCAATTAGATGAGATGTATATTCATGCGAAAAATACCAAAACTGAATATTGCCAAGGAATACAACATTTTATGATTACAAATGGTGGTCTATCTAATAATTCAAATGATAAGCAATTGTATTTTTGAAGAAATTAGTATGATTTGTTTTAGATGTTTTCAATCAAATTACAGTGAAAAAATATAATATATACTATATTATATTTCTATTATATGCCTATATTAATACAGGCAAACACTAAGTATCATTACTAATTTCTAATCATATTATATATTAATCTGGTGTACACTGTATAATTGACTCGTTGACTTTGCTGCTACTAATCACATCACACCACTGTCACTCATGCCTTGTAATTTTGTCTTTTATTGCTTTTTTGTAGTACTTCTATTCTTATTTTAGCTTTATATACCTCTATTGTTTGTTTTTTACTTTCGCTGTTTATCTCTACTTATTTCTTTCTTTGAGTTGCTGCAACAACCGAAATTGATGCTGACATATTTATGCATCATAATTTACTTTTTTTTAAAACTTTTTTTAAGCTAACAGCCTACTTACTTTGACTTAAGTAAAATTTGCCTGACTTGTACTTGTATTGAGTATTTGTACACTGTGGTAGCCTATTGCTATTTTTACTTAATCAGGCTAAAGGGTCTAAGTACTTCGACCACCACTGTTAAAAACTGGAAAATGGCAGCCATAGCTATTCTTGTTTTTGAATTGCTGCAATGTACTGAAACACGCCTTCAGGCAAGCAGTAGGCTATAGGAAGGGCCACAACTGAAAGCACCTGGCTTGCAATCAAAATTGGCAATACTGCCAACAGCGCATTCATTGGATATTCAAACAAAGTAATAGTCTCATGAGGTTCAATAAGCTTAATTGTTACATAGGCCTAATTTTAGTGGTGTAATTGAATGTTATTTCATGGTCTCACTCTCATTTTAACTGAATCAGCAGTGTTTGAGCCTACAGCAATGCTATCGGCTCTGTGAGGGTGCACATGGACACAGTGGTTCTTTGCTAACATGCTAAGCTCTCAATTACAATGCTAACATGCTGATGTTTAGCAGGTATAATGTTTAACTTACCATGCTCAGCATCTTAGCATGCTAACTATGCTGATTAGTACAAAACACAAAGTACTGATGTGAATGTCATTCATTTTACAGACTTGGTTTTTCACTAAAGTAGGCTACACATTAAACCCATGACCTTATGATGGCATTAGATGAAAAGTCAGAGGATTAAGCCTACCAAAGGTATTACAGTTCATCATGAGGGGAATGTCTGTACCAAATGTCATGGCATAAATAAAATGAAATATTGTCGTGATGCACTGAGTAAATATGCTGAAGGATTCTCTCTCCTTATTAGGACAACTTTGACTTTGTCCTTTGGGAACGTGGTGTTGACGATTGTGGGCCTAAATATAACCACTGGTGCTTTAGGCCTACTTCTGGCAGGTCTAATTGGAGTGGTGGTGGTGGGATTATTGGTCAAGCTGTGCTTTCAGCAGGTAAGTGATGCAATAATCTCTTCAAATAAATGAATAAACCTACGTACAAGATCATTTTGGGGCCTTTTGTCTTTATTTGATAGGAACAGCCCAAGACGGACATGAAACCCGGAGATGACGTCCAGCACTGGTCGGCTGGATGTCGAGCCGGCATGCTGCAGCAAAGACACAGCCTTTGGACATGGGACACACGCTTTGCCAGGTGAGCTACCAGGCTGCTGTGGCTCAGTACTGGTAGAGCTCTACCATGCAAGCTCCCAGGTGCCTCAACTGCAGAGAAAAACCAAAACAACACTCGATAGACAAGTAAATGATCTTGAGTTAACTGCAGTATCTATGGAATCATAAATGTGTTATGATCTTGTGGTGTTCATGTCATTTATGTCTGTTTCCTGGGGATAAGTAGGGTTTGGTGTGTTTTGGTCATGTTTGGATATAGTGTCTTTTATGGGAGTGTGTTCCAGGTAATTTTAAGTTTGGTATGAAGTTCGGATATTCTGTAGATGCCTGTCCTAGGTTTTGGTTCTGTGAGTTCGTGTCTTATTTTCAAATTGTCTGTTCAGTCTGTCTTTTAGTTTTTGATTCTGGTGCTTCCTGTTTTATTTTGTAATTTGTCTGTTCCCTCCTGTGTCTGTCTGTTTTACTTCCTGCTGCTTGATTTTCTGAGTATGTTCACCTGGGTTATGGAATTCACCTGTGCCTCCTTTGTTCCCATCCCCTGAGGGTATTTAGTCTGTGTCTCCCTGTTTCTTTGTCAGTTTGTCGTTGTTCCTCTCCGTGGTTTTCCCTGATGTGTTGTATCAGCGTGCCTGTTGGGTTTTTTGGACTTTGGCCTGCCTTTGGTCTTTTGGATTTTTGACTGCTTCCTGGAACATTCAATAAATTCTCAACTCCTCATCTAAGCAGTTTGCATCTGGGTCCCCTTCCCTTTCACCTGCAACTGACACTGCTGATTAGTACAAAACACAAAGTACTGATGTGAATGTCATTCATTTTACAGACTTGGTTTTTCACTAAAGTAGGCTACACATTAAACCCATGAACTTATGATGGCATTAGATGAAAAGTCAGAGGATTAAGCCTACCAAAGTTATTACAGTTCATCATGAGGGGAACGTCTGTACCAAATGTCATGGCATAAATAAAATGAAATATTGTCGTGATGCACTGAGTAAATATGCTGAAGGATTCTCTTTCCTTATTAGGACAACTTTGGCTTTGTCCTTTGGGAATGTGGTGTTGACAATTGTGGGCCTAAATATAACCACTGGTGCTTTAGGCCTACTTCTGGCAGGCCTAATTGGAGCGGTGGTGGTGGGATCATTGGTTGAGCTGTGCTTTCAGCAGGTAAGTGAATAATCTCTCCAAATAAATGAATAAACCTACATACAAGATCATTTTTGGGCCTTTTGATAGGAACAGCCCAAGAAATGAAACCCGGAGATGACGTCCAGCACTGGTCGGCTGGATGTCGCGCCGACATGCTGCGGCAAAGACACAGCCTTTGGACATGGGACACACGCTCTGCCAGGTGAGCTACCAGGCTGCTGTGGCTCAGAACTGGTAGAGCTCTACATTCAGTAAATTCTCAACTCCTCCTCTAAGCAGTCTGCATCTGGTTCCCCCTTCCCTTTCACCTGCAACTGACACTGCTAGACACAACACTCTAACACTGGAGTCTAATAAAAACAAAGATGCCTTACAATCTGTGGTTTTGAAGTACATATTTGTGTTGACATTCACAAGTAATTAATCAACATTATAGTTTGCAGATACTTTACTGGTGGCTACATTTTAAACACATAATTGAAGCTACTGGAGTTGTTGCTCACAGGTGTCATGAGAGAAACCCATTTTATATTTGTGGAAATGATTGTCAGTGTGATTTTGAAAATTGTTGTAGAGGTTTTCAATTTATTTACAGTTAAGTTAATATCTCAACCTTTTAGTAGTGGCTCAGTTTTTTTAAAAACTGGTCTTTTTTTTTATTGTTGTCTGAAGAAACAATGAAATGCAAAGTTAAAAAAAATTCCTTTTTAATGAGTAGCACCATTAAACAGATCAGGAAGACTATAGACTGTAACCTAAAATGAAAGTAGGAACTCCTGACATGTCACTTGCTTACTTATAAAATACTTTAAAGAGGAAAACTATTCTATCACCTGTTTATGTCAAAAGCCACCTCAGCACAATTTGATAAAACAAAGATCCTCTCATGGAGCCAAGCAACATCTGCTGAAACAAACGAGAGGCAAATCAAATCCAATTACAGTCTGTCACTGTTGTCATGACACATTTTTGTGTATGAATACTAGGTTGCTATGCTGTCAGTATGTAAATCTGAAATATTTGCTTTTGATCTATATTTGGTTTGATCTTGTGGTGATATTTTTTGTTGTCATTTCCCAGGAAAAATACAGCTTTTACATTTGGAGGTGTCACAACACAATGTGTCTCAGAAAAATGCCACGTTTTTAGAAAAGTTGTTGAATTAATACATACAATTGAATTAAAAACAAATGAATGCAACTGGATTCCCTCAGTGTACGTAATGAATGGGCATGTATTCCAATGGTTTTGTACTTTCACAAACTGTGAAACAAAACTGTGTACAAACTCCACACTTATATAGGGGCAAAGGGAAATGAACATTTGTAAGTTTAATGTTGCTGTGTAACTGCTGAGCACTTGGAAATTGTCCATGAAGAAACACCCATTACTGGAAGCAGACTACACACACACACACACACACACACACAAACCAGCTAGATGAGAAAAACAAGATACATTTTGGTTTCATGTAAAACAACTTTAATGAGTTGAGTACAATCTTCGGATTTCTCAACTCTGAAGTCAGAGCACAAATATTTCACAGATATAAGACGGACTGAGCCATTCACCAAATACACATCAACTGTGTTTATGTGCTTGTGTGTCTTTCAGTCTATAAACGTGACTACTGAAGAGTTAGAGACTTCAATTTCTTAACAGTTGTTCATGAACATTTATGCCAGTGTTAAATCTTTGTGTGTGTGTTCTGGTTCAAGGAGGACTGGTGTGTGTGTGCGTGTGTGTGTGTGTCTTGTTTTCTGGTCAGTTCAGCTGTGACCGGATGCTGGAGGGCCCGGATGAGCTGGTGCTATCCCATCAGGCTGCGAGGACGGGTCTGAGACAGTAACAGAGGACGTTAGTGTCATTTACATTTAGTCATTTAGCAGACGCTTTTATCCAAAGCGACTTACACACTCACAGACCGAAGGCACAGCTTCAGGAGCAATTTTGGGGTCCAGTATCCTGTGGGTGTCATCCCACCATCCGACCATGCTTAAAATAGCACATAACAGCATTTTGAACCTACAGCAAGAGTAAAGAATACTCACACATGCCATTGGGAGCTCCAGGGTGTCGAGGGGTCATCACTTGGGAATTTCCTCCACCAGGCATCATCCGGTTGGGCATGGACTGGCCTGAAGAAGGAGGCAGGGCTAAAATGTAATGAGAGAAGTACAGATGTTGAAGGGTAGGAACAAACATTTAACAGATCAGAAATTAAGAGCTCAGTGACACTGGATGAATTTACTGCATGAAAACGTGTGTATGTGGTGTGTCATTTCTTAGAGGGTGTTTGAGTTTTACTTTGTGTGTGTGTGTGTGTGTTCAGACCCGAATGCTGCACTGTGTATCCCGGCTGCCCCTGCTGCTCCCTCTGCTGGCGAACCTTCATCTCTGCCTGTTTCAGCTGCTCCGTGTGGAACGTCTGTCTTTCTGACAGGAGCTGCTGCCGCTGCTGCTCCAGCTGCACGATGCACACACACAGAAACAAAGAAATAATGATACCGGCTGGTTTCTGAACATGTTACTGTTGCTTCTGGATATAATGAAAGAAACAGATGTCAAAAACCAGCCAATAGAGCTTTTTGACATTTTAGGTTTTCGGAATTCAAGCTAATCCTACACAGGGACTTGAACAAGCAAGCAGAGAGCGGGTTTAGATGATGAAGAGGTTTCATTGTTCTTGGTTTGGGCTATAGCAGATATTATGTTCACTCACAGCCTCCTTCTCACGGTCCATGATCGTCTCCAGCTCCTCAAAGTGCCTCAGCTTGATCTCCAGCTTCTTCATCTGGGTCTCCACCAGCAGAGCCACCAGGGACTTGATCTTCCTCTCTTCTACTGCTGCCAAGTGCTGCAAATACAGGAGGCAAAGATGGAGGAAGTTAGAAGAAAAGAGACACCATAAATGAGTAAGGGACTGGGTGATAAGTGCGTGTGACAGTTCAGAAGGAAGGAAATGAAAAAGGTAGTGGAGGAAAAGATAAAAGAAGGAAAACATGTAGGAAGAAGAGAAAAAGATAAGAGGTGAGAGGAGGGTAGAATAAATTGGGTGTGACAGAGCGTGGCAGAGAGAAAATAAATTAGGAGACTGAATGGAAGAAAACTACCAAATCAATCATTAGCAACTAGGGGTGGGACGACAATTCATCTAACTATACATCATGACAGAAAAACATTTTAAAGTGCTCACACTGCCACTGGTTTATATTATTGCTAGAACTATCATTATCACAGTAGCTGGTCATGATTGTGGGTGGGAACATCTCCTTGCCACAGAGTAGACAAAGAGACACAGGAAAAGCAGAGGCTGACATTGAGACCTTAAGATACAACTGATTTACTTCATTGCAACATACATGGTAGCCTTTTCTGATTAGGAGAAATACGCTTATTTGCTTTCTTGCCAAGAGTGACATGAGCGATGAGACGAACGATACCACTCTTACATCTGTCCGGTACATATAAGGCTACATCCAGCAGCCGGTTAGCTTAACTTAGCGCAATAACTGGAAAAAGGGAGAACCAGCTAGCCTAGCTCTGTCCACAGGTAACAAATCCACTTACCAGCACCTCTAGCTGTTTCCCTCTGTTTCCAGTCTTCATGCTAAGCTAATGTAATGGGTCGCTGGCTGTAGTTTCAAATGGCCAAAACAGTCAGAAATTCAAAAGAAATTCCATCTTAATACCAGTCATGTATAAACATGACAGTGGTTTACATCTTCTCATGTAATGCTCAGCAAGAAAGAAAATAAGCTTATTCTATTCCAATAGATGGGGGAGCCATTTTTGTTGTAAAAATCGACATTTACTTCTGCATGGCATTTTCATATATGTTACTGAAGGATTGTAAATTTCAGTTCCTCTGTTGAATTCCATAATTATCCAGATGACAATGTACACTGTCATTTCTTTGTGATCATAATATACATTTGCATAACAGCAAAGGCTTTGTGGTGACGTAACACGACCTCTGCCAAATGTACTCCATTGTAAAAAAAAAATTTAAAAAAATGACTATATATATCTGAACATAAAACTATATTTTGAAATGTTCTAATTCTTTTCTGACTAGAAACTAATCTTAAACCACTGGCAGATCTGCCCCCTTTTCAGATTAAAATAATAGTGATTTATTTAATGTCAGCCAACCCAAGTACCTGGTCATTGTTTTGTTAGTACATGTGATTTGAAAAATATCTTCAAATTATATGAGTACAAGTTAGCTAAAAATCTCAAGGATAACTGAGCTGTCATACATTCTACATGTCTACAACTCATATACCTGGGCAAGACATAACAAGACACAACACCTCACTGGGTTACCATAAACCACACATTTGGAATCAAACCAATTTACAGGACTGTTTCTTAGTAACCTGTATTAAAACTACCCTTTTCAGATAATCTCAGTCTCTAATCTGTCAGACATACTGTATATTGTACATAGACTCATTATGTGCAAAGCCAGGTCTAAAAAGTGATCCTCAAGATGGTGCCTGTCTTGGTTGCTAGGAGACCTGTGACACAATTGAGAAAAAGCCTCTTCTATTAAAAATGACAACCATGTCTTCACTTGCATTCCTGTGATTGGTCTGTTTTAAAGTGGAAGGGCGGGCTTTACCTTGGCTTTTGTGGCAGCTGAGGCTAGAGCAGCTGCTGCTGCCGTGGCAACGCCGCCCTCCACCAGATCCTGCTCCATCACTCTCCCCTCATCCCCGTCTCCCTCCCGCCGCCCTACGCTCTCGTCATCATCTCCCGTTCCTGGATCAGAGAGAGAATTTCTTTAATATAGACAGACATGCACATTGACACACATACAGTAAATACATTTAAATACATATACCTCACGTATTTACATACCGTCTCTCTCCTCTGCAAGTATATTTTCAGCATTTTCTCGTTTGACTCGTTCTGCCTCCACTCTGGCCCCACAGGTTTCCACCTTGAGCCCATCCACCCTTACAGGGATCTGAAACAGATCCATATGTGCACACACACATACGGAGGGTAAGCCACAAAAATAACCAGCAGATACAATACAACTAAGCTCTTATTGTTGTTTCACCTGATGGGAAGGGGAGTTTGTCTCAATTTTTTCTGCATCCATTGATTCTGAAGGACAGAGGAAGACAGAATAAGAGATGCACATTGTAGACAGTAGGGCTCTGCAATTAAGCGAAATATTATCGTAATCGCAGTATGGCCAAGTGCAATATCCCAGTCACAGACGCTGCAATTTTTTGATAAAAGGTTAAATGTGTGAGAAAACAGGATTATAATGAAGTACTGTGGTGCTGCAGAGATGCCCTGGCCTGCAGATCTTGTTCTCCAGGTGTATGAAAACGTGTTTGGTACAGATCCCAACAAATGTCACATCATCATGATTTTAATAGTTTTTTATTGAAAATTAAAATTGTGATGCATAAATGATCATTCCCTGTAATAGAGAATCATATTGCAATCGTAATATCTGTCCAAATTACCTGTTTTGTCGGGCTGGTTTGATGATTCAGAGATCTTATCCACTGAGTCCTCCTGCACTCTGGAAAACTCCTCTGAAGACAAAGACGGAGAATCACTATACACATTCTATCTCAGAACCATAACCTAGACTACACGCAAATGAACACCCCTTCCTCAGTCCTCTCACCCAGAGCGGCCTTAGCTGCGGATGATGCCACCCGTGGGTCCACTACGGATGCCAGGAAGGCCACAGTGCTCATGACGGGGTTTTCTGATTGGCTGAAAGGCACAGGCTGGTACGCCAGCGGGCCGAGGGAGGCCGAGGAGTCTTCTAGGTAAGGGTCTTCTATCGGCAGACGAAGGAAGTGAAGGATACACTCGTCCTGCGTTCTGGAGCCCACATGCTCAGACACTTTGTTCCAGTCGTCTCTGTAGACCTCTAAGGCCTGAGAGAGACAAAGAGGAAACACAGAGGAAAAGGCAAGGCTGAGAACAGGTTTCGAAACTTCAGGGATTATGTAAAAGATTCTCATAAATCAAACAAACAATGTCCCTTTTAGGCAGTCCATGAGTCATGTGCAGAGTCTATGATAGGAAGCCATAAACATAAGCGATTGTCTTACCTCTAATAGCAAGAGCGTCTCTTGCTCTGTCCACTCCCTTCCTGCACTCGCTCCTTTAGTCTGAGACAGACATCATGAGAATAATTTTAGAAAAATTATAATAACTTTTTAAACACTTTATTACAGAAATTGTTAAAATGAGAGACTAGTAAAATAAATGTCAACAAATGAACATAAAATTAGGATGCATAAGAAAATAGATTAAATTTATTGGGGGTTTAAAAAGAAGACTGAATATTCGGAATGTTTGTATTGTTACGGTGTGAGACCTTAGGGTGTTTCTTGGTGTAGATGTCACTGCGCAGACCGAAGTTCTGGCAGTCTGAAGGCTTGTCTCGGCTCTTTTCTGGGAAATACAACATGTGCTGTGAGGCTGACACCTGTAAGAGTGAGAGTTTATCAGGAGACATTTCAGATGATACAAACGTGTTTCATATAAATCTGTGTAGAGCTGCTGTCGTGTGCTCTGTGTGTGTGTTTTACCTGCAGGGGTTTGTGTTGTAGGGGGGCCAGCCCGGACGGTGTGTCAGCCAGTACGTTGAAATGAGGGGTGGGTGGGGGTCCCATGGGGAGGGGTCTGCTTTCTGCATCCACCTGGTAGTTAATTAAACCCCACTGCTCCAAAAATGCATGAACCCTGGACACAAAGAATATTTTTCTTTATACTTATTCACTTGTGTTTCAGCATCCATCCATCTTCTTCCACTTATCCGGGGCCGGGTCGCGGGGGCAGCAGTCTGAGCAGAGACGCCCAGACTTCCCTCTCCCTCGACACTTCTCTTCCGGGGGAATTCCGAGGCGTTCCCAGGCCAGCCGAGAGACATAGTCCCTTCAGCGTGTCCTAGGTCTGCCCCGGGGCTTCCTCCCGGTTAGACATGTCCAGAACACCTCCCCAGGGAGGCTTCTAGGAGGCATCCGGGACAGATGCCCGAGCCACCTCAGCTGACTCCTCTCGATGTTGAGGAGCAGCGGCTCTACTCTGAGCTCCTCACCCTATCTCTAAGGGAGCGCCCAGCCACCCTACGGAGGAAACTCATTTCGGCTGCCTGTATCCTGGATCTTGTCCTTTTGGTCATGACCCAAAGCTCATGATCATAGGGGAGAGTAGGAACGTAGATCGACCGGTGTTTCAGCATAACAGCATAATATGCAAATACACTCACAAATCAGCATGGGATTTTGTAACTAAAAATAAAAGCTTTTGCACTGCAGACCCATTAGTTACACCACATACACCGCATGTTCTTTCCTAACATCAACAGATTTAATTTGTTAACACATTCGGATTTCAGAACACCCACAAACTACTCTTAATTTAGCAGATGCAGCAGACATTGCATGCTAGCAAACACCCACACACTCAATTATACCTCATGACAGCACAGACGTCTCCGGTGAGGTTGCGCCTGCAGGATGTCGAACTGAGGTATTCCTGGGGATTGAGCCGGTATGTGTCGATCATGAAGTTACGGTACGCCAGGTAGCTGCAGTGTACATGGAAGATCATGTTTTTAGTGACGCCATCTTCATCATCTGATAAGACTTTAATAGTAAATTCTGAATGTCTGCAGTACTCACATTTCTGGAGATTTGGACTTGTTTTTTCCATTGAAGAATTCCGGCAATGAACGTTTCTCTATTGAGTGAATGCTGGAATACGTGAATAGAAAGATTTTTTGGGGGTTAGGCTATAAAGTTGGGTATGTACTGAAGAAAGCTAAGTTTGCAGTAATAGTCAATGTCTCAACAAGTGTGTGTGCATGTGTGTGTATTTATTTACCTGTTGTAATTGAACCAAGATGTGTAGCTTGGTATTATAATGTGATGGGTTTGTTCTGTGATGTTCTCCTCTCCTTCTGACAGGCGAGGTATCTCCCCTCTCCCCTCCTCATCTTCCTAGACACACGCACAGAGTACATTTAATGACACTTTTACATCACTGAAACAAAGACGCTAATTGATACAGACTCCAACAAATAAAAAGACTTTGGTTGAGAAAATGACATAATATTTACCCTTCCTGGGAAATCATCCTCCTGTTCATCTGAAAAAGGAAAGTGAACGAAGTCTGAAAACTCAAGGTGCATATACACAACCAAAAGTCCAATCGTATTTCATAATTTGTAGTGTTAAAGAGGATGGAACTTTTACACATGCTACATTGCTCCTTAAACATTAGCTATACCATGTGTAAACCTACCCAGGTCAGCCATGGTCCCTCCTTTGACAGGAGTATTCTCACTGTCCTTCTTCAGGTTGACTACAAGAGAGGGAGACAAATTAAAGATAGTTTAGAGGAGAAGTGCTACTTTACTGAATACTTTTATGTGACCATTTCCTAGTCACGGTTTAGTTTTTCTTAGAGTTTTACCAATCTTGGGTAGTATAACCTCCTCCATGTTAGGAACAGGGGTAGGGTCCTCCATGTCTTTGGTCAAGTCCTCTTCTGGCTCTTCCTCCTGTTGTCCACGCCTTCTCCTGTGTACCCACACACAAACATCAATGCTGAGACTGCACACACTGAAATGCCAAACCAAACGTATACTCTCCTGTTTGGTTAAAACTGTTGTTTCGTACCCCTTCTTTCCTTTCTTCCTGCCTTCAGATGAGGGAGGCGAGGGGGAGCGTCTTCTCTTTTTGGAGGGGGTGGATTTGGAATCCTTCAACAGAGGGTAGAAGGTGAAAAATGAAGAAAGCAAGAGTTTAAGCATCATTAACTGAAACATCACAGATCAAGACTCTTCACATAAAAAAAACAGTTGCCTCCATTTTCCAAACCGTAATATCTGTGTAATAATAATGAACACCTTTCCCTTCACAAGCACTTCAGACCGCCTTCGAACAAACCTGGTCGTCTCGGAGGTGAATACGCTGGCGGAGAATGATTGGTACATTCCTCTCATCCACACAATAGTCTTCCTCGTTCATCCACTCGTTGAAAACATCGGTGTCCAGAACCCAGCCAGCATGGACCTGGAGCACACATACCCACACAAAGTGAGTATTGATGTGGTGTATTTCATATAGTGTCCAAAATGAACACACACTACATATTACCACCAAATGCCAGTAAAACCGACTTTGACAGATAAAATCAACAGGCTTCGCCTGTCAAGTTACGTGTTGAATTTTTGATTCATCATATAAAAGCCTCCATAATCTATAGAGTCTCTGGACTGTTCCTGTTCTAAACCTGCTGACAACCATACTCTCTCACTGTGAGCAAACAGAAGAAAACCACTGCTCTGTAGTAAAATGACTCAGGCTATCTTGGCAGTTGAGTCAAAAAGTTAATTTGACACTATACTCAATGTAATCTCATGTTGTGAAGAGCAAAATACTGATGTATAGCTTAATATAGTAAATGTACCAGAAAACAGTATTGTGTAATTAAGTATATAATGTGCTATAGCATTGGGTGTTGTTTTTTGTATGCATGCTGCTGGACTAACCCGCCACAGCTTTTCTGAATGTGGTGGCTCTTCAACCTCTCCTTCAACATCACTTGAGGACAACCAACTGTCATAACTGTTGAAAAGTGACAAGAGACATAATAGGTAAGTATTCTGTTTGTGTTAGAGCATCTTTGTGTGTGTGTGTATGCGCGCTTGTGCATTACCTGTCAGGGTGCATGCCCCAGTGTACCAAGACATGTTTGTCTTTCCACATGACAGGACGCATCCATTCATCTGAAAATAGATGTGTATGAAAAAAATGTATCAAGTTAAGAAAGTACCAGACATCTAAAAAAAATAAAATAAATAAGGATAACAAACACACATATATGCGCCAACTTTAACTGACCTTCCTCTGAAAAAGCAGGTGAGGGGTAGATGTGGTGACTAGCGAGTGTTCGGTCCTCAGTGAGTGTACCCTGTGGAAGGACAAACTGTGACCTAGTGGCACTGAAATGTAACTGCATTATCAGAGCTACACTGGGTTTCATATTCTCGCTACTTTTTTAATCAGCCAGACCTGTCTCAATATACAAATATTATCTTTCATCAGTCTGTTTAACCCTCTGTCCGGTCATCTTTAACTCTCTTCTGCAGCACTATACCTGGTGTTTGGTGATAATATCTGTAAGTCTGCTAGCCAGCTCCTGATCCAGCATAGGTTCCAGATACACCACAGGCGGTGACATACAGTTGTTCTGTAGACACACAGACGACAAGTACGAGTTCATCAGTGGTGTGTCCTTGGTGGGCTGATGTGTGTGTGTGTGTGTGTGTGTGTGTGTGTGTGTGTGTGTGTGTGTGTGTGTTTGTGTGTGTGTGTGTCTGTCTCTGTCACCTGGATCAGCGCTCTTTCAATAGTACCAAACATCTCAACATTCCTTTCCGTTCTTGATGGATTCTGCAAGTCAAACCGCCGCCTGTAAAAAGGAGGGAAGGGAAGAGAGATGATGTGAAGGATACTACCGTGAAAAGACAAAGGCATCAGAGGCCTGCAACTCACCAGCCCTGCTCAGCCTTGAACTTGTAGGCGGTGCCAAGAATGTGGCAGAGTCCACCCCCTGGTCGCAGGTCCAGGAAGCACTGTGCCTGCAGAAAAATTGTAAAATCAACAGTCTGTTTTGTTTTGAATATTTTAACCCATTTAGCCATATCCTCTGTCACCTTTTTAATGAGCACCACAATTGAAAGAAGCTTTGAGTTGTGTATTATCCTCTGTTATTCTAATTTCATGTCGAGACTGGGTGATCATTGTCAAACATATGTATCCATCCAATTACCAGTATATTCCTTAATATCTTGTCACACAATTATATAGTGATCTCAAGCCTTGTAAAAACACAAGAAGACCAAAGCAACATAAATCGGAACATTTTGAGATTTCTAACAACCAAAAGATGAGGTATTGTAAATTCCAAATACTTGGCAATTCTAAAAGCAAGACAGCGAGAGACAAACTCACGGGCAGTTTGGTGAGAGCAGGTGTGGCAGCTTGTCTGCCAAAGGCATCCTCTTGGAACTGGAGAAGCTGCAGGGTCACTGAAGCCAGAGCCTGACTGGATGGAGCATCCACCAGCACATACTGACAGACACAGACACAGTTTGAGATGAATATGGAGGAGAATGTATCATTATTATACTTTAATGCAGCCTAATGCATTTTACCGACAGTTTCATCGACTGAACTCACGTTATTGTATTTGGTCTGATTAACTTCTAGGATTTGGCTAAATTTGCACTTCATCTTCTTTATTTCATTTTATAATTAAAAAGATGCAGCACTCCTTAACTTCATCACACAAATCTTGCTAGCCAGTGTAAACGTAACGTTATCCAGCATGAGACGTTTGTTTACAGTCTAAGACCACTGGATTGCTAGCAGGGGGCGGCTAGCTTGTTAGCTAGCTTCCTAGCCAGCTAACTACCTTTTTGTAGTGCTTCCCGATCCACTGTCGCACCACCTCCAGCTGGGCTAAAGTATCCGGACTCTCCCAGAACTTAGCGGACGGACTGCTGTCTTTTTTCCGGTGTGCAGATGTTCCAGAGCTGCATTGGCTTGTCCCGGGAATCCCGAGGTTTGCTCCTCCAGACATTGTAGCCATAATAAAACGAGATTAATTTCAAACGGGAAAACAAAACCGGCTAGCGCGCTCGCTAGCTTTTGCGTTCTCGCTTTCTCTCGCGAGACGCAGCGCGATTGTTGCAGTTCAGCATAAGGTTTTATTTTTGTTTTTTAATATTTAATTGTCTTTCATTTTGACATGATTTTTAAAAATATAATTGTGTGCTTGTTTGATTTACTATTATGTGTTTAAAATACGAAACAATGTAATTTTTGCACAACAGAATACACGTTTCTTACAAACCAGGACTTTTACTTTGAAGTATAACATTACAAGGAAATAACTGCGGAAGACATGTAAACAGATGTGACGTAAAGTGACATTGATTAGTAAGTAGCAAATCATATATAACGTTATATATTTGAATGCTCAAATTCTCTACTACCTTTTCGAATAATTGTTTGAAAATGTACTTAAAATACGTTCAAATCTCTTGCCTTCGGCTAATATGAATTGTTTTGTTACACTAATTTCCGCTGTGACATCATTTTCCAAGAAACAGTCACGATGTCTGTAAGGAAAAACAAACTCGTGTCCAGCTGACTGTCTAGTCAGCAGTGGCAACGAGTTTATCATGATTCTTTTCCGTCGCATTTTATAATTGGATATCTGCAAAACGAGATTCCACGCACCCTGAGACCAACCAGGCAGTATAAACTACTCTGAGCGGCGCTGCAAGTAACTCATTCATCTTTTCACCCCATATGTTCCTAGGCTCTGAGATCCTATGGGTGTCCAGGGTCTGACCACTTATGTGGAGGGAAACAGAAACTTCCTCCAAGATGTGAAGTTCAGGGACAGTCGCCTGGTTATCGACGGGTGCAGTCTGTATTTCCGCCTGTACTTTAACAACGGTTTGGACCAGCAGCACGGAGGGGACTATGATGCTTTCGCTTGCCTGCTCAGCCAGTTCCTCTCTGCGTTGGCAGCCTGCAACATCCAGCCGTATGTGGTGCTGGATGGAGGTAAGGATGCTTTAGAATTGCAACGCCCTGTCAGCTCCTTTAGTTTAGCAAACTCAGCTTCTTACAATTTCTGATGTTAATGTTTCCAAGTATTTATTTTTATATGCAAGATACAATTCAAAGAGTGAACTATTCCACATAATTTAATGTCTTATTTTTAAAGAGTTTCACAGATTCACGCCTTCTCAACCATCTCATCTAATCTCCCAAATATCTCATGAGCAAAGGTCAAATGTCAGTCAGATACAGGGGTCCTCGCTCAGCAGTGGCATTTGCGAGTTTTTTCCCCATTTGATTTAATATGCCATCTTCCCTGAAAAAAAAAATCTAGTCAGATGTTTTGGTCAGTGTAGACAGTTATTTGATGAATGAAGTGGATTAAACAAAAGGAGTTTGCTCATGTTTATTAAAAAATGGATGAACACGTAAATTTGAACCTGCACAAAGTCTGTTAGTTTAAGTTAAGTTTTTAATGTCTGTCTTTTTTGTGTGGTTATAAGGGATCGACCCCAGTGACAAGAAGTTTCCCACTCTGCGGCAGCGTCTGCAGTCCAAGATAAGGGAGGCGGACAGCCTCTCTCATGGCCGCAATGGCTCTGTTCTCCCCCTCCTCACGAGAGATGTCTTCATTCAGGTCCTCACCCAGAGAGGAGTCCCACTGGTCCAGTGTCCAGCTGAGGCTGACTTGGAAATTGCATGTTTGGCTCACCAGTGGAACTGCCCAGTTCTGACCAATGACAGTGACTTTTATATCTTTGACCTGCCAGGTGTGTGTAGTAACAAGGATCTAAAAAGACCTTTGTAATGAATGGTTGTATCTTGCTTGATTTTGCAGTTGTTTTACATTTTGTTTATGTGCTTTGTTTTCTTAAAGGTGGTTACCTCCCACTCCGTTTTTTCTTTTTGTTCAATCTCAACGGTAAAGCCTCTCACCGCTATATCTCGGCTCGGTGCTACACCACTAAAGGGCTGTGTCGCTGGTTTGGGGGCATGAACCAGGAGTTACTACCCTTATGTGCCGTCCTGACGGGTAATGACTATGGCGCACCAAAAGATGCTGAAACACTTCTGGGTATATTAGATGTGAGTGCATTAGGGAGAGGTGGTGGCAGGGGTAAAGGTAAAGCACCCACTTCCCGCATTGAGGGCCTCCTCCTCTGGCTGTCCTCTTTTTCAAGTCCGGCGGAGGCCCTGGAGGAGGTGAGCAGGCTCATGGGGGAGGATGGCAGAGATGGAGTCAGTAGTGGAAAGAGAGGACAGAAGGGTGGGCTCAGTTCAGAGCTGTGGGAAGGTATGCAGGAGTACCACATCACCCCTCATAGCTCTCTGGCTCGCTGGTTCTCTGGAGCTAAGGCAGCTCCTGGAGTGCAGACCTCTGGGCTTGCCCAGCTGCCAGAGTGTCTGTCACTGGCTGCAGCGCAGGGGCTGTTGGCTCCCTTGGTGGTAGATGCTCTGGTCATGCGCAGGGTCCTGCTCATCCCACAGGTGGAGAACAGCAAGCTTGCCAGCAGCCACTGCAGTGCCAGAGCCATACGCCAGGCTGTATATGGGATATTACTGCAGAGAGGCCAAGATGTGCAAGCATGTGACAGGAGGGTACATGAAAACATCAACCAAGGTATGAGAGGTGGGAGAGGGCGTGGGAGAAGGGGGTGGGGAGGTGGTCAGGTTGGTGGAGGTAGGGGTGTAAATGTAGGCTTTAACATTGAACACGCAGCCGTCGCAGCTACAGTGCAGGCTCAGGGCTCTACTGCCCTAGTGTGTGTAGAGGAGTATGACCGTCTGGATCTGAACTTGAAGAAAAACCAAGTAGAGGCACATCCACACAGAACCCTCCTACGTCTGGATACACTCGGCCAGGTAAACATGACACCAAAAATGATTCATGTCTCTAATAGCAATAATTTTGGTTCATATCATCTGGGAATTTACAGTTTTAAAAAAAAATTGTTTGTGTGCTTTGGTTACATTTCCCAATGTTGTCCCTTAATTTTATCCAGGCTCCTGTGGCAGTTCGTCTGGGTGTCCTGTTCGAAGTCTTGGGGATGAAGGAGTCTGCCCTGGCTTCTGTTCCTCTCCACCTGAGGCTGGCTGTAGCAGTGTTGGGCTTCTGGCAGCGAGAGGCCATACCAACACCGTCACAGCCCCAGCTCCAGGCTTTGGTGCTGAGCATGGTTTACGGAGAGCTGTCCTGGAACAACCAGCCTGAAGCTACCCACTACCAACACTCCGGTTAGTAGTGTTGCATCTTTTGTGTTCCACAAGGTTACAAACACTAAAATGCATCTCAGTAACAAGGCAAAGAGTGGTCTGTCCTTAATGATCTAAAACCTGTTGCTGCTTTGTATCATCCTAGTCCCACAGCTAAACTGGGCTGCAGAGCGCAATGTGTGGGCAGGGCTGGACCGACAACGTGTGAGGCCAGGAGAGAGACGAGGCTTAGATGTCGGAGTGGCTCACAGTTTCAGCCAATGGCAGGCCTGCCTCTGGAGCGCACTGTGTCTCAATCAGCTATTGCTGCTGCCACTGCCTGAACCCCACCTATCATGGTAAGGCGCAGGTACATGAAAGAGTAGAGTTAATAAACAGCTTGCATTTTCCACCTATGATAATCAGAGCTGCAGATAATGACAATTTTCATTATCAATTAATCTGTCAATTACTTATTCGATCATTTTAGTCTATGAACTGTCAGAAAGTAGTGAAAAATGCCCATCACAATTTGTCAAAAAGCCAAGGTGACCTCATCCAACAGTCCATTAGACTGTTCAGACATTCAATACACTAACAGATAAAACAGAGAAAGGTTGCGAATACACTCAAAGGGTCGTTCACCAACATTATAAGAAACTTTTCTCACCTAGTAGCATCTGGTCGATAGTTTGTTTTATTCGGAGAGGTTTTTAGATAACTGTCTTTTACGTTGCTATCCCAGTACAACAGAGGCTTATGGAATTTTGTTTGTTGTACTCAAAACATTTCAATTGCAAGAGAGTAGCTGGGACATTGTTTCCAAAATGTAAAAATATCTGCAGATACCAATCATGGGCAAGTAAAAAAAATACTTTCTTTGTAATGTGGCTGCCTTCCTCGCCCTCTGTTTGTTTGTGTGTGCGTCTCAGGTTGTTCAGCGGTACCTTGGTGCACGGCCTCACCAGGTACCTGAAGGGGGGCCGAGCTGCTGAATCCCTCCTAGCCGGGGGTTCCTTATCGGGACAACTGTACTTCTCCCTGCTGGACGCCGTGAGGAACTGCAGCTCCAAAACCCATCCCTCCTCTTCCGCAGCAGGGAGGAAGAAGAGAGGGGGAGGCCGGGGAAGGAGAGGAAGAGGGACTGGGGAGTTACACAACATGTTTGCTTTCCTGATGAGCGAGGAAGAGTCTGATGATGATTGACCAGGAGGCAGAGAAAAAATGAACACATCGACATACAGAGCTTGCTAGGGGCCAAATGAGAAAGGACATTCCAGTGTTTTAATAAAACACAATCAGGGAATGCTACAAATAGTCACTGTCAAGTGAAGAACTACACCTCTTAATGCTTAACACTGAGCTTCTGCCTTTATAATTGTATTGTACTAATTTAACCTTCCTCAGTATTACTTACTGGCTGTCTCAAATCAAGCGATGTCAAGACATCTGGGATCAGTTTTCCCAAAGCACACGCTTGCCATATTTTAGCACATTTATGTGAGCTTTTACGAAAAGTAATATCACTGTAATTAATGCAACTGCTTTTAACCTGATAGTTTTATTCAGTTACATCAACACAAAAGTTAAACAGTGAATGTAGAGATTCTTATTTTATCACCTCTGTTGACCAGCGAGTTGTATGGCAGCTAATGTCATCTTAATGAGAAACATATGAAATCTTATGGCATTTTAATACTTGCCTTAATACTCATGAATTTGGTGCTCCAGTTTACTCATCTTTCTATATTAAAAATATAACCCAAACTCAGAATTTTATTTATTTTTTTTAAATCCTCACATTCAACTAGTTTTTACTCATATGGCGGAGAATAAAGTGTTTACTCCTTCTTTATAAAGTCAGCTTTAAGTTACAGTGCGTTACCAAGGCACTCTTATTAAATATATACACAACATAATCACGTATTCAACTAGTCATAAATGCAGCTACAAAAACAACATTACAAAGTTAAAAAAGGTCTTAAGGATAAGGACAAAGAAATCAAAAAAAAAAAAAATGGGTTGGATACTCGTATCCAACCTAAAAACCCTCTTTCATTAAAAGGCTACTTGTCCCTTAAACCTAATTTGTGGATAGGGTCCCACCGGCACTTTAACTTCAACATTAGAACCTACAATTCTGGCACAGCTAAAAGTTAAAGAACATAATCAATTTGCTGCCTAAATACAGACATGAATATTAACATTAGTATGAGCTGTCAGGGCATGACAAGCCAGGCCTGCCTTATGTAAATCAGCTCCACAGTCCACTGGAGACCTGACGCAGTAACTATGACAACTATCACCAAATGAATCTTCCTCTTGTCCTACGAGGATGATGAGGTGGAGGCAGCTGAAGAGGCAGTGGCTGCAGCGTGTGACTGAGAGTCTATGAGGTCCATGTCTTCGTCTTCATTGACTCCACACGTGTCGACCACGCAGATCAGACAGCTGGTGACGGGAAACGCTCGCACCTTGCTGCAAGTCACCCACCTGAGCACACGGAAGAACTAATTTAAGGAGCGCATGGAACAGGAATAAAGATCAGAGCTTTTAGTAATTAGATTCAGGGTTTAAACAAGTTTTTTTAATTTCTTTTATAGATTCCCAGCGTTCCAATTAGTGACAGAACTCATCATTATTTTGTGAAGAACTGCAACTCAAATGGTGCACACAATTGTCTTTATCAGTACATCTTTACTAGTAAGGATATTGGTGTTTCAGTTCAGGCACTAATTTCGTTTAGTAATGAATAACTGGCCAAACAAACCACCAAAAACAATTAATGAACTAGTGGATCAAAATAATTTGTACTGGCCTAACAAAGTCAACGAGATGACAACGCAATGGTTATGTGACAAAGACATCAGCTGTTTGCTCATTTGTTTTAATTTAGTAATATTTAGTTCATTCCAACCTGTCAGTATCAGTGTGGTACTCCAGGACGTGTCCGAGCCGTCCCACACCTTGGAACCCTGCCAGCACATAGATGACATCTCCGACCGCTGCACACTTCACCGTTACACCTCGCCATGGCATCGCCGAAGCAGCACGCCACTCGTTACTGGCAATGTCGTAGTACTCCACCGAGTCCAGTCCACCTAGAAAACCCCACACACAAAAGCAGTATCATACAGAGGCAGCTAGGACACTCTCACAACAGCTACTATGTTCAGTTGTATTATTACAGTCATTCTTCATCACTGTAGTGGTTATGGTAATATCCCTTTTTTGTACCCAGTGCCCCCTGCCCTCCAACAGCATAGATCCTGTTGTTGACCACCACCAGCCCATGGTTCTTCCTGGCCTCTCTCATCCCACACAACTCCCTCCATCTGAGGACAGACAGATGGAGAGTGTAATTGAGAACACAGATAATTGTAGCAGTGCAACACAACATTATGTGTGTATGTCCACATGATTACTGTCAGGTTTTTTTATAGTCCTGAGCTGTATGTTTATGTAACTCACTGTTGAGTGTTGGGGTCGTAAACCTCACAGTTGTTGAGGACCCTGCCAGACACATTGTTGCCCACCGTTCCTCCGCAGACGTAGATGAGCCCGTTGGCCTCCACTGAGCCGTGACTGCAGCGGGCCATCAGCATGCTGGCTTTCACCTGCCACGACTCGGTTCTTGTGTCATAGCATTCGAAAAGGTCGAGGGCAGAGCTGCCTGCGGACACACGAAGAGTACGTAACACCATGCTTAAATGCTTTCAGAAGTGGGATGTCTTTCCCACATGAAGGATCATCAACGTAATTTTCCCTCAGACATGTAAATCATAATGGATGTATAAACCACATCAAACTTCAAACTTAATTTAACCATCCCAAATAAGCACTCCACTATTCTCATCCCACCCACCCACAGACACACAAACCTCCCCAGTCCCAGGTCCCAAGTTCACCCCTTCCACCTCCCTGTGCTCACCCACTTCCGACCCCCCGGATGTGTAGATCTTGCCCTGAGCGGCGCAGGCAGCCAAGCTGTCGCGAGGCGTGGGCGGACCCAGCTTGGAGTACCAGCTGTCCTTCAGGACGTTGTAGCAGTCCATGCGCTTGATGGGGAAGAGCTGTGAGCCACCCAGGATATAGACCACATTGTCCCAGAAGATGGCTGTGGCGTCCCGGCGCTTCTCGAAGGGGCAGCGGATGTCTGTCCAGGTGGAGTCCTGCATGGAAAGCCAGACTGCCGCTTAAACACTGGCAAATATGATTTCAACAGACTTAACTGTACAAAACTACAGCTATAATATTCTGCTGAAAACACTGAAGTCCGTTTTTTCAACTGAAACCCAATAGAGTTCTGAAGTTTCACACTTCAATATTGAACAAAAGCATGCATCTATACAACATTTACTGACTTAACTGCCCCTGTGGGTTAAATTTGTTTGCATGTGGAGCCTTTTACCTTGGGGTTGAAGTAGCGGCAGGATTGAGGCTGGGAGCCTCCAAACAGAGCGATGCGGTAGTCATGCTTCTTGCGTCGCGGTCGGCTGCTCTCTCCAAGATCCTCCCGATCCTCCAGGGACAGCAGGTGGTAGCGCATCCCACCTGGGACAAAAGGACAGCCATTTTATTTTTGTTTTGTGTGTGTGCGTGCTCATGCCAAGCCAGCAGACCTTAGCACTAAGCAAGTTTTAATGTCAACTTGCTTTCATGAATCTGAATGATCTACAATATGAGATAATGTTGCATAATGTATATAAATAAAGACATTAATTTAGGAATTTATGACTTTTAATCTTTATAATAATGAATATTTAGCCTTTTACTACTATAATAGGGTATGATGACGATAGTTTAGCTAAGATCCAGAGTAATGGAACATTTTCCTACACATAGTTTACACATAGTATTGTACTTGAATACAATACACTCAGTATTGTGTGTGTTTATTATGCTTTGTGGGTTTGTGTTTCTCTATCTCTACTCACTGATGACCATCTTGAGGCACTGTGGGTTGTCCTGGATGAGGGGCTCACCCTGCACCGTCTTGGAGAGGAAGGTTTTGGAGACCAGAGGAAAGCGAACGCACCCCAACACCTCCACCATGTACTGTTTTCTGTTACACACATCGTACTTCAGCCAGCGCACTGCTGCATCATAAATCTAAACACAAATGCAACATGTGGAACGTACTGGTTATAGGGGGTATTGTTTTTATCCATCACTCAAGCTTTGTCCTGGGGTGATGAAACCTCATTAGTACATAATTACTTCACAAACAATTGTTAGGGACTTATTGTTTTGTCCTCGCACCCAAGTGAAATAACAGTCAAAGAATGTGTTGGTGTGTGTAAATGTGTACCTGGGCCTCAGCACGGACAGTGAGTTTGTCCTGGTGCAGTAGATGTGTGAGCTGTTTAACGTCCAGTTGCAGGAACTCGTCCAGTTTGTAGACTTCAGTGAAGTGGAGCTGAAAGAAGTCCTCTGCTGCTGCCTTCAGCTCGGGACAGTCCATACAGTCTGACAGGGCAGAAATACCTGCAGGGGGACAGGACAAGGATCAGTCAATCTAATGAGTCAAGTGATTGGCAGGCCTGACCCAAACACATATGTGGGAAAAGGCACTGGTTGTTTAGTAATTGATGCTGGTGACTCAATATGTTAAGAATCAAAGGGCTCAACTGTTGAGTAAAAGGAAGTGAGATACAACTTGCTTGTATTTCTCTTCTTACCAAGGCAGTTTGTTGCATCAATTTGTCCTTTGAGGAACTCGACACACATCTTCTTCACAGGCTCGATCTGGTACTGGTTGGCTGCATCCAGCATCGACTGGACGTTACTGCTGTTTACCGAGATCCTGGCGCACACACACACACTTACCATTAAAGAGGTGTTTCTGATAACATTTAGGCGAAAGTTAAAAGAGAATTGTCAAATCTCCTGTAAAGTTTTGCAGCTTTCCCAAGCAACTGTGATTAGCATCAGTATCAGGCGACAGCCTTGTATAAATGTCGAGTTGCATTGTACACCTCAAAATGATCACTCCTCTTTGTCACGATTTATGCTCTACATTTAGCCATGATTCTTACCGAGCCGTGTAGATAAATTCAATCAACAGCTCAATGATCTCAGGCTCAGCACTCCTGAGCTCCACCTCGTGGGACATCGACTCCATCATTCTGGCTGGAGGTGAGGAAAAAAAGAAAGGGAGACTTCACAGAAAATACAAACATACCAACAACGCACAGCAGAATGAAATGTTCTTGCAGGGATGCTGGGCAACAGTTTAGGGAGCACTGCATAATTAATCACGTGTGATCGTATATATATCATGATATTGGTTTGCTAAATGAATAATGTTGGTATAACGGCCATAAAAAAAAAAAAGTTTTTGCTTTTGTGTCTGGAGCTAAATTTGTTGAAATTATCAAGACTGATACTCAAGACATAATGATTCATAATGATCACAATATCTAAATACTTAAGTAGGATATTACTTGTGAGTCCTAAATTATAGTTTACTTTGTTTTCTCTTGCTTCTTATCCAATTTCCAGTACTGAAAAACAGTACAGATTTTGATACACTACAATAAAAGATGCTTACAGGTATTTTTGCAACACAACTCTCCATCTTTGACCTCCCAAAACATAATGTTCTATTTAGGCCCGTCACGATATCGACTTATCAAGGTCAGCAAAAACTATCGAGCTTATGTCCATATTGTACGACATTGCCCGTTGTGTTTACATGCGTGTTTATTTGGATAAGAATGTCACCAACATGTTAACCGACAGGATGTCAGAATAAACAGCAAGGTTTTCCTTACATTATAGGACTTACCACTCAACAACGCCTGAGCGGTTTTGTCACATCTCCTAAGCTGAAAGAACAGGGGAAAAAAACTATGCTGAGTTGTTTTGCTGTATTTTCTGGTCGCGCTGCTGCTGACCTCTCATCGTCTGCTCTGTGTCAGAGCTACGCCATGGGCAGGGCTCAGGCAGCTTAAGAGTTCACTGCTCTTTACAGAGTGTACTTGCATTAACATGCTACTGTATTATCATTTTATCAGTGGCATAAAATGGTATTAAAAATTACAATAACATCGGATTTCTTTCTGGGACAATATTATCGTCCAAAAAAAGTTGTATCATGACAGGCCTAGTTCTATTAGAAGTCTCACCAGCCCTATAGCACCAGAGGTAATTTAGTCACTGTTGTGGTCACCCTGGGCACAGCCCATTTTTTAACTCTCCTCCCATTTGGGCGCAGATACAGGACACTCCGATGGAAAAGGGTACGTTTTAGTAGAGGTTGTGTATTCGTGTCCACACTTACTGGTGAACATGAGGCTGAAGAAGTGGCTGGCAGCAGACAACACTACTCTGTGGGCAGGGAAGTGTTTCCCCTGAACCACCAGGGTCACATCACAAAGAGTACCCTGAAGGAAACACACACACACACACACAGCCAAGTCCTGTTACAGACATACACTCCTGCTTTGTGTTTTCTCTCGCGCACGCGCACACGCACACGCACGCACACCTGTTTCCTCAGGTTGTTCATGACTCCCATGATGCTAGACAGCTGTCTGTACTCCTCTTTGATGGCACACTTCCTCTCGTTCTTCTTCTTGGAGTTTGACGCCTTCTCCGGAGAGGCCACCCCCGTCATGTCGGCCTGATTAATGTAATCTGTTGACTTAAATTATATTACAACACTTTTAAGCACCACTGCCAGCAGCGTGTAACGTTAGCTCCGCTCTCTTTGTTGTCGCTCAGCAACTGACAGTCTGCTTTCTAGCAGCAGCTAGCTTCTTGTTGTGATTTTATTAAAAATACAAAGCCGCCAGTTTGACTCCTTGAAAACTCGTAGAGAGAAACACATACAGATGAACCTGCTGTCAGGTACTGAAACAGTAATATAACGCGTTAGCGTAATGCAGTTTCTAAGCTAGAACTCTGGCTTTAGCTGGGGTTGTGGTTTCCTCCTCTTCTTCTTCTACGGTTTCTCCTCTAGTTGGACTCGCGTTCGCCCTCTACCGGCAAACATGACACATTACACATTAACCAGAAGGATTACGAAACTTTTATCCTTTGACACAGTTTGTAGATCTAGAAATTACGTTTTGGTATTCAGACCAAAAACACTTACATAGTTTGTATTCCTTGCAATAGCAGATTTCAGATTTAACTGTGTCAATAGCCAAGGAATTCATACAGCTAATGGCAACAGCTGGCTTTTCTTTAACTTTACCTCGCTGCAGCTCACCTGTACAGGCGCACCTGTCTCTTACGTTCATATCTGTACAGTCATCTAGAAAACATAACCAGGAAGAAAGGTTTTTCAGGAGTCCCGTGACGTTGACGTCATGTGGAATGCGGAGTACATATGCATTGTTAGAAATAACTGACCGGAAAACTAATTGAGAGGCACCAGAAAATGCTTCGTTTTCTCTGCTGTTGCTGCTTCTCGAGGGAAAACTCCGGGAACGAGGTATATGTTTACACTACTGAGTTTTATGTTAAATGTTAAGGAGATTATAAAGTGGCTTAATTCGAGTTCAGACGAGAAACTAATCACTGCATTGCTTCAGTGAGATTACTGGATTAACCCATTACTACTAGCCTAGTTTCATGTAAAAAAGGTCAGGACTACACCCATTATAAAGCTTAAGTAAAGCTAAAGTATTTTGAATCATGCTAAACAGTTGATGTTTCAGAAGAAGACAAAATAACTATAATTTGTATTTTTTTCACAAATACAAAGTGCAGTGATAAAACAGAACCTTGATGAATAATAAGGTCTCCATAAAGGCAGTGTGAACCATATGAAATATATTTTGTTTGAGATGTGAAACATGAACACTGGGTTGGTAAACACAAGCCTTAGTGCTTCCTGTCTCTTTCTGAAAAATGCCACTAAAAAAACAGAACAACAACAACAACAAAATATATATATGTAAACAAACAAGATTGCTATTTCAGAGGCAGCCTCTCCTGCAACCCGGACCTGACCTGAATGGAGCTGGATCAGCCAGGCAGACCCAGCCTGCACACAAGGGTACATCATATCTCTAGATGTTTATGTGTCTGTCTCTTAAACCTGTACACTTCCAATGCATACAATTATGGCAAATTTGAACTACATGAATTCTTTTTTTGTGTGTGTGGTGTGTGTGCATTCCCCCCCACCCCAGATGCACAGACTGTGAAGCGGCTCGGCAGGCTGGTGATGAGGCGAGTGTGTGTGCCAGAGTTGGACCAGAGGTTTTCTGACATGGCACAGTTCTTCAACGAACAGCAGGAGCGCTATGAGGCCATGGTCCGACACATCATCAACCTGCGACAGAGCCATGGCTGTCACTACAATGACACCCTGGCTTTAGCTGAATGTGTGGGGAAGATCAGAGAGGAGCATGGTAAGTGACACACAGAGCTCCCTGCCAATGCAGGCAATGTGATGGCAGCTTTGCTTGTCTAAATATTCTGTTTCCTTTGTTTCTCTGTTTCAATCTCTATCTCTCTCCACTTCCAGAGGCCAAGTACAGGGTGTCCCTTAAGATAAAGGGCTATGACTTCTCCCTGAGTGTGGTTCCTGTGGGGTCAGAGGTGGAAAGTGAGGAGGAACCACTGCCTCAACGTCTGAGATTGGCTCAGGATGAACTAAAGGGTACTTCTGAGTGCGCCAAGGCCACCATCTCAAAGGGTACCACACTTCAAGAGTTGATTGGCTGGCTGCTCCGTAGCAAGGGTCAAATGGCTGAGCAAGTGAAGGGGGCTGCAGCAACTTACCAGGAGCAAGGAAGACTGAATGAGAACCTGGAGGAGAACCTGAAGGAAGTCAGGAGGGCGAAGGAGTTGTCACTGCGATACAGACAACGGGCTGGGGAAGTCCTCATTGAAGCTGCACAGATAGCAGCATCTTATCTGTAGTTTATGTACATTTTAGATACTTTATTTGAATCCACCAATAACAATACAAGTATACAGGATTCAAATATTTACAGAGGTTACTCTTCGACAATTATGATTAGAGGAAACACTGCCTCACTGACATTGGTAAACTTGCCAATTGCAACCTAGAAGTCAGTTTGTGAACATGCACAGGGCTGCCAAATATCAGTATCAGTAATCTCCATCCATATCATATATTTTCAGCAACATCAGGAGTGTTAGAAATTTTAAAAACACATAATAAGGCATGCACACAGATCGTCATGCATGTATTTAAATTGACAAAGTCTACAATCTGCTTTGCAGGCCATTGCAGCCTCTTGTATCATATTTGCTACAAGACCATGAAGGCTTGTGTTCATATCTGGCTTTCAAATGTTTTATTAAAATTTTAATAAATTCATTCTAACACGTATTGCCTGTGTAAAGACTTCCAGTGTTGTCCTGGATGGGTGTACATGTATACCAGCTAACATTAGGGGGCATTGCAGGCTCACTTTACTATTCTAACAGTTGCTTTTCAAATCATATTCCTCCGATTTTGTCTGTAAATTTTTTTTTTTTACCTGATTAGACACTTACAAAATGTGTGAAACTTGCCTCTAGGGAAGATTGTTCTTTGGCTTGCCAAAATAAATATTCTGGTTGTGAACTGCACTGGATAATACATTTCATCTATAATGCAGTAGAGGACAGGACAGGACACAGTCTCCTACAGCAGCAATGGGATTTGGACTGGAGGTTTTTTGTGATTGTGCAAGTAGTGTTTTGTTATTGTAACATTCAGAGGGAGATTTTCTGCTTATTATCCACGTAAGCTCATGCATTTATTAACTGATTAAAAACTGCAGCTTTCCATCTGCTATTAATGTGAAAGCAAACAAACACATGGTCATATGCCATCTTGATAATTAATTTTGGAAAATCCATTGTTCCAGAGGTCATTATCAAGTCGTCATGCATTATTTATAGAGGGAGAAAGTTTACTAGAGTACTGCTTTCGACTTAAGCTTTACATATTCATTTGGCGTGAGGTGTGGAGGATGTGGTGGGTAAAACCTGAGATCAAGTTGTTCATCTCTAAATGAAAAAGTTTGGGAAATAAAACAATTAAATTGCTAAAATGTAATTAAAAATGATTTTTTTATATAGGCAACCTGTATTAATTATGCCCTTCATGACTGATTAGATTCAGTGTTAGTGCGACAAAATGATTAAAAACTTAATTGATGTTCAGAATTAAAATGTGAATACATTTTAATTAAACAAATCAAAGGCAATTACTGACTAAACATCATTCAACTGCAATTTATGTCTGGTAGATCACTCTGTCACAGAGCAGTGACTGACAGCGACACCCTACCATGATCGTGGAAATGATTAACTTGCAGCCTAGCGTCTAATTTGATTGGATACTGCATTTGGAGGTGTGGCGGTTTGATTATGTACTGCTCACTCATTGGCTCGGCTGCCTGTCACTCCGTGGAGACCGAGTCCCCTTGTCTAAGGTAACGTTAGTCTGAGTGGAGAAAGTAATGAAGATGGAAGGAGCTGATGTAGATTAATTATGAGGAGATTTATGGAGTAGCGAAGTGATAGCCGTTTACTCGTCTTGTCGGAACGATAGAGGACAGCGATACCAGGGAATTGACAGATAGCATGCCAGTAAGTAAAGTTCCCCAGTTTACATGGTGTCGCGCCTTCGCCCTGCTAGCTAACTAGCAAGCTAATCTGTAACGTTATAAGCAACCGTGGTGACAGCTCGAAGTCATTCAGGGAGCTGAGACAGATAGTGTGTAAGACGGCGGAGGATTAACTTACAGTTACTGACATATAACAGATAGACATTCACTGCTTAGCAAACACTCATAATTATGATTAGCCTGGGAAAGCTAACGTTTGCCACTGAGCTACCAATGCCTTGAGACAGAATTTCACGTTGTTTAAAGACAAACTGTGTTACCAGTTGTCATTGTGGCAAACTAACGTTAGCTGGTTAACGTAGCAGTGCCAAGTAACGTTATAGTTACTAATTATATTTGCTAGACAACATGAACAGCCTCCAACATGGGAAGGCTTCCACTTCCAACATGTTAAGATAATGAGCTCCCATTACTACCATTTTTCTGCTGTAGTAGATTAACTCACATTTGTTATAGAGACAGACTTTGTACCTGACTTTACCCTGTTTAGTAACAGCTGTGGGTGTGTGTGCGGGTTTGTCCGGACCTTGTTAGTATAACGTTACTTGTCAAGATTCCTCAGGTGATTCCTGTGTGTGTGTGCGCACACCAGCTTGGCAGAGGAAGAGACTGCAGACTGGTATGTTAGATAATGGGTTGTTAGGATTGGTCTAATAGCCATCATGTGATGCATCTTGCCGCCGTACCACTCAGCCAGTTCAGGGGTGTCCTGTCTAAGAGCCCCATGGCAGCCCTGCTGTATGAAATGAGCTCCTTCACCACTGCACATGCTGTCCAAAATGTTTGTTTTACATTCTGTGTCCTTCGCCTTATGCTTCTGGTGGTGTTCCAGTTATTGTTTAAATAAGATTCTGTTTGCGGCACAATTCATAGGTTGTCCTTTGCTTTCCATACAATGTGTGTGTGTTTGCCTTTGTCGTTAGGGAGAGGCTTGTCCTTTAGCACTAGACAGTTTTGTTGGGTGGGTGATTGTGCACTGGAAAAGTGGTGTCATTATGGTGTGTGTGTGCGCGCGCGCACGTGTAAAAAGTATGCAGGCTTGTTAATGTGTGGCATCCGCTGCTGCCAGTGTCTCAGGCCTCTTAATGCTTTTTGACAGTGAAGCCTGGCAGGTCATGGAGCAGGAAGATCATGCGGGCTCTGCTGTCATCCAGCATCACAGCTAGAGTCACCCACGCCTGCGGTTTTGTGAAATATCCTGACAATTTCAGCAATGAAAACAGTTGCAGTCCCTCCCCCTTTTGTTTAATTCTGCACTAAGTTCTTTATGTACACAAGCACAATATGGGAGAAATACAGTTTTTGATTTTCTCAAAGTATGTTTTTGTAGGCACAGATACCAGTAGATATAGGATACTTTTAGCTCCATGAAAAATCTAGAAAATCAAGGTAATTATCTGCACCAAAAGTGGTATTTGAATGTAAAATATTAATATATTATGAGTGAGATGTCTCACTGTGACAAGAAATTCTGAGAGAAGATGCGTAGATAAAAGAGTGTTAAAACTGAAAAATCCGTAATGTTAATCACTGGTCTCTTCAGGCTCCGTTGCTGCAGGGAGACAGGGGCGAGATCGGGACGAATACGCATCACTGGCTTAGAGGCAATGGAGAAAAGCGCGTAGGCTGCTATAAGAAGATTCCTCCCTGTCAGATCTCTCTATCTGTCTTCCTCAGCAGCAAAGACCACACACACAAACCACAGACTCTGTTGTCATGTCGCCTTAGCTACAGGCAGTCCTCTGCATTATGTGTTTGCCAATGAGAGAGAAAAGAGACGCAGAAAAGCAGAACCCCTCTTCCTCCAAGCTATACGCAACCTGCTATTGAAGAAGACCAGGGGGGGGAGAGCAAGGTGGGAGGCGATGATGCAAGAGGGTTAACCGCAGGCCAAAATAGTCCAAATAAAGAAGATGGCAACAGACAGCGTGAAAAAGATGTGATCTAAGCTGAAGAGAGATGTCAAAGCAAAATGCTGAACTCCTATGAATGGACAAAGGGTGTAAACAGATCTTAGCAGGGCCGGTGAACAGGAAGTTAGGTCAAGCTGTGAGCTCTGGGCATTTTAGAGTCTCTGCCCTTTAATGACCACCATTAAATAACTGTTTTCACCTTTACTTGGACACCCCACAGCTCCTCAAAATAGTTCCGTATTAGCTTTTGCTTACATTCATGTTGAAACAAGTTTGGAGTCACCTGTCCAGCTTTTTGACAGTTGACGGCTGACCTAGTTTGACAATTTTGGTTGGCATGTTTCCACAGTAACAGGTTCTGACATCGCTTAGTACAGTTCATTTGTGATTTGGGTGTGTCTGTACAAGAGTTGAGTCAATGGCGGATACTTTAGGGGTGGCTGTGGCTTTGTGGAAGAGCGGGTCGTCCACCAATCGGAAGGTCAGCGGTTCGATCCCTGCTTCATAAAGTGTCGAAATGTCCTCGAGCAAGATACTGAACCCCAAGTAGCTCCCGAGGCTGTGCCTTCGGTTTGTGAGTGTGATTAGATTACTTTGTACTGATGGGCAGTTAGCTCCTGCCATCAGTGTGTGAATGTGATATGTAGTGTGAAAGCGCTTTGAGTAGTCAGAAGACTAGAAAGGCGCCATACAAGTACCATTTAGCTAGCTCAGGTTAATTTGATCTTTTTACAATTCTTCATCTCCCTGTAGCTTTAATTCGTTGAGGGCTTAGTAATGTGGGTGTCACTGTCATTATCAGCCTAACCAGTAGTTTGTGTGGCTTGCACCACAGGAAAAAGCAGCTGGGGCAGCTCTGTCACTCGCAAAACCACCCACTTCGTCTCACTCTCTCTGCTTCCTTTCTGCCCTCCATTCAAACCTTCAATCTTATTGGCCAACTCACTTCCTGGGGAAAAAAAGAGAGTTCCAAAGCATAGTGTAATAGGAAATGAGGTAATCAGCAGGGAGGGATGTGTGTGCGGGGGGGTGTCTGCCTAATTCATTCTCACTTGGACTCAATTCTTTCTCCGCCAGCTTTCCCAGACAGGTACGTTCTCACTTCACTACTGAGCACTGGAGGCCACCCTGTGTTTTGATAGTGCTGATTGCCTGTGGTATTTGTATTGATCCATGTGATGTAGTATGTGTATGGTGTGTTTGCCTCTGGTGTTTTGCAGTAACTCTGTCAGGAGATGCAAGCACACTTACAACAAGGATTAGGAATGTAAACTCAAAGGAGACCTGCTTGTGTTGGAAGAAGTCTTCAGAAGGAGGAGTCAAAAATAAGCTCATAGACTGCCAGCCCAGTGTGTGTGTGTGTGTGTGTGTGTGTGTGTGTGTGTGTGTGTGTGTCAGTGTCAGAGAGTTTAAGACAGAGGCGTGGGTGTAAATTCAGAAGGAACTAGCCGTCAACATTTGCTAGTTCACAGGAACAGGTTTTGTCAAACCAGACATTGAACAGACACACACACACGCACACACACACACACACACACACACACACACACACACACACACTTGTGCAATGCATGACACATTCTCCGTCACTCCTTTGCAAGTAGTTTGCTCCATCACTGATGAGCCGGTTTGGGTCCCAGAGGTGTGTGTTTCCTTAGCTCATGTGTTTCCCAGAGCTTGGGAGGTTGCCTGAGGCAGCACAGATTGCAACCTAATGAACTCTCCTCTTTTATTGACCTTTATTGTACTGTTTCACTCCTGGGTTATGCATCCTTTGGGCCATACATTAATTTTATCCCTCATCTCTCTGTCCATCAATTTATCTCTCCCTCTATTCATTTAGCCATTGCTCTCTGCTGTGTTTATCCCCCTATCTGTCCCTCTCCTGCATTTATCATGCATCTACTTCATTGATTTGTTACTTGTGCTTGTCAGTCTAGCTCAACTACTTATCCTTAACACTGGCTTATTCATTTGCTTGTGCTGGTCAGTGTGTTTGAGCAGAAGAAGAAGCTCAGTAGCTGTTGCATCATTTGTAATGTGCTCTCTTTGGCTTATATTGATTTCTATCATGATCTGTGTGTCCATAATGACATAGAGATAGCTAACAGTTAGCCAGACTAAGACGGAAGACAAACATCTGCCTAATAACGTAATTCCGCTCTATAATGTACTCCAGCGCAATTAGTTTTCTATTTTCCTCCACCAGTTGCTTGTGCCTGTCTGCAGCATGTAAATAGAGCCTAGAAATCTTCGAGATAGGGCATTATGTGCTGTTTGTGCCGCTGTATCTTGTGGTTTGAATGCAGTTTCAGATTGAATCATCACCATTTTCATGGGTGAGTAGCCCCAATTATGTGTTTTTAGTCTGTTCATCTTAACTAAATGATCTCGATATTAGAGCTAGAAGAATTAGCTGGTTAAACAATTAGTGGGTGGACAGCTTGCTCAGTGTGATATTGTGCTGCTTTTTGGTGTTATATTATTGTAAAATGAATATCTTTGGGTTTTGGGCCATTGGTTGGACAATCAAGGTATCTGAAGAGGTCAACTTTGGCTGCAGGAAATGTTCAATATTTCCTGACATTTTACAGACAAACCAATTTATCGATTCATCACAGACATATTCAGCAGATACATGTATGTGTCAAATAATTTTCAAAATGCACTTTGATATACAGCTGCATCCCCTTATAGTAACTTTACAGCTCGATGATGTGCCCCAGAAGCCAGCGTGGACAAAGGTGACCGGTTAGAAGTCTCTGTATGAGGAGAACCTGTCGACAAGACTGACTCATCCACACTCTAATCCGAGCCTTTTATTTTGTCATTCAGTGAGCCTGCCATCAAAACACACATGCTAGCTTTAGATATTGCTGTCCTCCTTGTTTTCTTTACCAACATGAAAGAACAGAACAGACCGCCACAAAGGACTCATTTCTCTAAATGGAGGCTATTCTGCTTCATAATCCTTCCCCATTTCATGAGTCACTGGCTCCCCTCCCCCCTTGTCCTGCCTGTCATTGGTACAGTCCATAAATAGACACCTGGCTGCCATGGAGGGACCAAGCACCAGAATAATACAGAAAAGCATTTAGATGTGTGAAGGACAGATTATGGAGCAGAGAAGATGGGGAGGAAGAGAAATTATGTTGTGTGGGAGGATGAGTGGAGGGAGAGATGGAGCAAAGTGGGAACGGGGAAAGGAAGAGATGAAAATCAACCATAAACTTTTTTTTTTTTATTGCCACACATGCATTACACATACATAAACAGATATATTGTGAATGTGATGCATGTCAGAAGTATTTTGGATAATCATGGTGATTGGCAATCAGGCCTATAATCTGCATCTGCAATCTTATCTATTCCTAATATGAAATATTTTCTCTCACGGCCAGAAAAGTTAACACTAAGAGGACATTATGTGTCTGTCATCCACTAAGTGATGTGTTGGAAGGTGGAATTATGCCACCTTCTGCTCAAATCTGAGCACATGTTTCTGCATGAAGAGTTTGCACATAGAAGGGCTTCTTCTTCCCTCTTTCTTTCATGCAGACTTTGTTACCAGACATACCAAACTTGGACTTTGTTTCTGCATTCAGCGGCCAATTTAGCTTTGTGCCTGCAGTTTCAGAGCACAGACCCGACATACCCCGCAGTGACAACAGACTGCTAGTGGACAACAGATAATCCATCAGAGATGCATACACATGGTGTCCTCCTCTTCATCTCAAAGCATAATTATGTCTCTGGTCAGCAATTGTCTTATGGTGACAGTCGCAATGCAGAGTTGGTGAAGGTGACACAAGTACATGGAAAGACGAGGACTGTAACTACTGTATGATCAGTCAGTGTCTCTCTTTGTTTAAATTAGTTAATTTAGTTCAGTTTACAATGATATGAAACAAGAGCAAAGCAGAAAAGCGTTAAATTTGAGAAGCTGGAACCAGTAAATATTTGGTATTTTTAGCCAAGAGTCTCTTGGGATGGCAATGTTGGATCGGTCTACCGTTAGTCCAGACTGAAATATTGCAACAACTAGCCTATTGGATTGGATTGCTATGAAATTTTGTGAAGACATTAACTTTGTCAGATTTTTTATTTTTTTTTGCTCTTTCTCTCTGTTTTAATAAAGCATCTGCTGGTTCCTATCAGACACTGCTGTCCTGTCGTTAGAAGGGAAAGTGGACGATAGAAATAGATAGAGAGAGAGAGAATTAAAATGACTGAGTTCAAAAGAAACACTGTCCAAAGAATAAGCAATAGAAGATAGGGTGAGACTGGAGGTTCAGTAGAGAAGAAGCTACATTCATACAAGTTGAGTGCCTAGAGGAGGAATGAGAAAAGTTAAGATGCCGACAGTGTATCGGCTGTGATGGATAGCAAGGGATATCAAAAATACCGAGGCATGGAGGGAGCAGATCATTAATTTCGCCATGAGTAAATGTTAGCTAAAGCAGGTAAGAACCTCTTTTTCTGTCGGTCTCTGTTTAGAGACATCCTAATTGTACAGCCTGTTCAACAAGCATCTAAATTCTGCTGTGCCACTTTTTTTCCCCTTCTCATCAGTGCTTCAACAGTGAAGCCAGCCAGGCTTCTCTGTGTGGGTGATTTTTCGATTTGCGTGCCTGAGTTGAGAATAGGTTAGGTACTTGCTGCAGAGGTGTGTGTCTGGAGAGGAATGAGAGGGGAAACAGGAGAGTGAGAGGGAAGGAGAGACGTATGCTTCTTTAGAGTGTTGAATTGATGCCTGGAGCGTGTACATTCACTATTCACCAATGCAACGGCATTGCTTGCTGTTTGTAATAGAATATGTTTATCAGGATAATAAATAACAGAAAGCTGGCAAACATGGCAAGAGCCTTGTTCAAGCTGTGATTGCTTGTGTGTGTGTGTGTGTATGTGCACGCAAATGCACTATATATTTGCTGTGTGTCAATAATTATGCACACTGTGTGTTTATACAGTATTTCTTTCTCTCTTAGGTAGAGGTGACTCCACTGCAGATGAGGGAACATGTTGGCTATGGACCAAGGAGTGGTGGAGGAATGGCTGTCAGAATTTAAGGTACTGTGTGTGTGTGTGTGTGTGTGTGTGTGTGTGTGTGTGTGTGTGTGTGTGTGTGTGTAAAAAGCACATACCCATGATCAGTATGCAGTAAGTTTTCTTCTGCTTTTTATTGGCAAAATGTCTTCCACACACATAAACAAACACACTTCCAGGGAATTGCATGCTCCTACTCTAACATGAGCACTCACCGAAACGCAACTGCAACCAAAGCCAAGGCTTGGCTTCGTTATAATAAAGATGAGATTTTCCTGTGTAAACGTATGAAGAGCGACTTGTCGTCCCCTCTCGGTGAGGTTGACCTCTAAATGCAACCAGATCAATGTGACTGACAGCTTCTTTAGACACTATCACTGCCTGTATTCTATTTATAATGTATATCATTTTGTTTTCTTGCCATAAAGTGATATCTGTGTGTCCCAGACTTAATGTGAATCAGTGTGCAGAAAGTGTTGTTTAAACAGATTAAATTTAGACTACATCAACAAATGTTTGACTTGTCAGTACTCACTCCCAACTTTTCATGCTGTGTGTTTTTTCGAATATTGGCAAGTCAGTTAGTGTATGAAACTTCAACTGTTTCTATATATGTGTGAGTGTGTGTGTGTGTGTGTGTGTTTCAGACCCTCCCTGACAATGCTGTGTCCAACTATGCCGCCTCACTAAAAGACAAAGGTACCCTGGTACCTGCACTCTACAAGGTCATCCGGGAGAACTACAGCGACGTACGGACACACACTTTAATATTTTTATTCACGTTAACATTATCTATCTAAAATGCCTGACCAACACTGAGTATGCCTTTTGGTTTTCTGTCCTCGCCAGTTGCTGGAGCCAGTGTGTCACCAGTTGTTTGAGTTTTACCGGAGCGGTGAGCTGCAGCTGCAGCGCTTCACACTACAGTTCCTGCCAGAGCTCCTGTGGAGCCTCTTGTCTGTCAGTGCAGCCAGAGACCCCCACACTTCCGGCTGTATTGAGGCCCTGCTGCTCGGCATTTACAACCTGGTAGGGGAGAGGAGGAAGGTGATGGTTGCGCCGTTTGTGCGTGTGTTTAAAATTTTCAATACCACATTCTTACAGCTGATCTGTTTTATTTATTATCAGTGGAGGAGAGCTGCTCTTTTTAAAAACAATAAATTGTTTCCAGTATGATAAGTGCAAGGTAAGGAAAAACACAAGAAAAAAAGAGCTTGATCCTTAGCAAGTGGGCCTAATCATGTAGTTCCAGAAGCAGGGGACTTAACTGCTCAACTAGGATCTGCGTCATGTGTTTTGAAAGATTACTTTATGCCCTTTCTGCCTCGTTAGACAGCTATGCATGGAAAGTGACAGAAAATATGGGTTAGAAATAGGGGAATTGAAACGCAATGACTTGGCAAATACACAGTATGGATGGGTTGCACCTTGCAAATGCCCTCAAGCTTGCCACAGAGAGATTCCAGCACTAGTAATTATTAAAGTGTGGGAGTCCTTTTTTCATCAAGTTTGGCTCTCGAAGTTCTTTCTATCAGCAAAGTGCAGTGTCCCCTAACTTCTTCTCTGAATAGCAGAATAGGTCAGCTGTCACTCAGCGCACTGGCTGGCTCCCATTAATCTATTTGACATTAACATGCACACAGGGGGCACCAAAACCCCTGGGGTTGTGCGTGTGTTCACACATCATACACACGAACAAGCAAACACACATACAAGAGCAGACTGAGTGGGGAAACGGAGACCCTGAGGTACACACACACACCAGATGAGTATGCTCGACGAGATAAGCACTCGCCCTTTAGAGGTTTAGGTTCACACACTGAAAAAAGCTTCTGTTTTCCATTGTTTTCTCGCCCACAGAAACATTTTCTCTTTGTCTTCCTCTCTTTCTCTTTCACAGGAAATAGTTGATAAAGATGGACAAAGTAAAATATTATCTTTTACCGTCCCTTCCCTCTCCAAACCCTCAGTGTACCATGAGGTGAGAAACGCATGCAGATGCACACAAATCTTTTAATTTTGGTTTGCAGAGATGTTCAGTTTGAAAACTTCATCTTCATCCCCCCACCTCCAGCCTTCAGCCATCGGCTCCATTGCCCTTACAGAAGGGGCTCTAGCCAATCATGGGCTGAGCAGGGTGGTGTACAGCGGGCCACACCTCCAGAGAGAGACCTTTACGGCACAGAACAGGTAAGAGGCTTGATGGGTGCACTTGTTAAGTCTGCTGGATGGGTGGTGGTGTGTCAGCAGAGATTGTGCTCGTTTTAAAAAGGGTTTTCCTGATAGCAGGCTGCCAGTCTGCCTGCTTAGAATTGGCAGCCATCACCAGCCAACAACCAAAGTAGGAACACACATGAACGAGGATGAACAATCTGACAAAAAAGGTTGTTCAGAAGCTTTTAAAGTGAACCGTGGAACATATTGAATAACACATATTCACTATCACAGTTTTATCAGTTGTATGACTAGTGAAATTTGACAGAAATCTGAATGTTGGTCATACATTTACACCTACACACATTTCCAATAAGAGATTCCATTCTTGACGGATTTTCGGTCGATGTTTTGAAAGAGAGAAGATATGCGTAAACATGGGGGGCGGGTCTTGCCTTTCACTGAGAATAACCCAGATATCTGACAAACATCGCCTCCTAAAGGTCCAGTATGTAGGATTTAGTGGCATCTAACGGTGAAATTGTAATTTGCAAGCATTTGAACCATTTCGTCTCACTCCCCCCGTTCCAAGCGTGTAGGAGAAACTACGGTAGCCGTGAAAAACACGAAAGGCCCGATCTAGAGCCAGAGTTTGGTTTGTCTGTTCTGGCTTACTGCTGAAACATGGCGGCCTCAATGGTGGGGACCTACTCCCTCTGAAGATTAAAAACGGTTCATTCTAAGAAAACACAACGATTCTTATTTTCAGGTGATCATACACTAATGAAAATATACTTGTAAATATTATATTCCATTCCTGCCAATAGCTCCTTCTAAATGTTACACACTGGACCTTTAAATTAACTTGTCATAGTCTTGTCAGGCTGAATGTTTTCTGCCTGGATGTGTGCTTAATATCTTATCTGTATCTTAATACAACAGTCCATGAAACTCGGGCATAAGGAACCAGTTACCATCAAAATATTTTTGTCTTTCAGCCTCATTCAATATGGTAGGTTATCTTAAAAATGGGCCTAGTTTCAGTGACTCTTGTCCTCGTACTTATGTAGCGATAGAGAGTTTAGCTGCTGCCAGGGACAATTATTCTGTGCATGGTGCACTAGTGTCATTGATGGCCCATGGCAGTTGTCTTTATTTTGATGCATTTGAAATTGTTATATTGCTGTTAGGGTTTCTTAAATTAATGTAATGAGAATACACTGCGCCAAACTCTGAAGGTCTTGGTGGTCTGAGTTGAATGTCATCAAATTTTTTCAGTACTGTTTTTTATTCTACTGTTTCAGACTGACGGGATAAATTATTGAAAATAGGTGATGAATCTTTTGTTTCCCACTTTTTAATATCATTCAAAAATAGTTTGATCTTAACAAGGTAGTAGTAGTTATTGACCTGGGTATCTTAATAGTGTATTTTTCACTGAATGTAATTTTAAAAAGGGAACTCCACTGAGATTTACACATCAGAGTCTGTTTACAGGTCTTGGGGAGTACTACTGCATATGTGAAAAAAGTTGTATAAAGCCTTTTGTGGCCAGAGGGAGCTGCTTTGAAATCTGATAAATCATTTGGGGCTGAAGACTACATGTTTGAAAATGGAAACAAATGTGGGGGTGTGAAGTTAGAAATAAGTGAGTTTACCAGACTTCTAGTATAACACACCCTTGACTCAACTGCTGTTGGCACTTGAGTTGCATTGTATATAATGTAGGCAAAAAGGAAGAAGAATGCTTGGAATAAAAAAAAAAAAGACTAGCTCCGGTTCTGCAAGGGGTAGATAACCCCCAATTTATCTGATGACTTTAACTTTGCTTTTGTAATCTTTCAATCTCTTTTTTGTGGTATTTTTTTATCTGCAGTATGGATGGCAGCGTAATTGTGTCTTTGAATTTCTGATCTGTTTATAAAATCTGTTTTATATGTAATGTAGTTGGACATAAGACATGTTATTTTAAGGGTATGTTTGTGTTGTTGAGATTTGAGGTGCTGACCTTCCTGCTGCTGTGCTACAATGCTTCTCTCAGCTACATGACCGCCACCTCCCTTCAGTCTCTCTGTCAGCTCAGCTCCAGGTAAAACACACACACACACACACACACACATATCCGCATAACTAATATACTGAAGCGACCAGTGGGTCACTTTGTCATGAGGCCTTTATACATACACACACACACTCGCGCTAATTTCATAATATGTGACCTTTGTGTCACTGTCTTGATTCCACAAACACACACAAAGGTGCTTTTTTTGCAAGCACTTGCTTAGCTGATCGTCTTATAGACTTTGCTGCCAGAGAGAGCCAAGATACCGCTATTCGGCAAAGAGCTGTGATGTACGCACATCCCAGATCAGTGATTTTGGTAACCTGCCAACTGCAGTTGAGCATTGCTCTGATAAGCACAGAGCTAAAGAGAAGTTATCGGCTTTGCTTTCCCCTAGACAGTTTGCTGTGTGTCAGCTGTGTACAGTATACAGCAGCTCCTATAGCTTCAAATGCACAGGTGTTATCTGAATCCTATTTGTTGCAACTTTTATGATACCTGTTTTGAAATGATACATTCTCAACAGTTTATGCTCAGAAGTTGTTCAGTACTTTTAAATCTAGTTGGTAATGTAGTAAAGCATTAATATATCATTATGTAGCATGCAGTGTATGCCTGTGTGTGCACATGCATGTTTATATCCAGCAATTATTTGCTTGTTGTTGTTTGTTATCCGCTCACCACAGCGAAGTAAATTGCCTTAATGGAGCTGCAGCCAAGTGGCTCAGTGGAGTGGTTTCCCTGATTGAAGCGTCCCTGTTTCACTGATACAAGCTCCCCTATTGTGCTTTTATTGGTTATCCTCCAGGGTCTGTATCTGCGGTTACCCACGGCAACAGATGCGGCGCTACAAAGGCATTAGCACACGGCTGACAGTCACGTCAGAGTTCCTGGTTCAGCTCATCACAGGGATACACTACGCCTTGTGAGTGTACACACATGCTTACACAAACAGGCAGACCAGCGCAGCACACACTCGCTGATCAGCTTTAACTTTGTATATCTTTTTTTCTTTGAGTGGATATACTTCTAAATGTTTTTCTTCTTCCTTCTTTCTCCATGTCCTATCTCTATGATAGTATTTTATTTGTTCTAATTATGTTGTAACGTACCTGTTTAAAAGAGGTTCCACTGTGACATCACTGAGCCTGTACACTTAACACTTCACTTCATGAGTATGAACCAGTTTACATTGCTGTGCTGCATTTCATAAATGACTTGACATCTTTATCACAATTTAACACCAGCAGTTGGCATCAAATATCTAGCAACATCTATAGTTCTACTCATTTGAATATATACAGTATGACAGTCTCGGCTCTGATCTGATAATCCAGCTGTTAAAGGGGTCCTGCGGCGTTTTCTTGTAAACAAACAAAAGTTAGATTAACACTCACTGTTACCCACCAAAACACATTGTTTATCCTTAAGGTCTAACAAATGTGTTGAGTGCATTTTCACCTCAAAACATTTGCAATGGTGTTTTAAATCCAGCATTGTTTACATCCATATTTACTATTTTGCAATTTTCTTCTTCCATGTTTTTGTTGGCGCATTGCTGCATATCTTGGCATTTTACTGCCAACTGTTGGTCAGTGGAATAGTGTGATGCCATTGGTAGGACTGACACCCGTGCATGGTCTAAAACTCCACAGGGAACCTTTAATCTTTATCTTAGACTCATATGCTGTGTATTTACATGTTTATGTGATTGTGCCTGTGTGTAGGTGTAATGGGGAAGTTGAATTGGGATCCAAAGCACTGGATGACGTTCTGTATCGGGCCCAGCTTGAGTTGTTCCCTGAAGCTCTGTTGGTGGGTTCAGTCATGTTTTTCTGCTACTATCACGTCTCCCTTCTCTGTGTGTTTTTAGAACTGTAGTGTGTGTGTGTGTGTGTGTGTGTGAGTGAGTCTGAGAGAGAGCATGTGATTTAGACGCACATGCTCGCCTTTGGTTTTGATTCATGCACAGCACACTATGCTGTATTGTGTTGGTCTCTGTGTGTGTCAGAGACTGCAAGCAGAGTGTAATCCCACTAGATTATTTACATGCTTTCCACTCTGCTCCAATAAGCTATAATCCTTGAGGTCCAGGGAGTAGAGGATTGAACCTACTGTAAGCTCACAGTATTACTACACAAGTCAAAGTGTACTCCTCCACAACAATCAAAACACACAACCTTTGTATTCATGTTAATAAGAATGTTGGGGTTTAAAAAGACGTTTTTAAAATAGAGAAACATCTTTTTGTACACATACTATGAACACACCCACTCCCAAGTGTGGAAGTGTTAGAATATAAGCATTTTGTCCAGTGTGTTTATTTATGTTTACTTGTTACAATTGGACACTCCATGAGACTAATTGCAGTGTTGCAGCCTCACAGACAAAAGACATGTTGTGTTGTTATTACGATGCCTTCTGTCTCATGTTACGTACTCAACTGTTACATGATCATTAGGGCAAGTGCCACTTTCAATTTCCGGCGAGAACAGCGGTTATTATGGAAAGACTTGTGAATTAGTGTTACATATAGTGCAAAATACAAAGCCTTTTGTATCTGTGTAACTAAGCTTTTAGGCTTATCCCTGTGCATAAATCTGGTAGAACTGGAATTATTGATCAGATTTTATTGGTTTGTTATCTGTCACATGATCTGAAATTCAGTCTGCCTTAAGGGCTCCTACAGGCATTGTGTACTGCTCCAGTCCCTTTACACTTGGTATGCACATCTTTTTGTGTGATCTGCCTGTTTTTGTCCTTAATTGGGTGATGGGACAGAAACTTTTCCCATTGTAGTACTTGTAATTGTTAGTTTGACACAGTGAAATATAGCATTGACAGTTCATACTTTGTAACATGCAGCAGCTGGGGGGGGGGGGGGTCTCGTTTAGGTAATTCATGCCTCAGCTTTAAAATCTTACCAATAAAAACTTTGTAAACATTTGTTATCAGAAATAAAAAATATAAATTTAAAAACTGTAAATCTCTTTTCACATTTTTACCTTAATGAGACCTGATGAGTGGTCATCAATGGTGGCTGAAATGAAAATGACTACATAAAACAACTGTTTCCTCTGCTTTCATCTATGTCTAAGAAGGATTCTTCCTCAGTTTGAAAAATTTGAAAATTTAAATATAATGTCACAACATATATCACGTCCACACAGCTCCTGAGTTAGCAGTAATTGTTGTGGTGTCCTCTGAAGCACTAATGTTTGTGGATGTGTGCTTCTCCTCGTCCTCAGGTGGGAAATGCCATCAAGTCGTCACTGCACGGCGCAGCACTGAAGAGCAACAACAAGGAGGGTGCACGGAGTATCCAGGTGGAGATCACACCCACCTCTTCTAGGATCTCCCGAAATGCTGTCACCTCCCTCTCTATCAGAGGACACCGCTGGAAGAGACACGGTGAGACTCATACACAGGGAAAAATGCAGCTTGAGATGTAGGGACACAACTGTGGGAGTTCCAGTCGCTGAAACACAAAAGAGCTCTTGCACACACATTTTTAAAAAACATTTAGCAATTATATTTTTATCGGGTAGTAAAAAATACAATAGTTTGAAGAACAAATCCATGCCAAAGGAGAGAGCAAGAGGTTTAGATCCCTTCATTGTTCACTCACCCCACCATTTTATGTCCTACAGTCATGGTGTACATACGTGTTGTTGTCATCCTTAAGTCCCTAGGTTCGTAGAGCAACCTTCCTCAACCTTCCTCCTTTTTAGGATCTTTTCATTCAAAACCATGGTTTCCTGTCTGATCTGTTAGGATTTACCCAAGTTGGTGGCAATACAGAGACAGGCGAGCATTCACAGTTTGAGAGCAGTTAGTGAAAAACAGAAGGATGCAGCCAGACACAGAGACATTCAACACAACACATAAACCTAAGTTGACAAACAGGAAACCAGAGAGCAGGTAGTGTATTTATAGTTTAATACAGATGTGCTGCAATGCGTACACTTTGAATGTGTTGTTTTGTGTAGTTTCAGCTCTGCCAAAGAAACTTAATAGTATTTAGATTACCATAGAACAAATGAGACTTTGTCATCATTGACTCTAATAAAAGACAGTCTGTGGTTTAGAATTAAGAGAGTTGCTCTCTTTTCCCAGAGTTCAGATAAGGCTTGTAAATTACAGCCTTCAGCTAGTTTAATGAGTAGGTTTCATCTTGAGCCTAAAACCCCTTTTTCATCTCATGGATCCTGCTCATTGGTGCCCCATATCAAAACTACTTGTTTATGCGTAGATCTTTTGTTGTGAGCAGATGATGGAGGAAATACTATTCAATATTAATTAATGTGTAGGAGTGAGTGGTGACCCAGTATGAAATATGATTCCATTCAAATACGGTGTTCATATTCATCTCCATATAGCACGTATTTTGACCATGTGTTATGTTCTGATCACTATGATTTTTTGTCTTTTTATTTTCTGCCATTACATTGATTACCTCTGTCTGTCTTGTGTAACTGTGGTCGTGTGTGCCTGTGCACACGGCCGTCTTTTTGTTTTTCATGTATGTGTGCATGATACGTGTCTGTCTGTCCGTGTGTGTGTGTGTGTGTGTGTGTGTCTATGTATTGTCCCACTACCCCCATGCCCCCCCACCCTCACCACCACCTCCACCACCAGAGTCCCAGGAGGTGAGTGTAGACAGTGAGGCTACGCTGGGGGGCGTGGCCATCCCCGAAATCAATGTGACAGGCGTGAGTGGCGAGAGAATGCCCAACGGAGACTCCCTGCGCCCGCGCCCTGACGGCCGCGCCCAGCCCGACTGCGAAACGTTGGGGGCCGCCTCCGAGGTCAGCCTGGACCCCCGAGGTCATGACTCCGGCACACGGGGTCAGGAGGTCAGGAGGCAGAAATCTGTGAGGCGAATGGTGGAGAATGAGGGTTCTGGGTCGGCCTCCACAGGGAGGAGCCAGTACTAAGGTCCTGCCCCTCCTTCCCCCTGCCCCACTCCTGGGGTAACCTAGGTAACCATGTGCAGGGGCGTGGTCTGAAAAGCTGCATGATGACTTCCCCCTTTACCTTTCGCGCTGGGCTCCACCACCCTCTCTTCGCCTAATTGCACTATTCCTCTCATCTGTCTATTCAGCATCATTCATTCATTTACTCTCTCCTTTGTGGCTAAAGCTTCCTCATGAAGATCTCCTGCTGAGATTCCGTTAAAATCCAATTAATTATTTAAAATCTAACTGAATAACAGATCAGTAACCTAATAAAAAATGCTTAATAATGAAATGTGCTTGGCTGAATCACACAATCAAAATAATGTGATGTTTATGTTGAGTGGATCCTATTTAAAGTAGAAAATCAGTTAAAAAGGAACATAAACAACAGGTATAGCTTTATGAACATTAAATATGACACTCATACTGTAGATGTAAAACTGCAAACCTTTGCTAGCTGTCACTCTAAAGCCTCAGGGCAGGTCACTGATAACAAAAAGGCCTGATGCCCTTGAATCATAAAGCCCAGATATTATATCTCTGTTAGCAGTGCCAGTACCAGGAGATTGTACTCTTACAATGTTGTTTAGGGATCCAATTCGTGGGTTTTTACTGGCGGGATCAAGTAAGATTTTGGGTCTCTTAGATCAAAGCTTGGTACGCCTCGACACATTACCCCTAGGTTGCACCTGCAGACAGATTACTTCCTTCCGACTGGTAGCTAGGCGCTGAGGAAAGATATGCAGGTCTTGAATTATTTGAAGCAAAAGCTGCTCACAATGTTAAATCCAGACTCAAATCTGATGACTCCTGACCTGTTTTTGAACAGGCAAAATCTGACCATGAAAGATTTTTACAGGACCTGCCTATCTGTCTGTTTGCCAGCTGTTTACAGGTGTTCGGTTACAGTGATAGCATCCGATAGAAAGTGTGTATTTGTGTAAATACAGGTGGTTGGCCACTCACACGGGTGTGGATGCATGCCTTGAAGAAAGCAGGAAAGATGTTTGTTTGTGTGTGTGTGTCTTTAGAGTTAGTGAAGGGAAACAGATGCATTTAGGGTTTACTTATTTATGCCTTCGTTTGCCTTCCTCTACTTTCCCTTTGTGGTCTTTCCTAGGCCTGTGCTCTTAGACTCTGTCCTCCCCTGCCTTTGGGACAAAACATGCACTCCTCTTCCAATACACCACTGACTTGTCTCACAGCGCTGCTGGTTAACCGAACTTGTGTGCTGGGCTGGAATACACAACTTGCATAGGCTCATGTCAGGTGATGAGACGTTAGCTGAGGTTACGGTGTGTAGGCTCCACCTGCTGGACAGTGATAGAGCTCCTCTGTCATGCAGCCCTACACAAAGCTCAGAGTCCTCACATAGGACCCGACATGCAAAACATTTAATATATAATATTGTTTTTATACCATGTTAATCGTAATATTTTGATTGGATCATATGGGCTGGATGACAGATAAGGTGGTTATTGTTTCCTCTGCATGCGCCTGTTTTTCATTTCAGTGCTTGTTTTGTCTCCATCTGTCTGTCTCACAGACGCAGTGGATCTGGGTTCCCCGGATGAGCTGATGGATATTTCGGAGGTGGATGAAGGGGTGTGGCCAGGCAGGGTGGGGCCTGATATGACCCCACCCACCATCACTATCAGCAACAGCGTCACCACGTTGAACCTGGGGGCCAAGGCCATGAAGAAGTGTCGGCTCGGCGGGCGCACCAGCAAGGACAAGGAAGCGGGCCCTCTAACAACGGGCCGGGCTGCCAGCGAGAACACAGAGCTTTCTGTCAAGCGACTGACGCTCACTTCCAGCCAATCAGTGCCCAAAGCAGGAGCTCTCACCAGCCTGACTCGCACCGCCAGCGCAGTCTTCTCCCGCTCCTTTGAGCAGGTGGCCAGCGGCCATGCCCCTCCCCCCAGCAACCACACCGCCTCTGAAGCTGGCCGCTATTCCTGCAGCCTCCAGGAGGATGGCCTCGGGTACTTGAGTCCGGCGCCAAACCACACGCAGCGCTCTCCCAGCATCAGCGTGCACCTTGGCTCTGACCTTTGAACCCTTTGTGACTCCTGACTACCTGAGCCCTCGCCTCTGATCCTGTGACCCTGTACCTGTGACCTGGAACTCCAAGCCATGCCAACTGCAACCACAAACACATGAACAAACACTCCCGCTGGTTTTCTCGTCACTCCATTTGAACGTCTTTGGTTCTCTGTGCTGTAAACCAGCCTGCTGCCCTCCTCCATTCAGAGATCCAAAGCTACTTCAGTTCCCTCTGCCCCTTCCCCCCCTGCAGAGTCTCCTCTGGGCCTGATGGAGGCAGGATGTAAGGGATAGCCCTTCCAGCTTCACTGATTTTTAGTAGTGCACTATTGCCGTGAATTCATGCCAGGACAGAACTGCACTGCGTCGCAAAGCAGCCTGTCGTAAATGGGTGCACTTCAAACTCAATACTAAAAAAACTGTGTGGAAAAGTATTTGGAAAGTATTTTAATTGGCATTTGTTGCCCTGCATGACTTTTCCATACATCCATCCAGACTGTGCCCAGGTTTTTCAGAGGGCAGATGAGTGTGTGAGCATGTTTAAGTGTGTGTACTGTGTGTGTGTGTGTGTGTATGCGCAATTGATTTTAGAATAAAGGCTGCTGATTGATAAAATGAACAATGTATGATTCTCCAAGTTGAAACGAGTGTTTCTACAACTTTTTTTAATAATAATAATAGATCCCTTCCCATAGCAATACAAATTTCTCCTATTCAGTGTTTTCTATCTTTTGGGATGATTACCCAAACTCCCTCTGTTCACACTAGTTACAGATGTGCTTCTTGAAGGAAAATCTGCATTCTTCCCTTAAAACATCAGGGAAAACGACCACGAAATAATCAACCAGTATGATAAGAATCGGTTCTTTTTGTTTACAATTTCACAGTATTGTCATCACGATGGAGAAGCAATATTTGTGTCTTCCCTCTCGCTCCTCTAGCACTTTCCTGAATTGTTGTGTGTTTGGTGGCAAAAATAACAATCCAACTTCTGACAAATGGCTAGGACGATTTTGGTTTTGGGGACGATGGGTGTGTATGATTTTAAGTATTGAATTTTGCACTTGAGAGAGCAAATGAGTTGTGTTTTCAACTTTGGTATTTTCCTATGATGAACAAGAGAGGTTTGGCTCTCAACTGTGGTATTGTCCTGTGAGAGAGTGATGCTTTGTTGCTCCGTACAGATTTCTACACCTCCTGTGTCTAGCCATTGATCCAAAAAGGATCAGAGTTAGTCCACCTACTTGCTCAGAGGTTAATCTGATACTTCTGAGTAAAGATGTTTAAGCTCGACCAAAACTTAGTGAACCTATTCCTGTGTGTTCTGCAGTGGGGGCAACAAGGCATCTTTCCTCTCTTTTGATCCACCCACCATTCCAGCTGTTTGTAGTACTTTGGTGATGTGTTTCCTGTGTCCCTCCTTGTTCACATCATCATCGTCAAGTCAGAAGACATGGCGATATTCTCTTGTACCAAAAAAGGAATTAAACTCCACCCATCTGCTACATTTGATGTCCTAAATCATGCGTTCACGCTGCCCGATCCTCAAGCAAGAGTGTGTTCTGTTGTCTGTGTACTAGAGCTGTCGAGTGTCCATTGCTTGTTGGGACAGTAACAATCATCGTGTTTCTGTATGTGGGTTTACAGAATGTGAATGGGTAAGCTCTTGTTGTACATCACACTGTTGTACTAAAGTTGGTTTATATTGGCCTTTCTATGTCTGAAGATAACTTACTGCTACAACTTCTGGGAATAAAGTGTTTCTATATTTCACTTGTGTTTTTCTGTCTGCGCACCACCAAACATTACAATAATAAATTCAGAATCCACTTCAAAACCATAAAATTAAGGAACTTGTCATTTTTCATATAGGCCATATGTATTTATTTTATTCTGACTGAGTACATGTTAAATGTTAGGCTTGTCTAAATAATGCAGGTATCTACAGCGGGAAACCATATTCTACCTACTAAATTGGCAATGAAAAATGAGCTTTGGCTGCCTGTTCAACACTCGTTTGAGAAAGGTGTTTTTAATAGTATAATTAAAATAAGTTCCACTGTTGTTAAAGGTAATGAAAAGGCCCAGTCAGTAATTGTTTTGAGCTTATAAATTAATGTATTAGTATTAAAGGTAAACCTCAGGTTAGTTTTTTGACTTGTTTACATTGGTGAAGATTCAAAATGAATGGCGATTTGAAATTAACCTTATTTGCGTCATAGATTGTATGCACTTTCATGTGCTTTCTTAGTATTAAACTTGAAAGAGTCCCAGTTTTATGTCATAATAATGTAAAAGAGATGAGTGAGGGTCCCTTTCAGATATCCTATTTTGAAATGAATCATTCTTGAGTAAATAAAGGTGAAATGCTCTGTTTCAGTGCCATATAATGCACCTCAGTTTTTGACCATGTTAAATAATTTCCTCAAGAATTCATTACATCTCATTTAAAATGTGTCTTTAGCTTTCGGTGAGATGGGAAGAGTCTGAACCTGTTTGAACTGAACATTAGCGTTTGTTAAGTTCGGCGTGTGTGTTAAATATCTGTTGCAAACGCGCAGTTACACGTCTGGCCACAAGGTGGCGGCCTATGACCGATGGACAACGTCGGTTAACAGCCGGGTCCATACGTCACTTCCTCTTACCTTGTCCTTGGCAGCGGCAGCAGCATCTTCGCTGGTCGGGATAAATACATGGCTAAACTGAGCAAAGAGACCAAACAGCGGCTGCAGCAGCTGTTCCAGTGCGGCCAGTTTGTCATCCGATGGGGTTTTATCCCAACCGTGCTGTACCTCGGTCAGTATCCGAATAGGAGCAGCGGAGAATACGGCGGGTTGAGGAGACATGCCTCGCTAGCGTTCGCCAGTTAGCTTAGCACATTAGCCTTCAAGTATGAGCTAACGTTAATGTGACTTAGTTTCAGGGTGGGCGGGCGTGATGTAGCTATAACTTTCAACTAATATAGCCAATGATTGGAACCCTTCATATGAACAACGTCTAAAAAATAAAAAGTCGCAGATTTGTTTAATTAATAATAACATTAACGTTACCGCATTGGTTGTGTAGCATTCAGCCTGAGCATGTGTGGGTCCGAAGCATTGACTGTACACAGTCTCTGGACCGAAGGGGCCACTTCAGTCGGCTTTAAACGACCCCCTCCTGAGAAGTAACCGTCAATGTAAGGCTTGTTGACGTGTAATGGGTGTGGAAGTGAAAGTCATATATGTAACGTTACGCAGGTGAAGTGTTGAATCAGTACAGATACGCCAAACGGATATGATGAAACTGTCCGTGATCTCCGTACGAAAGCAAACTGTGGCACCCTTAACTGGTGCTTGTTGAAGGTTTTCAGAAAGAATACTAGCATGTGAGAGAGCTATTTTTAAAATGATCTCGATGATGGATTGAGGACAGTGCAAGTTCCTATCTGCTCGTATCTAAAAATGTCAAACTGCTGACCTGGAAGTACTTTAGCTATAAGTCCTGGGTAGTCGTTCTAAAACTGTTCCCCTTTTAAGTTCATGGCATGCTTGTGCACATGTATTTTAGTGCCAAATGTCTGGGGCATGTCTAGGGCACTAAAATACCTTGTTGTGGTTTGGAGTAAACATGGGGAAGTTAAGAATTGCACATGTGTGACCCATAGATAGTCTGCGGTGTGACCACACAGCCGGTGGAGTTGCCCTCTGAGTGAATCCTCTCTGACTTCAGCATTTTGGAAACACCAGCGCTGATGTCAAACTTTCTCCCCTCTCATATTTACTCCCTTTTTCTTTTTTAAAACGTGCATTTCTCCTGTGCAACTCATTTACTTTTTACGGGAGGAATTTTCTAATATTGCACATGCCATTTGTTGCTCCTGTGTTACGACCATCTGAATAACGCCGCGTATGTCAGGCAATCATGATCTGATAGCCTTGAAGCAACTAGTCAATGAAATCGTTATTAATCAGTGTTGAAACGTGATTCATTTATAAAATAAAAACGCCAACCGTTTGTAGGTTTCAGCTTTGCCTGTTGATCGGACACCGTAGGCTCTGAAAACGTGGGCGATTGTCCTTTTTTGCGATTGACATTTTATAGACTAAGCAATGAATTGATCAATCAAAAAACTCCAATGAAAATAACCAATTACAGCTGCACATTAAGAGAGTAGTAAATTGAGGCCAAATTTTGTCTAGATTGAGAAAGGTGTCGTTTAACAGTATAATTAAAATAGTGTTAGAGGCTTAGTTGGCATAAATAATTAAGTTCCACTGCTAATAAAGATTGAAAAGGCCCAATCAGTAATTGTTTTGTAAGTTAATTTATTATATTTTAGCATATATATACTTGTGATTGCTAGATTAAAGATAAACCTCAGGTTAGTTTTTTGACTTGTTTACATTGGTGATGATTAAAAATGAACGATCAGTCAGTCAGTCACAAAATAATACAGTTTCAAAAATGTCTTCTATTCAAAGTCCTAGTTTTATGTCATAATAATTTCTCAGAGATGAGTGAGGGTCCCTTTCAGAAATCCAATTTTGAAATGATTCCTAAAACATTCTGGAATACGTAAAGGTGAAAAATACGCTCCTATGTTCCAGTATCAGTGTCATAGAGTGCACCTCAGTTTTTGTCCAAATTAAATAGTTTCCTCAAGAATTACATGGATAATTCTCATTTACAGTGTTGAGTGTTTGAACAGTTTCTTTTTTTTTTTCTTAGGAATCTATCTTGGCTTTCTTAAGAATCGGTTGCATCATGAATGACCTATGAATAAAGCTAGAAAAAAATACAGCGGAAATGAATATATTTTCCTTTCTGTGTGTGAGGCGGTGAGTCAGTTGTGCTGCTTACTCCATTTCAGATGTCATTACCGTGGCCCTTTCACTCTACTCCACAAAAATGACATCTGCCAGACCTCGGCGGATGTCAAAGCTTTCTGATGCAATGATGCTGTTTAAACAATCTGCTGATTAAGCATAAGGACTCACAATGAAATACTTAGCTATTCACATAACAGTCAGGGGATATTTTTGCTCTGTCATCTTGAAGTGCACAGGAATTTCACAAATGTACTTGTAAAAATGTATTTTACTCCAAGCTGGGGGCCATGCTGTATAGTTTTCATGCCAGTAGATCTTCTATTCTTGCTATAATAAGTCCTTTTGGGTGAGCTAGTTTCTGTTTTCACTGTGTCACACATTTCTGAGCTCTTTTATCAATTGTAAATCAGTATGATTTTGGTTTACAGGTTTCAAACGAGGAGCAGATCCAGGAATGCCTGAACCCACGGTCTTGAGGTAAGGACAGATTGGTTTGAGAGTTGGGCTTCCTGTCAAATCATATATGCGATTTCAGAAACAGGAAACCAGATGGTGTGAAATGTAATGCTAAAAATGAGTTTTCACACCTATGCACTGCAGGACCGTTTTTCCTTTAGTCGTGGAATAGTTGGGCTAACTGTCACCTAGTCGTACCAGTTGTTTTAATAACTGGCAGAAAAGTGAAATCTGTAGTTCTACGTGTTGTGGTGTGTGTGTTTAGATTGTGGAGTGTGTGACAAAAATGAACAACCTAATTATTGGATTTGACAAAATGTTTCCTGTCAAATTGTGGTCATTATTTTCCTTGATTTTGCACTGACAGTTATTCTGCTGCACATTTGCAGCACATTGCACATTAGTTTTCATAGAAAGACAATACACATACCCTTTTTATACCAAAATTAGCACGTATGTTTTTTTAAACGCAGGTAAACCCGCTAAAAATAAGCGATTTACTCCTTGCGCGTTAATAGTAGACAAGTTTGCCTTCTGTTTTTTTCTGATCTGTCAAGTTCGACGTCACGAACGCGCTGGAAAACAGGGTAAGTAAACGGTAGAAAGCAGTAGGGAGGCCAGTGACGGGGGTTACTTATCCTTTACTTCAGCCTCTCTTTCAAACTCAACATCTCTCAGTGCCAGTTGCCTTTCTCCTTGGTTCCTCCTCCCATCTCTCAAATTATTTTCCCCCTTGACTTAAAGTCCTCAACGCAGGATACTACATCTTAATTGCCAGAGAAACACAACACAAGACAAGAAATGAAAACAGTTACTAAAGATCTCGGACGTGAAGTCAGAGAAAACACTTGATATCATACAATCCAGTCATCATCCTGCTCTGCCTCACTAGCCAGGGTCATGAACTCTTGCGTAAATACAACTACAGTCAGTCTTGCAATAGCATCAACCAATGACTCAAGTATTTATACAGAGTGCATCACAAAGTATCTCACAAGAATCCTCTTACCAAGTTTCTCCTCTTACTGTGGATGTCATGTTTTGCAGAACGTCTCTTTAATTTATTGAAGTTTGCGTCTTTGAGTACCCCTCCATATCGAAGAAATTACATTCATCAACTAGTTCATATTTCCTACTTTTTACTAAAATATCTTCATGATAAAAATGTAATAAACACATTTTCTTCTGCAGGAACTACTCTGTTTATTTAGAAATTAGTTTAATTTCTCTCCTAAACACTTTCACACTTGTAAGTCCAGAGCATGCGTTTATTTAGATGTTAGCTGCAGTTACTGTAGCTGTAGTAAGCATGCCAAATGAGGTGAATTTAATACTTTTTACAATTAGTAACTGGAAATGAGAATCATGATATAGGATCACACATGGTTAATACCTTACCACATTTGTAATGTGGCAGGTTAAAGCCCTCTGAGGTGCACCATCTTGTTTTCATTGGGGTTGGATGATTTGTGTTGGTGTATCATCGCTGAAGTTAAATAATTATATAAAAAAACATTATAATAGAACGTTTTGGTGACGATAAGCCAGCACTTAGGCTCTGTAAGTGAACTGGAATTTCAGGAGACTAGTTGAACCTTTATTTTTCTTTTCTTTAGTTTGCTATGGGGCTAAGGAACGTCTCCACACAGCCAGTCCACTCCCCTCATCGAGACCATGTGACCCACCCGTCATTGGAAATCCAGAAAATTGACATTATTTTTCATTTGCTATCCATAAATTATACCGGCCAATGTGCGAGAAGTAATGAATGAATGTTGTTTGCGACCATACTGTTTAAGGCTACATGTACACATGTACGGAGGGTGTCGGCTACATGGATAGAAGATATTTGGATCAACAGGCTGGAATCAAGACTTTGCCCCTGAGAATATGTAGTCGTGACTGGACTGTCTGTCGGGATTTTGTTGGGAATGTGTGACAGGGATGTCTGGATATACCATTCATTCCATGTGTTTCCTCTTTTTATTTGTTTTGTAAAATTTCTGAAAATAAATCCACACAAAAAATGTTAATCTTGTCTTTATTACCAGGAGCAGTGGTGGAATGTACATTTACTCGAGTACTGTGCTTAAGTACACATTTGAAGTACTTTACTTGAGTATTTTCTTTTCCTTCCACTTTCCTCCTCTACTCCACTACATTTATCTGGCAGCTTTATTACTGGTTACTTTTACAAAGTAAGATTTTTGCACACAAAACACATGTAGAGCATAAATATGTTTTGTTCTATATTAAACTACCCAACAGTATATATACAAGTACAGCTGAATGTTTATTAACCGATTAGTTGACTGACAGAACATTGGCAGCCATTTTGATAATCATGTTTCCTTTTTCATGCAAAAACGTGTCATGTTTCTGCTTCCTAAATGTGAGGATTTACTGCTTTTCTTTTTAATAATTTTTATTTATTGTTAATTTTGAGGTCTGGGCTGTTGGTTGGACAAAAACATTTTGAAGGTGTCACTTTGGGCTCTGGGTAATTGTGACGGCATTTCTCACTATTTTCTGAATTTTTACAAACCAAACAATCATTAATTGATTTTCCTAAGTAAAGGATCTAAATACTTTGCCACTGACCAGGAGTCATGTCAATCCTTAATCTTAACCAAAACTGGGTCTTAATTGTAAAAATTAAAAGGTTGTGTAAAACATTCAGATTATGATTGATCGTTGTGATTAAAGTGTTTAATTCCGCACAAATTTCTGTAAGATAATAGAAATAATAATTCATAGACCACTGCTCGCAACACATTTTGTTTTTATCTGCTTTTGCAGAGTTTGATATTTTCCAGCCTTCAACGAACGTACGTACCTAAGGAGACTGATTCAAATCTGCAAGTGTTGTTAACAGTCTGTAGAAAAAAACAGTTACAAAATGTGTCACCACCCTGACATGAAATGTGTGAGAAGTGTTGGAATAAAGAAACCTGGAATATGCAAATTAGTTGTTTTTTATTTCTGCATGTTTATAGAACATTCCCTCCAGTCACAAATTGGTCATTTTGTGTTCAAAACACAGCTCATTGTAATTAAATTAACAGCAAATTCAGTTTAATAATAATAGTTGTAAATAAATAAGTTAAAAGTACTGTAAATATAAAGGCATTGTTTACAAAAATAGAGATGCAATTACTGCTTTTCCTAACAATGCTGCTCAGGTAATAACGTCACAATCAACACATTAAACAACACTAAAATCACTATCAAGTACAAATTGCATTTTTAGTGCAAGAAACCCACAATCATGGATTTTCCAATAACACTTTTCACTAAGTATAAATAGGTTAAATAAGTTGTGCAATAGCGGGTGATTCAGCCCCGAGGCCTGTCAGATTTACACAATCAGACTGATAGACCCACTATACGTACAGTACAATTAGTGCGCCCAGAGCATGCACTTTTAACACCATCTAATTTCCCTGAGGTATTCCTTAAGTGATTTTAATACCTTCATCTTTTTGATTTTTGGTAATAGAAAATGATGGGTGCTATGCCCCTGTTGGCCATACTTTCTCTGAGCTCCCTTTTTTTAATTGCTCTTTTGCTGTCGAGAAGGAAATAATGGAGCTCGCGCAGGATGTTGTGTGCTGTCATCTTTCTTTGGAAAGTGTCGGGGTTGTCGAGGGCCTTCAGCAGTTCATCCTCCTGGCTGCTGGTCAGTGCCGTGACCTGTTCAGGGTTCCTCATCTGTGGAACAGAAGTGGCCGTGGTATAATAGGACTAAGCAGTGCTGTACTGTGATAATAATCCAATGCTTTACAAAGTCATTGGTCAATTAGACATGATCAAAAATAGAATACCACATTTTAAATTTACACATAAGAAATTCAAAGTAGGACATTTAATAACTGAGCTATAACCAGTGGTGGAATGTAACTAAGTACATTTACTCAAGTACTTAGCTTAAGTAAAGTTTTGAGGTACTTTGCTGGGGTATTTCCATTTTGTATTACTTCCACTCTACTACATTTCTGAAGGAGATATTGTAGTATTTGCTCAATTAAATTAATTTACCAGCTATAGTTACTAGCTGCTTTGCAGATACAAAACGCATGAGTTTCTAAAAATACAATGGACAGCCATTGTTAAACTACCCCACAGTATACTAAGTGAAATTAGTTCTACCACTGACAGGAGGCAGGTTTTTTACTCGTAATCAAATATTTTTATAATGTTGTATTTCTACAGGATCTAAATACTTCTTCCACCACTGGCTACAACAAAAATGGTGAAAAAGTGAGCCAGATGAAAAGCAATAAAGACCAGGACAGGGCTGATACAAAGGCCACCACAGCACCACTACAAATTGAAATATGATTTTTAGTTTAGCATCTCACACCCACATTTCCTTTGATCAGGCCAATCAGGTGGCCTTTGCGGGATATGACCTCTGTGGGTATCCGGGTGCTGGGGCACTCCTTCTCCACGTACTTGAGAAGAACTGTGTAAACAGACAGGCCGTAGGCCAACCTCTGCAGACAAGCCTCCTGGAGAGAGGAAAGAAAATCAGCTGTCAGTGCTCACATGAACCCCATCACCCAGTTTCTTTTATCAACGTAATAGGATGACAAAGGAGGAGACATAACTACCTTGCTGAAGGTGGAGTCAGGGCTTGCTGGAAGTGAGGAGATTGTGTAGTACCTCAGAAAGTTATATTTCACCTCAGTTTGGAATTCATCTTCAAACTGATAGAGGGGAAATTGTGAAACAAAAAACGTCATGGAGGTCAGGAGTCCAGTTTACTTTATACATGCTCAGAAAATAAGGCACTGATGTAACCAACTGAAATACCATAGCGCTTACCTCCTTCTGGTGGCGTTTGGTTGTGCCAAGAACCTGCTCCAAGAAGCGCAGGAGTTCAGAGGGCCTGTTCTCCTCCACGTCCTCCTCCTCACCTGAGGAGTCACCTGGCGGGCTGTCGGTGGGCGCGTCTTCAGCTGGAGCTCCGAGAGCGCACTGCAGCAGAGCTGCCAGCGTCACTGCAGAGAGCAAGTACGCATCTGTGCGGGGAGAAAAGGGATGAATGAGTGAATGTATGAAAAGAGGAAGAGACACGGGAAACGTGCGCACCGCAGGTTGCAAATAACTTACTGCGTTTAGAGGGCATGTTGCGCTGCTGGGAAGCACTTGTTGAGTTTCCACTGATGCTGAGGGCTGTCAGGGCCAGAAGGACTTGCCTTGTCTCTTCCATGGGCTGTCATTTTATATTCTTCAAGAGGGATTTCCCAATACCTTCCTGCAACAGGCACGGAATTAAAAGCTTGCGTCAAACATCCGGTCCAGCACCCTTGGTGTCTGGTGCTGATTTGGATGAAGATGTCAGAGTGTCCATCCTCAAAATGAACACCGAGTGCAGGAAAATGTAATATACACGATGCTTTGATTCTTTTCTAGTTCAAATTAAATGATGAAATAAGTAATTATTTCAATAATTGGAAGATTAATAAAGCACGTTTCAAACACACACACAGGCACACAAACAGTCAGCGTTGACGTTGGCTAATTGTGGGGGAAAAAAACCCTATGATATTTTAAGCTAAATAATTTAAATGGAAAATCCACCCAAAACCATACATTTGCATAACAGCATCCCAATGACCTGGGATGGTAAAATCAGTATGATGAAATAAATAAGTAAAAGCCAGTGAGGAGAAGTTAAATTCATGGTGGGTTTTTAATTTGAATTACACACAGGGATTAGTCGACTATCCCCAGTCAATTTTCTGTATTTCCCCAATATTAGCTAAACTGTAATGTAAGATGTTCTTCCCCTCACATGACCAGCTTAAATTATCACACAATGCCATCAAATAGTTATTTTTATTATCCTCGTAATAAGGAATATGTTTCTACAATTAAGTTTAACTGGCGCATGAAAGTAGTGATTCCCTTGCTGTTTCCTCACAGGGATGTTTCATCTTTCTGTTCCAACATTAGTGATGATACCAGATTTTTCCATGTTTAACATTTTCCATGATTTTCCATGATGCTTGACAGTCAACCTGTTCAGGGCGTTTGAAGGAATGAAAGAATGAGGTAGTGCTTTTAAAAGTCCTTTCCTGATCACACAGCCTGTAAGGTCATATCCTAATTCTAATTGATTTGAATATGACAACAATGATTAACTAATGTCAGAAATATGATCATCTTTTGTGTTCCATCTTTCAAAGACATCACAAGTATACTCTGGTCAGGGTACCTGTCACCAGCTTGGATTTTTTCTGTCTGATAGTGGGCCAAATATGGTTTCTAAGACACTTTTTTCCAAGTTCGTATTCATGGCTTATGCTTGACCTTGCCGCTACAAAATAATTTTTGTTTTAAAGAATCCAATAATATTTCCAATCTGTAATTTTCCTCACTGTAAAATGAGAAGGATGAGAAAACTTTCAAGGCAATTATTTTCAATAAAAGTCAATTTAAGTGTCCTTGAGTTCTTCTAAAGTAAAATTTATTAGCACACTAGCCCATATTTTTGGAAGGTTTTTTAGTTTTAAAGATCCACTTGAGTGCCTGGATTTATATGCTATACATCCTTAGATTTGAGGGCTTTGTTTTGTCTATTAAAATTACTTATTGTCCCCTCTACCACCACCAGTGGGTAGTGGGGAGCACCTGTAGGTGGTGAGTGCCCCAGGGAGTGGTGGGGACTCCACCCACTGGGGCATTCCTGTTCAAATTCTTTTTCATGAGATATTTTACGTCTGCTAAAGGGGCACTAGACATTTTACATATCAAGGTCAATGAACTGCTTAGCCTATTACATCACTTGATAAATCTTGGGTTTAAAGACTATTTTTAATAGAACGTCTTGGCGCTTTTGTTATGTTTTCTTAGACAAATCAGTTTACATCAAGTTATATCTGTCACAAAATAAATTCTGGGACACCACAAGGCACACTAATAAGCCCACTGATAATGACGCATGTAAATGCGTCACCATCTGTAAAATCTATGATAAAAGCTAGCCAACCAATCTATCAAATGCTGGATATTCTTAATAGTCCTGAGCTTCAATTACTGGATATTTTGTCAGATATAATGTTCATGAATTTGTCATTATGTCATGACATGAATTTTCCACAGTCCAAACAAGATATTTCCAAAATATTTGTTTGATTTATTCATTCTTTTTGCTGTGTTAACTGCTGTGGCAATGTACAATAGGTCTGTCGGTGCACTTTGGTCCAGACTGAAATATCTCAACAGCTATTCAATGGATTTCCACGAAATTTTGTATAGATAGTCATGGTACCAAGGGGACGAATTGTTATAGCTATAGTGATCCTCTAACTTTATCTCTAGCGCCACCATGAGGTTGATAAGTGAAATGTCTCAACAACTGTTGGATGGATTGTGATGTAATTTAGTTCACTCATTCTAGTGCCATAGTTAGAAGGTCAAATTTGTTTATTTGTTCGATACTTTGGTTTAGGACTAAATCTTCCCATCAGCCTCAGGTGTACTTTGTGTTTTATTGCTAATTATTAAATATTATTTAAATATGGAACATTATATCTACTCATTATGTTGGCATTGTCATTGCGAGCACTTCAGCATGCTGACATTAGCATTTAGCTCAAAGCGCTGCTGTGCCTACGTAGAGTCTCACAGCGCCGCTAGCATGGCTGTAGACGCTTACTCTTGTTTTCATCTTCTCCATATTGTTTGATTCAGTGCAGGATACAAACGTTAGTCCAAAATGCCAAGATCTGATCTGATCTGAATTTTGATTATAGTAAGAGAATAGCCTACTGCATCACTACAGTACATACCAGCTATGTGGTACTCCTCACACACTCTGAGTTCATGCCAGATATTATTTTTAGGTGGTTTTGATAAGATTTCATGTATAACATGAGCTATCACTGTAACATTTACCACCATGCACCCACGGATTGTTGCTCTGACTACTTCCTGCATGTGACCCTGCCAGCAGCAGAAGGGTTTCTGATCTCCCTCCCTTTCCTGGAATGCTCTCCCTGCTGTGATAATAGACATAAATACTCAAATGTGTTTTCATTCCCGTTCAAACCATTTATTTTTGCTATCATGGGACCAATTTTTCTCACATATTCCAGAAGTAACTCACTTTTGAGATAGCTCACAATGTAGCTACTATTGCTAACTTCTTTCTTTGTTGTAAGATATGGCATTCGTGGTCCTCATCTGTTTTCCTCTTGTCATTTGTCTACCAGCTCAGCTTTTACTGAGGCAGAGGAGGATTCCTTTCAGTGTTTCTTTCATTTTCCCCATGAGGTTTCAAAGCTGGCATCCCTTGCACTTTCCCATGAATAGTGGGGTAGGCCTATTTCATTTTTTTTGGTTTATGTATGCCCTGTGAACAAGTGGGCACGTTTTACAAAGTAGTTTGAACTACTTTCTCTAAGTATCTTTAGTTAACCAAACTATATTTCTCCCTAGGGTAGCTTTTCTGTAGTTCAACTTATGAAGCTCAGCGTAAGTTTAATCAAGAAGGCTATCTTTATGCTTGTGTTATATTTTTTTCACAAGGCTTATGCCTCATTCATCCACTAAACTCTCTCTCTCTGTGTCTCTCTCTCTTCCTGCTTTTCTTAATCAGCTGATATGGGCGTCTACTCTTTCAGTTAACCAACCAGAATTTTCCACGATCTTTCATTAGTCATTCATATTGCTGCTGTTAAATTTAAATCTGTTCTCCTCTCTGAGTTCCTCATCTCTGGGGCAGAAGTGGCAGTGGTATAATAGGACAAAGCAGTGCTGTATTGTAATAATAAACCTAGACTGTAATCCAATCCATTACAAAGTCATTTACAATTAGACATGATCAAACTTGGTAGACAAAATTTGACATTTACGGAAAGTAAATTAACTAGGACATTTAATAACTGAGCTATAACCAGTGGTGGAATGTTACTAAGTGCATTTACTCAAGGACTGAGCTTAAGAGCTTAAGTACAATGTTCGAGGTACTTGTGTGACTTCCATTTCATTACATAACTCTCTCTCTCTCTCTGTCTCTCTCTCTTGCTGTTTTTCTTTATCAGATGATATGGGCATCTATGCTTTAATAAGTAGCATGCTAAGCTATGCTTTCAAAGTAGCTTCCCCCACACTGTGTGCTTCACACATATTGTATGCCAATTTCTCATACACATTATTTTATCATAATGACTTGAAAGATAATGAAAGCAGAAGAGTTGAATACCAAAGAATTCATCTTAATAACCAGCTCCAGATACCTCATTTCCTTTTTCCTTAACCCTCATCCTACCAACATATTTAACATACACGGAACACCGACTGAGGTCCCCGGGAAACAACCATCATAGCAAGACGTTAACTTACTTCTTCTGAAAACATTATTAGTTATGTAATTAATGTCACCTGAAAAAAAAACCAGATTGTTATTATTTTAGGAAAGTTACTATTCATTTACATAATGTGTGATTTAAAATATGTAGGCCTACTTTTCTTTAATACAAATTACAGCTTTTATCCCGAGTACAATCCTCATTAGTACTTTTACATTTACAGTACTTACATTTATTTACCATTCTTTGATTCTGGTATCATTTAGTTTTCAGTAGTTTCAAGTTAAATTAAGACCTATGGCAAACATGAACTCAAAAAGTAGTTCCATCTATAAAAATTGCATAGGAACAAACTGATTGACAAAGTCGTGAACAATTGGAATTATAGAATAAAAGCACCTGTGAGATATGACAAAAAGTATACCTCTGGGTCTTGCTGGGGTCTGCAGGTACCCCAATCGGTAGGATGATTAAACATTCAAAGAAAATCACCTTCCTCCACCAACTTTCCGTTTTGTTTTCACAACTTTCTGTCTTCACATTCTCCTTTGAAATATTACTTACTTGCAAATATCTTTTGTTCAATTCAGCATGGCAACATATGTGATCATTAGTGCTTTACTCCACAGGCTCTGTGCGATGCTTTGTAATCAAAATATTTAATTCTTTATAATTCCCCCATCTACTATTTTTGATATGTAATTTTCCCTCCTGTCTTTTGGGATTACTCATGGGGAATCAAACCTGAGAACTCCCAAACTCGGTAAAAGAAAGCAGTAACCTGCGTTTTAATTTATGCTTAATCTGCTTTGTGGAGGATGTTGTAAGAATGGGTTTGTGTCCACTTTTGATCGGGGAGTGTTTTGGTACTTTCAGTGGACAATTTGAGACTTTAGAATAGCTCAGTGGTCGCCTGGCGGCATGAGGTTAATGGGAAGTGCTGATCCTGGACATTCTCCTGAGGAGCTTAAGACACACTTTCAGTTTGCTTTGTGGACATGTAAAGTTTTGACTTATACGGTATATCTATTCCAATTCCGAACCTTGAGGATCATTCATTAATTTAATTTATGTGTGATTATGGTGCTCAGTTTTCTTGTTTGGTAAGAAAATCTGGTGAGCTGGAAGAAGTAGCTCTGACTCTCATTTCTGCTTTGTGTGATCAAAGTAATTTATTTGTACCACAAAAGTCCACAGTACATTCTGTGCACTCCATCAACCACAGACAAACCTTGCCTCTTCTATTGAAAATTAACTTAATATGCCCTTAAGATTGAGCTTTTATTCTTTCTAAAAAGATTAATAAACACTTATAAAGCAACTTTTTACTTTATTTTAACTTCTCAGTGCATGGAAAAGGGATTTGTCTAGGATGTGCATGTGTGTGTGTATGTGTGTGTAAAGTTTGTGTGTAAAGTACTTCTCTGTTTTGCTACTTTGCATTTTAAAAGGGGCTTAACACTAAGACGCTTGGAGGGAATGCACATTATGATTTACTGCATGCTTTTTCTCAAAGAGTGGTGCGCTCAGAAAACGCATAAAGAAATGTGTTCCAAACATTCTGACAAATTGAGGAAAATATCTGTCGTCTGCTATATTTATACAATAATGATTCAAACAAAAGAAATACATTTTTTTTATATCATCATGCATTAAAAGGATGTTGTACAGCTGAACAGAAGATGGGTTTCAAAGCAGTTCACAAAAACTGTAGTTCACATTCTCACCTAAAGGTCAAATTAGTAGCTGTTCTGAGCTTTCAGTCATATCACATGCTCTTTATCAGCAGATGATCAAGTAATGAAGATCATGTGAAATGATTAAAAGCTCAGAGTGACTGCTAAATGGACCCTGGGGTGAGATTGTTTTGTCAAATGCAGAAGATGTACAATATGAATTCCATGTTGCATTAGGATAAGAAGGGCAGCCTGGTAAGTCAGTGGCTAGCAAACACCTTACAACAAAAAGGTCCTGAGTTCAAATCAAATTGCTTAATGGGGCCTTTTTATGCCACTGACGTATGAGTTGTTCTCTTAGAAACTAACACAAGATTGTCAAGCAATCTGGTCCTAAATGTCTGTACTGAAATATTTCAGTTGAATAATATCATCCTACAAACAACATCTAAAGACCTTTAGCGAAGCGGTTTGGGGCCAAATTGTTCTCTAGGCTGTAAAAACTATGCCAGTGCTGTTTAACTGTAACACACTGCCATGATTTTAACACACCAAATAATTTCCAGCCAAGACCAGATAGACCTGAAATGGTCACATCAACTGAAGGCCAGTCAAGCAAACATCTTTAAAATATAGATAACAGTGTCTGCATCTAAGAAAGTAAAAGAAATTAACAATATTCCTCTACATAAAGTATTTTGAGCTTTGTAGCAGTTACAGTATGACCCGCTCTATACAGTAAGCAGTGAGTGTCGCTCTTATTGTCATGGCAATAAGGAGATCCAGAACAAAAGCATGGAGAAACTTGAAATGTCAGAGATTTTAAGAAGCTTTCTTCATTTCCTTAAGGAAGTTGGTCCCAGGGTCAACGGGCCCAGACACAGTGAGTCTCCCTGCTGAGGCAGGCAGCTGCATGCAGGGACACTCCCATCACTATCATGACAGACATCATAACTCCTTTGAGTTAAAACATTACAACATTATAACTAATGCTAATTACATTCTTAGAAACATTACAATTGCAAAAACTATATTGTCCACAATGTGAACATTTGCCTTTGGTTTCACCATAAGGCATGTCATAAAAACATACATAAAACCATGCATTCACCAATAGACATGCCATAAAAACATACAGTACATACTACAATACATATGTAAAGAGGAAATACAAAACTCAGAAAAAAATATGTGTCAGCAAAACACATTCATAAAAGGTACAACATGCCACTTAGCTGCCTTTGTGGCTTCCCTATGATTTTGGAGGCCTTGATGTTCAAATTACTGTACCACACGATCATGTTAAAAGATTTTTCAGTATTTTTTATCAGTCCATTATCAGCTGGCTTCCTCTTGCTCTGCAGTTTTTGTTTTTGTTCCTCTCATGATTCTACTGAAATTCTTATGACTAAGGAAGGGAGGGATCAATTTTGTATCACTTATATTAGAGATAATATTGCCTATAGTCATCTATTGCCTATATCCTACATGTATGGTAAAGGAAAGGCTAGGATCCATTAAACGTTCTTTCCATTTAATCTCCAATCTCTTCGAAGACAACCCCATCTTAATTACACCCTGAGATCGGAAAAATCTAGTTTCTAAATTAGTTACATCCTCTTTTTTCGTTATCAATAAACCAGGGAAATTCAGGGAAATTCACTTCACTTTTCCTGTTGTGTAAGTTGCACTATGCATTTGTGCAAAAATAATCTTCCTAGTGCCATCAAGGTGTGTATGTAACATTGGCAGTCATCCTCACAAGTTTAATATAAGTTAATCTTGAATTCATATTCCAGTGTTTGTGTCCTTTTCATCTGTCAAAATAAGACTGCAGAGAATCTTGTGCATAATTTATTGACTTTCTATATAAACCTACATTGTATATGTCTATGCATAAATGTATATTTTGTGTATATCCAGTTTAGTAGCACCATATGCCCTGTAGGTGTTCTACTATATGCAGTGCCATTTATCTCACATAATATAGTACAATGTGTCATGGTATGTACAAAACACGTGTGTGATACTAAGCTAACAGACAACATTTCATTAAAACTCTGAAATAATCCTCCCAAACTATATACACAAACATACTCATATAGAAAAACAGGGGTTTGTAGTATGGATAAAATCTTCTATCACAGTTTATGCAGTTTTATTTCAAGATATCAATGTATATCATGATATTGTACAGTATATTTTCTAAGAATTCAGTTCAGAAACCATTTAGTAATAACTATTTTTGTTGTATTTTTGTAATGTCTGTTTTTGGCTAATGCAATGACCGTGACAAAACCTGACAAAACAAGGTACTTCACCACATTGATGCAAAAATCCTGAAATTCCAAAATTAAAAAACAGTCCTGCTCACTTATTTGCAACATTGCCTTTAAATGTTACTTCCAAGTTCCCATTAAGTCCATTGCAACCAGAGCTCCTCAGGTTCCACATTAGTTGATATTGTTCTCCAGCAGTGCAAATTCCCCAACAAAAATCAAATTACCAAAACCAATGGATGTGTAGTCAACCAGGGACTTTTGGGTCCCCTCGGGGTTTGAGTCTGGGTAATACAACTTTGGTCATTACTTGGCCAGATATAGAGATTATATAATAGAGGTACAACCTTGAGAAGTAGCAGATGTAATGGACTGGATGTCCAGCTGGTGGACTAAATAATTACATAGATGATCAAAGCAAAAGGTTGGCCTTTTCATCAAAAGAAATATTACTCCTAATTTTTAATAAATAATGAATGAATTTCTTTTTTGGGGGGGTTCCTTTTGATAATACCTTTTCCTTATTAGTATGTTAGGGTTGCAATGCAAAGATCATGCTGTGCAATCAACTGGAAATTTTACTTATGCACTCTTGCAAGAGTATAAAAATGGATGGATGATATGTATCCTGTTATTAAAAGAGATCTGGACAAGACAAAAAAAAAGAAGATCAGATGTGCAATGATTATACAATAGAGTAGTGTAACTTCTCTGTGGTTGAAATTGGAGCTGGAGGATTGAATTCCAAAGTGTTTCACAAAAGTTTCCCACAGGACCAAAACAGGTTTGTTTTTTTTGTTTTCTGTGCTCAGAGAACCCTTTTCAGATAAAAGATTCTGAGTGCCGTATGTGAGCACTGGCTTCGCTCTCAGCTCTCTACTCCCACCTGCCCCCAGGTGTTCTCTTGTGCACTACAGTGTCTGATCTTAAAAACCTTGAAATGTGCAATGCCTGTGCCCCCAGACACATGCCATTGAAATCCCTAGAGTATTCAAGGTTTGCATTAAACAATGTGATGGATGAAGAGGTTGGAAGAAAATCAGTGACACTGAACTTCAGTTGAGGCTGCAGTTCACCACCGTCACTGATAGATGGCAATCACGCAGCATCTATGAGAGGTATGTACAGTCTTCTCTGCAATGGTGACATTCTGAGGCAACAATATGGAAAGGACTGTTCTGCACTTTGCTCATGCGCTACAGAAATAATATATGACCCTCACATTGAACAGAAATTGCTTGAGGGCCTCTGTGAACATGGAAGTGTGTGACTGGACTTGAGTTTGAGTTTCTGTTCATATGAGTCTAAGAATGTTGTACATGCATGAAATTCCTGCGAGTAAGGCCTATATCATCTAATGGCTTTTTAATTGTCTCAGCAGGAATGGATTGCCCTGAAGTCCATTAAGTGTTGCTACCATTTGTGTTTGGAAGCAAAAGCATTGGAGTCCCATCTCATATTTTGCCCCCAGTGCAGGGTCATTTTTGACTTGAAAATGTCCATGTCATTGTTTTGAAGGTGTAAGCTGACCTAATACCCAGACTGAGTAAAACAAGTCTAAGAGTCTTCAGCCATATTAATGTCTCTGTGAGGCTGTACAGCACAGTGGTGCTTTGAGCTAAATGCTAATCTCAGCATAACGCGCTCACATTGACAATGCTAATGTTTTAGAAGAATGCTAGAAATGTTCAACATCTTAGTTTAACGTGTTCACGTGCTATCATTTGCTAATAAGCATAAAAACAGTACAGCTGAGGCTGATGGGAATGTCATTTAGATTTGCAGGTATTTGTTCACGAACCAAAGCATTGGAGAAATTCAAATTTCCACCTGATGCTGGCCCGAGATGAAAAGTCAGGGGATCAACAAAGTCATTAGGTTTCATCCAGATAGCAACACAGTTATCTGTAAGAACTTTCATGGAAATCCCACCAGTAGTTGTTGAAAATTTCTGTCTGGACCAAAGTGGTGGACTGACCAGCTAGCTAGTATGGATAAAAAAGTATTTCTGTAACGCCTGTCATCCACTAAAGGTTAGTGCAGTTATTTAAAAGTGCACAGAACCTTATCAGGTCTTTCGTGGTGTGAGCATTGCTTCTGTTCTTTTATATGTGACCTTATCTGTCATATTGTGTTATAGTTTCTGGTTCATTTTAATATGGCAGTCCTTTCTGATTCTGTCTTCTTGTCTGGTGGTTCTCCTTTGCTGTCTTTTCATCATTGGCCAGCTGGTTTCTCACCCCTTTCCAATCCCTCCTTCACTTTGTACCTATTTCTCAGGCCTCTTCTTCTCTCTCCCTTCCTTTGCCACTTACTCTTTCTTCTTCCATAGACGGAGAGCTCCCTAACAGACGAAAGGAATTGTATCTCCGCTCAGTTCACCACAGGCACTCCTCAATATTTAATCAAGAGTGCATTTGTTTGAAGAGAGCTCTGAATATGTGTGTGGGTGAGCGATGAAGAGAGATGTCTGACCATGTGTGTGTGGATACTGTATTTGTATGCAGGAGAGAGACAGAAGAAAAATGATAGAAGTGTGTATATTTGCGTATGTGGTGACAGTTTTGGAATGAAAGGCTTTCTCCAGTCCTATGGTAATTGGTTTACTATCTCTCTCTCTGCCTGCTTCGGCCTCCTGTTCTTCTCGCTCTTTCTTTCCCCATCTCCTCCTTTACTCAATTTCCCCTCCCCCTATAATCCATTCTTCTCTCTGTGCATCAACATGTAACCCTGGTGTACTGTAGAACTATGTGCACTACTATGTGTGGCTCATTCATTCAAATGCTGTACTATCAGGTTTATGTAATTTTGCTGTGTGTGCATATGTGACTGTGTGTTATCAGTGGCTGGTCTCAGTGGAACCCCCAGGGACCGCAGAGCAGCATATTTCATCATCCTCTAAACCCAAAGTCTCCTTCTCTACTTTTGCTTCTTCAGCAATTCAGCAAACGTCGAGTGTTTTCCTTATTTCCTTCCTTCACTTTCAGGCGGCTGCCGGTGCAATGAGTTTAAATAAAAATGTTGCTGCTTTTTTTGTTGTAGAGCTATTGGAGTTACTAGTCATGAGCTGCATGCTAACTAACTGAATCCTTTGAAAATTAGCCTCTGGACTTCTGTGGAGAAAGAATACTGATTATCATAATTATCTTCAGTTTTGTCCAATGTGACACAAGTACACATGTGCACTGTATAATGCCACTTTGCAGGAATTATGTTCAAATGTCCAATGGCTTCAGTGGCATCTTTGGCAGTATTACCCTCTACAGTAATATCTCATCCTCACAGCTGACCGTAGTTTCACTGCTTCTCCTTCGGTGCTGTCCACCAAATCTCAGAAGGCAGCTAGCCGAACGATGATCTACAAAGAGACTGATGGGCTTGGGTTCTCGGTAATTGTGTTTAGCTCTCCTTTGGCACTTTGGCAGATTATGGCACACAGCATTCATTCATCAGCCTTGTGGTGTGTCAAGCCTGTGTACAACCTTAATGTAAAGACTCCAACCTGAATGTCAACTTAACTGTGCTAAATCGCAAGTAAAATCAAAACTTTACAATATTTTATCTTGATACTAAAATTCTTAAATGGAAAACCTATTTTCTCAATCAGCTTCTTACTATGAGCGATGGGGTCCTTCATGAACACACTATTTTCTGCCAAAGTTAGAACAGTTTTGGTTGTTTCACATGAGAGGTTTCTGCATTTCAGTTTTTGCATGTACTTTTCTCACTGGTTTAAGGTGAGCTCAGTTTCGAAAAAGATGCCATGTGTTTCCATCCACCAATCAGGATTTGTTTACTTATGTTGCCAGCCCTATCAATCGAATCCGATCAAACAACACGACACAGTTCATATGATTTGACGTTTTGAGTGTTTGTGTCATCACCGTTAAAACGCCAACTTCTACATCTATTGTGAGACATCTGCACAACTACAAAACTTGATTTAATAAACTGTTAGTCTTGATTAAATGGTAAGCATTATGTCACCATCAATTAAATCAGTGATTTACTGTCATGCACAAATCTGAATCTAACATCTCCAAAAAATATACCAGTGAAAACAGCTCTGTTGTGCCGTACACTGAAAGAAAGTGATCACGGGCAGAGCTGAAGGGTCAATGGAGAGTGAAACCTGGTGCATCTTCACCTTTGTCCTGTATGGACCTTTAGATTTTGTGAGTGTGTAATGTCAATATTGCTATAGGAGAGAGCTGACACTGACAACCCAATTGTGGAGAGCAATGGAGATGCTGGAAAATGAAGTCATAGTTGTGTGTCTGTGTTCAGTATTATAGAGCACATCACTGTTACTTTCCCTCATTTGAGTGTGGATTCAGCACCCAACTTGAGTTTAACATGTTAACGGATGAAATGTTGCAGCTAGCGTTTGATCTAAACAAAAATAAAGAGTCTTTCTGCACGTGTGTGTGTGTGTGTGTGTGAGACACCTCTGACAGCGATGGTGTTGGTATAATCTGAGTCCCTGAAAGGGGCCAATTATCCCAGATTACAAATCCTATCAGGAAAGCAGACTCGACATCTGAGTTATACAACTGAACCCACTGCACTCAAGCTGACCTCTGCTCAGATTTATGTCTTCTGGAGTATCAGGCTCTGATCCTCTTGGATCTACTGAATTCAAATTATTTCTCTTTCAGATCATATTCATTTGAAATATTCAATCAAATTGAATGCACTTTCACCAGCTTCCGAAGAGGGCTGAGTTCTTTTTCAAGCCATACAATGAGTTTCTCTTAAGAATAAGAGCTTCTTATTATAATGCCAGGGAAGTGCACCCATTTTACTGTCGGATTCAGATTCAAACAATTGTCCATCGTAATGTGATGTAAATTTTAAAAGAAATTAAATACATTATGCAGGGCTTTAACAGCCAGCTTGCGGACAGAATCTTTTTTTTATCCAGATTTTACTTACAGCGGTAAGTGTTGTTAAACAATCTTCTATTTTTTTCAAAGATTACTTGGCATGCTTTGCTCTGTGACGCAACTGTAATGTTCATACTACAGCCCGAATGACATTTGGAATTTTTACTCTTAACATAAATGCATAACATAAACAGACATTGTTGATAAGATTCCTTAAATTTGGTTTTCAGATTAAATAAACTCATCAGTGCTCTCTGCCGCACAAACGTATTGGCGGAATCAGGGATTCATTGTTCTTGGGCAAGAAACCCAAATTGCTCCCAATGGTTGGCCAGCACCCTGTGTGGTAGTCAAGTCAATTTTATTTATATAGCCCAATATCACAACTCACAAATTTGCCTCAAGTGGCCTTACAGTCTGTACAGCATACCCTATGTCCTTGGAAGGAAAAACTGGAAGAAACCTCAGGAAGAGAAACATAGGAGGATCCTTCTCCAAGGACGGACAGACATGCAATAGATGCCGTGCGTACTGAATAGACCAATGTAGTCAAATTACATTATGGACAAGATGAAAACGATATGAATAGATTGTATCATAAAGAACATGGATCCGGCTGGGAGGACGTTAAGCAACTTCAGATGTCGCCAAATAGACAGGACCTGAGCCACAGGACCTCCTCTCAGCCATGGACACCAGGACGAGGACAGGCTACACAAACACACAAGAGGTGGTAGCGCACTGCCATCGGTGTGTGCGTGTGTGAATGGGTGGATAAACTTTGTAAAGCGCTTTGGATAAAAGCGGTATATAAACATAGCCATTTATTCAATCACTTTCCAACTCATAAGGCCCAAAGTCACTGGGATAGGCTCCAGTCACCCACGACGCCTAAATGGGAACAAGCGGTAGAACATGAGATGAGATGAGACTTTCCAACTCACTGCTGCCTCTTGCGCGCCAGTTGCCAAATATGTGTGATGATATTTGCCCTGCTAATTTTCCCATTAGGCTCTAGTTAATAGGCCTACACAGGACACACACACTGGGGAGAGTTTAGACCTACTCAACAACCAGCATGCTGTTATGCAAACATGAACCGCCTCTAACAAAGGAAGAGGAAAGAATTTAAAAGTACCATCTGATGGTGACTATTAGCATTATGAAAATGTATGGGGTGGGGAACCACATGAGAGACGCGGTGTCTCATATTCAACAACCCACAGCCTGGAGGGGCTGAGACCCTCTCACGTTTCAGCTCCCTGCCTTCTGCCTCAGGTTAAACTGGAATGCAAAACTCCAGGCTCCACAGCATTCTCACACGGTCACGGACAAAACACAGCTCCAAACCTGAAAAATATAGGTTCAGCCATGTAGCCCACATAGGCCTACACCCCCCCCACTAAGAGATATACACTCTGTGGCTGCTCTTTGTTTACCTATGGAAATTTGAGCCAGGTAATGTTGTGACGTAGCCATAGCGAGTGCCTTCTGCCCCCCCCCCCTTAAACATTAGTAGGCCTATTGTATTAAATTTACAACAAATGACATATACAAACATTAAAATTATACTGAAATGTTAACTGCACCAGTGCAACAGTTAAAATGTGATGGTTTAAAATGTTCCTTGCTCTTTTCTTTTGTCAGACTGGTCAAAGAATGAAAGGTGGAAGTGATGCAATGTTTCTATGCACCTGTGACCCCCCACCCCCCCATCAACCTACTAGTACTGAAGCGTAGGACGCGCGAGCCATTGGGTGGAGCAGCAGCGTCGTGTGTTGCGGAATACATTCAGTAGGTCGTTAACGCGGCGCTGTGCGCGGTTTTGGTTGCAGATGCTGGTCGCTGAGTGTGAGCGCTAGGCGGGGAGAAATGGCGAACGGGCGCGGGCGGCGTTGCGCCTCGTGAGGAGTAGACAGCCGGAGCGGAGGCAGGCGGCAGCTCGAGGACAGACAGGAGAAGAGAAGGAACCATGGAGGACTCTGAGCCCGCAGAGGACGGCATGCTCGCGGGCTTGCGATGGAACCGGAGCGCACGGGACCAGGCTCAGCTCAAACACAAAATCCGGGATCTGCCAGGGCTACTCAAGCACGGGCTGCACCTGCGGAAGAAGAGCGTGAGTACTTCAAACCGACCGCAGACTGCCTGTCCGTCCTTCCGTGTTGTATGTTTGATGAACGTGCAGCCGCTGACTGTTTTATCTTTTCAACCGTCTGTTTTTCCCCTGACACCGCTCTGGGCTGTGAGGCTGTTTCGTAACCCCGTCACGACTCAGGTGTTTTCATTTTGTTACAAGCATTACTGTCGCAGAGACATAGTGTGTGTGTGTGTCTGCGCGCGCGCGTGTGCTACATCCATAATAACCAATTGCCATTGGACATCATACCTTCACACTCCGGTAGTCAAGGCAACACTACCACCCCCAACAGATTCACTACACACGCACCTATACTTAGGCTACACTAAGATATACGCACACCCATAATTGTTTTTTATATTAAAAAGCTGTGTGCACTTACACAACTAACAATTATTTCATTATTGAGTCATCTGTCAATAGTTTTTCAATTAACAGATTAATTGTTTAGTCTATAAAACGGTGGAAATGCTCATCACAAGTTCGGAAGACTCAAGGTGATGTCTTCAAATGTCTTGTTTTTTCCATCCACAACTCAAAGATATTCAGTTTAAAATGATACAAAACAGGGAAAAGCAGCAAATCCTCACATTCCACCAAATCTTTGACATTTTTGTTTAAATGGAATGACTTTAACAATGAACTGATTAAAATACTTGCAGATTAATTTTCTGTTAATCAACTAATCCGTTATTTTGACTAGTTGTTTCAGCTCTATTCTGAAGTAAATAAACTAATCTTGCTCTTTTATCAGTATTATAACAGTCCCAGTCCAAATGGGAAACATCTAATATCTAAGATGCATCTCATGGGTTCTCTGGTTCTGTTTTGTGGTGATTGGTCTACTAAGCAGTAAATGAGTGTGACTCTATGTGCCCTGATGTGGAAAGAACACACCTGACAAGCCAAATATCTGCTCAAAGTGTCAGCTCCACTCCTCTTCATCATCGGCAGCAGCCAGGAGAATCAGACACAGTGTGCCAGGACTTCCAGTCCCACTGGTGCCAAATGTGCTAAAGATATGCAATTATAATATGCTCTTTGGACCAAGGAGATGAACAGTTTGTGTCATGTTACATCTTGTTATTTTAAGTGATGTTTAAAGGACTTACATTTTGATGCTGCTCAGTGATCCTGTTATCTGTCTGATTGATACGATTAAATTCTTGGTAACAAATAAACAATAGTAAATCCTATAATACATTTCATAACAGAATATGTAAATATGAAAGTCAAGTCCAGACAAAAAGGTTCTATTGAAATGAATTACTTCAATAGCAGACTGTGTTTCAGTAATTTAACTTTAGCATGTATTGAATCATCTTTGCGTTTTTGTTCTATGCCTTTCATTGAGCTGAAGGGAAGGAAAGAAGGGAATACAGGAAGGGAAGGGAGTTAGCTGAAGAGAAAATGTCGACTGTTTTCTTCTCCTGTCTTCATCTAACTTTGTGTGTGTGTGTGTGTGCATGTGTGATGAGGCGTCGGTAAGTAGTGTAAAGGTATGGATGTTCTGTGCAGACTGGTTCTCTCTAGTCACTGGCAGTTGGCTATGCTTCACTTGGCACACACATACACTCATACTCACACTTGTTTGTATAAGCACATACATAAAATCTCCAAACTTATGTGAGAGAGGGACTACCGTGGATTGTTTTTGCACTGCACTACGATAGCACTGGAAATTGGAAACGCTAAAAAGAAAATGGTGACGTTATCCCAAATTGCAGCATCGCTTAGTACTTTTCCAGAGGTGGACACCTCTGATCACCTTTGTAGCTTTCTTTTGTTGTTTTTTGTTCTAATAATCGCCGCCTGCAATTAAAAGTGCAAAACATCTGACATAAGCAGTTTTTCACATTAACTCATGTGCTTCTTTTGATGTTCGCAGACAGCTTATGAAGTGAATTGAAACTGCACAGAGCCATCTGTCGCCTTTGGTTCCAGTCTGCAGCAGCCTCACCTTTTGAGAATCCTGTCTTTCATTATTCTCTGTTGTAACTTGCTCTGCTATTCAAGTATTAGTCCTTTTTATTGGCTACGATATGACAGGAGCAGAGAAAATTTGCTTAGAGGAAAACTTTACTTACTTTGGAGCTTTTACTACACTTGCCAGGGTGCTCTTTGCTGTAGCCACGCTGGAGAAGTTTACAGCAGGGAAAACCTGGCTAGTTTTCTTCTTCCTCCTCCTCCAAACAGTTGACCACAGCTCAGTCAGGTGTCAGACTTGAGAGCCACTTATTGGTCAGGCAAAGTCACTTATGTGCAGTAGACTTCATGTTTTTATGCTGTAGAGTAAAAAATACGTGTATCAACCTGCTGGTGAGGAAATGGTACGCTAGTACAAGGACATTGTGATTACTGAAGGATTCCTTTAGTCACTCAATAAAACCAATAGAACATGAAAACCAAAAGAAACCTCCAAAACAAAAGTTAGACATAACTAGGGCTGCTCAATTAATCAAAATATTATCGAAATCGTAATATGGCCAAGTGCTATCGCAGAAGCTGCAATTTTTGATAAAGATAAAATGTGTGACAAAACAGCATTCTAATGAAGTACTATGGTGCTGCAGGGATGCCCTGGCCTACAGATCTTGGTCTCCAGATGTAAGAAAACACGTTTGTTTGATACAGACCCCAACAAATGTCACATCATTATGATTTTAATAGTTTTTTCAATGAAAATAAAAATTGTTATGCAAACAGATAATTTCCACCAATCACGAATCATATCGCAACATCTGTCAGAATATTCCCAATATGATTTCTTTACCATATCGTGTAGCCCTAGACATCACACATATTGTAATAATAGGTTGTTCAATGTGTTTGTATCTCCTGTATGTGCGTATGTGTTGTCGCAGTTGCAATTCAGTGTGTTTGCATTCTTAATGCAAGCAAAGGAATGATGCGTGTTGAAGGTAGAGGAGGGGGAAATATGCAGTAGCATATTTTTCAGAAAGAATCTGAAAACACAGTTGAATCGAGATGAAACCAGATTTTTATGCCTCCGCGCCGGCGATAGCTGTGGTCGGAGGCAATATGTTTTCAGGTTGTCTGTACATCTGTCCCATCGTTAAAGTGATATCTCAGGAACGCCTTGAGGGAATTCCTTTTACTTTGGCACAAATGTTCACTTGGACAAAAGGATAAACTGACGAGAATTTCGTGGTCAAAGGTCAAGGTCACTGTGGCCTCAAAACGATCCTGACGAACACGTTTTTTGGCCATAACTCAAGATTTGATGCGGTAATTATGTCAAACTTCTACACAGATGTTTAATGGGGTACAATGATGAAGTGATGATGTTTTTTACCCCAAAGGTCAACTTCACTGTGACATCATAATGTCCTGGAAAAATACTTTTTTGGCCATTATTCAACACCACAACTCAGGAACAGAAGGGGAGATTGTGACCATATTTCACAGTCGGTTGGACACTGAATAGGTGACACTTTTGACTCAAAGGTCTTTGTGATCTAAAAATAAGTTTCTAGCCATAATCTAAGAATGAATTGGGCGATTCCAGATTTCACACACACATGTTGACAGAGACGACACAATGAGAAAACAATAACTAGCACAGTACGGGCTTTCCTCCATCTCGTCCATTCTGCCTTTCAATTCCTGCCTCATTCTGAATTTTGAGTGTCTTCAGAATCATGTGACGGCAAACAACGTATCGGAGTTTGCCCAGCTAATCGTGATCCTGTGAGTGAGTGAATGAGTTTCAGCTACAGCTCATAGAGAAATGTACAATATGCTGCTCAAGAGATATAATTTAGGCTGTAAAATGAGATTATCACAGTCAAAATGTAAGCTTTCAGACTTTCTGATCACTCTCTTAGAGGGAAGTTGATGATATTCCTCAGAAGATGATCTCATTTCTGCATTATACATGAGGCAAAACAGTGGCTTGTGATTTGTTTTTATGTCTGCCAGTAATATTTCACATCCATAACTGCATTATACATTGAGATTAGAACGATGAAAGGGTAAATGAGGGGTGGAGAGAGAGACTCAACACGCATTCACACTCACTCACTGTATAAACTTACACACACACAGTCACTAGAACTGCTGTATTTGGCTGAAAGAATGAGCATAGTGAGAAGTATGCCGATACTATTTCTGAACTTTATTAACAACAATAAATATGCAAAGTATGCATGATGCATACTTTGCATATCTAGAGCAGCATTAGCAAATGCTGACAATACAGTACATGAAAGACAATGGGGGGAAAAAAAATATATATATATATATACACACACAAAAGACAAAAATACAAGCGGCATACATAATAGCATTTATGCCAGTAAAATTGCAGTAACCTAAAAGATTATTATTAAGACCACAAAAATATTAACTAGAACAACATGTCACCACTCATTCTTATTCAAATTAATAAACGTTGAGCCATTGTGTTTAATATTTTTGATGTTTTTGAAACATTTTAGGGATTTGAATTATGTTATAAATCAATTATACAAGCAAGGTAAATGAGTTTGATTTCCACCTTGATATGTGAATATGGTATTATATTACTCATATTATTAGTTAGATTTATTAAATCAGCCACCTTTTTGATGGAAGCCTGTCTTAAAAGAACCTTTAGTGTAACAATTAAAATATTGGATAATAATCAATTTTCAAAGACAACCTTTTCAAAATCAAAAACATGAAGGTAAATTCTGGTCTCATAATGTCTGAAATTTTCTTGTTTGGGTATGCAAATGCTAACAGTTAATCTGCAGATTACTTTCTTGATTAATGAAATGAAAGTTTGAGCTATAAAATGTGAGGGTATAGTGAAAAATGCTGATCATATGGCAAAACAATTGTACATTGTTGCATTTTATTTCTGGTTCAGTTCCTGTTCACACGGACTTTTTACAAACAAACCAAGAGGAGTAAACATGAAGTTATGCAGACTGACAGGTAAATCGTTTATTGGAGAGTTTTGGCTATAGTCATCCTGCATCATCAGGATCCATCCAAAGTACGTGGACAGTGGACTGAGACCCACCTTCCCAATTCAGTTGTTTGGGTTCGATTTGACCGCTTTCACAACTGCCCAAATGAACCATACTAACTGGACAAATAGACACGAGTTTGTTTTAACTGAACCAAACAGGTTAGGTGTGAAAGCACCCTCGGTGTTGGTAAGCCAATGGCCATATGTGTTGGCATATAGGCGTGGGTTTTACTGTGTGTGTGTTTGTCTATTTGTGTGTGCATCCATTGAGCTGTAGAAGCTTTGATGTCTCCATTTTGACTTCCTTGTATGACGAATCTGTCGAGGAGTCGACAGGAGCTTAGTATGAATGTGAAGTGTGTGTGTGTGTGTGTGAGGGGGGCTTGCCAAGCATACTGCGCTACAGCTCTTCACTGTGCTCAGCAATCTAATCTGAGAGTAATCCATTTTTTGCAGATAATGACCTCGCTCTCTGCTGCTCTCCCCCTCTCTCTCTGTATACACACTTTGAAGTCATCATGCCGATAAGTGTGTCAACATGTGCTCTCGCTATATAACTCTCATTCCTCCCCATTCATCCTGTCTTCTCTTCAATTCTGTCATTCTCTTTTGGCCTCCAGTGTACTGACAGCGATGGACTGTATACCCTGTGATGGAATGTATCTTTGTGAGAAACTGAGGCACTGACAAAGAGACTCACAGGAACATGGCCAGCAGACATTTCACTCGTCGTGTGATACAGTATGAATGAACCAACTCTGGTGCTGGTGTGTCTTGAGTGTGTTTGTGAGAAGAGATGACAGTGGAGAAACAAAGACCTCTCGAGAGATCTGTGTTCACCAGACAGGGAGACAAAGAGATGGAGAGATAAGATAGAGCGACCGAGACGAAAGAGAGAAAGAAGGAGCAAGACAGCGATAGCGAGAGTCAGAAACAATTTATTTAGTTTGTGTGCTGGCTGGTGTGCCGACTTAACCCCCAGTACAAACACTGCATGTCTTCACAGACACAGAAAAAAGCTCTCATCTTTACTGATATCTCAGAGGACATCCACACTGAGCAGCCAAAAACTGAGCTCTTTTGAAAACGTTTTCCAGTGTGGTTAAATCTGAAACTCCGGCCTTGCGTTTTATTGTGACTGGGGTACAAACTGTGATTTTGAACTTTCTGTCACCTCCAGCTTCCTCTGTGACCTCTTATTTTCAATAGCAACATTATAGTAGGGCTCCATCTGATGATTATTTTCTTTGTTGATTAATTCACCGATTATTTTCATGATTAAATAAATCGGAAAATAGTAAAAAATGCCCAATACAATTTCCTGAAACCCAAGATGGCGTCTTCACATTGCTTGTTCAGTCCGACAATCCAAAATCCAAAGATATTTAGTTTATTGTCACATAAAACAAAGAAAAGTAGGAAATCCTCATAATAGAGAAGCTAGAACCAGATGAAATGTATTTTATCTTGAAAAATAACTTCAATGATTAATCGATTATCAAAATAGTTGCAAATTCATTTTCTGTTGACTGACTAATCAAGTAAGTGTGTTGTAGTCTCACACAGCACAGATGCATTAAACTGTATGTGGGAGTAATTGTTGTTTTTTTCGCTTCAGTTTTTGTACAGATTAAACAAACAAGATACATTGTGTTAATTAGCGAGCTTTAGAGGTTCTGGTTGGCAGATTTTGTTACCTTTGGACAGAGGCAGGCTAGCTGTTCCCCCCCCTGTTTCCAGTCTTGAGGCTAAGCTAAGCTAAGCAAACCAGCTGCTTAGCCATTTAATTAATGCACAGACATGAGAGTGATATCAACCATCACCTCTAACTCTCTGCAAGAAAGCAAATATGCATATTCCCCAAACTATTCCTTTTTTAAAAAAGAGTAGGTGAGCTGTGATACAGTCACTTGCTTTGGAATAAGGTGTGTGTGCAAGTAGGTACATTTGCTTGCTCTTGTGTGTGAGACATCCCCGACAGCATCATCACTCTAATGAGGATCTCACACACACTGCTCTATATCCCTCTAATCATCCTTTTATTTCATTTTCTTGTAAGTCAAAGCCACAGCCATGCATTTCTCCTCCTCTTTGTCTTGCTCACTTTTTCTCTCCTTCTCTTTTTTGTAATTACAATTAAAATGATCTCTGTGTCTCATCGCCTCATCTCTCTCCCAGTCCATCTGTCACACTCATATTCATAGACGGTTATGATTTGTTCAGCCTCCCTCTCGTCTTTCTCCTCTTGCATGCTAACTCATTTATATTTCTTCATCTACATCTATCTTCCACAGTTGCTTAGGTGCTTTTAATTTCTTCCATCATTTGCTTTCTCTGTATCTCTCTATTCGTCATCATCTGGTGGTTTGTTAATGTCAGCCAGTGAGTGGCGAAGGGCAGCAGCGATTGCAAGCACAGGTTCAGTTTTCTGTGAAAGTTTCCAGGGGGAATCAAACCCACAACTCTATCAGTGATCCTGCCTCACTGACTGAGCTCACAGACCGGTTGCACTCCTATTGCAGGAGGTTCTCATCTGTCTTTAATGAATGCTGGCAACGTGATCACCATCCTAATACAATTCTACGGTTTGGCTTTTTATCAGGAACGCAGATACCAGTATCTGATATTTTGTCACTTATATCCACTGATAATGCTGCCGTATTGTTGTAAGACTGAGTACAAATCGAAATGCGAAAGAATTAGAGTGCTTATAAAATCTACAAAATATATTCGACCTCTTGGACGTTTTCATGTTAGGATTTTTTGACAGTGATCAACAGAAAAATTACTCTTTAATGTCAACTTGAAATCAAATTAAGCAATTACAGTCTTTGAATTAGTGGAGCAAATAGGGTCCTGCATTAAATTGGCCACATGACTTGGCCCTGTTTTAGAAACCCTTTTTGCCTTGGCTTTGTTATCTTGCTGAAAAATAAGTCTTCTCCCTATTCAGCATTCTCTTGCAGACAGCAGCAAGTTTCTCCCCAGGATTATTCTGCATTTTGCTGCATTCATTTTAGCCTTTATGTTCGAAGTGTTCCAACGCCTTCTGTGGATGACACTGCCATGACCGAGGATTTAGTACGATGGTCAAAAAGTTTGCTTTTGGTCTCATCAGACCATAGAAGGTTCTTCCACTTTGTTTTGAAGTTGTTTGCTCAGTGTCTCCCATCTCAGCCATAAAACCTGTGGCTCCATCAGAGTGACTTTAGGCCTCTTTATGGCCTCTCTCACAGCCCAATTTACATCGACACTCAGTTATCGAGGATGGCTGTACCATATCGTTTGTTTAACACTTGTCTTTACTATAGTCCCTATTCAGCGCCTTGAAAATGTTCTGCTATCCTTCCACTGATTGGTATTTTTCAATAACCCTTTCACGGATTTGTTTGGAATAGACATTTTGAAATGTCACAGTAGTAAAATCACAGGTGTAAATAATAAAATTAATGATAGCTGAATTTCATTTAGCTATCAGGTTCAGACTCCTGCTATTTGTGCATGATGGGTCACTGTCACAATATCATGGCTTTCTAGAACACCACGTCTAAAGCTAGGAGTAACACCTGTGTACTCCTACTGGAAAGTGAAAATGTTTGCTGTGAAAACTTTCCTTTTTCTTGGTTATGTAGTTTTAGCCAAGAAATTGACTAGCCAGCTATTTGGCCCTGCAGACAGGGGTGTATTTAACCTAAAATCACTTAGCACACCTTGATTACACATGTGATCTCCATTCAACTAAAAACAGTTTCCTACACCAGTGGTAATCTAGGTGTGTCAGTGTAAAGGGGGAAAATATTTGTGTAGTCATTTTGCGCTTTATGTTTAATAAATTTAGATACATTTGTAGAGACTGTTCACTTTGTCATCAAAGAGTGTCTGTTGATCACTGTCAAACAGCCTCTTCAAACCACTGTGATTCAGTGTTATCAGAATCAGCTTTATTGGTATGTTTACACATACAAGGAATTTGCGACAATCTATAGACACTGTAAAGGTTTCCCAGCATGGCTACCTTAACGTAATATAGTGCTGTTTCCGCTCTACTTGATCTATCTAACACTTACTATGGTTTTTAATCTGTTTTATGATCAGTGTGTCGCCACAGTGTCAACACTGTCCTCTAGCTCCTCTGGCACTATAATAATCCATAAAGATTATGAGAGTTTATTTCCTGATAGGGTATGTAGAGGTGGAGTGGATACGCCCAGGGCAAAGGCTACAACATGATGGCGTGATGGTAGTAACCATGAAGAGATTTATAATGGTGTTACTGTTTATATACTGAAAGTTGGACTGACAATTGCATTTTATTGTTAAGGAATTGAACTGATCAATATATTTTTAATATTGTTTACTATCGTACTGGTTCTGTATTGATGAGTGCTTGAGTCCATATCTGTCTCTCTGTTAAACCATTTGTCATATAATCGTAATGCACTTTATAAGTAAAAATGAATGGCCACATTCTCAAAGTGTATTGCAGTAACAGGTTACTGTTGATAGTTTAAACAAAAGCTGACTAATGTCTTTGGAATGGTAAAACTGGTCTATCTCATCTCAGAGACCTGTTTGTTCTGTGTATTTACTGTGTGTGTGTCATTGTGTGTTGTCTCTGACGGCTTTTGTGTATTTTGTTTCAACAGCAATCACCTGACACTATCCCTGGACCAAGCACTGGACCTACAGTACACAAGGTAAAGAAACATACACACTCATGCGCGCACACACACACACACACACACACACACACTGGTGATATCATCCCTTTTAGTTTTGCTGTGGAGCGAAATTGTGTTTGTTTAGTCCCAATACAGATGACATCAATGGTGATATTACCTTGGGCTTTTTCCAAGATAGTTTCACCAGGCCTTAGGGCTTAAATATCTACCGTGAGTATAGTTTTCACCCGCGACCCCGAACGGGAACAAGCGGTAGAAAATGACTGACTGACTGAGTATAGTTTTCTTTTGAACGTTTAGAAATTAAACCAATTTAATTAATCAACATCTTAAGCCTAGATGGCTGTATTTATGTGCACTGCTTTTACCCCTGTGCCAAAAAATCTTCATATCTGCTTGGTTGTTTGTCCCTCAGCACTGCTGTATTTTTGGTTGTATTTTACTAGATTTCCTTTTTATATCGTGTCTCATTGGAACCTAATATTGATGTGCTACAAGATATGAGTCTGGAAAATAGTTACTAAGAATTGATTGGACCTGGTCGCTGAAAGCTGGACCGATTTTTTTTTTTTAAAACAAAAACAAAAAAACTATGGAGATAAGTTTGGGTGATGGTGACAATGTGTGGCGCTTCATTTTGAATTACAAGTTAGTGCTGACTTCCACCTCTTGATTCTTGAACTTTGTGACAAACTACTTCAAAATTACACATGATTATGCAACTGCATGGCCTATTGTCACCTCATATTGATTCTTGAAAACCCATTTTTGTAGATAATAGTTAATGTGACATTTTAAAGTTTTAAGTTAAGTTAACAGCTTGGCAAAACCCATAATTGAAGAACATTCTGATCAAGGCTCAGCAGACCACAGTGTGTGAAGCAAAATATGAGGGCTGGCTGTGTGAGCCTGATTAAACCCAGGTTCTTTGTTTTAAGGGCATTGATGACACCACCTTGTTGACACAATGATAAGTCATTGTGCTTTGAGGGCAGAAACCTCCTTTTAGCCCAAGACACACAATTGTATAAAATTTCTATAGTGACGTGCATACAGTAATGCCATGAAGGCAAAGACAGGATACAATTTGAGGTTGAATTGACACTTGTTGTCACAACCTGTCATGTTGCAACATAATGTGAATAGAGCCTCATCAGTCATCAAGCGGGCTCTGCTCTGTAGCATGTAAATATGAATATGAATGGAACAGCATGAGGGGCTGTACAAGCCATAATACATTCTGGCCTCTCACATACATACATTTTTACTCTCACATTACTTTATTTTAACGCACGCATTCATACATTTTCTCTCATGCACATGCAGTCAATGTATACATTTAAAATATATATATACAGAGTGTTTACTACAGAGTTACTACTACCAGTGCCGGCTTGGTCAGCTGAGAGCGGGACAAACTTCTTTCTTTCTTTTAACACTGCGTTTCCTTAGATTTTTCTCTCGTATGTATGCGAGAGGGCAAGAATGAATTATGGCTTGTACGGCCCCTCATAGAACAGAACGAGCAGCCCATGTAAACAGCTTAATTGAAATACGGTCTTATTTACCATAGCGTCAATAGAAGGATTATTGCAGTGCGTGTAGACATAGTCAATGTTTCATTCCTCAGGGGGAAAGAAATCGAGCTGTCCTTGTGAGCCTGTCAATGACAGCCGCATGTAGCCACACTAGCTCTCTGCACTCTAATGTTCATGTCCAAAACAATGTTGAGATGATAAGATTTTTGTCATTTTAGGCACATTCCTACTGTTCCGATTTTACAAAAACAAAAATTAATTTTGATGTGGTTCTGTGTGTGTCAGTCTTGTTCACAGAGTTTTCCATGTGCTGGTCGGACTGTGAGGAATGCCTTCCTCTCCCATGGACCATACCCAGCTAAAGACAAGATACACCTGGCCAGAATCATAAGGTTTGTGTGTCTGTCTGTGTGCAGGGCTGAATCGATGTGTCCGGTGAAGCATATACACTGAGTCACTGTTGAGCCCCTTCCTGATTGGTCAGTCAAGTTGTTTATGCAATAAGACAGGCAAACTGTGATGTAGATATTATATAGCAGAGCACATGATGGTCTGGGAATCTCTCATGCTATATACTGTACAAACAGCACACATAGATGCCTGCAAAAACCAAGTGAACATCTGGACACAAATATAAATAGATACTCTTAACCGTCATTACACATAACTCACACAATCACACACACACACACACACACACACACAAGGAGTTTATCCTGGGAGAAAGAAGACGGAAGGTTTTCATTGTTTCAGAGGCACAGGCTTACAGAGAACTAATGAATAATCAATGGATATTGATTAAATAAAATAGACAAGCTTTGTGTCGAGGGAAGAAGTGCGTTAAGTGCATTTGTATCATAACACTGTGTGGCTGCACTTGTGTGCTGAAAATGTTTGTGTATTTTAACAGGCGTAGCTACGTGGGTGTGGAGCTGGTGCAGTGGCTGTGTGAGCAGTGTGTATACGTGCGCTGTCGGACTACTGCTGTGCGTGTCTGGCAGGTGTTGCTGGAGCTGGGTGTCCTGCTGTCTGGTAAAAACACAACCGCACACAAACATGCGTGGAGGTTTTACTGTGCTTCAAAATGTATAGTAACCTTCCAGTGACATCAGCAACAATCTACACATCTGTAAAGAGACAAACAGAACAAGTGCACCAGGTTATTTCCAGCAGACTAGAGCAATTAATTCACTGCTTCATTCAGATGCTTAACTTTCCACAAGGTCAAATGACCCTGTGCCTCTGTCCATGCCCCTTACTAATAATTCCAAATATCCTTTCATTATATCTCAAAGACCATGTTAACAACTAACCTTTTACCACACACTAAACCTTCTGATAAACTGTGAGTCTGCTATCACTACGCCTAGAATGCCTAGATGTGATTCCTATTTCTGTATTCAATAAAGCTGATAAAAACTAAAATTCCAGAAATTGTGTTATATTATTCTTTGCACTTTTACCCTATGTTCTGCTGAAACTACACTCGGTATGCTATGGATGACACATCCTTGTAAAGAGGGTACAATATTCAAAGGCAATTAATGTTTCTTTAAAGAATGAGCAAACCTGATCCTCTTGAGGCTGCCTGCTTTTGGACATTTGCTCCGGTGCAGTTCATTGGTCTAGTTAATTCACCATAACTGATACAAAGAAATTATCCAGGTTTTATTGTTGTCACCATGTCTCTACTATTTCTCTAGAACTAAAATATGTCTGCTATACTCCACCATTATACGTTTTACATAATTAATTTGGATCAATTAATGTTTATTATATAACAGGCAATTTCATTCAGGCTCCTATTTTAGTGCACCAATATAAATACAAGTAATGCAAAAGTATGGCTCGTCCTGTCTCAAATCTTTAAGAATGGGTTTTCACCCATATTCAAAATACATTTGACCCAATTTAAAAGGGTGTTTAAATTTCATGTAATTAACATGGCTTAATAAATTCATCTCTTTTTTTATGGTTATTTTCAAAGAACAACAAATTGAAGGATTTCCTTACTATTCATTTAATAATCTATTAATACAGTATGTATTATGCCCAAAATATAGTCTGTATATTATAATAATAATAATAAATTAAATACATTTGAACACATTTAACTAACTTAAACTAAGCAGCTGGGCTACAACGTGATGAAATTTATCTTAGAACAGTGGTAGCTAAACTTAATGTGCGTTTTGACAAAGCAGAAAGGAATGCCGAGGCCAATTCTACAACTTAAAAATGTCACATTCTTCAGGTCAAATGCTACTTCTCACATTTTCTTTTATATGTTTGTCTGTCTGTGTGTCTATTCTTTCTCCAGTAGACCAGCGGGTGGTGTTTTCGGACTCCAACTCTTACTACCAGTTCAGCTTTGAGGAGTGTGACTCCGCATCCTGTGAGTTTCGCTCCAATGAGGGGGAGTGGCCTGATGCTGTTAGGCTCCTCCTACAACTCGCCCCATATGTCCAGTTTCGCTCTGGAGGCGGAGCCAACAGCCCGTAAGTGTCCATTAAGCTATGATTGCAAGGTGCTGCGATCGATCTATGTTAGGGCTTTCCCTTTTCTAAAAAAATCAAGTTTGAACAAATGAGAATAAACACTAAATTGGTTTGAATACATTTGAACACAAGCTATGTAGCCTAATCCTGAAAAATCATGACGTTGTAAAATTGATGTGGTTCAATTTATTTGTGGGCCTCTGTTGCCACACTTGAGTTACTAGCTAACAGGTAACTTCTGATTTGTTGTAAGGCATTTTAATTTTTAAAAGAAAACAAACCACCTTACTTTAATTTTAATCCCGAAATTGTTCACACACATTACATCTCAGGTCCTGAAACATGCCTCTCCACGCTACGATACTTGTATGTAGTTCCCTCCTTTTTGTGTTAACAAAAAGAACAACAGTGCAGTTCATATTTTTCTGTTGTAAAGACAAGTTAGTGGCTTCCACTGTTGTCACTGGGTTTCAGTCATTAGGGCCAACATGTTAAACTGTTGCAGAATGTGACTCAGTTGTAATGTACTGGATAATCTCCGTTGACCTGAAGTGGAAGCTCATTGCGCTGGTAAAATATCAAAGTTGAAGTGACAGTGTTCCCGTTTAGATTTATGATTGAGGTCATTTGTCTGCCTGATGATTTACTGTGAAAAGTGACAAGTGAATGTGTTTGATTTGTTGGAAGCGTGGAAGTGCACACTTGCAAGTACTTAACTGTTTTGCAACATAATATATACTCACACACACTCAAATCCCAGCTAAAATCCTAATCTCTCTTCAATTTTTTAAATCCTCAATCTGTTTATGTGAGAGACACGTTCATGTGCAGGCACACACACCTCCTCATCCATAGAAGACACTCATACACAAAAACTGACACATGACATGGGCTCTTGACACACATGCGTGCGCGCGCAGAGTCGTGTCGCCCAGAGTTCCCTGCTTTGCTGCTCCTATGTGTGGGATTCCTGCTGAGGCTGCTACTGAACTCAATCTGTCACTCAGAGAAAGGGAGAGAGTGAGACTAGTGGAGCGGGTAACGGAAAAAATATGAAGAGCGAAGGATATATTAAGAGCGAAGGAACAAGAGCACACGTCAACACATTCATCTGTGTGTCAACTTCAAAGAGTATATTTCCAGACAGCAGGGAGAGAGCATGGCAGTGAGGGGAATTGAATGTCATTCTTACTAATATAAATCTCATGCATCATACTGTACGTACCTCCATGTTCTCCATCACTTCCTTTATATACATTACAGTGGATGACATGCACACTCCACCACTGTTTCCACAGGTTGGCAGGGTGCAGAGAATTGGGTGGAGGGGGGGGCTAAAGCTGAAAAGTGTTTTTCATTTGTTATCAAAAACATATGAAGGAATGTAAAAATGTCTGTTATCCTAAGTATTTGTACAGTTATAGTTTATATGTACTGGACCAAATATTTTGAAACAACTGAAAAGGTGCAGTTGTTTCCCTTTGTCAGGTTAGACAAAAATGAGATTATACATTCAACATTCTCACTCTGTCTGTCACTTTGACCCCGCTGCTGTCTGTGTCTGTCTCTTTGACTGTCGCACCATTTTTCTGCAGGCATCCATCAAACCCCCCCACCCCACCCCCTTTCTCGTACCCTCCCTCCCCCATTGTCTCTCTCTCTTGTTGGCTAAAGGTAAATAGTTGTAGTTGTGAGGAAAAACAGATGATATAACTGCTTCCATGAGACTTTATGATGCATTGGTTAATACACTAATCCACTGGTTGTTGTTGAAATTGTAAACAGAAGATGGATAGATAGATAGATAGATGGATGACCATCTGATTGCAATAGGTCTCTTTTCCTGAGCTTATTTTCACAGTGCTAGTCCTTGCATCGAAAAGAAAGCTGCATGCATTTTCCCTTGCTTTGTTGTTACAAAATGTTTAACTGGAGAAATACACTGTTTAGTTTTTGTAAGAATAGTTTTTGGGGGCTTTTTGCCTTTAATGGACAAAGACAGCTGAAGATACTGGAAATGGCAGATAGAGAGAGAGAGGGGGCATGACATGCAGCAAAGGGCCACAGGTCGGAGTCGAACCCGGGCCGGTTGCGGGGAGGACTGTAGCCTTGCACAGGTGGGGGGGCGCTCTACCCGAGTGGGCTAACTGTACCCAAAATACACTGTTTTTAAAGTTGCTGCAACAAGATTGTAAAATCAGCCAGGTGTACCTAATGTTCACGCTCCTCATGATTTATGGCTACCTATCTCTTTCTGGAGTTTAATCTAATGAGGCAAGCATTACATTTATGCTGATAACTTGATAAGAAAACATTAGCTGACTGTTATGCCTCTTCTAGTGATTTCTCCTTTTGTAAAGCCTAAGAACAACAGGCTACTAATTAAATGGGTTATCTCTTCTTCATCATCTACAGAAGATGTTTCTTAGTGTGTGTCATTTATTCAGTTTGTGTTAACGCTGCCAGCTTGTCTAAAAGGACTGCTGTGTCTGAACAATAATATTTGCTACCAGGCACATTGTGGTCATTAAAGTTGATTAGTTTATTGTTTTTTGTTCAATGCAATGCTCACCAGCACTAAATGTTCTGTTGTGGAATACATTTAACAAGAATCTCATGGTTTCCAGCAGATTTCAAATTTCAGATCCATGCATCATAACAACTTAACAAATTAATCTTAAAAATGTACTGTTGTTGTTAGTCAAATATTAACTTTATACAAAAAAACCATGTCTCTCCTTCTCTATCTCCATCTGAATTCAATTCGGTTTAAATTTAATGAGCTTTATTGGCAGGAAAGTCTTTGTCTCATTCTCTCTCTTCCCCTTAGCCTCACATTACAGTAAGAGCAAAACTTGCACATATAGTGCTTTTTAGTAGGGCTGTGTAAGGAGACGGCATTAAAGTTTAACCATGAAAAGATGTCCTGCACACTGCCCCTGCAGCAGAAGTCACTACATTTGTTCATTTAATGTCAAGTTTAGCTTTGAGTGTGAACTGATCATGGAGAAGTTTGTTTATTCCCCTATTTTCAGTCCCTTACTCTTGATCAATTTCCTTATAGACACAGAACACAAGGGAGGGGCACAGTATGAACGCCTGCACAGTATAATATAATCCAATACAATAGCTCTGCAACATACACATTTAAGGCGTTGTGGGGCTGATATGTTCAGATTATGTTGAGATTGTTTAATATTTTGTTAACCTGTACACAAACAATGCCTTAAACTAAATATTAGGTGTTTTTTTTACATTAGAATATTATGCAATGTACTACAACAGCAACTCCAATTACAATGTCAGCTTCACAAATACAAATTTTCTGGCAGGGCTGTTACTGTATATTTTAGTACACAATATTTTGTCCACTGGCTGTATAACGCAAGTTGAAATGATTTGATAATTGTTAATATTACACTGTGTGACACTGGCAAAAACGGAGGAAAAATCTAGTTTAGTGGACAAATCTGTGTACACTCCAGAGGCCCTCTCTTTGTTCCCATATTAAACTGTATATTCTATACAGTACATTATCTGTATGCAACATTTATTATTTGGTGTAGTAAGACGTGGCATCAGTCAATAACAATTAAGTTGCCTGTTTTCCTGTCTTTGTGTTCTCTGCATATCAGTCTGCAGGAGGTGCAGAATTGCCAGGAGCTAAAATTTAACACGTGAGCTTGGTAGGAGTAAACACTTTAATGCTTTGCATGGTGCTCAGGTCCAAAAAGGGACATTTTGGCCAGAGTAGAGCGCAACCAAATAACCAATGTTTTTTTTAATAGTGATTACATTCTCCTCCTCCACAAATCTGCATTTTGGCACAAGCTTTTAATTCTGTTAGGCAGTATTCAGATCACAACCACATGTGCAGTGGCTAGATTAAAGTATGTAGTCATATTTTTCTTGCTTAAGGAATCTAAATCAAAAATAGGTTGACATATTGTTCACAGTAAGAATTGGTAAGCTTTTGATTAGAATCTATTCTGGTAAATCACAGAACATGACTACACCTTGCGGCATGCGTTTTTGACGTGGCATGCACAGGGAGGCGTGCACCAATGATGTTAATCCTCTATCAATACTGCTCTGTGCTGCTTAATGATTGGTGACACACCTCCCACTGTGCCTCTCATCCAGGTCTGGTACATTCAGGCTCATGGTGAGTCACCAAATTACCACATGAATGCCAGCTGTAATAATGACTCCGATGAGAATAATTTTAGCATAGAATAGATTTGCACATCTCACGCAACAAAAGATAAAAATCCTCAGCATTAAACCGCACTTGATAAGTTGTCCTTGTTCATCCAGCTCTGTCAGAAGTTTGACCATCAGTTATCTTATTTTAAAGGAGAGTGTTGGAGAGAGCCATTTTGACCAGAAACACTGAAAGGAAAGCACAACCACCAAATGATTTTTATTGTGACAGTAAAAATACGTTTTCCTTTCACACTCCTTAAAGGCATGTGCTTGTTCTACCTGCCTCGGTCTCTCTCTGTCTGAGTCGGAGCCGATAGCTGAAGTGTCAGGCTGAGGGCTACATGTTATCACCATCTCTCCCACCTCTGCATCCATCATTCTCTTATCAGATTACAGTGTATATACACACGCACACACACAGGGCTTCATCTTTCCTTCACAACTATTACTATTGCCCCTGGGATCTGTTGATAAAATCCAAATTGTATGCAAATTGGTCTGTGTGTGCATGCTTGAAAAAGATTGTGTGTGTCTGGTGCAGGATTGAGGCAGTGTGTGGGAGACCACTCCAAACAGTGTTGGGGTTTTTTTCTAAAAGAACGTATAATATGAGGGGCCCTCGGGTGCAGTCTGCCACTGTTGAAGACAAACTCTGCAACTCTCTATCATTGCTGTGGGAATAATGCAGAGTTTACCCCAAAACAACCACCTGTTTATACAGCAAACACGCACACACACACACACACACAAATGTATTCACAGATGCACTCAGACTAGAAGAAAAATCCTCGACAAGCGTTACACATCTATATACATTCTGTACACACAGATGCTGCATTGCTGCGCGCACACACACACGCACAGCCTCACTAACATCAATAGAAGGGTGTGTCTGGGAGCTATTTTAAATGAAACCACATGAAAGAGCAAAGGGGGTGCAGAGTGAGATGCTCGATACAAAGACGTGAGCAGTGAAGAACTAGAAAAACAGATGGGACATTAAACCGGCAGATACGTTCCTGCAGAATATAACCTATTCACACATGAAATATACTCATCTACTGTATGTTTATCATGTTTAGGGCTGCAATAATTGATCCGTTGATTGTGTTAATCAGTCAGTCGTTTAGTAAAAACAAAAAATGCCCATCACAATTTCCCGAAACCCAAAGTGATGTATTTAAATAGCTTGTTTCGTCTGATTAACGGTCCAAAACACAAAAATATTGAATTTTACATGTACAGTGAATTGAGAAAAACAGTAAATCTTCACATTTTCAAAGTTGGAACCAGACTGGATATATGATATAAACAGTTAATTCAGTTTTGGTCAATTGACTAGTTGTTTTTGCTCTAATTACGTTTAAGTACATTAAAGATGTTTTAGTACAGGATTGAACAACAATGATCAGGTCTTATCATTATCTGCCTAGTCTGAGACACCAGCAGGCAACCATTGGAAAACCATTTTTAGATCTCTTTTGTTTGAATATAATGTCGTTCATTGGATATAACGTCAAGGTTTCTTCATACAAAGGGTGAATGTAGAAAATTAGCTTCTATCCACTTGGATCAGTTTAAATACAGACGTATTGAAAAAATGTTAAGGTCCATGGGTAAGAACAGCTGAGAACAAGATGTTTGTAGGCTGTAGTTCCTCTCTAGATATACCAGGGGGCAGCGTAGAGAGGGCCAACACTCTGCAGGAAACTTTTTTGCACTTGTAAGTTGCAAGTACAGCTTTGTACTGTATGTGTGTGTCTATCCAAGGTCAGAGGAGGACTCTGAAGGCAACAGGGACATATGCAGTGAGATTCTCCAGATGAAAGCTCTTGAGAGGCTCACTTCAACGGTGAGTGTGAAGATTGTATGTTGAAGATTTGTGAATACCGTATCATTAAGTGGAATAAACAAACTCCAAAATTGCTGCTTCATTACTCTGTGTTTTAAATGATCATTTATAGTTTTTGTGTTTTGTCTTATTTTGACACCTTTTTTCCAACAGGTACAAAGTGAGTTGGCGGCTGCTCTCGCCCGAAAGACTCGCAAAGCTTGTAAGTATACATTTAGTCTGACTGTGTGCTCTTTCCTGAGTTATCCTGGTGTGTTTTTTCCAACTGCATTAGGGAACATGGAGTGACAAAGATAATCTTATGAAATGAGTGTGAAGAACTGTCAATAATAACTTGATTCTGTTTGTGGTCGGTTGCAGTATCAGAGCAGGACTCTGAGACGACAGAGACGAGCCAACAGGAGCCTCGCACACCCAGTGAGGAGAGCAGCCCGGTAATACACACAAACAGAAAGACATACATACACTCCTACTTATACTAAATAATAGGAATGTCCCTATCGTTTTATATACTGCTCAAAAAAAATAAAGGGAACACTTGGAGTTACATTGTGTTGTTTAAGTGTTCCCTTTATTTTTTTGAGCAGTATATTTTATTTTGCCCCCAATCCTGATCCTTCAATACATTTTCACTATCTGCCAATAGAGTCCAATCCAATATTTAGATTTCCTGTGTAATCTGGACAGTGCACACTTGTCTTAAAGTAGACCTACAATAAAATTAGGAAAGCAAATCAAATTTGGCATAGAAATATTCCTGATATCTCTACATTGAGAAAGTAATGTGGAGAGAGTAATGTTAGTCTGGATTTGTTAAGGCAGGAAGATTTGAAATAACTCTCTTCATACACAGCATAAACAAACAATAAAAGGTCAAATACAGTTTTTTAACCAGCAGCAGCTTATTAGAAGCATGATACACCTATGAAATGTTGCTGAAATACATGCAAAGTGGCAGTTGTTTCAGCCTGTGCTGGCAAACACATGCTGTCATTGTGAATAGCATTATTTAATAAAACTGGATGCTATTTATTTGTTCATGCTGTGCCACAGTTTGTTTGCTTGTTGCAACACTGTGTGTTTAAAAGAGGTTTCAGTGCTTTAATAAGGCACGGTAAAGCTTTTCCACAGCTGTTGTAACCAGATTGCTATAAACAAAGGACTGGAAATGGACCAGGCTGAATATGACCAATACTCACCAATTCAAATATAACTTGATCATCTCACAGATCGGCTTGGGAAATCCATAATAATAGATCATAACTGGCTTATTCTGGCTACCTTGCTCTCTTTTAAGGTCACTGAATACAGGCTGTGTGCATGTGTACAACCTCCATGAGGTAGATGAATGTAGAAAATAGAAATTTGTTTTCTGGTCCCGTCTCTGTACAGTGGAAACCGCTTTTTCTCCATCAATTATTCATTCTCTGATTACACCAGAGATGAGGAGAGAGGAGGAAAACAGGAAAAAAACACAACTGTTAAAAGCAACTGCACATACAGCACAATAGATCAGTGGTTCACACGTTTTTGGATTGTGACCCTATAATACAATGAAATGGCTTCTTCCGACTCCCCTCTAAAATGAGGATTTTGTCTGCATTTCAGCAGCTTGGGAATAACTGCTGGTTAACATAGTAGGCTACTTATGAGGCAAGACCAAATTTCATACTCATCCTTTTAAACAGAAACAAAAAAATGTGTAAATTAGAACAACTATATTGTGAATTCTGCCGCATTGAAACATAGTGTTTGTCATCACAGACGGCAAGAGTGGACAGAACAGAGGTTTAACAAGCTAAGACAGTCTTGTTCCCTCTCTCGCTCTTTCTCTCTCGCTCTCTCTCTCTCTCTCTCTCTCGCTCTCTAACTACAAATACATAAAATCAGTTGTGCTGTATATGTGTTAAGACATGGTAGTAACAAATGAAATGCATAATTAAAGTACATTTTATGTCAGTTGCCAATAAATATAGGCATTTATATACATTTACAAGTGAATGTCACACTTCAGAGGCAAGCTGCTCTGGCAAATATAGACCTGGCGTGTAAAGATAGAAGAGGGGAGAAGAGAGCCACCGATGACCCACGGGTGAAGGGTCCGAAGGCTGCGGAAATTGCTTCACCAACTACGCAACACAGCCTGATTCGGTGGACATGGGCCGTAAGGTTCCCCCTGCAATCCTTTTTGGGGGGGTTGGGAATTACTGCAGATTGTAGTGGTAACATGAGTACTGGTTTACTTTATTTTACATAATGAGAAGGAGAACAATAAACCACATACATCTACAAAATGTCAAGGATGGCACAAGGAAGTCCGAGACTTATTTCCATTGTGGTCCTCGATGTACAGAGTACTCCAGCCTACTGAAAAATGTTAGCTTGTCATAGATCTAAAACACAAGACAAAGAAAAAGTAAGCATACAATCGGAGAGAAAAGGAGACCGACCGAGACGGCCTCATAATACAAACACACACAGACAGGTTTATCTTGGTATGTTCTGTGTCTAGGACAAGAAGCTGAAAACAGGTTAACAGGAAGCAGCAAGGGACAGGGGGCTCTGGTCTGATATAATGTCTGCTTGTGTGTACGTGGCTATTCTACCAGATAAGAGTTGTCACTGGGGGGACTTTTCCTAGTAAACAAATGAAGCGTGGGAGTATGCCATCATGTTCTGTGTGTGTGTGTGTTACCCTCTGCTAGAGCATGGCATCGTGGGATAGTTGAGCTCACAGGAAGCGTTAACCAACTCTGAGCCAAATGAAATACCCCTCTCTCGCTCTTCCAAGGAAAATAAACAGACCAGGCTGCCTTCCACTGGTGATAACCATCCTACTAGCAGCACCCTAGGGAGCACATGCACACACACACACACACACACACACGCACACACATACGTTTGTACAGCTATACTTGTGAGGACTTTCATTGACATAATGCATTCCCCAGCCCCTTACCTAACCTTAACCATCAAACTAAGTGCCTAACCCCAATCCTTACCCTAAACCTAATTCTAACCCTGACCCTAAAACCAAGTCTTAACCCTCAAACAGCCCTTTGAAGGTGTCTTGAAAAGTGAGGACCAGCCAAAATGTCCTCACTCCCAAGTTCTAAAATGCAAACTGGTCCTTACAAAGATGGCTGTACAAGGGCACACACACACACACGGTTATGTTTTCTGTTGTCAGGTCTATCTGAGAACAGTTTAGTCCCCGGTATCCTGCAGCCCATTATATATCTATATAGTCTCTTTCTGTTTATTTTTTGCCTTTCCCTATCTTTCTTTCTTTCCCTTTTAAAACACATCATTGTTAGATATACATGCTTATACACTTTCTGTCTACTTCTGTTTGGCTACCAGGATGTTAACACATTTAGAAGTCTCAACTATAGAGGGGAGGAGACACACAGACACCATACACACACACACCCAGCACACACTCTTCCCACACAGACGCACACACTCCCGCCCACACATACTACTAATCACACACACTCACTGTTTCTCCACCAGATCCTCTGAAACAGAGCACTCAGACTGAGAAAAAGGGAGAAGTGCAACAGATAAAGGGAATTACAGACTGTAGTAGATAGAAAGAATAAGAGACAGAGGCCCAGGATTACCATTTCATCTAATTCTCCTCACATGGACATAAAGGGGCAACTGAAAACCTGTCATTGCATGTTCCTGGATTACCCCCAAACTGCTCTCATTCTCCCTTGGACCAAAACACTGAACGTTCCTGACCTCCGTCCCACAAAAACGTTTTGACTGTTTCCACCATGTCTTGGGACTGCGGGTTGAGATATGTGTTCCTGCCTCCTGTGTTGCAGCTGGGCGGGGTATGTGCATTGCGGGGTGGCGGAGGCGGTGGTGGCGGCGTTGGAGGAATAGGGACGTGCAGCCGCGAGGATCTGACCAGCCGTCTGGGACTGGAGGCCGTGCAGCGGCTGGCCAAGGATGGCTGTCGGCTGCTGCAGAACCACAACTACCGGCTGCCTGATAGAAACCAGACGGTGAGTACAGAGTGTGATGATGGCACTTATATTTTGAAATCTCATTAATATCATAATACAGTTTATCTCCAATGCTGAAAGTACTGATGATGTTGCTCTGCAAACTCGTTGGTCTTTCACCATGTAATCTGCAGCGCAAATTGTGGTTATATGATTAGTATGAGTAGAGAGTAATGAACGTCATCATGTGGTAAATGTTGTCATTATTGTCATCACTTTTAAGCGCACACACACACACACACACGCTTCAGGTCTGAGTTACTCATGGATTCAGGTGAGGGATCTTGTGACTAAATCCTCATCAGCACCATCCTGATTTGTGTTGCTGTCAGTCTAAAGTACAGACACACATGTACACACATGTTTACATCATGCCTGCTCACTTCTTTACATCATCTGAATAAATGAGGACACATCTGTGCACCGGAATGTACCCACACACAGACGCACACTCTGAAGTTATCACTGCAGATGCACGGAGCTTTGCTTCATAACGATCACTTTAGATTAAACTACCACCAGTTCTCTAACTTGTCTAATGTGGGTGGTAATGACTTGCAATGTGAACTCACACTCTTTTTACAGTCTGTCAAGTACTGTGTGTGTGTGTATGTTCACTTGCGGCGGCTAGAGCATATAATCATGTGTGGGAGATTGTGTGTGTGCGTGTGTTCATGCACTGTTAGTGCTGTGGCAGGCTGAGTCAATGTGTGCAGATAATGAGTGGGGTGTTAGTGAAGCGTTGTACTGTGTAATCCAGCTCTCCGGTACACCTGGGGGCAGGAAATGAAGCGAATGCAGTCTGATTTCACCATACATCACAATGTGTTTGTGAAACTTACCAAATACAGTATCTCATCTTGGTGAGTTTGACCGAAGCCCACCCTAGAGGATTTTCCAAAGTGCATAGTGATTTAACTTTCATTCCTTATATACAAAAGTAGAAACATACTGTATTTCATAATAGCATTACTACTGTTTGAAACTGCTGAGACATATTTATGTAGTGTTATTAAAGCAGGAATGTAGAGAGAGGGTTCAGCTAGACTTTTCTCTACACAAACCATCAGTGAAGCTACATTTTATTCACTGCTAAATCATTATGGTTAGTGAGTAAACGTCAGGATGTTTTCTTTAACTTAAAATCTACTTAAAGAGATATTTGAAGGAAAAGTTGGGAACAGTGTTGATAGAATTGAGGTCAATGATGAAACGTCCATGTAGTTCAAAGATCCTTCAATCTGCACACACATGCCCATTCTGTTGCTTGGTAAAAGTAATCATCTGAATGTGTGCTGTTTCTCAGGTCTGACAAAATGGGAACTAACCTCAAGCTTCTTATATTTTTCTAATAGAAGCAGCCTCAGCAGTTCATACAGGAGTTGTCAGTTTGGATTATAGCATATTTGCAATCTTTAAAATAAACATAGTGGCATAACATCACCAGGCACTGAGTTGTCATGACTGTGACGGCTCTATGGCTCAAACTGCTGTGCAAGCAATGAAATCCTTATGACAGAGAGGAGGAAGAGGAGGAGAATTATTGGCAGATGTATATTAGCTAAGGGATGCACAAAAGACACACATCAAAGTATTTAAAATGTCCTTCAAAAGAAAATACATTTTCCACTGTTCCGTTCTTATAATATCTGTTTAGACCGTATGGTTACATACAGTGTACTAGTACTGTATTGTAGGTTATGTTAGACTGTCTTGTAATTTTAAAATGATCAGCCATGTTGCATCAAGGACGACTTTAATTCACAGAGGGTACCAGTGTTTGCGATAAAAGTGTAAAATGAACCAAATGATTCCTTCAGGTTTATGGGATAAGAGGCTCTTAGTCTTCTCAAAGTAGATAGGAAGCACATGTTGATCTAAAATGGTAAATCGACTGGACTTATAAACGTATAGCGCCTTTCTAGTCTTCCGACTACCCAAAGCGCTTTCACACTATATATCACATTCACCCTACTGACACACCGAAGGAAAAGCCATCGGGAGCAATTTTGGGTTCAGTATCTTGCTCAAGGACACTTCAACATGTGGGCTGGGGGAAGTCGGGATCGAACCTTCCAATTGGTGGACGACCCACTCTTCCACCAAGCCACAACTGCCCATAATCATTTCTAAGAGTGTGCATAGAGATTATGCATTTTCAGTAAAGCACCACAAATGTTAGAAGATTTGTAACATGTTTGATTATCATTTTCAGCCACCTCTTTGTCCAGCTCAGCCTGCAAAATGTGGCAGTTGTTGATTCACCACAAAGACCGCTCTCCTTTTACAGAGTTGTCATGGTGATTTTTTTTTTTTTTTTTAGTTTCCTTTTTCCGATGACAGACAAGCTCTGACAAACCGGTGTGGGCTGTTTCCATAGTGATATAACTCATGTGTCAGTACAGTGTATTGGGTGCATTTCTAACTTCTAGTCACTGCAGACTTGCATTTGTACTCATCCACATTTTATTCAGCCATCAGAGTTTACCAGAGGTCAACGTGCACAGGAGATTATACAAGGTCACTGCATGCATGACACACACATACAGACAGGCAGGCTTTTTTGGCAGCTTTTGTTACTTTCTAATAGTTGTGGAAATTAAACTCTGTCTGTGTGTGTATGTGCATGTACGGCTGCAGGTATGTGTGCTCCTTACCCAAAAGCATTGTGTTGTCATATTCTTATCAATTATTTCCAGGAATCAGGCCCAGAGCTATCACAACACAGATATGGCTTGGTCACTATCAGCACAGACAACACACACACACACACACAGGAACAGGAAGGGAACAGAGAGTGCTTCCTTTAGGCTCTCCATGAGGCCCACCTTTCCTCTGTACAATTCGTCATAGTGTGTGTGTGTGTGTGTGTGTGTGTGAGAGAGATAGAGATGTGTGTATGCAGTTTATGACCCGTAAGGGGCACAGCAAGTACACGTCCTCTGGTCTCTATTTTCTCTTCCCACATCTCAAACCTCTAGAGCATAAAGTCTGACCATTCAAAGACAGAGACAGAGAGAGACTTGGTTTAAGCGTGGTGAGGGAGAGGTAACAGAAAAAGTTTAGAGAGGTAACAGCGAGGGGGGGGTGAGGTGGAAGTACAGATGGTTGAATTGAAGGAAGGGATGGGAAGAAAAGGAAGGAAAGAGAATGGCACACTTGTTAGCCGAGAACAAGTGACCATCCCGAGAGCTGACTTCATAGAAGCGGTTATGGAGGTTTGAGTGTACCTGGCGTGACCGTTCCAGTTTTGTCGTACAGCAGTTTGGAAGTGGGTGTAGACATCTTGAAATTTTGTCGTTTAAAGGTTCTGTCCACCATAACTATCCAGAAATGTCATATGCAACCTAAAACCTGTTTAAAAACCATTACAGGGTGTATTACATAATTACCAATTTCATGTATTTTAGTTTTGTCTTTAAACCAAAGCCTGACATATTGCCATTGTTGGCTGTGACTAAAGAAACTAATCAACCAATCAATTCTGTCAAGCGTCCCTTTTTCTTAAAAATGTGGTAATTGAAGTTCCAGCTGATGGACATGTCCCTTTATTTGGATAAATCCCATATGTTGGATTCACAAAACGTCTTTTGGTCTTTCTCTCAGTCACTGCTTGTTGTATTTCTCACTTCTCCTCCTCAGACTCCTCTGTGTCTCTCACTTTCTGCCCCGGTCAATTGCCCTTCAGCTTCCTTTCTTTTCTTGTTCTCTCTCTTGTTCTGTGTTACATAACTTTCTGACCCCCCCCCCCATCCACAGTGTTCAAGTGCGTACGTTGTATATTTTTCCTTTTCATGGCTTACATTCTTTCTCAGGCTAAATTAATGTGGTTCCTGTGAGCTGCTGTTTGCACTTAAGTCTTTACAGATTATTTGTGTGTGTGAATGCATGTGCATGCATATATAGTTAACTAATCATAATAGGAATGTTGTAAGTTTTACTTCTGTTTTGGTGCGTTTTCTGGAGACTTTCTGATCTTCAGTGTGTGTATGTGTGTTTATAATGCTGCCTTCTCCATTCTTGGCTCAGAGTTGTTTTTCTTGGCAGCTGTTGAAAGAGTGTGAGTGTGTTTATCGGAAAGATCAACAGCTACTGTATCAGGAACACAGCACAACATTTTCTTCTCCTTCTCTTTTAAAGTAGTTCCGGTATAATTGGTTACATAATCGCTCTTTTTTTCTCAATATTTCTGGGGAACTTTTCCTTTGTTAGATAATTGATGGCGTTGAGAGACAAGAATGGTCCGAAGAGGTTAAGTGGGAGACTTGTGATTAAGCATCCTGGTTCATATTTGAACCCTGCATGATGTGGTCTAATTTCCCACATGTCCCCTTTAGAAAACTTAGCCACCAAACGTGTTATCTTGACATCACATCTGGGCTGCTGGGTGCGGTCTTGGTGCCATCCCAAATTGTAATTAATGACCTGCAGTGTCAGATCTCTTTACATCAGCCATCACTGCCTTATGCTATATGCATCTCTGTGTTGCTAATCCTTGAGGACATTTAATTTCAGCATGCTACATAATGAAATGGCAATGATTCTTTGAAAGTACACATTGTCCACAGGTGGGTTCACTTTGAAGACCTGGCAGTGTTTTGTGTACTGAACATCATGACACATATATTACAGTGAAAATCAAAAACATTTGTGTACCTCAGTGTCTGGGTAGTGTACTTGTGTGCAACATGGAAATGGTTCATACTGGACACCAGATTATTTTGTGCTGTTTGATGGATAGTAGTACAATGTTATCCTACAGTGAAATGATATAGTGCTGGTAAATACTGGTGTGTGAGGACTAATCAGAATCAGAAATACTGTATCGATCCCCGAGGGGAAACTCTTTATTACAGTAGTTAATTATAAAGAAAATTTATATTTGTTGAAGTTACTGCAATATGCAACTTAAAAGAAGCTCCATTTATCTTAGCAAAGTTGAAGACGCTCTAAATAGAGTCCTGACCAAGACATCGTGCTCCGTTGAGATGGAGGCTCTGCTACCGGGAATCAAACCAGAGTCTCTGCAGTAGTGGGCAAGTGTGTTTTTTTTGTTTTGTTTTTTTTCTTTCTTTTTAACCTATGAACTCCCTGAACACCCCCACAATGAATCATTATAAGGTGTCGAAATGAAAAATATATTCTGTGGTTTAGTGTTATATCATCATTCTTCATTTAGCCATAATGTAGACATGGACAGATAACATGGAACTGAAGCTTGACTTGTAGAGTCAGTTTATTTATATAGCCCAAAATCACAAATCACAAATGTGCCTCAAAGGGCTATACAACTTGTACAGCATAGGACACCCTCCATCCTTTCAACTTTCCATGCAGATAAGGAAAAATTCCCCTCAAAAAACCCTGTAACGGGGGTAGGACATGAGTCATCAAGGCAATGCCAACCCCCCCCCCACCACCACCACCACCACCACCACACCTACACACACCTCTCAAAGATGGCTGTACAAGAGCACAAACGCAGCACTTTGGGCATATTGTTTTGTCTGACCCAAGTCAGACCCCACCTGCTGTCTCTCAGGATCAGACAACTCCTTTTATCAGGCTATCACAGAGATGCGTGTGTGTTTGTTTGTTCATGTTGGTGTGTTTTATTGGCTTATTTTTGAATGTTACAACAGTATCTGTCACTGATGATCCATGATGCCTAAAATATAATCAAGGTTCTAAATGTTATCATAGTTCTTGAGAACTGCACTGTTTGCACTTTGTATGAACCATAGAATTTTTTCACACGTCAGCTAATTTTTTATTTTTATTTAAACAAAACAAAAGCTATCATCCATTGTGGCATCTAAATGTGGATATTTGACTAAAGACAATTATGTGCAGTCCTATAATCTGTGTGTTAAAAGAAGAAACTGTGCAACAGAAAGACGCCCAGCATAGAGAGCTCTCTGTGTCAGTTGTGATTGCTGCTCGATCCCTCTGGCTGCGACAGAGACTGCAGCGAGCAGCTGGAGGAGAGACATTGCTTCTTTATCTCTCCTCCTACTCCTGTCCTGTGCCTTTGATCTCTCTCTCCCCTCCTTTTTCTCTCTCTTCTCCTCAGGCTGCTTCGTATTGTGCTCCTTTGTCCACCTGGAACTCTGTTCCTGTTACACCACCACTGCAGGTGTGTGTGTGTGTGTGTGTGTGTGCGCCGAGTCACAGATCAAGTTGCTGTTCATTTTTGGAGCAGGAGTGTTAGCCTACATCCCCAGTTATCCCCATTGTTATTTATTAGACAATACCATTTCTTCCGAAGGCTGGAAATGCAATCCTTCTCTGTGATGGTGCCAACACAATCTGTGTCTGCATGTGTGGTTTGGTGAGCGAGTGTATGTGCTGCATTAGCTTTGTAGGCGAAACAGAGCCCAACTGATGCTGGATTTTTGAAGTCGATAACAATATCACTATTTCAGAGTTTAAAATTATTACAATGATGTATCAGCTGAAATTTGTTTTTTTTTTAACAAAAACACATGACATAAAAAGCATTTTTCATTATGATACTTGAGCGAGACATTTTACAGGTGAAAATTAAACTTGTCAATGCTCTCTGGTGGACAAAAAATAGACTGGCAACACAGTTTGTATAAAATAAGCTAAAATAGGCCTATAATATCGGTCGACTGGGGGCTGACTGGGTTTTCAGTGATCCCAGTCTGAACACACAATGAGTATACAAATAATGTAGACAGATGCATCATATTCATTTTATTGCCTGTTGATACTGAAAGTGTCTACTGTTGAAAAAGCATCCAGTGTCTTCACTCCCTTAAATTTCCTTCCAAAAATGTTGTTCTTGCTTCACTTTGTGACATGTTGTCCCTCTGTTTTTTTCTCTCTCTCTCAGGAGGCATTGGGGAGGGTTTGTCTGAAGGAGAGAGGGCGGGACGTGTTGGTGTTACGGAGAGTGACATCATCTGTGACGTCGCCATCGGACCGGCCCTCACCCACATCATCAGGGGGCGGGTCCAGAGAGGAGGATTGCGACAAGAGGTCAGTCCCTCCTCCTACTTAATAAGAACCCTCCAAACCAACAGTGGCAAAAACATAATCATAGTACTTCTCCCTCTTGTTTTCAGTGAAGTCAAGTTGCAACCACACACTCTTGCACATACATGCAAAATATCAGTAGTGTTGTCAACACTGTGTGTGTGTGTGTGTGTGTCTAAGTCTAAGATAATGTATGCTTTAGCTTCTGGCACAGAGCAGAAAGAAGAGAATGGCTTTTTTGTTTTCAGCTGAAAGGGAAACAAAGATGACACGAAGACTGGTTTACTTCCTTCTACAAATCAGTGTATGTGTTTAAGATGATGTGTATGTCAATTTCTTTGTGCAGTGTTTTTGTGTATTTAAGCCAGTGTCTGGCAAGATCTAAGGTACAATGCAGGGAGTGTCAGTGACAGGCAGGTTAAGTGGGTGTGTTTGTGTGTGTGTGTGTGTGTGTGTACAGTGCCTAGCATCTTAAGTAGTAATCAGTTCCCTCTGAATGCTACTGTAGGAGCTTTCAGTGAGAAGGTCTTAATCTCTGGAGCTCTTAGCTGACAGGGACAGACGGCAAGGCCGTTCACCCCACAGGAAAGCACCCTTCCTGGGTATGCAACGCTTAGATGAGTGCTGATCCTTGGGATGTGTTTAGATATGAAGATGGCCACCGAGCTAGCTACGCTTGCCGAGGCAGAGGAGGACATAGACGATGAAAATGATGAGGACGATGATGATGAGGATAGCAATCATGATGAACATGGTAGCGGATCAGAAATCTGTACATTTGATGTTCCCCATTTTCGTTTCATCGATGACGACGATGTGGAGGCAAATACGGAGGAAGAGATGGCGGGAGGATGGAGGGATAGAAGTGGTTGTACTTGTTGCTCATTCTCTATTGAGGAAGATTGTTGCGGCTCTTCGTCTTACAGGTATGTGGTGGTGTCGGGGACGCCGCTTAAGATCTTGGAGCATCTGCTAAGTGACCTGCGGTTGGACGACCAAAGAGGGGCACCAGAGAGCAGGGAGAGCGGTAAGTTTGTCAACACACACGTGAACACACATCTTGTAAACACCATCCACAGAGACACATCTGTGAGAGGGCATCCATACACAAAATGTGGCTGTATCTCCATAAAAAGATTGAAACATATAGATAGAAAGAACATGAATAAAATTAGACAGTTTTTCATAAATAAAGCAGTTCATATGTTTCTCTACTGTTTGACCCAAGGTATGTTAAGTTAACTAAGCAACTCCCCACGCTCTCATTCCAAGGAATTTCATTGTGCCACACAACAAGTTACAACACAGCCCAACCTGGACCTTTCTCTGTCTCTTTCATTTTCCCTGAAGTGGGCTCAAACCTGGGAGGTATGCACGCCCCCTTGATTATACGGTCTGTCTCTGTGTTATGGCTGCATGAGTCAGTCAGCCCCACACCATATCCAGGTCTGGTGCACATTCATTCAGCCATGTCATTGCCTGTAAATATGAGGAACATTCAAGAGGTTAAATGCTCTAATGAGTTTGTGAAACGATTTCCTCGGGGTGCTCTAGGTATTTCTGCTGCAAACAATTACAGTGGTTTGTTAACGATCATATCTCATTTTCACAATTCTCAAGTCTACAGTACCTTATAGCTACTGCGGTCTTTGAAAGTGCAGCAGTTGCAGTACTACTATACTGTTTTACCTCGAGACATGTTTTGTCATTTGTTTTATAGCTGTGTAGTTAGCACAAAAAACACATTAATAAAAATACGGCTGCAATGATTTTTTTCATTTTGATATATCTTTGCTATTTTTGCACGTCATCAGTTAATCATTTAGAATATTAAATGTTAGAAAATAGTAAAGGAGTGAACAATTTCCAATGAGAAATTTTTAAATATCTTGTTTTGTCCGATCAATAGTCCAAATCCCAAACGTATTAAGTTTACAATCAACACAGGATGCCCCTGTGTCTTAGGGGTTAAGATGGTCATTGTGAACTGCAGTGTCCCCAGTTCAAGTCTGGCGTTGACCTTTGTTGCATCTCTCGCTCCCTAATTTCATTTAATCTCTTGTAATAAAAAGGCATAAAATGCCCTAAATATACTAAAACCAAAAAACCTGAGAAAAGTTGCAAATCCTCACATTTGAGAAACTGGAACCAGAGAATATTTGGCATTTTTGCTGTTTAACAAGCTTAAATGTCTCTCCATTTACTAATCAATACATTTTTCAGTAAAAGTTGAAAGAGTGGATGTGAGTTGACTTGGAATGTTGACTACAGTATGTGCCCCTTTCATCTTAAAATATTGCTAATGTAAGATAATCATTCCTGCACAGATAAAAAGAAAAAAGCATGTAAGCAAAAATACAAAATATTGTCACAGTCAGTGCATCTTAACTTACTGAATTTAATCATAAGAAAATATCATCCTGGAGCCCAGGTCCAGTAAAATAATACTTTTACCACACCGGGACATCTGTATTTTATAAAACCTGCTTCTGCCTGTTTGCGCCGTTTTAAGACAAGGCGTCTTTATGTATCAACTCCTCAGCACCACCAGTTCCCAGCAGTCCACAGGGAGCCATCTCACTGAATTGCAGGAAGCACACGAAGAAAGAGGGAGACTTGAATGTAGGCAAGAGAGAGAGAGAACTGAGATGGTCTTTGTGGAGGAAGACCGCCTGATATTTATTCACTCAAAAGAGAAAAGACACTTTTTTCCCCCTACGGCTCGGGTTGATTTATTTATTTTTTGTGGGTGCAGAGGGAGAGGGAGAAGCAGGGATGCGGATCAAGAGTGTTTGTGCATGTTTGGCTGTCTTTGTCTCCATATCTGTGTGCGTGCATCTCTCAGCCTATGTGCGTTGATAAAGCGCGTGTGTGTAGGCCCTCTGGCGTGGTGCTGAGCATCAGTGTGCCGTTTTAGCGGGCTTAGCTGTGCATTATGTTGAACAGGCTTGAACACGCTTCCACAGAGAGAGAGAGTGATTACCCCAACCACTCCTCCCCATGTACACATAAAAACACACAACAAAAAACACAGCAGCAGATTACTACGATTAGTTCAGCACACACACATTTCTTCTCTTTTTTTTCTTTCCCTCTCACAGGAGATAAAATCCCCAAGGTCAGAACTGAATGAGTTATTCATCAGGGTGCTGTATGTATGTGTGTGTGTGTTTGGGTGTGTATTGCTGTGTCTATGAGTGTATGTGTTTGACTTTGTGCGTGCCAGCGGGCAAACGCAGAGGGCATATGTTGAAGATGAAAATGGATATTTATCATCACAGAGAGCTGAGAGAGGGCGAGCGTAGGAGGAGAGTAGTAGCGGGAGAAAATGTAACTGCCGCGAAGGAGAAAATGAAAAACGGGGGTGTAGGGAAGGGGGGCGGACAAGGACAGTTTGGGATGGAGAGAGAGAGAGTGAGGGAGGGCAATACAAGGCAGAAAAAAGACTGATAGCTGGTAAAGAAGGAGCTCTACATCCAAAGACTGTAGAGAAAAGGGCTCAAAAAAGAAATGGAAAATGAAAGTAAAAGTCATGAGGGTTTTGAAAAAGTGATAAGCTCAGTCAGACCTGCCTAAAAATATTTTCTTGAGAAAAGTTATTTTTTTATTTCTAAAGAGAAGACAGTTGATCAAACATTAATGCTGCAGTCTCTGCTCACTCTTCTATAATTGATTTCTTTGCTCTCTGCCCGACAAAGCCATATTTGGGTCACACATTTTCCAGGGGAAAGAGTTTGCCACCACAGACACATGCGCACACACAGGCCACAGTTCCCTCAAACCACCAACAATGGCTCATTACCCATCAGCACGATGGCTGTTTATACTCAGTTCTTACCCATTGAACACCTGCTGAGTCTCTCTCTCTCACACACACACACACACACACACACAAACTTGCCATCTCACTTGCTCTAGTCTGATGAATTTCTTTAGTTTTTGAAGTTGTTTTAGAATATGAGCCAATAGAAAGGAAAAAAAAAAACTATCTCTTAGTAGTGATTTATAAATATCTGTTTAGCTTTTTCATAATCCCCCTGAAAATGTATCTATAACATTAAATATTCTTGACAAAATAAGCAGAAACTTGGGGAGGGAAAGCATCTTTAGGTAAAATGTATTAAAACTTAAACACTGAAAAACTCCGATAACCTGCTTCATCAGGATTGTGTGCATGTAGTTGGAAAAGATTTGGTTGACAGTGTCTGGCAACGTAAGCAAGCAACCTTTAACCACTGCAACCTCAGACTAATGTACAACCAAATTTTGGTCAAACCTACAGACCTTTATTTTGACTTCTAGTGGACACCCCAAAGTCTTCAAAGATACTAAATATGCTGAACTTTCAGGAAATGTGTATAAAATTATGCAAAAGACATTGTGACTGTTTTTATATGATGGACTGGCGCAGCCTTTAGACATATTATCACCATTTAAGTTTATATGGCGAATGTGTTAAAAGAGTTGCTTATGTATGCATCCAACACATATGGAGCAATATTAGTATTCACTTGGAGTTGTGTTTGTAGCCACCTGATAAACGTAAGTCCAATATTCACTCTTCTTTTAACTTTGTTTTGGTCTCTACCAACTCCTGAGGGAAATGTCTGGCTCTTTGGCTGCCAAATGCTCCACTATGTTCCCCAGCTTGTTGCTAACTCTGTCTCTCTGACATTTGGTGCTAAGCAGGTAGCGTACAGTGAGTTTTAGAGCTTTTCGCTGAAGACCGCTGCCTGCTGTGGCCAAAAATGATACCATGAGAGCGGTGAAACCGTGAGCTGAAAACAATGAGCTGGAAGTAGCTATAAATCTCTGTGGCGCTGAGGGGAACTGCAGAGTTAGTGATAATTCTCTGTAGGTGGTCACTATTACATTACCCTTTGTCTTTTGATCCATTGTTGATTGATTATTATTACTTTTAAGCTACTAAGGGGGAAATGGTAATGATCAATGTGGCTGACACAAAGAGGGTACCATTCATTAGTACATGATGTAGACTGAGGGAATCAGCAATGAAGTGAGGGACAAAGGGAGAAAATAAATGACACTTTCATGTGACTTTCCACATCTTAATTCCACAGATAAGGTGAAAACTTCATATGGATCACTTTGCCAGTGAAGGCATTGGAGGTGACTGATGACTGTATTTCCTGTGTTTCAGAAATGCTGCTGGATGACTTCCTGTTGACCTACCTGGTGTTCATGTCCACCCATGACCTATGTCAGGCTCTGCTGGGACAATATCCTTACTGTCAAACACACACATAATCACACACACATCCTTTCAGCCTTTACACTCTCCTTCGTTGTCTCCTTGACTGCTCTCACCTATAGCACTGCTCGCTGCAGGGGCCAGGAGGAGGGCAAGGACACCCTCTTCAGGAAGCGTAAGGTACTGCAGCTGGTCTCCCACTGGAGCAGGCTCTACAAGGACTTTCTGAAGGATGAGGAGCACGTCAGGAGTTTCATGAAGGTACGGTACTACTTGTCTTCATCGCAACATCTGATTTATTTTTTTTTTTCTTTCTTCTCAGTCTCTCTCTTGTATTTCAACGATTTAATGAGTTTGATCCTCTTGTATCCTTTCACTGAAGAACATAAGAAGTCTCATTCATCTTCATTTGTCTCTGTCTTGTTCTAAAATTGGGTTTGTCCTTCCTGAAGTTCTGCATGACAGGACATCAAACATTTTATGGAGATGGACAGAGAGCTGAAAAGTGTGTGTGTGTGTTTGCTGCATCTCCTATTGAACTAAAGCTTTCTTCCACAGGGGAATCTTGTTGATGTTTTTATCAAATCCTTCTGACAAAGCAACAAGGCATTTTCATGGTGTATCATATAGGGAATGAGGGGTATTATAATAACCTGGAGAATTATTCACATCTACTGTATCTAAAAGCAAGTAACAAATACAATTAGCCTAAACTGAAGTATTCTACCACTTATTCTATGTACAAAATACAGTATCTACACAGGACAGTCATGGGCATTGAAAACGCACACATACAGAATCTTAGTGTCACATTATTATCACATTTCTCTGAACAAATGCTGCTTGTATCCACTGTGTTCCTGTTATATTTTCACATAAAATGGATTTGAATCCCTGAGACAACCGTGACACTGACAAACACACACACACAACACGATCACACTTGTACTCGTCAACACGCTCACCCACAACAAGCACACACACTCACCAATCACTTGTCCCTCCGTAACCTGGCGGCTCCATAGCTCTGTGCCGGGTTGCCATGGAAACCAAAGTGCGAGGGTTGGCATGGGTATAATCTCATGGAGTGCATAACCCAGGTGATAGTTGCCTAGTAACAGGAGAATGAGAGGGGAATTGGGATGGGAGGCTATGGTGGGTCAATGACAGCGATAAGCAGGTGTTTGGAGATGTGTGTGTGTGTGTGTGTGTGGATCCTTGCAAGTTGCGAGTGTTACTGCCTCCTGAGCTTTCATCCTACTTACTAATTCTCTGCCATGCACACACAGACATCACAGAGGGTGCCTAGTCACCCACTTAAGTACAAGGTACAGAATTTGTCTGATGTTTCCTAAATGTAATATACCTACACGGCATAGTTTACAATTGGTGATACTCAGTAAATGAGCTGCACAGACCGTAATCTTGATGCCGTGTTGTGTTATTTTGTTGCTTCGTATCGTCATCATGTCCTCAGTTGTATGTCATACCATTCCTTTGCCCCTTTGTCCTTCTTGTCATTGTTTCACCAATATATCAGCAGTGTTTATGGAAAGTAGCATTTATTGACAGTGTCTGAAATTGAACTCACTCAATCAATACATAGTTTGAACTAAAGAATTGACATGCATTTTGTTAGCCATAATTCTGACATGTTAAGATGTACTATATGTGCTATCCTACAGCTGTGTGTCGATAACAAGATAGCAGAGCTGACGTCTCAGAACATCCAAAGACTACAGCATTTAGATCTTATTCCCGCAGCCAGTTGCATTTCTGATTGACCAAACAAACAATATTTTAGCATCAATTAAACATTTGATTGTGGGTGTGATGTCATGGATCTTGCTTTTCTGTCAGACCCTGTACAGGTGTGTTTTAGAAGACCTGTATGAGTACCCCACGCTGGAGAAAGACCTGAAGGAGTTCCAGAAACTTCTGCGTCGCAGACAGTAAGTGCATTTGTCTCTACACAAGGACTTTATGTGTTAAATATGACTGCCTGTAACTTTGTGTCCTTTTTTTCCATGCCTTCCTATATCTCTCCTCACTGCTGTGCGTGGTTCTTTCTTGTAGCACTGTGGATGACTGCCCTCCAAATCAAAAGGTAAGCCAGAGAGAGGGGGTGGGGGATGAGAGGGAAGATTTACCACAGCCATGCTGCTTGACACTGTCAGCTACATTCTACTGATTTGTCTTCAGATCTGCAGTGTTAGCTTCCAAATGTTTAAATTATATAAACATATTATTTTTTCAAAACCAGACAAAGTACTTGATTGTGTCAGCCGATGTGGAGTTCTAATTCCAGTACTTTAATTAGTCATTCATGCCAGTATACCATGAATGTAGCCAATTACAGGAAAAAGTAAAATAATTACATTCAGTCATACAGTAAACCACTTTACATTGGGGGGGGGGGGGAAGGCACTTTTTCAACAGAGGTTCAACTGTGATAATTCATTCTGAGCTGTGTAGGTGCTGATAGTGATGTTTTAGACGTTATCAGTGCGTTACTACATTCAGTGAAGTATAAATACAGTTTTATACATCTCCATATTTCTTCTGATCTCTCTCTCTCTCTGTGTCAGAGTAAACAAATGTATCAGCAGTTGAGTTTGAGAGAAAACTGTTTGCAACTCCGAAGTCCCCCGACTGACACTAGAGAGGGTGAGTAATAGACAAAACAAATGCACACAGACAACGCACTGCCCAGGACTGTACACAATTATGTAGAATGACAGTCTACAAGTTTTAATTTCAATGTGCACATGCAAATTGCTTAAATACAGCATGTTCAGATTTTTTGTCTGAGCACTTGACAAAAATGAACTTGAGGTCTCCCTGTGCAAATACTAGTTTTTTTCTACATCTGCTACAGTATTTTAGTGTTTGTTTGTTTTTTAGCTATTTACTGTGAACATTTTCCATGTATCTCTCAGTTATTTGTTGCGTGTACGTGAGCACTGACTCCTACCTAAGTGTTCACACACACCCCTCACTGGAGGCCCATGAAATGCTAAGGATTGTGGGTCTGAAGATGGACAAAGCAGAAGAAGACATGGTGCTTGCTGTGGTCTCACACACTGGAGGTACACACAAACACACAAATCAACAGTGGTTGTTAACAGTGGTTCCCACCCTTTGACAACAGTGGTTCCCACTCTTTTAGTCTGAAGTTTCCCCACAGCCCTGATGAAATCAAGTCCTCCCTCATCGACACCATGCAACAATCATGAATGTGTGATACACTGGATCTTATTTAACTGACTTTTAATTACTTAAAAGTCAGTATTATTACAATATGTTTTAATACAATTGAATAGTGAATGTTTAGGTCGATTTGGTCAAGTTTGCATTCGCACTTTGGAGTTGCAGAAACTGGATCTTTCTGCCGTCAATCTATTACTTTTAGCTGACTATTCTAATCACATCAATTACCTATTGCTATCACAACCATTTCTACATTACTTTTATCTATTTCAGCCATTACAATAAGCTATCTATATTTACCATGTATTCAATATGTTGAAGTGACTATTTCAACTGTTTATTTTAGCTAACTATTTATTACTCTATTTTATCTATTACTTGGATAACTGTTTCGTTTAGTACAAGTCCCTGGTTGGGAATCATGATTCTACACTCTTGGCTCTAAATTGTTATCATAATCTCTCTCTCCTTCTTTTCTGTTTATATTTGTCTCTGCAGAGCGGAGGGTGTTACAGCCCAGTGACTGTGTGTTTTCAGAGTCTCTGACCCCACAGGGAAAGCTCGTGGCCTGTCGTAGGGATCTCACTGAAATCTTGGTATGTAAATGCACCGTTCTGTTTGTGCTTCTGTCCTTCCATAACAGTCAATCTTTGAAATTTTTCACAAGCATTGATAGAGGCTAAAGATGCAGCTTGCAGGTTTTAAACGAAGATATGATTAGTTGGGCATTTGTTGCCTTTGATATTGTTGGTAGCGTGTGTATCGTCTTGAGCTAAATCAGCCATGAAAATGAATATTATAATTCCCCAACTGACACATTTTCAGTATTTCGTCGTGCATTAAAAGCAAGCTGGAAAAACTTGTGCCAGGTGATTGTTATCAACTTAGACTCAATAGGAGAGAAAACGTGGGTGCCACAATTATTTTATCTTTACCCAACCGTGACAGCAGGATTTGAAAGTGCTGTATCAGGGCAAAGTGTTGTTCTGTAATATCATGTTTTTCACAGGGGACCTTTATTTGTCAGTCCTTAAATAATTTTGCAATATTGGGCATTTTACAAACTGACAATCTAGGGATTTTGGCTTCTTGTTGGATAGGTATATTTAGCAGCCTTTAACATTAACAAACCAGTAGATCCTTTACATTTGACCAATTTAAAAATCTACTGTCCTACTGGTAGGCATGTAATATTTAGTTTTAATTAGCATATTTACTGCCTGGTTAATATACATTGTGAGGCTCACATGCTCCCCTCTCAGCTTTCAGTTCTACTTGTACGTAGGCTGGAGGCACTAAGATTGTAATGGCTCTGTGCTATATTGTTTCTTTTGAATGGTTTTGAATGTTGTTATTTGAACCCCCCCACATCCTCATTGTTCTGTAGTTCATTATGAGGTGAGATATCGGTACTATTGTATAGCTTATTTAGAGATAGCCCTATTCCTGTAGATAGAAAACACCTGTGAGAAATGCACTGTATTTTTGTGTATATATTGTCTTTCTACTAACTTCACTTTCCGTTGTGTCTGCAGCCTCCTTTAACGGACAGTGCTGAGCTAAGCAGGAGGACGGTGCGACTCTTAGGTATTAACACCTGGGATGTGGCAGCTGCTTTCACACACCTGGACTGGAGCCTCTTCAAATCCATCCACGAGGTATACACACACACAATTGTGCAAGTGGTGTGTGCACATAGTTTATAATAAATTCATATTCATGATAGAGATTGCTGGAATGTAAGCATTAAAGATGCAAGTGCTCTACAAGACTTGCTGGATCATGAGTACAGAAAGTCTTCTTGCAGCTGAGCAGCTGTCAGGAAGAGCTGAATATTTGTGAAAATGGGGAAGCATAGTGCAGATTAAGAAACACAGGCTGGTTCTTACACTGTTTATATGGATGTTATTGTATCTTTAGGAAATCTAGACAATGTTTTGTGCTTGATTCCCATTCTCAAATGTGAACATTTGCTGCTTTTCTCTGCTTTATATGATTGTAAATTGATTTTATTTGGGTTTTGGACTGTTGGACACAACGAACAATGTTATATCACCTTGGGCTCTGAAAATTTGTGACTGGACATTTTGTAGACTAAATGATTGATCAATTCATCAGAGAGATTAATCAATAATGAAAATAATGGCGAGGTATTGAAGATCTTAGAGGGTGTGCATATTTTTGGGGGACATTTTACTAAAAAGCTTGATGTCTTTCACTCACACTCTTCTCTCCCTCCGCATGCAGCAGGAGCTGGTGTACTACACCCTCAGCCATGCTCCTGGTACCGGCCACACAGCGGCGCTCTCTGTCCTTCTCCAGCGCTGTAACGAGGTCCAGCAGTGGGTCATGTCTGAGGTGCTCATGTGTGTATCGCTCAACAAGAGAGTACAGCTGCTCAAGAAGTTCATCAAGATCGCAGCTCAGTAAGAACCCACACACACTCAGAAATATACAAATGAAATAAATAAATACACACAAATAAAAGTACATGTCTCAAGAGCATCAATATTTGTATGCATTATGATGAGAATTGTGTTTATATTTTTATGCATGTGCATTATTACATTTTTGTGTATTCTTAGTTGTAAAGCCCAAAGAAACTTGAACTCTGCATTTGCCATCATCATGGGTCTTAACACAGCAGCTGTCAGCCGACTCAACCAAACCTGGGAGGTAAGCATGTGCATTCTTGCATTTAGTGTATTTATACACATGGGATTTAATTTATTTTAAATCGAATCCTGACCAAACACCTTACTTTCAGAAATGTCCGGGCAAGTTCAAGAAGCTTTTCTCAGAGTTGGAGCTCATCACAGTAAGAAACTTAATCAGCAGAGACAGATGCAGAGCTTCAAATATGTTGATAATCAAATTTTGAAATCTCTAATCCCTTTCCAATCATTTTATTTTCCCTCTGTTTTCTCTCTTTGTCCATCTCCACTCTCCAATCTTTCTTCAGGATCCATCTCTGAACCACAAAGCCTATAGGGAAGCCTTCAAGAGGATGAAACCTCCCAAGATCCCTTTCATGCCCCTTCTCCTGAAAGGTATCGTCTCTAACCCTTCCACACACACACATTATTGTTTTTGGTGAATTAACCCTTAAAGCACTTGTCTCCTGCTCTTAGATATCACCTTTATCCACGAGGGAAATAAGACCTTCCATGACAACCTGGTCAACTTTGAGAAGTTGGTGAGTTGAGTCAGTTCTGTCAAGTTTTTCAGTGTTTGATAAGATGAGATGCATCAACAAGTGATTGATTGATTTATCACATACATGGGATATAAATGCAGGGATTTATATAGCGTGCTTTTCCAAAGCACTTTACAATTTAGCTTTCATTTACACGCACACACACTCTCACCGCAAGCTACCATGCAAGGTGCTGGCCTAACTAGCAGGAGCAATTTGGGGTTTAGTATCTTGCCCAAGGACACTTCAACTGCCAATCCTGCAATTACCAGACAACCAGCTCTACCTACACAGCTGCTCCCATCATATGTTCGTTTCACAGTAATTAATTAGAGCAGCATGTTGCCAGAAAGAAAAGAGAAAGGAACAACTTTGTAGTTTTGGTCCCTGCAGCACTTCAGGTCAGACACAGGCTGAAGGTAGACCCACATTTTACTTTTTGAGTACGAAAAAGCCAAGGGTATGTGTATTAGAGTAGACAGTCATCTGGCAAATTAATCAATGTATTATTTGTATTAATAAACAACACGTAAATCTGCAGACATCTATTACTGTAGTTACTTAAGTTTTTTCTGCAGAGAGAATTTAACGGCAGCCACCTTGCTTAAATTCCTTGTTGCCTGTATTAAAACTATATCGGAGATAATCCAACCTGTTTCAATAGAGTTGCTTTAAATGCATCACTGCCAACTTTAACTAGAATTAGTCGTGGATGCTGCTAGGAGAAAGCCATCAAACAGGATTACTGGCTAACTAACCAGTTCTGGTCATTAAAAAAAGCATAATTCATATAAAAACGGGGTAGAGTGTGTCACATCTGAGAACAGGAGGCAGTGAGGCATGATGGCGGGGAGTGTGCTGTTTGTTAAAGATCAATGATTGACTGATAGATTGAAACTTTTTTGGGGAAATTCATTGAGACCAAGCTCTATTCTGCAAGAGTGCCATGCTTTCTTTGTAACTGGTGACTTTCACCTCAATGCACCGTCACTAAAAGTAAAACTGTTCCTCGTTTACAGTGGTATTGCCATAAGGAAAAATAATGCCAACTGAGTTAGCAGCTTTGCCTCATTTTTGGTAAAATAAGATGATATTTAATTTGAAATGTTGTGCTATGGGGCAGTAAAAATTTGCTGTGAAATAATAAATCTTGATTGTTTGGTATTGCACTGATGGAACGTGTCTTTTCCTAAACCAACAGCATATGATCGCAGACACAGTGAGAATGATTCGCCACTGCCAAAGTGACCAGCCAGGTGAGTTTTCTCCCTCTTCTGACTGAATTCAGTTGGTGCAATGATCCTAAAATCACAAATTATAGGATAGGATTAGTTACAGGCTCATCATCTCCCCTCTTGTGACAAACTATTAATGCTGGATGAAGTATTGATCCATCATTGTGAGGAATCTACCGCCATCTGCAGCCGAGTTAGTGTACTGCACCTGCACCTGAGTCTGTTTTCTGTCCCACTCAGTTTTCTCTTACAGTTTCTAAGCAACCATTTCCAGACAGTCTTTTACTCTTTTTATGGCAATAATACAGTCTGTATTTGTACCAAACGTGTGTTCATCAGAAAGCTCATCTTTGTGACTAATGGGCATCTTTTGTGTCTGTCTCTTAGGCAACGAGGTTATTGGGGTTGACAGTGCAGATGTGAGGGCCAGCGTTCACTACCTGCACATTATCGACAATCAGCAGACGCTTTTTGAACTGTCACACAAACTGGAGCCACGCGCTTAAACACGCACACGTACTCACGTACCCTCATAGACACACACACATACACGCTGGACACAGCGCAGTGGAAATGCTTGCACCAAGTACATGAGACATGGACGCGTTGTACAGCAAAATCTCACGACCAGCAGTGGTGCCAAGTGGACAATAAGGTGCCATGTGTTCTGACAAAAACCCATGAAGACACAGAAACTGCTCTCTACCTGTTCTCTAAAGGCTTTATAAATGTGCTTATAAAGGATTTATAAAGTCCGTACACGCTCTGTGAACTGCCTACAGGAAGAGATTCTGCACAGCCAAACTTAGACAGAGTAGAGGAGGTTGTAATTAGTTTGTACAGTATCTATTGGACTGACTTTGCCTTTGTTTTTGTTCCTGTGATGAGCTTTTGGTTATTTATCAGCCTATTCAATAGGTGGAATATTCCTTTATTTCTGTCAAAGTCTCATCGCCCGCCCCCCCGGAGGTGAACAAGGACTTGATAGCCTCTTCATCATTGCAGTTTTCAAACACAAAACCGACTGTAGAGGAGTTAGATTTGTTTATAATTGGCCACAATCTGCCCCATCGATGGTCTCCTATAATTGAATCTGCCTCGTGATGCATGTATATCCAGGATACATGCCATAGTTATTTAGGTATATGATGTAGAGCTTTCTTTGGTTATTGTGTGGTGGCATATTAGGTAAAACAAGCAGCAGCCAGTGCTAAAGCAGCACAACACTTTAACATACCTACACACTTCTTTTTTTTACCTTTTCTCACTGAGGCTCTGTCTTTCAACTAACGATATGCAGCCTCAGTGAGTGACAAAAGGTCCAACATTAACAGTATATTGTATCTGGCATGTGAAGGAAGCATTGTGAGAGCTTTTTATTGACTGACTGACGTTCGAAACACTAAAGCTCTCCTGAATGCGCCAGAGTTCAAAAACTGTGTGATGAATTGTGAATGTTTTTTGGTTCTGCTTGTTTTTTCCATTTTAGAGTCCTGGTTGACTTTTTGCCAAGCACTCCTCATGCACTCTTCACTATGATGTTTTTGTGTGATATGATAATGATGATGTTACACTGTACTGTAAATACCATGGACCTATACATTTTTCAGTGCCAAATGTCACATTGAGTGCTGCAGCATAGACCTACTGTAGAGCTCTCGGTTTGTTTAGGAATCAGTATCTTTATTTTATCACACAGTTTGATTTCCTGGAGTGAGCCCTGGACGTCTGGTCTTTGATCGTGTAAAGCAGATCTGACTCCTCGCAGGGATGGTTTCTGACATTATGATGACTGATTTCAGGGTGCGTGATGATCCCATTCACCCCAGGTTGCTATGGAAACACAGTCCCATCATAGAGCTATTTTTCTTTCTTTCTTAATCCTTGAGTTATGTTATGTTAACAGATAAGTCAAAGCACTGCACCACAGACCATTGTTAAGAACTGGCTTTATTCAACAAATCATGTTCATGGAGAGATTTTGACCGTGGTGATTCATTCTTACTGACTGAAAAGATCACTTCATTCAACCAACACAGGGTGTGGCCAGAATAATGGAAGCACAAGGGCACAGACTTCCTCTGTTACAGTAATACTCTGGTAGGATTTGTACAGCTTTGGTTCACCCATTAAGTACAGTTATCACTGTAATGTTAGTTCTCATTATTGGCCCTCCAATTACATATTGGCTGGGAAAATTATCCTTTCTGAACCTGACAAATTCTCAAATTTTTATATCTTTCTGTTTGACAAGGTCATGACATGTGAAAAACATCTATTTGTTATTCAAATCCGTGGGGGACCAACCTTTCTTGTTGATAAGAGTCACTCAGTAGTTAGTCTGTAGTCACAGGAAAGAAATGCAGCATGGGAGGAGGGGAGTCATTTTGAAATTGAGTGACTGATGAGACACTCACATCTGGCAGATCTGATTAGTTTTTGTGTTATTTTGTCTTTGCCCTGTATCTGTTCATGCATAGCCACTTCAGTGCTATATTTCTGCTTGAGTAGGAGGAAACATCCAAAGGCGAGATTACTAAATGTTATGTAGCGACGCATGTCTTGCATTGTTTGGATTGTTGTAAAACATGGAGGGTAACGTGCAATACAGTAGAAATGTTGTTACCACAAGTAACACAACATTTCAACACTAAGCCTTTCAGAGCACAGAGCTGCTTTCTCCTGCAGATCATAATGAATCAAATGGACAAGGGAGGACTGGGATTTCCCAAACCGTTTTAGTGCCAAAAACATCTTTGGTTCATTACAAGAAAAAGATCAAAGACGATCTCAAGGTGAAGACTCTCTTTTCAACATTTCAAATATTCCTGTAGATGCTCTGACACTGAATGTGGAGCCAGTTTTGTGGACACTGTTATAGTCTCCCAAATGGATTAATTCAAATTGAAAGCTTACTTGAGCCCTTTAAGTATTTAATATTATGTGGAAGTAAAACTCTAAACAAATGATAAAGAAGTCTGTTTATTGTCTTGGAAGTGTTGATCGAGATAACGTGAGTCTTGAGATAGTTATTTATATCCAAAAATATTACATGAACCATTTAAGATATTAAGAATAACATTCATAAATAAACCAAGTCAGTGATTCTTCAACTGCCCGAGCTGATAAATCAGAGCCATGATCTGTTCATACTCAGTGTCATAGAAAGGCCTTGTGGTAGTCATTTTCACTATTAACCTGTAACTGACGCACACATGCACAAGCACATCACTGCTCATTGTGTTCAAAGAGCAGAGTCATTGTGCTATACTAGTTATTTATTGTAATATGTTTTATTTATGTATTTTTGAGGTGACAAAGGTTCATGTGTCATGTTCTGAGGTTCAAAAATGTGGAAGTGCATTCTTGAGAAGAAGCTGCAGCGCTGGAACGTAAAAGTTCTTGATATGTTTTGTGGCCACTTGAGAGCAGCAGACGAGCGCTTCAATGCGATGATGCTCGGCTCTTCTCTCTGGTGTCGAATGCTGTAATGGATAGGAAACCAACGGGAGGGTGTATTTAGGGTTTTATTGGCCGTCGTCATGACTGTAATGTTAAGGTTTTTTTATAAAGCAATGTTGTTTAAAATCTGTTTGCATGTTAAAACAAAAAACACCAAGTTCACAATGAAAGAGAGGACACATTGAAGGCTTTGTACTATTGTAATATTGTTGATGTGTAAATATATGCCCATGTTTGGTATGTTATTATTTATCAGTTATAAATGAAAAAAATAGTCTACTACAAAGCAATATGTCTCCCCTCGTGTCCCCTTTACCTTCTGACAGCTGAAGCCACATGTCTTTTCTAAAGCTGCCTTTTACTCTGTCAACATTTGACTGAAATTAATAAATTATAGGTTTTATGTGACATCTCCAGGTGAGCTTGTGGTCTTTTTTTGGCTCATGTTCAGATAGTGCATTCGACCAATGATCTCACACCAACGGTGCAGACAAGCTCTCTGATGCATATAAAAGAAAGTGGCCTTTCAGCGGTCGGCAAGATCCTCGATAACATCCAACAGTGCAGATCACGTATTCCAAAGGCTTAGGCAGAGACTGCGAGACACGAACATGCTCTTGTTCCTCTTCTTGTTCGGTCTGGCTCTCGGTGCAGAGTCTCCTTCAGATGATTCTGAAGTGAAGCTACAGCGTGGCAACTGTCCCATGTTCTGGTACAAGTTCAACGGCCGCTGCTACAAGTACGTCGCCACACGTTTGACCTGGGCTGATGCAGAGCTCCACTGTGTGTCAGAGGGAGCCAACCTGGTGTCTATCCACAGTCTGGAGGAACACAAGTTCATCAAATCCTTGGTCAAGAACTTTGACCACGCTGAGGGACACACCTGGATTGGACTCAGTGACCTCCACAAAGAAGACCGGTGGATGTGGTCTGATGGGTCTGCGGTGGCATTTGTGTTTTGGAATGCAGGAGAGCCAACCAACAATGATGGACGTGAACACTGTGTGCACAACAACTACGATAAAGATCTGAAATGGAATGATAACCAATGTCATTTCCTCTTTCCCTCTGTTTGTGGATCTCACATAACCTGCTCTTAGCAACTAGAAACATATGTCTGTATCAAACCTGGTCACTGTCACATGTTGCGCTGTTGACATGCATTAGGCCTCCCCAATAAAGATACAAAGGCATACTTGTATTTGTGTGTACATAAGTCGTTTCACAAACCTTAATTTTTTTATGAATGATCATCCTTCACACAGGTAACTCCAGTGGTTGATGAAATGTAATACTTCCATACCTTTTTTGATAATCCCAAGATGAATATTAATAATATACTGTATATAATAATCTGACTTCATTGTGCAAAATGAAGATGTACTTTGAAGAAAATACAAATTAAAACCATATACAGTAAACATTATGACATTTCAATCCACAGATTTCTGTGCCCTGCAGGTTTGTGTAGATTAACTTTTTTTTTTTTTGCTTTCTTCTGTTCATCATCCACTGCGTGTGTGTGTGTTAAATTTGGGAGCAACACAGATTTCAACATAATCACAACGACACTTCTTATCCAGTAGGATTTTTATCTAATCACATGGACATTTATGCCCATCTCAAAATGTATGAAATACCAGCAACCGTCAATGCTTCAAAATATCGCTGAGTTCAAAGTTACCAACAGGTTGACATGAACACTAATGATTAATGCCTTCATAATGTAACTTTCTGAATATGGTTTTTTTTTCAGCAATTCATATAAAATGAATGATTATCAGTTGATGATGGAGCTCCATCAGTGGTGAAAGCAAACGGCAGATAATCCTTCACTGTGACAATGACCAGTGCAGATTGATCACACCCTGGTCCAAAGTATTACAATGTTTAAATTATACAGGAAATTACCAAAAACAAGGATCAGCTTCAACTACGGGACAAATGCCTGTCGATATGTAAGACATGTTATAGTGAGAGAGGGACAGAACCAGAGGGGAGCAGTGAGAGCGAATGAGAGAAGGTGGTAGAAATGGAGAGGAGACCATTTAAATCTGAAAGACTAATTGTGGACTTAAAGAGAGAAAAGAGTTTGTGGTGCCAGTGGAGGGGAAAACAAACCAATTTTGCAATGTGTGAACACCTGCCTCTGTCTCATCTCAGCTGATTCCAGCTGGCATGAAGTGTGAGGAGAAGCGTAAACACTCCCTGCCATGTGCCGTGTGTGTGGAGGGGAGGTAAGGTCAGTGGTGGTTTAGACCCAGGGTGCAGCAATATGGTTTCCTGATGCTGCTAACCCCTATCATTTTGCAGTCATGAGACTTTTACCCAGCAGGCTTCTGACAACTAAACAACAGTGGAGCTTGAAGTAAATATGAGGGAAGTGAGATAAACAGAACAGAGAAGCTTGGTGTGATACAGGTGCTGTGTAATTGTCACTCTGGCTGAGTGCTCTGGGAAATTGTGCAGAAATTGATACAATAGACATTAAGTAGCAGGGTCTGGCTTTTAGAAATAAAGGTCATAGCCCAAGTCCCCTCTTCTCTAGTCAGCTATATTACATGTATATTTTTTATTTTCCAATATAAAGGTCTAAAACCTCTCAACTCTGCTAGGGAAATGTTACATTCCTTATTCCATGGACTAAAAGCAGTCAAATTTAAATATACTAAAGCAAAAGTTTGACATTTTGAGAAATATGCTCCGCGACCCCTAGAACAAGCGGTAGAAAATGAGATGGGATGAGAAATATGCTTATTCGCTCTATGGTGGAGAGTTAGGCGAGAAGATCGATACCACTCTCATTTCTGTCTATTAAATATGAACCTACAGCCAGCAGTCTGTTAGCCTAGCTTAGCACAAAGACTGGAAACGGGGAAACAGCTAGCCTGGCTCTGTGCAATGGTAACACAATCTGACTACCAGCACTTCTAAAACTTATTATCACATTTATTCAATTCGTATAAAAACCGAGATGTAAAAACTACAATTCGTTATTTTACGGTGGGTTATGTGCTGGACTAATTCTTGGGTCTGAGAAGTTGCCAGGCAACCAGCAAAGACTCCTGGAAGTTACTGTGCCTGCCCACTAGAAAATAAGGCACATATGGCTGCAGGAAATTTTAAGGTAAATTATTAGGAAATTGATAACAAATAGCCCTTAACCTGGAGACTCCATCACGGTCTCCTGCAAATCAGTGGAGCCACTGTTTGGAACTAAATGTCACCCGCAATTCCTCTCAAATGTTATGCCTGAAAGTGGTGGCAGGAGTAAGCTATTCAAATCCTTTACTAAATTAAACATAGTGATATTGGGCTACAATGTACAAATACTCCATTACACGAAATATTCCTGCATTGAAAATCTGACTTAAAGGTGGGGTATGCAATTCCAATCCAATATACATCTTTTTGTCAAATTCAGAGAATATCTCCTTATGGTCTGCTAGCTGTCTGTTCTGTGCGTGTGCTGAAAAAAGAAGCTGTTTGTACACAGCCCTGGCTCTGTAAATGCTAAACAAAGTGGCTCAGACCGGGCCACACAACCCTATCATGGTATTGGAATCCTCCAGAATTGCATACCCCACCTTTAAGTACAAGAACATGGCGATGATCAGCAAAATGTACTTTAAGTATCAGAAGTAAAAGTATTCATCATGCAGCAGAATACCCCTGTCAATGTTTATTTTTATTTATTATGTTAATTATATTGCTGATGCATTAGGTAAACAGCACTTTAATGTTGTACCAGGTCACCATGGGCTCTGAGAAATATTTTTCTCTGTTTTTCTGACATTTCATGGATTAAACGATTAGGCCTTATTGAGAAAATAATTGACAGATTAATCAACAAGGAAGAAAATCGCTATTTGTAGCCATAACAAACTAGTTTGTGTATTAATCTCTAACAACAACATAATAACACAGAATGTTTTGTGAACTGATCATATGTCAAAATCTTTAAAAAGCAAACTAACTAATAACTATATAATATCAATAAAGGTAGTGGAGTCAAAAATACAATATTTGCCTTTGAGATGTAGAGGAGGAGATAATGGGAGTGTGAAACGGGAAGTAGCTTAGTTAATCTATTTCATTACATTCCACCACAGCAGAAAGTCCGTTAAACTGTTAATAAATCACAATGTGTCTACAGCACAATGGCAGACACTCAGCAAAATCCACTACACTGTGGTAGGGGCAGGATTATCACGCCCATTTGCTGTTTTCGCGCGAAAGGATGGAGTGAACCATTGTCAGTGCGGGATGGGGGGGCTCAACAGAGAAACTACGCCTAAACATAGAGAGAATGTCTCAATGATAAAGGTGTTTCTCTAAGAGAAATTAAAAAACTGCAACTGAGCGAATGCTTTTTTTAATATATATGGTCGTCTGTGGAATCTCAAAATAACAATCATTGGACTTAATTACAAATTTAGGCATAAGCTCAACGGCAACAAACCCCTACTTTTGCAATCTCCGGACTTCTCCAGCAGTTGATTTTTAAACTCACCTCTATTCATTGGTTTCATGTTTCAATACGAAACTTTCTCTTGGACGGAAATTTGCCGCAAAACGGAGATAAAATGACCCTCACATCAAAGGTAAGCGGCAGAGCACAGTGTGTAACGTTAAATATAACTGTTTTCCACGTTGCTCGTCTGTGGTTAAGAATAGTCACAATGAGTCAAAATGAACACCGTTGTTCACAGCTAAACGGTGTTTGCTTCACGTTAGCTGGCCTGAATCTGCTCCATCGTGAAGATGCATTTATATAACGTTATTTCTCGTCCGAATAAGGTGACTTTTCTTTGTAACGTTAGCTAACTAGTTCAGTTCTGTCTCAATGCTATGTGTTGAACACTATTTGCAAAACTTGTCTTCGGTCTTTGTTTTGACCTGGTTAATAGGCGGTCAACCACGTGATCGGTTTCACATCAGTGCTCAGGTGATCGTCTACATTTTGGCTAAGGCCTGTGCTTGAAAGCGCTTGTTCAGTGTTTTGTCAAGGAGCTGGGTAACGTTAGCTGGGTCCAGTCTGTGTCGCCCTCCTCTTGGAAGGTCAGAGGTCACTACCCCTTAGGCTGGAGGGGATGTTTAAGCAGATGTCCACAAGTGGGACCTGGGACATCAACTGTATGGATCAGACATAACTTGACTTCGTTTTGCACACATATTTAACACATAAAGACGCCTAAAAATCAGTCTTGGACCTACATAAAGGCTTGTGCACCGTTTACGTAAGTGGCCATGAAAGAATAGCATGTCCTCTGGAGACCCCGGCCCCCTTTAACAGCTCAAAAACATACTTGACATTGTTTGATCAGCTTGATATGTCATCCCTTTACATCATTTTATGAGAATTGTTTATAAAGATGATTTTGAGCTGATGACGTGTTTTTATAAATTATACATTACATATTTTCTGGGTCTCAGACCCCTGCTGTAAAATCTGGTTAACGTTAAATGCAATAGGTTTTTATATGATCTATATCTGTGATTGCATGGACAGCACTTTTTAACCCCACCCAAATCCCAAATAGATATTTATATATTCATACATAGCCCCAATAACATAAAATGTAAGCTATTTCATTATCTTGTAAAATAACTGTAACGTCATTTCTATATTTGATCACCGTCATCAAATGTATCATCAAAAAACAATAGTTGAATATGTATTTATTTGTTACACATGCAGCATTCAGTTCGGGGTCTCTGGAATGCAAAGCAATGAAGAAGTAAAGCCAATCTCAACAAAGCACAATGGTTAAGTGTTTGTTCCTTTTCCACTTTACTTTGTGATTGGTCTTGCCCTGCCATGTCTGAGAAGTTGCACAGGCTTGTAGTGATAAGGACGTCCTTGGGTTGGTATCTGCCAGCGTAAACTCAAGAAGATAAGTTTACTTCAATGCCAACAATGCCTTAACTCTGGTGATCCAGGCAAGCTGCTTAGTGACACAGCTGAACTAAAAATCATTGTTCCCACAGCATTCACTTAGTGACCAAGGATGTCCGCTGATGGATTGGTGCTCCCTCTGGTGTAAAGTGTGACAATGGATCTAAGAAGTTGTCGTGTGGCTTAAAGGTGCACTGTGGAGTTTTCCTGTAAAGAAACACAAGTTTTGGTTACAGTCACTGTTCACCAAAACCGATTGTGTGTATCCTTTAGGTCAAGCAAACGTGTTGAGTTAATTTCCTTCTTCGTAAAACATTTGCAAAGCTGATTTAGAAAAACAAACACATATATATATACATTTATTTTTTTTTAAATCCAGCATTGTTTACATCCATGTTTACTAGCTAGCAGTCTTCTTCTTCCCAGTCTTTGTTGGTGTATGTCTTGGCGTGTTAGCACCACCTGGTGATCAGTGGGATACTGTGACATCATTGGTAGGATTGTGTATCACGTCACCAGCGTGCATGTGCATTCTCGTGCACATGCACAAGATAAACAAAACGGGCCCACTTATAGAAAAACATAGCCTATTAGAGGTCAAAAACTCCAAAGGGAACCTTTAATTATTTTTTTTAATAGTACTCCTTGTATGATCTGTCCAATGAATGTGTAGAGGAAGTGCATTGTTGTCCCAATCAGTAATATTACATAATATTTATTAGTTGAGTTCAGACTTCTAGTTCTGAATTGTGATGATAACAGGAATATATATGGAACATGTGATCTATTCTACCAAACCTCCACCAGGCTCCATGTTTCAAATCCAAGTTTATAACTGCGGAGCTGGCTCACCTGTTCAGCCAGTCCGACAGTGAGGAGGAGTTTGAAGGTTTCAGGGAGGATGAGGAAGAAGAGCACAGAGGATGTTTTAACAAACGGCTAAAGACCAAGGTACGGAAAGTTTACTGTTTGCTGTATTATATGATGAAAAAATGTGTGTGATAGCACAGCCAAAGCACAAAACTAAATGCTTTTTGTCTCTGGTTTTCTACAGATGGTGGATTCAGAAGAGGACAGCGACGTGGACACAGGCTTCTACTCTGATGGCGAGGAGGCCACCCCACCAAAGAGGAAGAGTCTTTTAGTAGCCCTGAGGTGTGTGTGTGTGAATGAATTAGGAAATAAGCAAAAGAGTAGTTGCTGCACCTTTTTTTTATTTTTTTTTTATTTAAAGATATTTGCAGAATATTGCGATTTATTCATATGTTTTTGTATGTTTTCATTAGTGTATAATCACCTGAAAATAAGAATCGTTGTTTTCATTACCTTTTAGAATAAGCCCTTTATATCTACAGAGGGAGCAGGTCCCCTTTCATGGAGTCCGTCATGTCGCACCGCCATGTACGGACAAACCATTCACTGGCTCTAGATCGGGCCTTTTGTGAGTTTCGCGGCCGCCGTAGCTTCTCCTTCATGCTTGGAATGGGAGGATGAGGCGAGCGGTATTCAACTAGTTCCAAACTGTAGTTTCACTGCTAGATGCCACTGAATCCTACACACTGGACCTTTAAAGATGATCACAGCTGATGAGCTGTATCTCAGTATTTTGGAACAACCAGGTCCGGATGTAGAAGTCTGCTCTGTTTGTTGCAACACGAATGCATTATGCACAAATATCATCTTTGAGCAGCACCTTCCATTTATGTCTAAATATCTGTTAGTGCTGCTAGCATAAACAATTAATCTGATGTATTTGCATGGCTGTCTACAGGACTTAAGTATACACTGAATTACAAAGCCTTTAAATGCACAACATACCCACATGATGTGTCTTGCAGGCAAAAACAGGCTAAACTAGGAGTGAATGAAGCTTCTTAATGCTGGTACCACTGCACTCAGGAGCTTAATTATTTGTTACTTTTGATGCCTTGGATCCTGATTGGGCAGAAACATAAAGGCAATTATTCCTGTCTTCCACTGTATTCGTCCAGTTGCTATACAAAGGATCTTAGGAAAACCATGCCTGTTTCATGACAATTGTGTTGTTTTTCCCCGTGATTGAACAATGATCTTATTTTAATCTTGCTCCTCAGGTTTCCAGTCAAAAGACTGTCTACACCCAAACAGGGACTGCAAGAGAAAAATGTCAAAAAGCCAGTCAAAGAAACCCCTCCTTCCCAAAGAGGCAGAGGAAGGCAGAGGATGAAGCAAAAGCAACAGCATGAGGAAGAAGAAGAAGAGGAGGAGGAGGAGGATGACAACAAAGAGAAGGTCCTGTCTCAGAGCCTAAGGAAACGAGACAAGAACATCAAGGAGAACAAGGCCATGGTAATGAACCCTTTCAACTTTTTGTGTTTTCTATTCTGACAAACTGAATGTTCTGTGTATTACAATTATATCTGTCCCTCCCTTGTCAGATGTCCTTTGACACTGGTCTTCTATTTTCTTCCAGCTGGCTAAGCTGTTTGCTGATCTGAGCACCATGGCTGACCTGACTCTGCCCACCACCCCACAAGTGAGTATATGCACCAGCACCAGTTTCTCACAGAACAGAGACCATGCACTCAGCTGGAAATTAACCATTGATTTAAAGATAAAAAAACATCATCATCATCATCTCTTTTACATAAACACACAGAAAGTGTAAACTTGTAGTCTTTTGTGAACATCGACACCAAGGTTATTACTTACAATTTTAGATGACATCTAACTCTTGTTTCTTGTATTTGTATAGACACAAGACCATGTATAGCATGAACCAGTGCCACATTTTTTATCATTTATAAAGCTAATTTGCAATACCCATCCCTAACTGGGCTTTTAAAATACATAAAACTCAACAATGAAATGCATACAAAACAGCACAAGGCAAACAATGATACAATAAAATAACCATGTAGTTTGTTTGTTTTTGTTGTGTTTAGGTCGTTGATCTCGTGTCACTTTATAGGATTTCTTCTTTTTACTCAGACATTAGGGGAAAAAAAATGTTTGTGATCAAGGAAAGCTAATTGCATGGCTGTAATTGTTTTTACAATGACTGATTTGTAACTGTTATGATTTGCAAACACTTTCTTTGTATTATTTCTGCAGAAGAAGAAGCGGGCGCCCGAGAAAGCAACCCCACGAAAACGCAAGCTTCAACCAGAGATGGGGTCAGAGAGAAGGAACCCGTCCCGTAAGGCTCGTCCTCCGGAGAACTTTGGGGTGGAGGAAAAGAGCGAGCCGCTCACCCAGAGAAGCCCGAGGACTGTAGACATCAGGAGACTGGTGGAGGTAAGATCACACACTTCACACTGTGTGCTTACATCTACAGTATACATGCAGCTATATACAGCTACGTATGTGTAATGCAATGAAGTTAATAGGAAAGGGGCTCTTGCTTGATATAGAAGGTTGTTATTGAGAATTCCTGCATTATCTATCAACTGTACTGTAAATAGGGGAGGGCGATATGGCCAAAATAGTCTTTCATGGTATATGTAATTATATATCTATCGTGATATACAGTAATTGTTCTGTAAATTCAATTAAATTATTTAAAATATACATACCGTTCATCACATTTGATTATTTTCTTCTTTTATTTGGAACCTATACAAACAAAAACAACTCCTCCTGCTCTGTATTTACTATTTCACTCTCCTCCTCCATGTTTTCTTGTCACGGTCGTTTTCTGCGGCGGTTGGCAAACCAGCTTAAGAGGTGCATTACCGCCACCAACTGTCGCTCTCATGTCACGTGAGAACGTGGTAAGCAGTCCTGCTGCGCAAATCACGTTAGCTTGTGAGGCAGCTGGATTCGCAAGATCATGGGAGAATTGTGATATCAAAAGATCACACGAGAATCCAGCCCTGATTTGCTACATAGATTGCCCCGATCATATAGCACTAAGGGATACATCCCGCGTTGGAACCAATATTGCCAAATCTACAAAATACTGTCCCCCGGAATATACATCATATCATATACCAACCCTCACTGTAAATATACTGTAGTAGCAGGTAAGTGCTTGTGTATTGATAAACTCAGCCCTCTGTTTTACCTGTGGTCTCTTGGTTGTGATTGGGCAGGTGGATGATGAACATGTCAGTAAAGGACGTAAAAAGAGACAGAGCCACATTTCCAGGAGGAGCCAGTATGAGGTGAAGTCAGTCGACGAGATCACAGAAGAAGACCTGGAAAACATAGCATACCGCAGCAAAGACAAGATCTGGGACAAGGAGAATGTGAGTCACGTCAGGCCTTTAGCCATTTACTGCTGCTGGTGCTGTCAGGTGTCCTGGGTTGGTGCGGTTCTTCACTGCGTATGTGTGTCTGTTTTTCTTCCAGGGCAGCTCGTGTCACCAGTGCAGACAGAAGACTTTGGACACCAAGACAGTGTGTCGCAGTGGTTTCTGTGTGGGGACCAAAGGTCAGTTCTGTGGGCCGTGCCTGAAGAACCGCTACGGAGAGGACGTGCGCGCTGTGCTGCTCGACCCGGTCAGTGCTGTTACACGCACGCTTTGTGACATTAAAATACAGATTAAAAAAAAAACCCAAAACATTTTTCTGCTTTTTAAATAATAATCTTAATAATTTATTAATTTGTTTTTGGATCTTGTCACTTTATATAAAACAGCAATCACTTAAGGGACCATTCAAAGCAAAAATTATATGTAATAGGAAAAGTAAGAATATGATCGTTCACAACTGGGGTAATGAAGTGGTCACGGACAATACGGACTAGCTTTAAAGCTTTGATGAAAGTCAAAGTCATGTTCACAAGTGAATACAATGACGTATTGCTGACTTTTCACATATAGAATTTTTAAAATAACACGCTTAGAGAGAGACTCAGAAGGGTTTTCAGATAATACATGTTCTGTTATGCTGATTGGTATCTAGCTAATAACAGCTTTTATATTTTCTTTTCAAACACCCTGCAGCTGGTAGGAAATGTGGGATTCGGTTTATATTTCCAGGTACAGCCATACCACGGTTATGGTTTTTTTTTTTTAATTTAATTTAATTTTATTTTTTTTAATTAAAGATGAACTGATTAGTCAACAGAAGCATTGGGAACCAACATAGCTGAATACACAAAGCAAAGAGCACCAGAAACAGAATCGTAATTATTGGGAAATCCAAGAAAAAAGATGCAGAATGAAATGTCAAGATAGAGGTGATGACACTGTGTCCAAGCCAGAACTAGAGGGGTAAGGGATAAAGTCTTGAAGTTATGAAGAGACAAAGAGTTGTTTTGCAAATGTGGATTTAGTTTTTTATTATTGTATATTATTCACTGCTTAGAGTAGCATGTTCGCTTGTGTTTGAAAACCACTGACAACATTTTGTTCCTAGGCTAATGTTTCCCTCTAGATTTTATTAAGGGCGAGTGAATCGTTTTATCTTTTCTTCTTTTTAGAAAGAGCATTCAGTTTACAAGTGAAACTAAACATGAGCGAGTAGGCAGTCACGCTCTTTTTGTTTTTACAGTTGGGACTGCTGTGCTAACAGAAGATAACACTGATCTTACAAACATGTTTGATATATTTATTCATTGGGCTTACCACAGTCTCAGTAGACTGACACGTCCATGTCAAGTATTCGTTTCCAAAAGCACCAAAGGCAGGTGATTTTAAAGTGGAAAGAGCATAAAACCTCAACATGGATTCACTTTTGTAGTAGAGTAACGACAGAGTTGGTCACCCATATTAAATTTGGACCTTTTCTTTGTAGACATGGTCATGTCCCATCTGCAGAGAAATGTGTAACTGCAGTCTGTGTCGTAAGAAGGAGGGCCGCTGTGCTACTGGCATCCTGGTGGGATTGGCCCGCTACAACGGCCACGACAATGTCCACGAGTATCTGGAGAGGTATGTCACCTCATTCTCGCTGTACAGGTTAATGTTACAGACCTGGATGGGGTCTCCCTAAAATTGCCATGATGTGAAATGTTTAGGAATTGATTTAAGACCATATGTACTGTCAGTGTAAAATCACTGTTGGAAAATGACTGAGCTACTGCATTCAGCATGGAATAAGAATCGAGTGACGATTTGCTGCTTTTCTCTTTTTTTTTTATATCACTGACACAAGTTGGACAATAGAAGCTATTTTAAGATGTTACCTTCAGCTCTGAAAAATTGTGAAATTGTATGTGTATTATTCAGTGTTTTTTCCGACATTTTAGACTAAAGCATTTATTAATTAGTTAGGGGAAAAGACGAAAGAAGATGAAAACTGACAGTAATCGTTAGGTGCAGGCCTACTGAGAGCTGTTCTGTCAGCAGATGGGGCTCATGTGTTGTTTTGTGTCCATTGCAGCATTCAGAAGGATCTGCAGTGAGGTCCAGAGAGGAGACCCTGCTCGTACAGCTGGCACCTGGAGCAGGCTCTCGTGCTGCACAGTACTGTAGAACTCATTTTAATGTACATTTCTAGGTTCAGATCAACCTTTTATCTAACTAGAGAAACAAAAGCAAAAATGTTTTTTTGTTTTTATGTCACCTTAACGTAAGGCGCACACACACTGTTAATGTTTTTATATATCCTGATTTAAGGCTGCATGAGATGCAATGATGTTTTTATTGTTTTAAAGTCAGTACTCAGTTTTGAGTTGTATGTTTTCATTTGAATATTTCTACTCTTTTCACTAGAGCAAATGGAAGGTATGGTTATTTTCTATGTTACGGATGCAAAACGAGCCTTTTATACCAACTACTTTTCTAAAAGTGAGTAACTTTGCAGTATTCTTGTCAGTCCACTGGTCATTTTAATAAAAAATGGCATTATCTAAATGATTTGCCATGTTTGTCTTTTTTATATATTCATGCAGTCTTTAACTGTTGGATGCTTGTTTCAGCTCTCACGACTCTACACCTCGGTGTCTTTTTAAGGAGGAAAATCAAACCAGCGTACATTTAAGGAAGGTGCACACACCTTTCAAGCAGCATGCTTGTCTGAAAGGTTGCTGCAGGTTAGCCTGATAGTGTGTGTGTTTAGCTGCTGTGTACCTGGTGTGATTCTCAACAGTGAGTGGGACTGTGGGGTCAGGTCCAGGTCAACTGTTTGCCCCTGAGGTGACCAGGGAGTCAGTCAGCTGATCTCATGTAATGTGCAGGTACCATTTCTGCAGCGTGGGGTCACCCTGAGGTCACTGGATCTTCATGAGGCATCATTGGCATACAATGTAAGTGAGAAATAGAAAGATTTATTACAACTTTTATCTAATCACTAATGTCCTTATTACTTATCTTCAGTGTCAGTCTTACAGTGCACTCTAGGATACAGGGATACAGACCTGCAGACAGGTCCTGGAAAGGTTTCAGGCAAGAGTTTAACACCTGTATTCTTCCAGGTCTGTAGTTGTTTGCATTTTGGTGTTGATTTGAACTACCCATATCTTCTTGGTCAAAGTCTATCCCAGTGTGTAACTTAACATCCAAAGTGTTTAAAAAAATAATGGGGTCAAAACATGAAAAATATGTCTTTGCTCTGATACTTTGAGAGTTCCTTACACTAAACTCCTTTTTTACCTTAAATACCCAAGGGTGCAGAGAGAGGTTATAGATTTTTTTATTTTTTTTTTAAATGCTTCAAAGGTATGCGTGAGCTGCCTCGTACATGATGCTTTTTGCAACAATCAAAGTGACCTGTTGGGGAACTCTCTTTGATGGCTGAGTTACACTTTGGGTGTTTTGTAGATCATGTTTTCGAGTAGTAACAGATTGTCCTGTAACTGAGCGGTCACAGGGTCAAGCCTCGCAGCATCAATGCCATCAACAGCAGAACTGGGAACAGCAATTGTTCCCAAAGGAACCAGATATGCCATCATCACCGCTGTGACAACACAGCTGAGAGCTGACCCAGTAATAAAGGGGGGGTGGGGGGTGGACTTAGAGAAACTGTGTGTTGAGGTGTAGAAGTGTTATTTCTATTGGTTTCCATCTGATTGATGCACACAAATACCAGAGGGGAATTTATGACCGTTTTAATCACTTTATTGTCAAGTGTTATGCAAGCAAAGCATCTTTTCTGCTTGAAGTTGTCCTTTTTTATTTTTTATTTTTTTATTGACATAACACCTTTGTACAAACCAGTTTTAAAAATATCAATAAACTGGGGCCTTTGAGGCTAACCTGGCAAAAAACCCATTATCAAATGTCATGGAGACGAACAAACATCTTTTAGAAAAAGATTTACAAATGAGATGTCACTACAAAATATCAAAGAAAAAAAAAAAAGTTGGTTGTCACACAAAATATTACCAAAAACATCTAAATTTGTTTGGTATCAACCTTTTCAACTTTAAACAATAGTAACTTTTTTGCTTTCTTCTTCTTTTGTTATTTATTTTTCTCCGAAAACACGTTATGGCGCAAAGAGAAGAAGAAACGAACAGCAATGGTCAGAGACGTAGAAAAAGAAAACAGAAGCACAAAGAGTAAAGAAGAGAGAAGCAGCACTACGGCAAAAAACCCAAACATGCTGTACACAACCTCAGAATCAACGCACACAAATTACAAGTCCAGCAAAAGGCAAATAGTACAAATCAAGGATAAATAATAAATTAGCCGTACACACTGGGGTCCTGTGTGTTAACATACTGGGAGGGGACGTTTTAAAACAACTGATAAATTCTATAAAATAAAAGTATATTTTAATTGAAAAAGAATGTACGCACTGAACTAACACAGAGCAACACCACCAGAAAACATCTCATAATATCCACACAGCTAAATAGCCTGACCCACTCCCACCCACAGCTCTTATCACTCTTAGCTTTACCTCTCTGTGCTGTGGCCTGCTCTCCATGTCACCCCCTAATAATGCAGGGGAGCTCTCCTCTTTCTCAATCCACCTAACTCTAACTGAAGTTCCCTCTGTACAACAGCTTGTGTTAAGGCAATTGTGGTACATCGGTCACGTAGCAGGGTTAGAGGTGGAGAGGGGTCGTCACCAGAGCACAGAAAGCTAAAAGCAACGTCGGTGACGGTGCCGCTGTCAGACGGAATTGTCGTTAAGTCTACCAGGTACCATCAGATGGTAAAGGATCGTATAAAAATGACAAACTCTCACTGGATAGACTGTGCAGCTGTGATGTTAAAGCTACCCTGTGGTATCTGCAAAGTATAACTGGCTTTGTTTCCGACGACAGCACTGCTTTCAGATGTTTTCCCTAATATTAGAGCGAACTGGCTTGTTTTATTAACAGAGAAAACTTCCCCTGACAATGTAAACATGGTTTCACTAGGATTGTCATTATAGTATTGCTTTCACTACACAAACAAAGTTGTAGAAAGCTAGATTGTTTTTCTCTATAGAAACCTTTTTTTCTAATGGCCACTGTGCCTCAATAGGAATGCATTATTTATAAATCTTTTAATATGTGCTTTTTTCTACTCTTTATTTTTTTGTTAGAATTATCCCCTCTCTTCTTCAGTTTATCCATTGACTGGTCTCAAAGGAATCAACAGCTGAATCTGATCTGAGGACTAAACCTGAACCATGAATAAAACTCAAATTAGGTAGATCCTCTCCATGACTGCATGGGAATACAAACACACACTCATTCATACAGGTCACGCATACACACACACACCATCCAAAGACTACCCCTGCTCTGTCACTGCTCTGCAACAGTCCTGTACCATGATTGACCCTCAGCACTGTCTGACAGGTATGAAACAGGAACACAACTTTGTGCATAGAGTTCGATTCTGTTGCGATTAGGAAAATGTCTCTCGATGTCGGATGGTTTAAAATTCCTCAGTTCCCCTTGTCTTGTGCTAATCTTGACACTAGTTACATTCCTTTCCCCACCAGGCATGGCATTATTATAGATTAATTTTATAAATGCCAAACTAATCTTTCATATGTTTAGGCAACATTTTTGTTATTATATGTGTTAGTTTTTTTAGATTGTGATGTTTATATTTTTCGGTTTCTGTTCATTGCATGATCCCGTCTCTTTTGAGTCCCTTTTCACGAGAGAACAACATTTTTAAAATGATGTCAAATTAAAAGTGAAAAAGAAAAGAAAAAGAAGCCACCCTTACAGTCCCTGCAAAGACTCCCAAAAAAACAGGAAGTCAGCCTTCCGCAAAGAAACAGGAGTCGGATGCCTATTCAAACTCCTCCTCTTCCTCCTCCTCTTCCTCCAGGTGATTAGAGGGGGTGGGTGTAGCGGGGTCAGAGTCACGTGAGAGGGTCGCCACAGCAACAATCTGAGGGGAGTCACCGAGGCCTTCAGGGGCGTCTTCCTCCATGTCATCAGTGGTGATGATTGCCACCGCAGCTCCACCCTTCTTGTTCTGGTGGGTCTTGATGTGCTTGGAGAGGTGGTCGCTGCGCATGAAGCGCTTGGAGCATTCGGGACACTCAAAACGCTTTTCTCCTAGTGGGGAGATGACCAAAGAAAAAAAAATCAACAAAGGACTTCAAGCGATCTGCTTTGGTTGGTGCCTTCTTGGAGCTCCGTTAGAGAATGGGCTAATTATTACTACTTTAACTAAATCCATGCGTAGCTGTTGGGCAAGAAATTATCTGAAAAAAGTGGTGGGTAAGTTGTAAATAACGAAAATAAGAAACCTAAATACTTTAAATAGGGGATCTGAAAGGAGTTTGGATTAGAGTTGAAACACTTAGTCGATTGAAAATAATCAGCAACTATTTTGTCATTTTTTTTAAGGCAAAAATTGTGAAAACATGCCGAACATTCTCTAGTTCCAACCTTGCTTGTCATATATCATCGTAAACTGAATATCTTTCAACCACACAGTTGAAGACGACATCTGTGGCTCTGGGAAGTTGTGATGGGCGTTTTTAAAACAATTTTTTGACATTTCATAGACTAAAATTAATTGATGATGAAAATAATCTTTAGTTGCAGCCCTAGTTTGTATTCAGTACTGGAATAGAATTCGATAAACTGCAATCAAACCTCAACCCTACCAACGTGACCCACGTGACCAGTCTATATCCCTGTATGTTTCCTACCTGTGTGTGTTCTCCGGTGTCTCTGGAGCTCGTCGCTCCTGGTGAACCTCTTGCCGCAAAAGATCCAGTTACAGACAAACGGCCTCTCGCCGGTGTGCCAGCGCAGGTGGGCCCTCAGATGGGACGTCTTGCCGTACACCTTCCCACAGCCCTCCATGTGGCAGATGTGCTGCTTCTTCTTTGTGGGGTCCCCGCTGTTTCTGCAACACACACTCCAGTTAAGCGTGAGCTGGAGGAGGTATGTGTGTGTTTAGTAAAAACTTTCAGGACTTAAAGGTCCAGTGTGTAGGATTTAGTGGCATCTAGTGGTGAAATTGCAGTTTGCAACCATTTGAATATTCTCGTCTCATCCCCCCCTTCCAAGCCTGTGGGAGAAACTACGGTGGCCGCAAAACTCAGGAACGGCCCGATCTAGAGCCAGTAGTTTGTTTGTCTGTTCTGGGCTACTGTAGAAACATGGCGGTGTAACATGGTGACCTCCGTGGAGGGGGCCTGCTCACTCTGTAGATAAAAACGGCTTATTCTAAGGTAATAGAAACAAAACGATTCTTATTTTCAGGTGATTGTACACTAATGAAACATACCTATAAATATTATATTCCATTTCTGCCAGTAGCTCCTCCTAAATGTTACATACTGGACCTTTAAATCAAATGGGATCACAGCTGGTCTGCACTGTGTCCAGAAGGTTTTATTTTTGATTACCCAGAAGTTATTTCCACACCCAGTGCTAAAATAAATGTAAAACAAGGTCTGTTTTCTAAAAGTGGCTTCTCTGTGAGTTTTAAAACAGGGATTCACTGATTATTCTAGCAAAGCTAACTACATTTGACTTGTCTCTGAATATTCTCAGTGTATGTTTTGGGTGCCAGCTCCTCATTGCAATGTGAAGTGCTGGGTGGTGAGAGGTCGATCTCTCACTTTAGGATGCATGCTGCACTGTGTTCTGACCATCTGTCCATCCAGTTGTCCCACCAAGACGTGACAGCCATCAATAATTTTGAAAGATATGTAAAGTTGAGCACATGTAGCTGTAGATTTTTTTTACTTCAACGGTGAAAACAGTTTCCTTGTAAATTGCTGTATAATGCACTATATTGATATTTTTCCATTAGATTTGTTGCAGCTTTTTAAAATGTAGTGTGTGTATTTAAAGTAAATATTTAGTTTGATTTCCCTCTAGACATCCCTTAAAACATAGACAAATGCAGTAATTCCCTACATGACTACATGTTGAACACCAGCTTTTCCTACTGCGCCTATGCATGTGTTTTGAATGTGTTTGTACCTTCCCTCTCCATCCCTGCAGTTTGGACAAGAGCAGGCAACACGACGGAGCCTCTTGCTGGGTGGTCCCTCCTGGTCCGAAGAACTCTGTACGGAGCCCAGCTGGTCTGGACTCATTGATGAGCCTGATGCCACGTTGCCAACAGTGACCGTCACGGGAGATGACTGAACTTTGACCCCATCCTGACCCTGTGGTTGACCTTATTGAAAATGACAAAATGTGTAAACTTACAAATCAAGAACTGTGGGGCAATCTGAAGAAAATATGAAATAGAGAAAGCTGAAAAAGCAAGATCCAAAATAGTCTTTGAGTACAGTGTCAGACGCACAATTTAACTGAGCTGGCAGGAAATCCTGGTATAGTCAACTTTGAAATGTAAATGCATGAAGTAGCGTACCACAAAACTGGAGATAGGAACAGAAAAGTCATTAGAGCTTGATATTTTCTCAATAACTAAAAATGCTTTCTCTACCCACCTCATTGCTTTAATGCTTTAACCTCATTTAGTTGATGGTAATGAAAGGATTAGTCACTACACATTCACAGGTACTCTTGGGGGGCCCTTACCCTGTAGACCAGTAATGGTGAGGGGAACACCCTGCACCTGAACCCCAGCAGTGCCCAGCCCTGCGATGCTGACCGTCTGTACCCCAGAACCTGGGTTGATCTGGGCTGCGCTCAGCGTCAGGGGAGCTCCACTCAGGGAGACCAGCCCTCCACTCCCCACTGTTGTCCCACCGGCCACCGGGGCCAGTGTCAGCTGCTGCGGCATGGCCGTCCCGAGGCCGCCCTGCAGGGAGACTCCACCGGGCAGCTGCAGTGTTTGCCAGGTGATCTGCCCAGAGGGGGACAGGGTCGGGGTACGAATAAGGACCTGTGCTGGGTTCTGGAAGGCCTGGATAGGCTGCAGGGTTTGTCCAGGGGCCAGCTGGAGGGTCTGAATGTGCTGAGGTTGCTGCTGGCCCTGGGCCTGACTCTGAGCCTGGGGCTGCAGCTGGATCTGCTGCACCAACTGGTGCCCCACCTGGCCCACGATCACCTGCTGGATGGTTCCTGCTGTATCTGTCTGGTTCTGCAGCCCGTTGGCCTGGTTCTGGATTTGAGAGTCTGCCTCACTGCTCTGCACTTGGGTGTCAGCTGGTCCACTCTCTGATCCAACAGAAACCATTTGTGTCCCATCAGACACGCTGTCACCTTCAGCTACAGTCACTGTCGAGCCAGTTGATGTTGTAGCAGGAGCTGCCCCAGACACTGCTGCTGTCATCAGCTGGCTGCCATTGGCAACAGAGAATGTGCCATCTGCTGATTGGATAAGCTGCACAGCCCCGCCCCCTCCAACATTATTTATCACAGGCAAAGCCAGGGTCATGCCACCAAGGTTTATGGGTACAGTGGTCATAACAGGAGTCTGGGAGCCCTGCAGAGTCTGCAGCTGCAGTGGGAAAGACTGCGCAGGGCGGATCTGCAGCGGGACCGTCTGATTGGCTGTACTTGTCAGGATGGCCTGCTGGTTGGCTGGCTGGAGGATAGCCTGGGTCTGGCTTGGACTCTGGGTCTGGATGAGCTGGACCTGCTCCGGTAGAGCCCCGATGGAGGCAGTCTGAGCTGGACTTATATGGATCTGCTGTCCATCTGCAGTCTGCAGGTGAGGGATGACCTGATACTGGACCCCGCCCCCGGCATTGGGCAGGTTCTGAACCTGGATGATCTGGAACTGTTGCTGATTGGCTGCAACGCTGTTGGTCCCACCTACTGATTTCACCTGCCCAACAGGAAAGAAGCAGTGATATAGTTAAGAGGACAAACAGTGACAGACAAGAAAAAAACATTTGCTCAAATCCTGCGTCCCCCACCTCCTTCACCTTGCGTCCGCCAGGTGAGCTGTCATTAGCCAAGGTGGTGGCCACCGTCACAGCAACAGGCTGATTGGTGTTCTCTTTGGCCATAGCAGGCGCTGTTGTAATGATCTGCCAGCCGTTCCCTGTGAACTGAGCTGGGACCAGTTCCAGCTGCTGGGGCACCAGGGCCTGACCTCCAGCTGTGTCCACCACTATCTGACCCTGGAGCTGACCTGCCTGCAGCTGGATGTGACCAGCCTGGACCTGGATCTGCTGGGCCCCCACGTGGGCCTGGGCCCCCTCCGTACCCCCCTGCCCTCCGATCTTACTGCAGGTGGCCGCTAGCAGAGCCAACGGAGAGGGCTGAGAGGAATCCTGGAGGAGACGGAGTAGGAGAGAGGGTGGAGGAGGGATGGAAGGGAGGGGCAGAGAGAGAAACGCTTAAACAGGAGTGACGAGGGAAGGAGGAGAAGCCAGTCAGGGTTAGAGACAGACGGAAACACACAGTAAGCACAAATACAAACAAGAAAGTACAACATGTAACCCAAAAGGGAATGGATGGGCAGGTATCGTTATTCCCACTCACACAGTAAACAATTTGAAATGAAGAGAGAGAGTAAAAGAGCTAGGGGTGGGGAAAACATGGTGCAGAAAAAAGAAACACAAAAAGCTGAGAGAAATAGAGAGAGCTGTCAGTGGAAGTGGGCGGTATTACAGGAAGCGAGTGGGTGGGCGTGTGAGAACCACATTTCTCTTTTCTCAGAACACTTGAAGAAAATGCCGCCTTCTCTCTCTCTCCTCCCTTTCAAAGGAACTAGGTCGCAGGCACATTTTTAATGCTATACACCTCTCAACCCTGCACAGAAACAGCCTAGATTCTGCAACAAATAACATAGCAACAAAGCTTGTCATACACGTTTAACAACTAAATATTCACTTAAGAATAAACTGCCTGGCCAAAATGAATCTCCAAGATGTATACAACCTATAAAAAGCAGCTAAAAATAGAAGTCTCACAGTCGTAGAGCCACATACCAACAAAGCAGGTCTTTAAAATAAATCCATGTGCAGAATTAGATCATTTTGACCCTAATTCAAACAGACAATTCAAAAGTACAGTGGTTGAAGTTTGACAGCGATATAAGCCTATTCAAGAAGCTCTGGGCTGGCTCTCAACAGGGCTGCACAGAAGCAGGAAGTGGAATTCACCAGAGATACGCCCCCAGAGGTGTCTGGCTGGCTGAGAGGGAGGGAGGGAGTACGTTTGTGGCCTACAGGCAAGGCAAAAGTAATGAACTATAATAAACTCTTATTTTTCTTCTTTTACCTGTGATCCAGAACTTTTCCCCTTTTTAGATGCTTTCCCTCCTTCAGTTCCAGATTCCTTCTTCGAGTCTGTAAAAACAAGAGCAAAAAGTGAGCTTATCCCCAGTTATAATATCACAACATGAGTATTTCCGAATAGCACAAAGTGCCGGCATAAGGCACAGTCAGGTAGATGCCAAGTGGCCTAAATAAAATCTGATCATAATGCAGATGTAGCATAACAAAGGTGATCAATAAAGGTAGAGGAGAAAACAGTAACCTCATCATCAATATCAAAGGGGCTTGCAGCCTCCTATCTGTCAGACAGAGAGGGGTGGAGGCGGGGAGGGGGAGGGTACCTACCACTCATAACGCATTAATATACCGAGAGGGAGAGGGTGTAGTTCACGGTAGAAGGCCGGCCGGGTACAGAGGCGGAGGACGGCCTATATGTTCGGCGCTGGGCCGTGGCGGATCTGCCCGTTTGACGAAACCACCCACCGGCCAGGAAGGGCGGTGCCAAGCGCAGGCACAACCAAGCAGCCCCGAATAACGGAAATAATGGAGAACACGGTGACCGTCCCCGGCCCGTCGGCCCCCTCGCAGCCCCGTCGTATGTCTCTTTTACCGGATAGACAGTTCATAAACGAGCAAATTAGCGCTTGTCAGAATGATATCCACAGAGAAGTTGGCAGTGTGTGAGCGTAGAGGCCCACCCACTTCCATTTAAGCATCAGGACAACACCCTCTCCGCTGCTCCTGCCTGTCGCTGCCGTTTCTCTCGCCGCACGACGCGGGGACGCCTCGTCGCCGTCCGTTGTGCACCGAAAACAAACCGTCACCAGTATTTGTTTTTTACGCGTATTCCCTTTTTTTCGTGCACAATTGATTTTTTTTAAGGGGGAGATACGGGGAGATAGCTGTGGCTTTTGTGGGCGGACGTGCTCCTCCCACATATTCAGATTGGACGACGGCGCTCGGCGTGCGAGGGTCGAGATGGGAGTTGTATTTTGGTGAGGCCTCGCCTTCTCGAATTGGATTGGGTGACCGGGACTACAACTCCCATGATGCTCCGGCGCGTCGGGCTGGTTGGAGCGGCGGCGTTGGTAGTCATGTTGGTGTGAGAGCGAGCGAGAGGGAAGGGCGGTGACTTCTGTGTTGTGGGGGGTTGGGCGAACGGGAAAGGGAGGCGTTTGTGTGCGTGTGTTTGTTTCCACCCGCTGTGCACGGCGGTGTCACAGGGTGACAGCCCTGCTGAAAAAAAACAGAAGAAGCGAAAGCAGTGGCACTAAAGTATCATTTAGTTCGAATAACTATGTGAAGCAATTTGTAAATAGTAAAGTGTCACAATGTAACAATGTTGCCTCTATGCTGAAATACTTTTATTTATTTGCCCCTAATATATTTTCCCTCATCAGTCCTTGTTCCACTTTGAGGCTTATATGGTAGAAAACAGTACTTGACAGTGCACTGGTATAGGGTTGAAACCAATTCGTCTACTAAAGGTCATTAGTAGTAACTGTCAGCTATTTTGAGGATAGATCAATTTATCAAATACAAATGCCAAATTTGTTTGCTGGTTCCATCTACTCAAATGTGAGGATGTGCTGCCTTTTTCAGTTTTATTTCATTGTAAATTGACTAACTTTGTATTTTGAATTGTTAGTTCAGCAAAAAAAAGTGAATTGAAGACATCAAAACAGGAAACCGGTTTTTGAGATATGGATGAGGGCTTAAAATAGTAGTCAGTGTATCAATTAGTCATTTTTTTATATTTTTTAAGCAAAATGCCAAACATATTTACTGGTTCCAGTTTGAATATTGTAAATAAATTTGAATATTTTCTAGTTTTCTTTCTATATGATATTAAACTGAATACCTTTTTAGTTTTGGACATTTGTCTGGACAAAACAAGACATTGGATAAAATTAACTTGGGCTTTGTGAAATTGTGATGGTCTACTTTTCACTATTATCTGACATTTTATAATTTAAATGATTCATGTAAAAAAAAAATAAAAATCAACATAAAAAGTAACCTTCCCCCAAAAATATTTGGCTATAAGCTTTGCTACTACTGTTCAATAAATGCATTTGGAGAGGATTCAGGCCAAGGGCTACATCATGGCCATTTAGCAGGAGAAGAGCAGCAGAGAACATAACTGATAAAATTCATTTGTTGCAGTTGCAGCAATCACACAGAGAAGTTTCTTGTTTCTGTACCAGTCTGGAACAGAAGTCATGCTTTCCACCCACGCGCTGAAACCTCCTTCAATCTCCCAAAGGGAAATTATGTGTTCGATTCATCTCGACACCCAGAGCTACATGTTGACGTAGTAGGCCTGTACGGTACCCGGCAGGGCTTTCTGCTGCCCAGTTTGTCCTCTCCTTCAGAGAAACCCTCCCTGAGCGAGGAGTGACTTTAGCCAAGTGGAGTCACAGCCTTGGTTCAGCGAGCAGAAAACATCATTAGCGGGCAGCAAACTGAGGATATGCCCCTGGCACACAAGGGAAATATTTAGGCTTATAGGCTGTTGGCCAAAGCAATACTCTGTCTCACTAGGATGCACCCAGTCACATTAACACTCAGTCAAGTTGTTCAGTACTGATATAGATTTTAAAGAATGTTCTGTAATACCTCAAAATACAGGAAAATGAGAAATTTGAGTTCCAATTTTGTGATTTCAAAATGTTTAGGCTTTTTAATAACCAACATGGAACTTGATACAAAAATGATAGGATATCAACATGTATGGATATTTTTTTTCGTGTGGCCTTATTGACGAGTGTTATCCTGCTGAGACATTTCTTATCAAGACTTAATGAGTTTAAAAACTGACTTTTCAGAGGCTTGAAGACAAATAACTGTATTGAACATTTCAGCTACTCTACTCTTGTGGTTAATTTTTGGTCATGAGACTGCTCTAAGCATGTTCTCACAGTATAACCACACACACACACACACACCTGGGGTGGCCCAGAAATATACACGCACACATGCACTGTAATTACTGCGGAAGCCAAGTGCCTTGTTCCCGCCCCCTGGGCCACTCGGCAGGGCGTTGCTAGGCAACGAGGTCTGGTCTGAAGAAGGATTGTTGTCTGTGTGAGAGAGAGCATGTATGATGGTGGTGATGGAAGAGCCTGTGGGACAGAGAAGGCTGTCATCTGTTATAGATAACTTAAATCGCACATGAGAAAGCTCATTTCCAATATTCAGTGCTATAAGAGTGTATGTTTGTAGTGAGGAATTTACTCACAACAGCATTAATCCTCTGTAAAGTTACATTTAACCTTTAATGATCATACTGATAACAAAGGTCCTTGAGGGGCTCAATTTAGGATCCGCAAAAGCTGAAATATAAATAGCCAATAAATGAATATTCACGCAATGTGAAGAAAGTGAGTGGTTGGAATATGTGTTTTCCAGCTGCTGTCGCTAGATGGCGCCATATGCCAGCTGGGGATTCGCGGTTGTTAACATAGACTGTATACTCACATCTGCAAATTTCTCAGTGGTATCGGAAGTATTCAGATCTTTAATTATGTAAAAGTAGAAATACAACAACCTAACACTACTTTGTTGCAAGTAAAAGTTTAGCATTGCAAGTATGAGACAAAACATTTACTAAAAGTTTCAAAGTAAAAGTACTTATGCAGAATTTTATTATATAGTCTATTTTATATTATTGCATTATTATTACTAATTCATTAATATGCAAGCAGCATGGTAATGTTGCAGCTCATCAAGGTGGTGCAAATTTTTTAATAATAGTGTAATATATACACTGTTTGGTAGTTGCATCCATAACAGTGCATAATATTTTATACGCTGCATCTTACGTTTTGTATGTTAAGTCTTAAGTTGTAAAGTAACAATTGGTGTCAATATTTCCCTCTAAAATGTAGTCAAGTATGAAGTAGCTTTAAATGAAAATTCTCAAGTTACCTAAAAATGGTACATATGTACTTGAGTCAATGTGTTTTTAGTCATTTTTACTACTAACCTTACTGCATATTTCAAAATAAAATAATATTTAAATGAACTCCGTTTAAGCTGCTTCTCTTGATAACTGATAAACTAAATAGCTTCCCTCTCCCTTCTTTGATTCAAAGTCATACTTCTATGGTATGTGTGGTTTTTAATTAGCCTAACACTGCAATGACCTTAGAAGACTTCATGGCTCCTTCATGTTCATAAAAGCAGAAATATACGTACAGTATATATTTCTTTTGGCTTCAATGCACCCTGTTAGGTTTGGAAGTACTCTACATGAATGACAAATCTATTGAGCTAGCATAAAACAACAACTAAAACTTAGTGTGGAAACAAATCTGCCAAGCAAGCTTCAAAAATGTGCAAGAACAAATGTAGAGAGAGCAAATTAAGCCAGAATTTTGAGCATTTTAGATGTTTTCAGCCCACAAGAAAAACTGTGTGACTAGTTTTTAGCAAGGAGGTAGGGTTTACTTGCTATCTATAAAGCTTTGCACTCTCAGTTTTGGCAGTTTGTATTTCTTACATGCAAACTCCAACTGGGAGAAGAGCAAAATGCCTTGGATTTGACTGTGAAAGTTAAGTGTCATCCTGATGTGTTAAGTAGCCAGAATCAGCTGAAATAAATAGCTGGAGAAAAATATGACATTTCAAAGCACATTTCAAAGTGAACATGCAAATGAGCTGATGTAAGTATTTTTGCATGTTCTACAATCTTAACATAAAGATTGATCAAAGTTGGATTTTGTTTTGTCCCCATTCAATAATTGTTTTGTTTTTTTTAAATTGTTAATAAAATTCCTTGTCGGCCCAAATGAAAGAAGGAAAAACAGATATCATAGTAATTGTCCAGACATCAACATTGTACTTCAGACACAATGCTGCAACTCTAAGTGACAGAAAATCCTTTCACACAGCTCTGATGGATTTTATGTAACTTGGAGGTGATTGCAATGTCCACCTCAAGGGCGTGTGTGTGCACACAGGAACTCCAGGTTGAAATGATGCATCTACGCATGAGTTTGCTGGCATGTGTGACTGCATGCTTGCGTGCAGTTGTTGTGCGTCCCCAAGCTTTCAACACACACACACACACACACACACAAACGTGTACATGTACACGTAGGTGTACATTTGGCACACACTGGCTCGGCGTCAGGATGTCTCCCTTTCCTAAATGTTAGGTTGTAAAGACAGAGAGATTTATGACTTCTAACATGAGTTAATGTTTTGGCAGATGCCTCTGTTGTTCATGCCACCTTTGTGTGTGTCTGTGAGATAACAGACATGTTTCACAAAACTTTAACAAGCTTCAAGCCAGGATTATAGATAGATAGATTGATTGATAGAGTATATAGTCATTCTGTACTTATCCTACAGTGCCAGTAAACGTGAATGAGAGCAGGTGATGTCATTGCATTGCTATGCCTCATCATCATAACTTCCTACTGGTATTAAAAAAAAAAACAGATGCACACACACACATGATTCAAGGATGGCTGGTGAAACTGTAGCTGTGGATTTTAATTATTTCTCCACATTCTATCCATGAAGTATGAACACAGTAACCTGAAGAGATGTATCCTGGCGTGATAGATCTTTTTTTATTCCTGGAAACATGACACATCACATTACACTGAAGTGGACTTGCATGAAGCTCTGTGAAAGTTGGTGTCTCACTTTAATGATAGTTGAATGATTGATGCATCCTGCTGTCTGGAGTAAGTGGAAAACAACCGGTGTATCTCAGAGGGCATGGTGCCAGTTCAGTGTGTGGACGGGACATGTGTCTAACCCACAATGAGAAACACTTTTGTCATGGTGAGGTTTTTTCTCTATGGCTGTTTTTTTTTTGTAGCACACATGCTACAGTAGCATTTCACAGAGTGTATCGCTTGTTTTTGCCATTTGCCACTTTCACTGACCTTTCTGGCTTGTGATCCCTTGAAACAAGAGTGCTTTGGCTCTTCCAATCTGTGCAACATAGATGTGAAGGATAACTTATTAACTGTCCTGACAGTTATTTTCCAAACAGTGAAAACTGTTTTGTGACATCAGATGCTGGTTGTCACACCCTCCATAATGTTATGTCTTTGTTGGGCATGTTACAAGACTCTCTCACAAGGCTGACAGGTTTTTGTGTCTGTAAAAGTAAATAACAATGCTTTCAGTTAGTTAGTGTGTGTGGGTGTGTGTAAACGGGTGTGTCTGCACAGTACAAATGTGGCAGAGTCTCTCAGTGCCCAAAACATTTGTCAAATATGATTTATTGTCTATGAATTGTTAATGCTTGAAAATAAGTATATCTGGTCCAGAGTGTGTGTTTTTGAGGGGCGTGCCCGTCTAAACTCAGGAGTGAAGTGTTTCTGAAGGAATTCTTTTGCAAATTACCCAGAACACCAGAGTGCAGAGCGGAATGTTAACCACGGTAGTCATGGTAGCGACAAGAGAAACAGCCTATCGGTGGCTGGATAGCAACACATCACACAAGCTGACCATCAACTCGGACAGAAAATGAAACTCTTCTCCAATAAGAAAATCCCTCCTTTTCACTCATCTTGATCAGTTCTTTCACTTTAGTTCCAACAAATCTTGCAACTTATTAGATTTGAACACTCAAAAGATCCTGATCAGCAGATCAAAATCCATGCAGTATCCCTCTGACAAACACAAAGCACTATCTGAAGGCATGAGTGCTATTCGTCTGTCTTTGTGAACTGTGAATATGTATATTGTATTCAGATGAGATGAGGTTTCTACAGGATAACAATACGGCTTTTAAATACTGCATGATTTGAAATTCATCAATAAGTGTAGCCTACCTCATCTGTATTTTTGCCCTTTGAAACGAACCCTTACCTGTGAACATGTACTGTATAATGTATCTTAAAGCTGCAATCCATTAAAGCTGAAATGAGTAGTTGATTAATCTATACTCAATATCTTTGAGTTTTAAACTATTGGTTGCACTTAACACGCAATTCAAGGTAATGCCTTAGCCTATGTCCCACAACATACAGTGTAATTCTTCTCCATTTACAGTATAATTTTTTGTACTAACGATGTACTAGTACAATATGTACCGATACATACATGTAAATACAAGGTAACAAGATGTGACGTTAGGGAATAAGGGGATATAATGTTGGAATTTATAATGTAGGTATTTTATAACTACTGGGTACCTGTTCTGTTATTACTAGTTACAGTAGGCTACCTGCTGAGTGACAATCTGGCATTCAGGAGGAATTTAATGAGAACCTACACTGTTAGTATTTTGAACTACTGGGTACCCATTCTAATATGAGCATGGCCATCCTTGAAAGCCGCACACTGGTCACAAGTGTGTGGCAGCTGGGTCTTCCATGGAGCTGTTATTTACTCTATAGAGATGTTTTGGTATTTGGTTTCTGCTTGGTCTTTCATAACAACAATGAACAGCGCTCTATGTAACAACAGTGTCAATCCACATAAACCTGTACTACCTCAGGCTTCTCAAGACCCTGTAAGTACAATGTTGTACCTATACAGTAACCTATAGGCTAAAGGCCTACAGTATGTTTCCGACAATACTCTTTTCGGTGGACCTCTCTTTGTTCCAAAGTAAAAACACAAATGTACTCCTGTACAAGTTATTTAGGAATTATGTATCTATCTATCTATCTTGTTCCCTTGTACCTATATGTACAGTATGTTGCGTTGCGGGCCATGATCTTAAGCAGTACCCAATTTAAATATGGGTTTGAGAAAATTGTGATGTACATTTTTCAGTATTTTCTGACATTCTATGGACCAAACCATGAATCAATCCAGACTTTTTTGGCAGATCTATGAAAAATGTAAATATAGTTGTAGCCTTGCCATCCATGCTTAAATCAATTCACATTATTTGCATTCAAGGTACAATTATGACATTAAGACTCAGCACAGCAGCAACTCTTTTTTCGTTGACATATACAGTTAGTTATGAGTGAGTGTGAAATATTGACTAACAAGAGATAATGTCTTTGAATGACATATGTAGGTCAATTACATGTTGAGCTGCTGCACTAGTGTGCGTGTAAACACTACTCAAAGGACTTCAAATTCTAACAAACTTTATTGCTCTGTCTCCAACTCTTTGTTCTAAAAGTGAGGTCAAGAGCTGAACTTAATTACAAGTCCTGCGACTCAGAAGACCCGGATAAGCGAAAAGAAGATGGATGGATGGATGGAGTCAGAAGACACCTTCAAAGAGTCTGAATGACCAGAATGTGCAGAATGTCTATGTTAGCAACAACTGCAGGTATTTACTATATGCTCTCAGGCTACTGTGGACCTGTCACTATTCATCTATGCTGCTGTGTGCATGTGCTTATGCTTTTTGCACATCTATGTGTTCATACAGCAGATCAGGTACCTTCCCTCTTCTCTTCTCCACACACACATGCATAGATGACATTGGAGACAATACACATGCACCAAAAAAGAGGGGAAGTCAACCTGTGGTTGTGATATGACCCCAGTGGTTGAAAGGTCACAACAAAGAGCTCCTGAGGATAGGAGATGAGATGCCCTGCGATGTAGCAGCATTAAGGGAGAGATAGGAGCAAAACCTTAAATTGAACCCGAACTCTTGAGTTGAACTGATTCCATAAACCCGGCATTAAGCTCAAGTTTTAAATGTAGTTGAGTTGATGTATAATGATTGGTTCTGATGTTGGCAATTAAGGCAGTAAAATGCTTATTTACACTTTGACATTATTCAAATTGGAGGTTGCAAAAACAAATTTCAATCAGTTGGCTGTATTCTGCAAGAATAAAAAATGAACATTATAGTTCAAGACACTGAAACCTTCCCTCTTTGTTTATGAGGTGCGAGTGTGCACACAAGTTATTGAGAAATGCATTGAAAAGGAAATGTGCTCTCTATTATCTCAGTTGTTTCACCGTGATAATTTCATAGCTCAAATGCAACTGAAGTCAAAGACGCAGAATTAAGCTGAATTGAAAGACCATTAAAGAGGATGGGGCCCATGCTGTGCTTTCAGACAGTGAGCAAGCATGTGTTTAAACAGTCTCTTTGAAGCTAAATGTGAAATGATTAAGTCCGCTTAGAAGTCTGTGCTGGTCTTCAGTATGGGTTTGTGTGTGTGTGCGTGTGTGTGTGTGTGTGCGTGTGTGTGTGTGTGTGCATGGACCTCTTTGAAGATGGTACTCTCGTATGAGTTCATGAAGACCTTTACAGTGCTAAGTGGAGGGTGTAGCACACCATAAAGATCCAAGATAAGTGTGTAAATGTGTGTGCGTAGTTCAGTGCAGGACCTGACATGACTTGCAGGCCTGGTAGAGCTGACGCCAGCCCCTTGTTTCTGGCTGTCTGTGTATGTCCTGAATGACAGCCCAGAGGCAGTGCATGTGTGTGGTTAGGTGGGAAAAGAAGCGTTTCATGTTTGACGGGAACCATCAATAAAACAGCAACCATGAAATCACCCCCAAAACCACCTGAACCTGGTCCGAGAAACTGTGAGGGAATTTATGTGAGAGAGAAAGAGAGAGAGCGAGGGAGAGACTGAAGGAGAGGATGTGTATTGACCTGCGTTCTTTTCTCTAATCTCTTTCACGCCTCCATCCACCCTACCCTGATGGATGACCACTTAAAGCAGGATTTGTGTGTGTTTGTGCAGAGTTGGTGTGAGTGTAAATATGTGATTGTCACATGCTAAGGTGATATGTTCGATTTAAGCTCCACTCTATAAAGTGTACACATTTTTGGTCAAATCTGGCGGTGTTTTGCATTTCTTTGTGGAATAAATTAACAATTTGTTGCACGGCAATTAGCATGAAAAAGCAAGCAGCTTTTTTCCAGTCAATTTAACATCAAGCCATCCCTCAGTGCTTTTCTTAACCCCCTTTCTTCTTCTGCTCCCTCAGTCCCCAAATTTTATGGCAGGCATTGTGGCGAGGTGAAGCGCAATGAGTGGGAGGAGCACTAGTTAACCAGGAACATAGCATGAATAGTGTTTGTGTGTGTGTGTGTGTGTGTGTGTGTGTGTGTGTGTGTGGTTGGTTGTATGTATTTATGCATCTATATGCATGTGCATGGCTGGGTGTTATTGCATGGGTTTGTGCTAAAAAGCGCTTTGGTTCACATAGAATAAGTCACCGTAACCCTGTTCACAGACCACACATAAAAAAATAAGTACACATACATAGTTAGGTAGAAAAAGAAACATTTTCTGAGGGAAATTTATGTGGGCTCCTTTCCACTGAAAAATTGCAATGGAAACATTTAAACCTTCTCAAATGTCTGAAAATAAGATAAGACAAGACAAAGTACAAGAACTGATGTAACTTTAAAAAATCTATAATACTATGTATACATAGTGTACTGCATATATGTACAGTATATAGGAGTCACAGTTGAAGTTAAATAACTTCCATACAGTTAAGAGTTGAAGTGGTGTCAATCGAAGTGTAAGCACTGAAAGGATTTTAAGTGTTAGCAATGAAATTGTTGATATGCCAGTTATGGGTTAGTTGCTGAAATTAGCACTAAGAAGACTTGAACTGTTATTTGAAATGCCAGTTGACATATAAGTGTTGAAAGTAGTTGAGATTGTAGTTCAAGTGGAAGCACTGGAGGTAATTGTGTTTGCACACAAAACAGCTGAAGTTTACATGCAAGCACTGATAGTGGTTGATATGTAAGTAATTGTGTACTGTCAGCTGAAGCTTTAAACAACAGCTACAGGGATTTCCAGGGGTCTACTTTCTCTGTTTAGTTTCAGGTGTACTAAAAGACAAATGTTTGGGATGATATCTGTTGCAACAAAGTTTTTTGGAAAACTTTACAAAGCTTGCACGTCATCTTCACCGTTCTTGCCAGAAGCCACATTTTCCAAATCTCTACAACAGAGGGGGGTGAGTAAAATGACCAATAGTCATTATAAAGAGAAATATGAGAGCAAAACCCTCGCTGACAAATAATGGAATTTCCCTTTAAAAATCACACTTAGACACACAAACACACATTTAAATCCACACACAGTTGGCTGCCATGGCTGGCTGTCCTCATGGGAAGCAAAGGGAGAAAAGACCCCACCAACAGGCCCTACTCAATCACTACTTGCCTCAGACAGACAGATGGACTGCTGGCCCATGAGACACATAAGCACACAGACACAGATACACACACACACAAACACGTGCACACACACATACACCTCGAAGATGACCTAGACCCCCCACGCTGAGGTAACAGTGATCAGATGCATCAAGTCCATCTATCAAGACTGAAAGTGAAAAATGACGTGTGGAAGTGTATGATTATGCTCCTGGGCTTCTACACATCAATCAACGGACACGCACCCACACAACCACACCTTAAACACAGAGAAGACGCAGAACTTGAAAAATGAACAAGAGTAAATTAATCTCCTTGTCTGACAAGTGTGTGTGTGTGTGTTGGTGAAGAGCAGAAAGAAGGATGAACGGTGTTATTGGTGAAGAGAACAGGGATCACGGTCACAGCAGGATTTAATCAAGGAGAGAGTGAGAGCTGGTTTGTGTATGTGAAAGTGAGAGTAGTGAGGCTTATCTGAGTGCTCTTCACTAGTTGTTTCTGAGGAACATCACCAGCTTCAGTTGAGGAAAGAAATTCTTACAGAGGCTTTAAAAGATTTTAGGGGGAATCAAAACATGTGTGACGTGTGGAATCAGCAGCCTTTCTCTTCTTATGTCTTCATCTTCTTCTCTCCCTCTCATCACCCTTCCTCCGTGGAGTGCGAAACATGGCACTATTGGAGTTCGTAATTCAGAAATGGTGATGTGTGTGTGTGTTGGATGTGTCTGAATTTGTGAGTCAGAGCCAGCTGTGGCAAATAGACCATAATAACAGACTTTAAATGCCGCATCCATTCCTATTCATCATGTTAACCCCTACAACAGTCACTACATGCTACATAAAAAAGTGCTACTGTTTCCTCTGTTCTCGTCTTTGTAGTATAGGAAAACTCAAATAGGTTTTTTCCCCCAAATAAAAAAAAGAACTTAAGAGTTAACTTCCAAAGTGGGATTTTCATTCTGACAAAGAATAATTCTCTCCTTTTAAAACCATTTAGTATCAATCATTTATTGTATTTTTTCTGATGAATAACTTTGGATAACTTCCTTCTAAAATGTACCACAACATAAATGTTTAGAGCAATAGTTTGACAGTTTGTAAAATTCACTTTCTTGAGTTGGATGAGAAGATTGATATCACTTTCATAATTGTCTGTTAGACATAAGGCTATTGCCAGCTGCTCATTAGCTTAGCCTAGCATAAAGACTGGACGCAGGGGGAAATAGCTAGCCTGGCTATACAGTATATCTCATTTGTTTAATCTGTTATAAACCAGAGTGAAAAGAACAACAATTTTTATTGGAAGTTAGGTGCCGGACTATTTCTTTCACTGAGAGCAGTAACTTGCTGGAGTCTCTGCTTGTTGCCTGGTAACCTGATGGTGACTACAGCACTCGAAGAAGTCACATAAGACATCTTTATATATTACATAATGAGTTGTAAAGGAACATAGTGTGTTTGCAAGTTTTAGCTCCTTAACTAGTAAGTGAGTAAGTAGGTAAGTAAGTATATTTATATAACCCTTTTCAAAAGCAGAATGTCACATGTGATTCACAATAACAAAAATAATGATAATAAGGCAACAGACATAAAACACAGACTTAAGAAGAGTAAAAATACCAAACTACAAATCATGTGTGTGTTCTTGTGTGGACCAGTTTAAAATATATGTTTCAGAATGTCAGATGTACTTCTCTTACTGACATGCAGCCATTGGTTTCTATTCCTCTCTGTTGGGTATAAATACTCAGCAGAAACTTGAATTGTGTAACCTGTTACACCTCACATCAAATCTGCAATAATTTTTGTCAATGCCACATGATAATTGCATGGTGATGCAGTTTCAGTGCAGATTGATTGGAAAAGACTGTGCTGCATTACATCAAATACAACACAACAATAATACAACTGGACTTGAAATGTCAAACGTTTCAGGTCTGTCAAGTCTGCTAATTAAATTTCAAATTATACAGAAATAACGGAAACAGTGCCTGTGTGGAATGGTAAAAAAATACATTTAGATTTCTAAAACAAAGCAACAAAAGTGGTTAGCTGTAATGTAACATATATGTGATTTGTAGTAAATTACCAAAAAACTTAAAACCCTGATATGGCCTTTAAATGTCTTTTTGTTGTCATGCAGGTCGGATGCCATGAAAATATCGGCTGTGTCGAGCAGAGCAGATGTTAATGAAAGCTAAGTGACTGACTGAATAATCATAGCAGGTGATAGAACAGATGTCACAGCACAAAGATTGTTGTTGTTAGATGTGATCAAATGCAAAACTTTATTCTGAACTTTGGAAGATTTAAAGCCACAGTCTTGACTCACTCTCTCTCTTTTTGCTTGTATCTATTTCATTAATAAAAGTAGAATATTCCTCATTCCAGTGGAGACCTCATGGCAACTACGGGTTTAGCAAAAGAGGAGATAACACGCTGTCTAAGAGGCAACTATGGAAATTCAACAGGGTACAGCATGAGTGGATAAAAGCTATTGATCTGCAATCAACTCACACACGCCCCGCTTGAAATAAAGCCACCTCACAAACGTCAACAGCATTTGAAGAAATCAATGAAGACTCCTCCTTCAGATGCATCTCATTAATATGTTGGCGCGCAGAACAGCTGCTCAGCATAAATCAGCAACGTGACTGTCAGTAGTTAACAGAGACAAGACGAAAGTTGATGGAGGAGCATAGAAACTCATAACGCAAGCAGCTACGGCGAAGACGCTTGTTAAAAAGATGCCACTTTGCAGCACGAGCGTGTGTGTGTGTGTGTGTGTGTGTGTGTGTGTGTGTGTGTGTGTGTGTGTGTGTGTGTGTGTGTGTGTGTGTGTGTGTGTGTGTGTGTGTGTGTGTGTGTGTGTGTGTGTGTGTGTGTGTGTGTG
>CM022477.1:15314793-15325954 GCA_011952105.1 Coreoperca whiteheadi
GGGGGGAGACGTGTGTGTGTGTGTGTGTGTGTGTGTGTGTGTGTGTGTGTGTGTGTGTGTGTGTGTGTGTGTGTGTGTGTGTGTGTGTGTGTGTGTGTGTGTGTGTGTGTGTGTGTGTGTGTGTGTGTGTGAATGAGAGCTTTTCATCCACTTCAGTTACTAATCACAGTCTCATTCTCTCTCTCCCTGCATAATTCACCCTCTCGCCTTTATAAATCTTTCTTCTCTCTCCACCTCTTCCTCTCTTTCTGAGGGCAGAGACAGCAGATGTGTTGGCAGGTTAAATGACCTCTGTGATGTATGACTTAACAAACCCCAGGCATCCATCAACCCTAACCTAAGTGGGTGTGTGTGTGTGTGTGTGTGTCTGTGTGTGGAACAAAGAGAGAGGTGCTACTCATAAAGTGCAAATTCATTTCACCTTCAGCCCAAACTCGTGCCTAGCAAACACACACCAGAGACCTCTCCTCACCCATGAATCCATCCTCCTCCTTCTTTTCCCCTCATTTCATGAATGAGTGTAGATGTGCTGTATACATGAATGTCAATGAAGCGCTTCAATAGTGTAATGCCATTGGCCAGGATTCCCTCAATCTGCAGCATAGTTAGACTGATGAGAGATGCCCTTTCTGACCCTCCTGTGTGTGTGTGTGTGTGTGTGAGCGAGAGAGAGAGAGAGAGAGAGACACACACACACAAAAATTAGGCCAACGTCTATAGATTTTGAGAGAGATTGGCAAAACAGCTCTTGGCTGAAAAATATGAATTTGCATGCCCCAACCAAAGAGATGCAGGGAGTTTATGTGTGTGTGTGTTTGCATGAAAAAAGGGGGGTTGCAGTACTTATTGATCCTTTATTGTAAGTGCAGATGAAAGGGGCTCTTGTAAATTGCTTATGTGAAAGTTTTCATCCCAGCAACCCGAACACGTTTCCCCTGCTCTGCTGCAACAGTCGTCTATCAGCCTCGTGCTGACAGACGGCGGACGTGCCCTCTCCATGCAGTAATTACAGGAAGCCAAGGAGGAGCTGCTCCAGGCACATCCTGGCACACGGCTCACCTGGATGACTTTTTTACTCTTAATTTGTTTAAAGGGCATCAAAAGACAAATTCAGGTGAGTCTGTCAGAGATACTCCTCCGTGGCAAGAGATTTAAAGGTAAATAAAAAGATGGGTATTTATCATGAGACATCACAACCATGTAAAAGTTACAACACCCCTTTATACTCGGACATATTTTGTGATTTCTAAAGTTTAAGAGTATCACTTTGCATTCTTAGATCAGCAAAATGTCAAGGCAACCACAAACAGGAAAGGGAAAGAGCAGAGGCCTCACGATATTCATTTAACTATAGAATAAAGATGGAAAAGAGAAATGTGAAGGCAACGACAGACAGAGAGGATGTTTCAGTCAGTTTTAGAGCACATGAAAATATTTTTTTCAAATCACTTTTGAAGTTTGAGCAGTGTCAAACTAATAGGAGGAGGCATGAATCTTCACACCAAGCAGCTACATCATTGTCACAAATGCACCACAGGACTGCGCAGAATCTGGAACCTATTTGCTTTTTTTTCTTTATTGAACACAAATCGATTGGCCCCTGGTTGTGATGAATATTTTTTGTCACGTTTAGCAGCTTGTCTTTTGACTCTCTGATTCTTCTGCTAATTGTCTCAGCAGGGCAGCTGACCAAGATGGCGGCCCTGCCCTCTGGATCACTGTGACTATACTCCACCAACAAAAGAGGAGTTGAGGAAAACACCAAGGGGAAATAAAATACTCCACTCATCCCTCTCCTCAGGAAGTCCCAGATCTTTATTTCACTCTTTTCTCTCTGCTCTTTCTGTCTCAGTGCCCACAAAGCGATTGGAAAGCACACGACAATCTTTTTTTGTTAACGTTCGATGGCGCGTGATAATGTGGTCATTATCATCGCTAAAGGAACAGGTTGGGGCTCAGACAGGGTTTCATTGGGGGCCTTTAAAGCACATACAAACACACACACACACACGCACACACACTTTCAGTGTGGGAAAAGAATGCATCTAAAAGAGGGACAGCTGTTTGGGTGGCTCGTGAGGATGGCAAGACGGCCTACTGTAAACTCCACCTGTGCATACAGCCATGCCTCAGGCTGCGGGGGAAAGCAGGGGCCTGCAGCTTGGGACCCTGTGATTTTGTCTGGTCCACTGCAGGGCCTCCCAAAATTACACTTAAATTCGACTACATTTTAATGTGATTTTGTCATAAGGAATTCTCATAACTGACTTTTAAAAACCTTTTCTTAATCTCCAAATTCAAATGTACAGATAGGGTAATAATTACAGTGGACAGCGCTGCCCTACAGAAGCAGGGTAGAAGTAGTAAAGTTGAATGAAGGGGGTTTAAAGTTTTCCTGCTGACTGGCAAACTGCGTGACAGATATATAAAGTTTGTAATGTCTTAATTTTATACCTTTTTAGGCTGATTATTTTACCCAAAGAAATCACTTCCATAACATAATACACTAATACTACTAATGAAGATACTGCACTCTGTCTTGGATGCAAGTTGAAAATGCAGCATCTACAAACAAAATGTTCTTGTATATAAACTGTATATCTGACATTAGCGGAACCTCATATGCCTTCTTGTAGCCGCTATAAATAACGTAGAATAAAGTGCATGACCTACACTCTTACCCACCTTTATAAAATTTGAAACATATGTCCTAAAACATTTTAAAGAATAGACTGTTTGATAAATCTCTGATGGAGTGAATTGTTTGTCTTTGAATAGCATCACCAAAATTAATCTTGCTCACTATTAATCACCTGGTGGATATGGTGGGTTGTTGTTGTGTGTGTGTGTGTGGTGTGGGGGGGGGGGGTTGAAATGTGATTAACTTTTCCATCTATGTGTGTCCGGCTGACTTCATTCAGACTGGTCATAGAACAAGAGAGGTGTAAAAAGGGCAGGGAAGCAGTTAATACCAAACAAATGAAGGAAATGGATTAAATCCTGCTGTTTTATTAAATTTGAAATTCAAATGAAATGCTCCCTCTGTGGTTTTGCTCATAGCCTAAATTAAGAGGCTGAGGATCATTCCGGGTTATTTCCAGGATGTGCATCATCATGTTGGTTAACCATGCATGATTTAAGATTAGGAATACCTATTTACCTCTTTATGTTCAAGTGATAAAGCTTCTCCCTCACTGTTTATTCAGTCTGAGCTTGCATGTGTATTTAAATTATCTATTAAATTGAGAAAAGAACAGGAAGAGCTGCTTTTTTTTAAAGCCAACATTTGTGTTGTGGTGAATGAGATGAAATTGCAGAGGTAGTGGTGGTGTCCTCCCCTCCCTCCCCCAGGGCTGACTGGATACGCCCCAGGGACAGCATGGGATGGACCGGGCCAGCCTCTCATTCATCAGCGTCTCACTCTGCATGGCTTCACAACATCAGGCTGTATAGCTGAAACAACGCTTTTCCTCTGCCCGTGTGACCTTAAAAAACACACTAAAATGAGTTTGTCTAAACCGTCCACAAGGTGCCTGTCTATCTGGAAAGTGCTGTTGCTTTTGAGGTTTTTCCGATGTTATATCTTTTTTGTTGGTTAAATTCTGCATATTTTCACACACATTCAAATTGAATTGATTAGCACAGTGACCTGGATCTTTGGGGTCCCCTGGGGCCCTTACACTTTGCCTGGTTTATATTTGGACCATTGTGACTAATGAAGCTCTGTAAATAAGTAAATAAACGGTGATAAAACTGCTAGCATAAATAAACAAATAGCCTAATTGGTAACTGCTGATAAAACTGCTACCTAATGACACTCACATGCTCAGCCACATACTGTAACTGTTTGGTAAGAGAGAAGCCAATTTCCAATATTTGTGTGATACAAAATTGACCAACTAGTGGGAAGTATGACCAGCCAGACCAGCGCTGTTCTAGTCAAATAAGCTCCACTGAATGTATTGTCTTTAACTTCATTCTGTCTCCGACTTGTTGCAATTTTGTGAGCGCGCCCCTCGCGAGACCTCACGCGCGCAAATGTATGGAGACGGTCTGAGCTGGTCTCTGATTGGTCCTCGGGCTCTCCGCGGCGCTTCAAAGACGCGAAGAAGCTACAACTGCTAAAGCAGTCAGCGAGGAAACACAGACTCATCACATCCAGTCACCGCGAGCACACACACACACACACACACACACACAGAGTCAGCCGAAAATATCACAGCACAGACCATGACTGCTACACTGCTAGGGGTAAGTTTCCATTTATATATATTTACTGAAGCATCTTTTACCAAGTTGATACAATTTATCTGTAGTATTCACGGAACACAGTTTAACGTCAAGGTCGGGCTATTTTATTTCCTGTAGTATCGCTGTAATTGCAAAATATTCATCTGATAATATAATAAAAAAACGGATATATGCATGCGTGATGCTTACAGTTGTGCTTTACTCGCCCATAGCAGTTGTTTTCACTCGTCAGTTTTCTTACTTCTGTTCGTACACGTCGTGCTATTTGACGCAAACGCTTGTTGTTAAAGTGAAAGGAAGACGCACAGTTGAGCGTTGGATTTCAGAAGCCATCTCACTGCAACGTGATTCATCTAAATGACGGTAAAGTGTGGTGTCATTAACAGACACCCATTGTATTTGTTTTTCATAAAATGAAAAAGTTTACCTGCTATGGTGTCGGCGCTGTTAGCTGACAAAAAGCTCCTCCATTGAGCCAAGTCAGAGTAAAACTTTAACCGTGTCACATTATTAATTTACATGACTTGGATTTAATTTGTTGTTTTAAAGTTTTGCGCAGATCGCGTGACAAACACACTAGATTCACAGGCTCTCGAATAGGCCTCTCTGGCTATCTACTATCTAATCTTTACGCATATCAAGTCAAGACAAATGAATCCTGTCACAAATCACAAATTTGCATCACGGGGCTTTGCAATTTGTAGCCAATAGCCACCCTCTATCCTTAGACCCTCGATTCGGATAAGGGAAAACTCCACCAAAAACCCCTTTACGCACACCATGTTTGGCCACGACTCTGAGGTGACAGGCCTAAATGTCTGTGTTCCCACAGGATGAGCCCCGGCGTGGTAGCACACCGCTGGCCATGCTGGCCGCCACCTGCAGCAGGATCGGTGACCCGGGCTCCTCGTGCTCCCCTGCTCTTTCCGATGGGGCCCCGGGGCTCGGTGGGGGCTTTCACCCGTGGAGGGGGGGCTCGCCGGGCACCGGCAGCCTGGGTGCTTGTCTCGCCTCGCTCGGGGTTCCCTCTGGGACCTCCGGGGGTGGCGGGCCCGGACTGGCGGGGACCTCCAGCGCTTTCTCTGTGACCACTGCCAACTCTCCTTTTGGAAATGATTTTTCGATGTACCAGACCGCTGTGCCATCGGACAGCGGCGTTCCCGATCCCGCGCACGCACAGCGGTCTGTGTTTCTGACCAAATTCCCCTCCTCGGTGGAAGGCATAGCAGGGATATATCCGAGGATGCACTCGCATCCCTATGAGTCATGGTTCAAGCCCGTGGGAGACGTCAGTAATGGATCTACTGCGTGGTGGGACATGGGAACCAGCTGGGTGGACACACAGAGCCAGGCCGGGTTACCCTCTCCTCTGAGCGGCTACAGCACTGACTACAGCTCCGCTTTCAGCCCCGGTGCCTCTCAGCACCTGCTCCCCGGCACACAGCACCTGTTCGACGGCTTCAGACCACCTGCCCCGGCTCCCTACACAGAGTCTACGACGACGGGGGCACCTGCGCTGACAGGAAACCCCGTTGTTTCTCAGCCCCCATCCTCGCGTTCCTCCCGGCGCTACACTGGCAGAGCCACGTGCGACTGCCCGAACTGCCGGGAGGCGGAGAGCTTTGGCCACGGAGGCACGAGCCCGCGGCGGAGGGGCTTGCACAGCTGTCACATCCCGGGCTGTGGAAAAGTCTACGGCAAGACTTCTCACCTGAAGGCTCACCTGCGCTGGCACACCGGGGAGAGGCCGTTTGTCTGCAACTGGCTCTTCTGCGGGAAACGCTTCACGCGCTCCGACGAGCTCCAGCGGCATTTGCGCACGCACACCGGGGAGAAGCGATTCGAGTGCTCCGTTTGCCACAAACGGTTCATGCGCTCCGACCACCTCAGCAAGCACACGAGGACGCACAGCGCGGATGGCTCAGAGGATGGCGGGGAACCGGGACTCGGTAAAGGGAGCAGCGACACGGATAATAGCCTCTCCGGTAGCCCGAGCCAGTCTCCCGGGCTACAGGTGCGTGAGACAGTCCAAACCACCGAGGGACAGAGTGCGGTGGAATAATTTACGAAACACGAAGAAAGCAGCACGAGGGCATTAGATTACGCTGTACCAGCCTGGAATGTGTTTTCTTGGACACTTAAAAACTGAAATGGCACTTTATGATGAACTTCAGCTGTGGATGAACACTGTGTCCTTACCTCATTTGTGTTATTTGTAGCCTTCTTTTAAAAAATAAATTCTTCCGCTACAGTTTAGACTTGTGTTATTTGAAGACATGTTATGCGCCTAGTTTATTCTACAAACACTCGTTTTTTATTCGAATTCAACAAGTAGCCTGCTATGTCACTTATCTCCGGATTATTTCTTGGCATCATCGCGTTTAATGTAAAAGTTAAAGTTTAATTTAAAGTAATGCCGTATCGTTATAGGTCATTTTAAAACATGTTTGGTTGAAAGACTAAGTGTTATGATTTAACTTTGCATGTAAATCATGATTAAGACTCGTATCAATTAAACAGGACCAGTTTTATCTTGACCAGGAAAAACTACAGAAGAATTATCTAGCCTACTATTAATCACACTCTATATGATCATTTCTTTATCAGGTATCATACAGCATATTTAAAAGAAAAATGACTGTAAGGATTTGATTAATTGATTTTTGGTGTAAGCACATGCCTACATTAGAACATACATTGTTAGTACAGATATGCACCATGACATCAAATAAATTACAACTTGAATTAATATAACTGAGGCCTATAACAGTCAGTCAGTCAGTTATCTTCTACCGCTTGTTCCCGTTGGGGGTCGCGGGTAACTGGAGCCTTTCTCAGTGACTTTGGGCCTTAGGCGGGGTACACCCTGGACAGTGGCCAACTCGTCGCAGGGCTAGGCCTATAACAGGCTTGTGAAAATGAAATTTGCCTGATCAATTTATTGAAATGATTTCAGTGATGCCCTGCACTGAATGATGTCTGATCATTTATCAAACACTGTTTTTCAAATATGTACAGGCTTCAGCACTCACCTCAGCTGCCTTAGTGTGTATCTCCACCTAGTGTTCAGTTTATGCAGTCATCCGTTTTAAAAACAAAATCCTTTGTATACATACATAAAAATACATACTAGCTTGCAAATGAGACACTGGTCTTGCTTTATATGGGACTGCCTTAGTAATCAATATATTTGTTGAACCTTTCACATTTTTCACCACACTAACACAAACTAGGCCTTTCATTAAAAATATTTAATTCAAATCCAACTGTTGACCTGTTGCTAGAGAAAAGCTGACTCAAGAAATGATAAAAAAAAATCTTGCACAGTTTATTTAGAAGAAAACATTCATGCTACACAACTAGTCACATTAATTGACAGCAGAAGTGCTGTTATTACGCCGAACTCAGTGCCCAGTTAAATGAGATGATTGTTACCTTATTGCTGAATTATTCTCATGGTTAGAGAGGAGACTGCTCTTCATATACACAAACATACTTACTACCTGCACTCAAGTAGCCTCATTATAAAATAGCACAATTAACATAAATAAAAAGAACAAAATAAAAAAATCACAATAAATAATAATTAGTGTTCCTTACTTACAGTAAAATAGAGCAGGTATTGCTGTAAACAATATTGTGTTAAAAACCATTCGAAATGAGGAACAGGATTGGGCAAGCGAAAGTTTCACAAGATGCCATGCAACTGGCACTCTGTAGCCAAAGGATCTAGTGCATGAGGGGTTTATTTCCACTTCTGATGTCGGAACATTCAGAGCTGATTAGTACCTTCTAAACTTGTCGAAATGTGTCACTGTTGATAGTAATGGCTCTAGGATGATCAGCAGATGCATGCAGACACAGTTCTGGTTCTGTCGCTGTAACAGAGGCCACATGTACAGGCGTTCGGTGATATGTGAATTTTCAGTCCATTGTTATTCCAGTGTTGTGGATTTGTTACATTAGCTTCAAATGCACTTAATGTGTAGATGCCCTCTAATGCCCAACCAATCATTTCAAACCCACTATTACAGCTCTCCTGCCCCCAGAGACCCCACAGTTTTCAGTAGTATAATGCAAAACAATTGTTCTAGTGCAAGTCTAACCAGAATATCAACAACTGACCATCATATGAAACTATATTCTCACTTATCATGATAGAAAAATATCATAAAATAACACTAATTTGCAATGCAGTTGATCGGTTATCAAAATAAAATGCAACAAAGAAACATTGAAAAACACTAGAAGACAAGGTACACCACAAATGACTGAAAGTCTAATCAAATAAAAAAAAATAAAAGGCTTACAGTCATTGGTGTGCTTCATGAATTAAATCCCTAGGAAATACAGCTGAGGTCAGTAACGTGTAGACAGTATTATTGGAGAAAAAAATTGTCATACCTAAAGCTGGCCACAGGGGGGCAGACTAAGACAGAGAAATCGTACAGTTGGAGTCTTGGCGTGTCACACAATCACATAAACCTAAAACATGTAGTGTTTTTACTATAAAATCATAAATAGAAAGCCTAGATAGAGCACAATGCATCTATCTGCACCACACACACACACACACACACACACACACACACACACAGCCATAAGTCAGAGCAGTAGTTGCTGCATGGCTAAAAAGCGAGTAATGATCACCCTTTACCCTGTGGAAGAAGAAGCCTCCCTGCTGCTACAAAGGAAGAAGAGGTGTAGGACTTGTGCTCTTTGTTTCTTCTCAATTTCCAGTATACTGGCCACAATAGTCACATAGTCTATGAGAGTTTGGTCAGTTCATTGTACAAATGTGATCCCATGGAGGTTTCATAGTTTAGTTTACCATTATCAGTCTCCAGATACAGCTAGGTAAGGTTTTTTGAAGGTTAAGAGGCAGAAAAGAAGCCTTTAGTCGACTCTCCTTCTATATGTCTCTACTGACTTCCTTCTGACCTTTGACCTCTGCCTAGCACTGCCAGGGGTCACCGAGGGGCATCTTGGGAACCTGGATGTGCATTTCCACGGGGCGGTCCAGCGGGCGGTCTCTCCTGTAGGTAACTGTCTTCTCGTTGGTTGTAGGGATGTATGACAGGTCCTGAATGGTGACAGAAATAAGCTGTCAGTAATAGCCGCATGCACACACACACATACACACACACACAGTCCATGCATATACAGAGACACACACGAACCAAAACATTATACTCGATTTAGTGTTGCATTTCGATAGATGTGGGGACACGAGAGATCAAATTCAATGTGACACAGGCTGCGATATCCTGCCCTTTAGTCCCTTTTATAGATCAAGTTCCAAAAAGACCGGGTCCTGCACTTCCCACAATGCAATTCAACAGCGTGTTTTGGTAATGCCACATTCATGTTATATGGGATGGATGGTAGAGATGGAAAAGGTTTCAATGTTTATGACTTAAGTGCTCACGACATCGGACAACGTTGTATAACACCATGTAAGAATGTTACTTAAACACATCTGAGTCTTGTGGAAGTTTTTCCTTCTCAAGTTAAGCCAAGGCAATCACTGAGTTTCAATCCCCCCACAAGATGCATCAATTTTGACACAGTTTACAATCTGTAGTGTCATTAAGATGATCTGCGGCGAATGATGAACAATAAATGAGGCGTTTCCAAATAAGCAATCCAAACCGGTTTAGGTACACATATCTCCAGAAAATTCCCCTTGTTGAAATTTCCATCGTCTCCTTCTTCTCAAAAGTGCTGTACATCATGGTAAGGTCACAAAACTGGACACTGTAAATGGTGAGCTGGGAGTTGAGAGGAAATGTAAAATGCAGCTGTACCTCTAACAGCAGACTCAGATTTCTCACTCCTAGTTTCAGTGGATGGTACACGTTAACAAAAATGTCCTTGAGAATTAAGGGTTTCCTAATGCTTCTGAGGACTCCAGGGACACGTCAGCCTCCCCTCAATTAAAACCCTGCTGTGCTGATGAACACCTCCAGCATTCTTGAGTTTTGAGAGCTAACCTTTCCAGTGCAGTGATAGACGTCATCAGCAGCGCCCCCTGGGGACCTGCCTCTCTTCTGTAGCAACAGCCGGGACACAGCCACCACCACCAGCCCACACAGCACTGTAAGAGCACACACACTCAGGAACGTTCCTACCAGCCGCCCGTTACTGGCACACTCTGTGGACACACGCACACACAAGCTTTCACTGTGGAGAACTGGGAAAGGCTGCTGTTCACTGTGACAGGCAAAAGTTTAGAAAAGAGAATACTTTGGTATCGAGGAATCATTACACATGTACACTCAAATACACACTAAAATATGCAATCAGGATGACATATAGTTGCAAGTGCAGATATTCTTCATGACCCTGTCTGCACAAAACACGTGTTTGTACTTGTACAATTGTGAGGACCCTAAGTAGCATTTTTATAGTGTTGCTGGTCAAGGTGGGCCTTGTTTTAACTACTTTATATACTGTAACCAGTAACTACAGCTGTCTAATAAAAAAGTTAGTAAAAGTAGTCAAACTTTTTCCTCTGAAATGTAGTGGAGTAGAAGTATAAAGAAGGATAAAATGGAAATACTCTTATAAAATACAAATGCCTCAACATTGTACTTAAGTAAATGTATTTGAGTAAATGTACTTTATTACTTTCCACACAAACAAACGCACACACCTACACAGCTGGGTCAGTGGCAGCTGTGCCAGTGGTGCTGTGCTGCATAGTCAGCTGGCTGTGTATCTGCTGGGGAGCATGTGTGGATGACGGGCTCATCGCTCAATACAAAGAGCCCTAAGAGTGCTCTGACATTTTGTAACAGGGTTACCATGGAGACCTGGCTCCTGCTGCACCCGGGAGGAGTGGGCGTGAGCAGGAAGAGAGTGTTGAGTTGGGGTGGGGGGTGGGGGGGGGGGGTGGGAGGGGAGGTCG
>CM022477.1:15329839-15480495 GCA_011952105.1 Coreoperca whiteheadi
TGGATCTTGGACTTCTTGACGGGCAGACACTTGAAGTGTAGAGGGTCTTCCTCTTATACCCATCTAGGTGTGTATAGGAGACGGGGGGGGGGGTGGGTGTGGGGGGTGTTATGGGAACATGGAGGTGGGGCCAAAAATAGCATCTTTGTATCCTTCCATGATTAGGACACATGGTTTCCGTGGGGATCTGATAGCTATTATAATGCCAGCTTCTGTTCGGACTATGCTGCTTCTGTATGCGTGTGTGTGTGTGCCTGCACATATGCATGGCTTTGCAGCCAGATCTGTGGATTCGGCATATTCTCGAAGCAAACAATGGTGCACTGTGCCTGAGGCAAGATTAAGCCTAGACTGCTGCCAACAGAACAAACCCCTAGTCTCACACAGCCACACACACACACACACACACACACACACGCACACACGCACACACAAGGGCTTACCCCTTCTTAAACCTCCTGTTCTCATTTATGTTTTTCTGTTCATCTGTTTTCCCAGCTTCATAATTTAAGTTTGCATTACAAGTGTCTATCCTTTTTCTGCACTCTGCAGATTAGATAAATATATGCAGTACACACTGTCAGAAACATACTGTAGTATTCTGAGGCGTTCTTTCTGCAAACAGGAATGTGCTAGTAGTCAGCTTGGATGATTAAACAAGGCCAACAGAAAACAAAGTTCATGTTGCCTGAGCATATCAGCGGACTAGTGCCTCAACACTTCTGAGATGATTCTGTGTGGGCTCATGCAATTCAGATCATGCTGTGCTCCTGCTCTCTTCTATCTAACCTTTCACTTGTCCCTGTCCTTCTCTTTGTTGTCTAAAGGATGAATCATATACCGAGAGAGGATGAAGGGATCTGAACATGAAAAAGAAGTTATTCTTTGAAGTTGCAGAGGAAGTGGGTGAGTGCTCTGTACCTTGTATGCATCCATCACCAGCTCTATAAGGTTTGGAGCCTGAAAGAGGCCTAACTTTCCCAGGTAGGAGCCAGGTAGCAGGCGTACCAACTCCTGGAGAAGCAAAGGGAAACGAGGGTAAAGAAAGATGCTTTTAAATTAATTTTCTCTAAGATTGTTGGAAAAACTGAATGACTTACACACTAGCATCACAAGTGTGACTTGTCAATACCATTTAAATAGAAACATTTGATCCTGAAGGAGAGAGGTGAGGTGAAAGTACAGATCAGATCTGGAGCTGTTAATACTGAAGCTAGTAGGGACCCGCTCTCTTGCATGTACATGTGAGCAGGGCAAATGTTTACTCCCTACCATCAAAGCTATCTGTGGCAACATTTGTTTTCTCATTTACATACAGTTTATGGGCACGTGTTGTTGTGTGCATTCGTGTAGGAGAGATTACCTCGTACCACTGGTACTGCTGCTTCTCCACAGCAAAGATGGAGTAGATATGATTTTCCAGCAGTTTATCAGACAACTGACCCACACTGGGATGGTCCTAAAAAGGAGGCAACCAAAATACTAAATACAAAAAAGCATTTCTGCCCCCCCCTCCCTGATATACCATATCATGTTTAAAGGGACTGTTGACCACAAAATCAAAAATACATATTTTTCCTTTTACCTGTAGTGCTATTTATCTGTTTAGATTGTTTTTGTGTGAATTGTCGAGTTTTGGAGATACTGGCCGTAGAGATATCTTCCTTCTCTTGAATATAATGGAACTCGATGGCACTCGGCTTGTGGTGCTCATTTTGGAGTGTGACCATGTTGGCTTTAAAGGAACAATTTGACATTTTGGGAACTAAGGTTAGTGTTAATCTTGAATGTTAGATAAAAAATTCAATAATACTCTCTCTGGTAATATGAAGCTACCACCCGCAGCTTAGCTTAGCACAAAGACTTGAAACAGAAGGAAACAGCTAGCCTGGCTCTTTTCAAAGGTAACAAAATCCGCCTACCAGCACCTTAAAAACTCACAAATTAACACATTTTATCTGGTTTGTTTAATCTGTACAAAGACTAAACTGTACAAACGATAAGTAGCGGTTTTACAGGGACTAGCTACTTATTAACCGGGTGCAGAAACTGGAGTCTCTCTCTTCCTGGAGTGTGGCATTGATCTGCTCAACTTAATCTCTGGAAGAAAGCAAATAAGCATATTTCCCAAAACTCATTTGAACTGTTCCTTTAAGTATAAATTTAAATAATCTATGATCTTAATGTGTCAATCTGCAGTTGAAGTACAGCATTGTCAGATTCCCATGTGGTAATTTAACTGGGAATTACCATGCGGCCATCTTGATGAGGTCAAAGTATGTAAACAAACTACGACACATCCCCCCAGGGATGCAAGAGGACATGAAATGGTCAGGCCAATCAGAAGCCACCCTACAGTCTGCACCACATGACGCAGTCTGGAGCAGATCCAGGACACCACCTTCGACATAACGATGACATCAATGGATTCACTGAGTCTGTGGTGGATTTAATTTGTCAAACAACACAAGCAACTGTACCCAAAACTACAGTTAAATCATTACACAACCAGAAACCATGGATTACCAGAGCTATGTGAGATTACTGTTCATTGACTATAGTTCAGCGTTTAACACCACTGTTCCCTCGAGGCTTGTCACAAAGCTCAAGGACCTGGGATTAAAGACCTCACTGTGCATGTGGATCCTTGACTTCTTGACAGGCAGACACCTGAAGTGTAGAGGGTGGGTGGACACACCTCTTTCACTCTCATCTTTAACACTGGAGCACACCAGGGCTGCCCCTGCTGTACTCCCTGTACACTGTGTAACCACTTTTGACTCCAACACCATCATCAAGTTTGCTGATGACCCAGCTGCGGTGGGCCTGATCACAGATAACAATGAAAATGCCTACCTGAAGGAAGTAGAGGACCTGACCCACTGGTGTCAGGACAACAACCTACTCCTGAATGTCAGCAAGACTAAGGAGCTGATAGTGGACTGTGGGAAGAAGCAGGGAAGGAACTAAGTCCCCCTTAATATCAACAGGTCCTCAGTGGAGAGGGTAGACAGCTTACCAAGTACCTTGGTGTCCACATCACCGAGGGCCTGACCTGGGCACTGCACACTGACTCTGCGGTGAGAAAGGCAAGGCAGAGACTGTTTCACCTCAGACACCTGAGGAAATTCTGGTATCCCCTTGAATATTGAGGAATTTCTACTCCTGCACCATCGAGAGCGGCCTGACAGGGAACATCATTGCCTGGTGTGGAAACAGCACCGAAGAGTGGTTTCTTTTGGCTGAGCATACAATAGGCGGTGCTCTACCCTAAAAGATATTTACACCAGGAGCTGCAAGAATAAGGCTAGGAGAATCATTATGGATCCCAACTACACTGATAATGACCTTTTTTTACTGTTGGGAAGAAGGTACCGGATACACCAGGCCATCACTGAGAGACTCAGTGTGATTGTAGTGTATATGATTACATGTGAAAAATACACTTGATTGATTGTCCGATGGTTTACACATTAATGTGAGACCATGTGAACATTAAAACGCATTGAATGTCCAGTTAAAAGGTTGAGCTATTTTAAGCCTGACTTCCCAGTAAGTTTCCTCCTCCACTCACCATCCTAGTGCTCCCTGTGTAGACATTGTTTTCCAGGTGACACAGGCCGTCGTGTGGCGTGACAATCCCAGCCAGCCGGCTGTCCAGAGCCAGGTGAGACGGCTGGTCGGTCATCAGGAGCAACAGACGCTTAGCCTCTGGTCGCCAACCCACCGCTCTCTGACAGAGACACAGTTAAATCATGTTTGGCATCTTTTTTTAAACTTATCTTGACTCTTAATGAAACCAAAGATGCCATACAAATCTATGGACAAGAACTACACCTCATCAGAGATAAATGACTAAATGTTTACTGATGCTAATGTTTATTCTGTTTCTGGTGAGTTTTATTGATGCTCTCATTTTTATTCCCTTATATCACTAGTCAGCTACACTTACACAGAGTGATGTGGGAAATATGTGCATGCTTTGTATTTTAAAGGTTTATACATGTGGCAAGAAACTGCAAATTCAAACATTTTACTCATCTGAACTACATTAGTTCCCATAGTGATCAGCTCTTTCTGTAATTCCCAATTAAAGGAACAGGAGCAGAAATTCTTCCCCCAGTCTCAGAGTCTCCCTCTTTATGTCTGCAACTCGTCATAGACAGTGTGAGAAAAAAATGGGTCTGTGTGAGTGTGTGTGTGTCTCTGTGCATGTGTGTATTTAAGGATACCCACTGAGTTTATTAGTAGGCCTGACATAATGGAGAGTCTATTTCTAGAGTCATGACCACCATGGTGTTTCCCTGCAGAGTGCGGACTGGTTACTCAGTGCCCCCCTGCTTGGTGTGATTCACAGCCCTCCTGCAGCCATAGTATAAGCAACTGTGTGTGTGTGTGTGTGTGTGTGTGTCTGCCATACCCCAGCAGTGGTGTCATTACTTTGTGGGATTCCAGTGGTAATATCCATTGCTGAGTCAGAGTGCCACCATTCTCCCAGAATAAATGCCTCTTTCACCAGCATGCAGTCTTACTACCAAATTTGGGGTTATCCCTCATTTTTCTGAACAGAGTCAAGAAACTCAAGGAAACCTAAACAATTTTAAACAGTATTTATCTCAAAATGTTTCAGTAACTCCCTTTCTCTTTGTTGCACAGACACAGCTCTTGTGAGCCTGATGTCCCAGCATCTATATATACACACCTGGCAGACAGCAGCTTGCAGCATCGCATCCAGTCCTCCCTCGGGTGTGTCCATGTTTCCGGAGATACGCTGGCGTTTGATCACACGTGTGAACTCACTCATGTTTCCCGTCATGCTTAAGACATGATGGAAGCCATGGGCTGGACGACAGCGGATCTCATAATCACTGGTGAAAGAAAGAGACAGTCCTGTGTTTAATTGCAACATTCAGGAATGTAGATCTCCAAAACAACCACCAGAACAAATAATACAAATATCAAAAGCCTGTCTGTTGTTTCTGTCTCATCATCATAACAATGTTGCCCCCGAAAAACTGACAAATCTTTCCCTGAGTCACACAAAATGGGGAGCAACTAATGGAAGCAGCTTGCCCGGATGCATTTTTAAATAATCACTCAAATCACCAAACCACTCTTTTTGCCTCATTAAATGGAGAAAAAGCTAGTTGAGGAATATAACAAGGCAAAATTTGAAGGTGTTGAAGATCTATTCTATTCATACATTAGCAAGAAAAATCACAAAATGAACTATATAGAGAAGATTAACCATTCTTTTCTCATCAATCAATAATCCAACGAATAAATTCTGTGTTTTACCTGCAAGGGTTGTTGATCTTGGAGGGATGGACGTTGATGTAAGGGGAGACAGGTTTGTCTACAAATGAGCCGAAACCCAGCCAAAGGTCTGAGGAGTGCTCCGTCATGCGAAGGGACAGAGCCACACCCACTGTCTTCAACTGGACCCCATAAAACACGCAGACACAGGTGGACACAGAAATGCGAGAGCAGGTAAAGGACGGTACACAGGACGAAAAAGAAAAAAGGGAGTAGTAGAAGAAGAAAAGGATGAATAGGAGGTAGAGGGTGAGATAGAGAAGAAAACATTTTTTTCATTCATTCAAAGATATTCCTAAATTATGTACATTGGTTTGAGCTCTAAAATGTCTAAAGTCTATTCCATGCCAAATGTAAAGACAGTAGCCATTGCACATGCTCCAATGATGTAACACCAAACTGTTATCTGTGTTTAGTCTTGTTTTTTTTTCCAACCATGAGAAAAACTATGTGAGAGTTTGTATAAAAAAGTTGTGACGATTCCGAATTTAGTTTAAACCTTGGAAATTCACTCTTTCCTTAAAGGTCGAGTGTGTCAAATTTAGGAGGAGCCATTGGCAGAAATGGAATATAATATTTATAAAGTATGTTTCATTAGTGTATAATCACCTGAAAATAAGAATTGTTGTGTTTTCATTACCTTAGAATAAGCCCTTTTTATCTACAGAGAGAGCGGTTCCCCTTCTACGGAGGTCGCAATGTTGCACTGCCATGTTTCTACAGTAGCCCAGAACAGACGAATCAGAGATAGGGCTAGATAGGGCGTTTTTTTGCAAGTATCAGGGCTGCCGTAGCTTCTCCTACACGCTTGGAAGGGGAGGGTGAGGGGAGCTGGATTCAAATGGTTGCTATGCTCAACTGCAATTTCACTGCTAGATGCCACTAAATCCTACATACTGGACCTTTAAGAAAAATGTGTGAAATGCTTCACCTCTGACTCACTGAGAGGAACACTGACTGAGTGTATGAACACCTACATGATCAAGGTTTTCCTGCATAGATGCCGATACATCAACCAGGTAGTACAGATCCACAGGATAACGCTCCAACTGCTTCACAGCCACTACGATGCTGGCCTCCGAACCTAGGCATGGATACACATAATAAAATTATTAATAATTGAATTTTTTTATAATTTTCCCCTCACCTGCTTTATCACTCACTAATACAACATTGGAAAGCAAAGGCACAAATCAAGAGGTGCCCGTCGTCTACCTGGTCTGAGGGTGAGGCTGATGTCTTGTGGGGACACTTGTGTGCTGCTAATGGTGGCGTTGACCTCCACCTTGACCTCTGACTGCTCCATAAACTCCAGTCCACAGCCCCTCCTGAGCAGCTTCACTGGCAGGTCGCAGCGCTGGCTGGGGCCTGCCCCATCCAGAAAGTGCTGGAGGTCACACAAGTTCAATTGGTGACAAATTGCCCTTCCTTCCCTCTAATCTTCTTTTAATATATTTTATTTGCAGTTTTACAAAATGTAGAAAAAAAACAAACTAAACAAGACACAGATAAAAAAAAAGCTACCAGACATTTAATACAACTAAGCCATGTTTTAAGATGTTATCAAAATAATCGCATTTCAGGAATGAGAACAAGTGACACAAACAAGTGGGTCAAGTTGAATGCCACATTATCCACTGTGATCCCACATGGCAAGACCTACTAATGCTGCCGACCATCTTGAATGTATACTCTGTCAAATCTGTTCTGTATGTAAGGTTTATGCAGGTGTAATCTTTCCATTTGTTTAATAATCATATCTCCTTGAGTCACTGTGTGAAGCAGATAGATAGTAGAAGATTTCAAGGTCAGAAGAATACATTTGCTACTTTCCTTTGGTCTTCATTTACTTTCATTTTCATTTACGGACCACATATGCAAATTAGCGATTTAGCTAACTCTGGCACACCATTTGTGTTGTGTATGGTCCCTGTTAAATAAATAAATAAACTACTCTCCACTCCTGCTCTGATGCTGCATTACATCCAAATACATTCACAAATGCAAGCATTGAATGAGTACAGAATTTGTAATGCATGTGTTATTCTCACCCACTTTATTTTCTAATCTTTCTTCTCTGTAAAGCACTGTGTGATAACGTTAAAAAAACTTTGGTTCATTTTACATGAGAAAACCTGGCAAATTGAAACCACTTTCACAATTACTGACTTTGGTTTCATTTTTAGTTTCTGTCATTTCTATGACATTTGTATTGATTTGTGATGTAGTTACACTGACATCAGAACCATCATCATTTTATAATGTGATTCTGAAGTTACTCATCAATTTAGTATATCAGATGGGAGCTTCCTGCTTGTTTACTCATCCATGTCCAGATCTACTCTCTATGTATCTGATCACAGAGGAAAGGAAAGTAGCAGCTCTGATAGATAGAAAAAAGATTAGATGGTTCAATTGTCTTAATTAGGATGTGATTTAATCATCACTTCATTGAATGAATCTTGCTGTAACTAACCTCTCTGCTGCCTAATAGCCAGTTGTCCCAACAATACAATACAACAGCCTCATGTCTTGCAGCTTTATAGTGGATTAGTGACCTTTGGAACTTCAGTCTGTGAGAAACACACTCACAAATACAGTGACTAGTACTGGAAACATAAAACTAGACCACGAAATGTGTGTATTTACAGCATGTCATTGGCCTGATTGGTATGAGTACAGAGTGTGACATGACCAACCAGATCACAGAAATAGGGAATGAAAGAGCCCAATTCATTACGATTACAATTACTTTAAAAACAGAAATAGCACAAGAGTAAAGCAACAGTCTGCAGTAAAACCTGAAGAAAATTTAGCTGAATATGTGATCGTGGCCTGAACCTGAGAGCTTGACTGAATTCGGTTTATTTTTGGCTGTCCCTGTGGCTATAATTTGTCCTGCAACAACTCTGAATACCAAAAAGTTTCAGTGACTTACCCGGACATTCCTTACAGAGTTTGCCCCTTTGCCTGACACTGAATGTCAATGTGAACATTGCATATTTACAAGCACTGCACCTGCTTAATTTTCAGTGCTTGTCTAAGCATGTCTCTGTTGCGTTGTGTATGTAGGAGGTTAGGGAGTTGGTGTTCGAATGATTTCACACATCAGTGAGCCAGGTCCCACTTAACGTCACATAAGGTTAGGGTTCACAGGGTGGGAAAGCACCTGAAGTCTGTAAACACACACGTCGGTAGTCTTGTCTAGACGGTGCAGTTTGCCTGTGTGTGTGTGTGTGTGTGTGTGTGTTGTGACTGGTGTGGCACCAGCTTCTTTACAGCTTCTCAAGGCTGATCAAGGTGGGCTCCTTACGAGACAGACTGACACCCAGAAAGCAAAGACAAATGCACACACACAAGCGGGTGCACACAGAGAAATGCAGTGATATGTGTGAGCACCTAGACTAAACAAATGGATAGAAAGTGTCTCTGTCTTTGCTGCCGCATGAGAAAGCATGCATGGAAACATTCACACACACACACACACACACACACAGGTCATAGGGCAGGCCACTAAGTTTGAAGATACACATTATATTCACATCTGTGGGTGTCATCAAAGCTTTGGTGTGTGTCATCTGAGGAATGCTCCTGAATGTCTGCCACGTTCTCTTTTTTTCTCCCTCTCCCTCTGTCACACACAAACACAACATTTTATAAACATTCCTACCTCCTTGAAGCACCAAGCACACTGCGGTCCACGGCTGAGACACTCTGTACAAGAAGAGATACTAGGAGACCAACACACACTGTCACCTGCAGAAAGAGAGATGGGAGGGGGAAGAGGTAGAAAGAGGCAGTGAAAGACAGAGGAGAAATGGGATGAAGAGAAGAGAAGAATCTGTGATTAGCATATGAAAGAATGTGTGTCAACACTCATTAGCCATGCATCTGAGCCCCTGTGGATATTTAGAGATCTCATGCACACTTTTGATGATGGAAGCACCACTTAGCATCTCATATGAGGCTATTCAGTACATATCAGCCAGCCGTGTAGTGGGAAAATGGCTGGGAGTGTGGGAACAGGTGCTTGAGTTGTGGTGCAATGGATCATTTCCCACATAACTAATAAATATATATATATATACATATGATATATAATATCTAATCATGAGTCAATCAATGAACGCTAAAAGCCACAAATGCCTTCATGGAGTGACACTGTGACAAATCACTCATGCAAGATACTTTTATGCAACTTTAAGTGAAAAATGCAGCACAGATGCAGACTCAGAAGATTTCATGGGGTGAAAAAAGGCACAAAATGGTCCTCAGGCTTACTGTAGTGGGATTAATGATTCATTGAAGTGATTTATCTGCTGAGATCTAATTTTCCAGAGCCATTTCACTGAGCTACAGGGTTGGAATGTAGGACAGAGAAAGGCTGCAGGTCCTAGCATCACTAACAGCCCACTAACAAGCAATTGTGACCCAATTATCACTCCTGGCCTCTGGCAATCTCCTGAAGAGGTGAAGCATTTAACTTCTAATTATAACTGATCAATACAAGCTGAAACAAGAGGTTGATGTGGTATTGGCTATTCCAGTGGGACCCATGATTGTGGGTTTAGAGGTTTCCCTTCAAAAATGAATAGTTCATATCTAGGCCCCCTTAAAACATGTGGTAATGACAGTTTAAATACAATTTAAAAAGCTCATAAAAAGGCTTCTTTACAGACATCTCTATAAAAAGTCAGTCGACCCCCCTGCAGAGAGCACAGATGGGCGGGACGAGAGCTGATGTTGCGCTGTGAAATCTTAACATGATACAAGATGTAGAATAATTGCTGGTAAATTATGTGATTGGTCCTAATGCGCCTCCACTCACCGGCATCGGAGGCTCCTGCGCAGACAGAGAGCACAAAGCAGCAGAGCAGGAGACACAGAGGGACGCTGCCGTATGTGAGGAGCCAGGAAGTCATATTATCCTATCCACACCGGGAGGGCGACCTGAGCGAAGCAGCGACGAGGCACAGCAGTAGAGGCCGCTACTGGAGTTGGACCGGGGGAGACCGGGCACCGTGCGTCCGCCGCCGCACGAACAATAGCCGGGAGTGCCGGACCGAGCCGCGGGGCATTGTCGTTCACCCAATAACCTTCTAATCCCGGAGAGTTATTCACATCCCCCGGGTTAAATCAGCTTACGAGGAGGTGAAGTAATCGGGCGAGTGCGGCCGCTGCGGCGCAAGTTCCTCCATCTATTTCCATCCAGCCGCAGGTGTGCGACGTGTCTCCGCGTGCTTCCACGATGGACCTCCCTCGTCTCACAGCTGATGGTGAAGTCTCGTCCCGGGACAGAGCGGAGCTGAGTTATACACACAAGAGTAGGCTACCAACAAGCGCTGCGTTCAGCCGGTGCGCACCAATTTGCTGAGTGAACATCCCACACTACAGCCAGAAGAGTGACCGTGTTTTAACCGCCTTACTGACTCAGGCAGGCGGTGCCATGGCAACAACGCTCTGTTCTCGCTGTATCGGAGAGAGAGAGATAGAGAGCGCGAGAGAGAGTTAAAGAGGGTGGGAAGAGAGACAAATAAGGAAAGAGAGAGACGTATAGTGCGTACTACAAGGAGTTGTGGTGGGGTGCATTCCAAGTGAACCATGGCCTTGAATTGAACACTGATGTTTATATTGCTTCTTCAGGGAGCCATTTAACAGCACTGAGGACTCCTGTGTGTGTTTGGGGGGGGGGTCCAAACTGTGTGTGGATGTATGTTGGGGTAAAGGAGTAGTGGGGAGGGTCAAGAAAACCAGAGCTCTTGCAGAGGGGTTCACAAGCTGGTGCTAAGGAGGAGAAGGGGGGTTTGGGTCCATTGTTCACAGATTCCAATGACATGGAGTAACCTCGCCTCGCCGGCTGCTCCGCTGAGCAGGAGCCAAAGACTTACTAAACAACTCAACATTTTAAGCTGGAGGAAAACAGTGCCACGGAAGGACAAAAGACACAATAGTCTCCCATCTTTGGCATGATCCTATGCTTGTCTACCAGAGAGGTCTACCAGATAAAGCACGCAGCCTAAACAGGGCTTGTGAGCGCACCAACAGTCCCAACCAAAGCACCGCTTTAAGCTCACCCAGCACACACACTCACACAAGTCCCTTATCTACTCTGTCTGACCCCATCTGTCACTCAGGAGCCTGGAGCCCAGCCAACTACGCCTCTCCTCTCATTCATTCACATAATTTGTCAAACGGGGATTTTTGGAGGGGAAGTGCCAACACCTCCTCATCCGTACCCTCTCAGCAGTCATTATCAATTATGGTAATGATGCAAACACACACCACACTCATTTATAAGTGTGTGAAACCTCTCAGAAATCCAGATTCCAAGCCCTTCCACTCACAGACCCTTCTCTGCCCAGGCCAGGTCTCTCCACTCTGGGCTTGGGCGAGCAGGGAAGGTTGGGGGGTCTTGAGGACAAAACATGGATCTGTCCTCCACTGAGCAAACTTGACAATGGACTCTAGGATAAACACTCCCTCTGCCCTGTCAATACTGGTCAACATCAGCCACTTAAGGGCAGCTGTCATCATTGTAAAGTTGACACAAAACACTCTTCTTCTCTATCATTCCTCCCCCACATTTTTAACCTCATGCCCTCCCCCCTCTTTTCTCTTTCTCTCCCCCTGGTGTGTTTGTGTTAGCAGTCGGCTGGGCTTTCCATCACGCTGGTCTGGTCTCATCACTCTCAAACCACACACGCACAAATGCACAGACACCATCCTTGTTGATGTCCACTTTTGACACCTGCCCAACTTTCCGAATCGCCCTTTAAAAGTCGACTCATCTCACTGATTTTCTCTCTCCCACACTCTCCTTTCTGCCACACATTCTTTTGGCTAAGTTGATGGGAGGAAGAAGTTGGGGTCAAAGGTGATATGGGAGCTAAATGGGGATTCCCATGCATAGACCCAAACCAGACACCACAAGTGTACACAGTGAGTGACTCGGAAAGAAGACGTTTGGAGAGATTTTGGATGGGTAAACTTTTTCTTTGTGTGTCTGAATGTCAGCATTTGTGTCATTTACTGTAGGTGGGAGCCTAACAATCACACAATTGTAAGTGATTTAGCTATTAACCTATCAATCTGAATTCCCCTCTCATACTATATGTCAAGATCTGGCATTTAGTGAACTGAATTCCCCCTTATCAAAGTATTATCACCATCCCACACCTACATGAGAACAGTTATACACATACAGTATATTTACATACACACACGCACTGAACAGTTTGTTTTCAAATCAACTGGAGGTTAGACTTAAATTTCTGCTTTTGTTAAAACTGCACATCATAAATCAGGAATGAGGTAATAGAGATTTAAATTTAGCTACTGCTATTATTCAGACTTAACCACAGACAGACACATTTCACTTTATGACGAGATGAAAGTACAAAAATAGCACAAAGGAACCTTACAGTGTTCCTTTTTTGTGCGTGTGAGTATTTATGTGTTTCTACTGATTTAGAAACCCTCCATGGAAACTTAGAACTGAAATTTTTGAGGTGATAGTAAGACACAATAGTTTGCACTGTCTGAGTCCTCGTGTTTCTGTTGTCACCACTTCACTATTTTGAATGTCACAATGGCAACAATCTGCAAGTTGTCATGTGAACTAGACCCCAATTTTTTATCCTTATTCTCAAAATAATATAATAGTAGAATGTGTGTCATCCTGTACGTTTACAGATGTGGTCTAATATTTATGTGGCTTTGAGATCCAAGCTGATATAATGTGCTGAATGTGTTTGACATTTTAAAGGGCAAAAAACATTTTAAGGTCATTTTTTATGTCACCAGGGGATAAATAGCAATTTTATGTCACCCAAAGATGTCCAAAGCGTTTCAAAGACCTAAACCAACAATACTTTAGTCTGTCTCTCAATGCTTTCTGATTTCTGTGGCATTCAGCCACAAACCCACTTGTAACTGAAGATGTAAATCTTTAAAAATGGGTCACAAAAATATACTTTCATATATTTAAAAAGCAAAATTATTTTCTAAAACAGTTGGGCAATGCAGTTTATGTTTAACAAACTTTACTCAAACAGAAGTAAATAGTGGATTTGTTGAGTATTTTCACCAGCTCTATTTATGGTACTAGAACGCTGTTCATGGGGATGACTCAAAATAAACTACAGTGCAGGTATGAAACTCCTTATATTCAGCTGTGGGTGTTTTGTTTTGGTGAAGAAATCAGCAGTGATACCAACAGTGCAGATTCTCTCCATTCAATATAAAGTGAGATTTGTGCTCCTTACTTAAAATACATGCTGCATGGCTGTACTGTTTGTTGTCTGTTGGGAAATAAATGTGCATCTGTTCTTCATGAATAATGTATTGGAGACCTCCGGTCCAGAATGGTGAGTCTACAGAAAAACATAAATGAGAAGAGCAAATTTACAAAATACTGCAAGGAACTGCTTTAGGATGTATTTTGTAATTACATAAAGGATGAAAGTGCTAATTAATACCATTTGTTGACCTAGAACACATTTATGCACAGGTTTCAAATCACCTTAAATGTGACAGTCCTCTCTCAATGTTGAATCTACTAGAAAGTTTTATGCTTACTGAAAAACATTCAGTCATAGCAGCAGTAGTGGCAGTGAGAGCAGTGTAACAACAACGAATATTCCCTTACAGTATATTTTAACCTCTTTTTAAGTAACATCTCTAAATATCAATGCAAAATGTCAGAGATAGTTTGATACAGTCATAATAAAAAAAAAAACCCACCTTCTCATCCTACTTTTATTGTTTTCAGAACTGTTTTTCCATATTGAGACCACAATACCCATAAACCCTATTGCTTACTGTTGCAGAAATGTTTGCTACTTGACCAACTTCCTCCTTCATCTTTCACTTTCCAGAAGTGAAGACTACAAGCATGTCAGAGTTGATGTTTTACATAGAAATTTCATTCTAATTCTATTATGAGGAACTTGGAAACTTTAAGTTCTGCTCTTGAAGAACATTATTTTGTGTATGAGAATTTAACTTTAAGTTGTATAAATTGAGAAATACTGTATATCTCAGAGAGGGAACAAACAGGCTCAAACGTTTCCTTTGTGGTTTCATAGTTGGAATAATAACATGGACTTGAATTTCAGAAAACATCTGTTTGCTGCCTCCTTGACATAACCAAGGAAACCCCGTGGTTCTTACTATGTCAATGCTGACATTTACGCTATTGACCATCATGGCCTGGTGGTCAAATGCATACACGCACAGACACATGCAGACACCAACGCTTCACTCAACCACCAGCATGACTGTCAGCACATAACAGATACTCTAAGACCACAGTGACCCATGTTGCCCTGTTTTTACTGCCTTATAGTGTCGACGAAATTCAATTTCATTAAGTGATTACAAAACTAAATCTCCCAAATGACGTGATTATTTTTAGGGTCTGATAAAATGACAAAGAAAACTCAGTAGTTCAATACCACTTGATACCACTTCCCAGAGTGGCTGGGCAGTCAGAACATCTAGCAACAGTCACAAGAAGTCTGCACTTACCACAATTCATTTAACACCGTAAGATCTCTGCTGGTACACCCAAAAGAAAGGAGACTGGTCACATGCGACAGCTGTGGGGAACATTGCCTTGGTGAAACAACATAGACCCTGGACAAGAGACTGAATGAACACCGGAAACGGACAGCATCAGCCGTCTGTGAACAACAGAACAAAATCGGTCAAAGCATAGAGTGGAAAGGGGTTTAAAGGTCATTGACCAGACATCAGTGGACGGCCAGAGAAAGATCAAGGAGGATATTCGTATCCAACACCAAGCTCCATCTTTGAACAGATATAGGTTTTGTGATCTTCCCTTTAATGATCATCTGTTATCATAATGAATGAAGTACCATACTTATGTCATATGATGACAACTGAGCAAACTGATAAAGACTTTGAGATGTAGCTGAAAGTTCTGGAAAAAGCTAATAAGTGGACAAGTTAGCTTCAGCTATTTAGTGTTGCACTTCAGCAATGGATCCTACATTTGACATAAAGCAACTCAATTGTGTCGTTTATTAGACCCGCCGTGCCTGGTGAATGCACACATCCTTTAGTTTGTAATGATTACATTATAACTTTGTTTTCTCCAAGCTGATTTAATCCTGATGGCATCACTGTGGTTATTTTCTCAGACTTGACAAAGCTTTTCCAGAGCCCCAGAATGCATTATACAGCTGTCCTTACGGGCTGAGCGGTACTCCTCATAAAATCGGTGGAGTGCCACTTTAAGATTGTTTGTGATTGTTTTATAGCTTTGTAGGTCCAAAATTTGACTGGACTTTATTTCCATTTCAACAAAAGTTGTTACAAAACTACTTTGGTCAGCTATTGCAAACAAGACAAACAGGAAGACATTCAACTAAAACACAAATGATAAATAAATACATACAAATGTTAACAAGATCAACAGAATAAACAGAGTTAAATAAAATAGTAAAATCTCCCTTTTTAAAAACTTTCATTCTGATTTCCTCCCATTGCAACCATGTAGGATGGCCACCAGTTACTGCAGTCTTTGTGGCACATTTCAGAAACACACACTCATTTGTCCTTGAAATGTGAAAGTGAAATGTAAGAAGAGAGTGCCTGGTGAGGCCGGTTATCTATTCTCCTCATTGCACCCTTTTCCGCTCACCAGGGAGTCTTGGAGAGTCCCTGATATTCTCACCCACATCCTGGGTGCCAGCGGCTGTGCACTTTGTACTGTAATTCTATCAAGGCCAACAGAGCTGCTCTCCGGCTCAGTGCCAGCCTCACCATGAGAAAGAAAGAAAGAGTAAGAGGGAGGAGGCAGGGAGGGAGAGAGGTCACTGGTCTCAAGGACTTTCAGCCACAGTGTCTATATTCAGGGGAATAACCCATTTTGGACTGCATTGCTACAGCAGGGAGGAGTAACAATGATATACCATCCTGTGGTTCAGTTTATGGTCCAGTCCACACATACACACCCACACTCACCAGCGGTTCCTCTGAATCTCCACCCGGATTATATTTCCCAGACAGAACTGTGCGGCTGTGTGATGTGAAGGGAAGCTCTGATTTCCAGGTAACACACCCACTATCAGTGCATTTGACTAATGTGGCCTCAATGCTAGCTTTTGCGTCCATTTCCCACTTGAGTTAGTGAGAAACAGGTTGTATCCTCTGAAGGCAACACAATTACAGATTAGACCTGCATAAATACGTTTCAGGTTTCAGTGTGTATTATGGTAATTTGGACACAATAAAAAATGTGCAAAAAATAATCCTGTCCTGCTTAAATTCACATGGATAATTTGAATTAATCAAAGGGCCAGAAGATGAGCTTTTTATTTCATTGTTTCAAGGTTCTACTCACAATGGATGTCCCCACATTTCCTGTTGGGCAAAGATCAGGGAAAAAGGGTCTTCTCACCATTTTGCGGGCACTATTAAATGGCTAGGCAGTCAGGTATGGAAGATAATGTTCTACCTTACAGGCATTTGGCAGACAAACACTGCCAGAGCAGCGATGGCAGAAGAGGAGCATAAACATTTTTGTGACCTTGTTGAAGATGAAGAGAAAGTGTACAACGGTCTTTGAGTCTCCTTGAAGCTAAAACAATCTGTAACAAACTAACCTGATTATTACTCCCAAAAGGTGCTACTAGTTTGAAAGCAGCGTCATTGTCAGGGAAAATCTATCAAATCATCATCTGCATGATTGCATCAGTAAACTGCTTCACCTCCCATCACTTTTCCTCCTTCCTTCCTAGCAAGTCTTACCAGGGGCACGTTCAATCTGAAAACAGTTTCCAGGTTGAACGACATATTTCCTTGAAACTGTGCACAACACCCTTTGACGTACTTTTTTTCTTATTTAGTGGGTGTGTCAGAGGTGTTTATCATTCAGCAGTGACATGTAGCTTGTATTTAAACATGGCCCAATAAAAAGGCAATGCACTTGCGTTCAAGGCACCACCATTTCCATTTTGCTACGTTTTGTCACCAATTCACATGGTGCCTAGCTGATACCAAGGAGAAGTCAGTACTGTAAACAATAATCTGAGTATCGAGAAAGATAGGGATTTTGTATTGAGTTTCACATTTTTAGCAAAGTAGAAACAAATTACGTAGTTCAAAGCATTGGTTATCTGCCTAAATGGCTGATGATGAAATGTCAGGGCAGATTACATAGTTCAGTGGTGCCTGAAAGCAACAGGAACACAGCCTCGGCCCAATCCACGCTTTTTGAAATCAGAAATCTGTGCATGATTTACTTTGGTTTAGTTAGATATTTAGCGTTCATATTAAGCTTAATTTAACTGACTCTTTCATCTGTACAAATCTCCTTATCCTCACACTGTAAAGACAGCAACAGTAATACAAAAATAATTTAGTGTAATTAAGTTAAATTACATTACTAACCTGAAGTGGGTTGGATTGCAGTAAGTAATTGCTAGTTTCATTGATTTCAATCTTATTAAATGCCATGACTTTAAAGGTACATTATGTATAATTTTAACATCAGTATACTATTCCATTCATTCTGAGACCCTATCATAAAACTCAAACAAAAAAATCTCCTGCTCCCCAAAAACTATTTTGCCCATAAACCACCATTTTAACAGAGTTGTCGGTAAAACTGTTGACACGACACCTTGAAACCACCTGCAAACAACTTTAATTATTGCCTGTTGTGCTATGAATTGTTGAACCATAAAAGTTTATTAAAAAGTTAGATTTAGAGAATCTAGAAGGGCTATTCGTATGTGCTAAGTCATCATCTCAATGTACGGTCTCAACATTACTGAAATGTACATGTACAGTCGGCCACACGACACGGCAGCGGACCAAAGTGAAACTTTTTTCACGCATGTGCTTGCAACTTTCGTTCAAACATAGTTATTCTAATACATCTATGAGTTCTGCAAGTGCAAGTGGCAGGTGTTGGAAGGAGTAAAGGTGTAGAAGAATAAATTGCTTCCAACTTTCTTCAGTAGAAAGAAAGCAGAAGTGTAACAGGAGGCAGCAGCATAATGGGAAATGTCGACTAGAGTTTGCGTAAAATAGCATGAAACATTGATGTGAAATTAAAACATAGGATACATGCAAAATGTTTGTACTTATTTGAGTGCATAAAATATATGTACATATTGGTATTCAGGCTGATCAGAGAGGTGGATCTGATGAGTATAATGGGAGTACTGGGACAGTATCCATTGTATAATACTGTCCTACAGTTAGCTGATCCAAACACTTAGTTATTCACTCAGGGAAACAGCCCCTACAGGAAGCTATTACATCACCTCTACAACTGTGTGTGGGTGTGGATGTCACTTCTTAAATTTATTTGTCCAAGTAGGGTTGATGGTGTGAGGTTACGTGTGTGTGTCCTTCCCTCTCCCTCCGCGTCATGTCATCCTTCTGCAGAACTACTCATCTACAGTTTGCATTTCAGCAGTTCTCTGATCTCCTTCATACCAGACCGGAAAAAACTCAAGAAGCCCAAATCTGTTGTGAGAAAGGAACAGAGGGCGGATTGTTTTTATAAAAACAAACTGCTGCGAGTATCAGTATGAAACTCAGCCTTTGATGCTTTGCGGTATACTTGAGGGAGTCAGCTAATGTGTGTCTATTGACACTCTTTCATACATGCACACAGAAACACACAGCTGCTGTAGTGGACTTTGGACTGACGTTCTTTGGGAAAGCAGGGAGTTTCCTTCCTGGGTGAACTAGTTTCTGTGTCATTCAGTGGGCTGCTTCTGTGGTCAGGGCTTGGCCAGGAGTGAGGTGGAGAATGAAAACATCAAGGCAAACTTTTCACCTTCAGAGTGAACACTCACTACCAAAATCAGCCTCCCATGTGCCTCATACTGTACAAATGTAATCCTTGCTTTTCCTTATTGGTTTACTTTTCACTTTGCACCCATGTAAAAGGCTAGAAATCTTGGATGGCACAGTGAGATTAAGATTAAGACAGCACTGAAACAGAAACACTCACTGGCATAAGTAATGAAACAATCACCAAAAATCAGCTGTACTCATTGGAAGACATACTAAGATTTTTTACTTAAGTAAAAGTACCAATAAAACAACGTAAAATCACTCTATTACAAATAAAAGTCCTGTATTACTCGTTAGGCAGATCAAAATGACTTCTGTGACCGATATATTATCATATATGATATTATTAGATTGTTAATACTGATGCATCAATGTATAATGCAGAATTTTACCGCTGTAGCTGGTCAAGGTGGAGCTAGTTTGAAATACTTTACATGCAGTTAGATAGCTTGGTCGAGTGTTTCCCAACCTGGGTGTTGAGAACTTTACAAAGTGTCACAAGATAAAAAGAGGAGTCATGAGATGAATAATGTTACAGGAGAGAAGAAACTACACAGTTATGCTCCACAAATTTGTATTAGTATTATTATTTACATTTTTGTAATCTTAGCTTTTTTTGTAAAATGTTTGATAATTTGACCTCATTTGAACTGATCCATCTGAGAAGTTAAGTGGGTAAATCCCTCTGGTGGAACTGCTAACAACCCATAGACATCATAGAAATTAAATGCACTGGAGCACTCCAGTTTTGTGTTGTACATTTTTATCGTGCAGGGAAATTATTTTCAGACACAAAAACACAATAGAGCTGTTTAGAGAGTTGTTTAATCACTTAGTAGATCAGCAGAAAATCAAGTAGCAACAATTTAGATTCATTAATCATCAATCAGTTTCATCAAGCAAAAACACCACAGTTTTCTCTAGTTCCAGCTTCTCAAATGGGAGAATTTGCTGCTTGTCTCTGTTTTATATTATTTAATATATTTGGGTTATGGACTGCTGGACAGATATAACATGAAATTTGAAGAAGTCATCTTCGGCTCAAAGAACTTGTGCAGTTTTCATTTTTTTTGTGTGACTGATTTTATAGACTACACAATTAATAAAAAATAATTGAAATATTACAGTCATATCCAATTCAGCTTGATAACACTTTCCACAATGTATACAATTAATGAATTGATGATCCCTGTAATTTAAATGTACAGTCATTGATTTAAAATAGGTCGACCTTCCAGTACATTGTAATCTTTTACTTCTTTACTCTGGAGCTGCTGTTTATTACTATTCTTAATTGACAGGTTCTGACTGTGTGACAGGGCCCTCTTGTGGTGCCACGTTGCAAACAGAAGTCATGATGAGAGGAAAAGGGACACAAATATCCTGGATCTCACATCCTTTTCTCATTTCTGTGTTCTCAGAGGAAAACACAAACAGGAAGAGATGGAGGTGCATTTTGACTTTAATGATAATGTGAGAACAATTATTGGGACTTTACAGATGCAAAGGTCAGGGTCCAAGACTTTTGTAGCTTGTAGAGATTCAGTGAACACTTGTCCTTAACTCAGCTAAAAGATGGTTTCTGTAACCACTCACTTGATCCTACATTACACACTAGAGAGAATATGTTTCAAGGTCTCAGCTGTCTGTAGTAGAGCTGAATCAGGCTGGCTCATACTCTGCTTACTAAGTAATTCATCTGTCCATCCGTTAGAGGCCAAGAGGGACGTGGGACTAGTGTTTAAGTGTACAACCTTGTTTCAGAGGATGGAGAGAGAGATCCAATTTCACTGTGACTGGAGGAAAAAAGAGGCCACTGACTCCGCACTGGCACTCTCACCAACTCTTCCCAATGTACTTGCATTTGTGCATCCTTGTGTTAATACATGTGTGTAGAGCGTGTGTGTGTGTGTGCGTGCGTGTGTGTGGTCCCTGCTGTGAAGTGTTTAATAGTTAATAAGAGTCTTGTTTACTTGGAAGGGCTGCTGCCCACGCAGCAGATGCTGCTCAAATGCTGAGAGGTACAACTTAGGAAACACAGGAAATAGATATAAAACATAGTTTGGATATTTTAACAGTGTCAACAAAAAGTCTAACACTCTCTGAGTTTGGAACATTTTAGAGAACATTATTGTTGTTTTTAGAACTAACAGCAGGGAAATATTAAAAAGATTGCTAGAAATTTCTGTGTATTCATCCACAGAGTTAACATGAGGGATGACCTTTCCCAACAAAACCTCGTAATTTTAATTAAATTCTCACCAGGATTGTCTTGTTTGTCTACAAACAAACAAACTTGACACCAAGAAAATGAGTCCTCCTCATCAATTGGCCTCTTTATCAATATGTCTCCTGCAGGGATCTCTAGAGGGACAACACATTGCAGCTGTGTGGCTTACCATACACGCACACAAACACACATGTTGTGTTTCCATCATTTTTGGGGACATAACATTGACTTACATTCATTCCCTGGAGACTTACCCTAACCCTAACCATAACCACTACTAGATCAAACCTAACCCTTACGCTAGCCTAAACCTAACCTTGCCCTTACTCTAACCTTAGACCAAGTTTTCATCCTAAAATGTAATGATTTACATTATGGGGACTTACATTTTGTCCCCATAAGGAAGGCAAGTCCTCACAATGTGACTGTGTACAGATTTATGTCCCCACAACATTAGTAATACCCGCCCACTCACACACACACACACACACACACACACACACGCGCACACACACACACACACACACACACACACACACACACACACACACAAGGAAGCGCACAGATACACGTATTGCTGTTTCCTCATATTGTTGTTTGGTAATTCTAAAATCTAAAGTTTGAAAACATAAATCTCTTTCTCAATTAATCTATCACTCTATTAAGTGTATCTATTAATCTAGCTAGTGCTTTATGCAGTCCATGTTTGTCTTGCCGAGGAGAATACTGTAAACTTTCTGAAAACTCCGCCTCTCTCTGACCCTCTGTTTGTTTGTGTCCCACAAGCACAGCTGTGTGTCTCTCTCTAGTTTCTTCTCAGTGTCCTCTCTTTTCACTCAGGCTTCTCTGTGCTAGATCACTGGCCGTCTTGGGATCTCTCTCTCCCCTGACTGTCGGTGCCTCATTCCAGATGTTTTGGATCTGGATCTTTGTCCTCCAGGAGATTCAGCCTCTCCTGTTGTCTCTTTCTCTCCCTTGTTTGCATGTTGTCCTTGACTGTCTCTCCTTCCCTCTGTGATTTGTGATACTGGGCTATATAAATAAAATTGACTTGACTTGTCTTTGCTTTGCATGCATGTTCAGACAGGTTTTTAAACAAATCACACAATGTACAATTTTAATGTGTTCTCTGCCTTTTAGGCAGCAGAGGGTGGACTGGAATGTATTTATTTATTTCACTATGCAAATAATATGCTCTGGCTTTATAAGCTGTTTTTTGACATATACTCATTATTTTGTTGATGCAATTTATAATTTTAACTTTTTTTTAATCTCTTATAACTTAAAGACCAAAATAAAGATCAGTTCAATAGTAACAGCAGTAAAACACAGAAAGCCACCTGTGTGGTCATTTAAGGATAAGGTGAGAGACATAGCCTCTTGGCACCCTGTGTGTTTGTTTTTCTATGTCCTTTATAGAGATGGATAACACATGAATGGGTGTTTAAAATTTAAGGGTGACAATGTAGCCATGACAAAACAGTCACCTCTTGCTGACAGGTGAGTCAGCTCACATCAGGGCAGGGGAGAGAACGGAAGAGAGAAAGACAAATAAACACATAAAATGTGAGGAACAAAAGCACAGAGACAGACATGCAGGTGTAGAGTTTTACTTGTAATTCTGTGTGGACAAACAATGTATTCTGCTCTTTTTTTAGGAAAGTTCATACTCTTTTTCAACACTAACTGAAGCTTCTATTATGTAATTACAATATATTTTTATGAGTAATGATAATGGATGCCATGTTCATCTTTTGCAGAAAATAAAGCAGTGATTCTACATGTGTTAATGTTTCAAGAGGCTTCAATTTTTATTGGGTCTTTGCTGAACTGGGCATCTCTGACTCAGCTGCATTAAAAAAAGGTTTACAGCCAACTGACAGCTGATATGTTCCTGCTGCTGTTGATATTTCTCTCTTCAGTTGGATTGAAACACTGAACTTTTCATAACAAATTATATCTCTGCTGTTGAAATGTCTTGCAGAAACATTGTCCTTGGTGGTGGCAAATGAATTTAAAGTTATCTAGATTCATGAGATAAATGAAACTGTGTAATGTGTTTCACACAGTAATTGCTAGAGTTTCTGACTTTTAATTGTGATTAAAGGTTAAAAAAACACTGTATATCTTTGCACACCTAAATGCGTGACAGATGCATTGTAGAAAAGCAGAACTTGAATAAAAATTACTCGTGTGTGGGGTATTTTCACTTTTATTCAAGTGAGCTTAAAGGAAAAACGTTATTTTCTGATTCTGTGGAGCTGTCAACATCCTGTACATTCCGGTGAAGGAATCAAGGAAATAGTTCTCTGAAGTGAAAAAAGATGGGACAAGCTAGTGAGCAAAAATAATAATCAGTAGGTTACTTCATCACTAAAAAACTTTTGGAATAAATTTAATATCACAAAATGATGATCTATAAGAGTTTGAGGGCAATCAGGTGCTGAACATATATTAGCAGTCACTTAATTATTACTTGTAGTTGCTGATATGGCTTGAATATGATTATTAAGAGTGCCCCACCAATGTAGCATTGCACTTCAATATCACTGTTGGACTCACGATGGACATTTTAAAACAAAAAGAATAAAAATCAAAGCAGGAGAACCAGAGCTATTGTCTTTTTTATTCCACACATTGTTCTTGCTTGTCAAATTTTGGCTGCTACACTATCCACAATGCAACTAGACTGCTGCCAGTTTGGTCGGAGAGTCAGACGTGTCATACTTATAACGCCTAATGTCGCCTCGGGCCACCAGCCTCAAACAGAGGAGCGGGGTACAGAGATCTGGTAAGCTCACTTCTTTCTAACTCCATTCCCCCATTTATTTCTCATTTTCAAACTTGAGGCAATTTATCATATTACATGTAGCTCCCTCTGGTGCCATAAAAGTATAAAAAAAGTATATTGTCTAAATACTTGGTTTTGTATATCTTTACAGATGTATCTCCCTCTATCCACTTCCTTTTAGTCTGTAACCCTCATACTTATTGCACTGCCTGTGCTGAAATATCGAGTGTCATAAGAAGTGTATATTGACCACAGCAGAACGCCCACAAAGTGCTGCAGCATCATTAGACACCACCTTTGACTTTTTAACACACATTTGATTGCTAACAAGCACCTTTTATCTCTGACTTATGACCTTATTTAGTGGGACAATACAGTGATGAAAGACACCACATTGGTTTCTGCTATAATGACCACATCCATACCTCTGTGTATTGTCAGCTGCTTAACTGTGTGTCTAAGTGTGTCTGCAGGGACACAATAGGGCCTACACACACAGACACACACATACAACAGCCTATATGTACAGTAAATGAAAGAAACATGACGCAAAATGTGGCTGTTTGAGCATAAAACATTTTAGTCTGTAGATTTTCCAGCAATAGAAAACAACAACCTCATGCACACTGTAATCTAAAGCACTGTTAATTAATTATTCCCATATTACATTCAGTTACAGGGTAACTGCAAGGTAATACAGCACTGTTAGTGCTAACTCTTTCACAGGTTTGATGAGTGGCAAGACTGGGACTGAGCTCTATCCCTGAGCCTTCAAGTCACATGGAGACTTTGTACATGTACCTAACCCAGACTATATGGCCACAATAGCCACCAAAATAATTCCTGGATCAGTAGCCCTGCGCACCACAGTACAGTGGTGACTTAGCAGATAAAACATTTTGAAGCATGAAGTTTCTGGTGTGAGCACGCTATAAAAGGAGGCTTTCGTAGAAGAGGTAAGCGCGCAAAACAAATTACAAGTTGGAAGCTTAGTGGTGGTGACACTTAAGTCATGCAACCATGGTGTAGTACATTTAAAGCCTAATGATAACATTTGGCGGCTGTGGCTTGGTGGCAGAACGGTTGCCTGCCAATCGGGAGGTCAGCGGTTCGATCCCCCTGCCATACGTCGACGGCTCCTTGAGCAAGATACTGAACCCCAAAAATGCTCCCGAAGCTGCGCCTTCGGTTTGTGAATGTTCTCATATGTAAGTCGCTTTGGATAAAAGCGTCTGCTAAATGTACTTCTGGTAATTATATTTACTCTTCAAAAGTTGTGTTCATTTGTGAAGATTATCTTGCTGAAAAAAACGTGTATCAGCTTTTGTTTGCCACAGAGCTTATATTCAGCAATCATCCGAGGGAACTAGGGCGAAGGCTAACTTCCAGGTTGGCCTACAAAAATACGTCATCCCTGCAACACTCTATAGTGTAATGAAACAGGAAATTATTGCTCTGCTTCGTGCTTCTTGACAGACGTGACAGGTGATTAAAAACTCATGTCACATTGAATTCAAGATAGAGGGACAAAATGCTCATCTTTTTCAGCTTTTAACTTACTAACAGACACACACAATCTCTAATTAGTCAGAGGGGGGGTATCGTCTCTTATTACAAGAAAGTAGGTCCTTTTTGTTAACCATTCTCTCTCTCTGCAAAGGAATTAATTAGGCAAGAAAGGCATGTGACCTTTGACTTTCCATGACCAACACTGTCGCATCGTGTGCTCATCAAGTTTGGCATCCTGTCAAGTGGAGAGTGCTTGCTACAGGAGGTTGAAATTCAATTCAATTCAATTCAATTTTATTTATATAGCCTAGTATCACAAATCACATTTGCCTCAAAGGGCTTCACAATCTGTAACATACGACACCCTCTGTCCTTAGACCCTCGATTCGATTAAGGAAAAACTACCCAAAAAAACCCTTTTAAGATGGGAAAAAAAACGATAGAAACCTCAGGAAGAGCAACAGAGGAGGGATCCCTCTCCCAGGACGGACAGACATGCAATAGATGTCGTAAGTACAGAATAGATTTATAGCATCAAAACTATAACATATATAGCCATGATGGCAAAATTGTTGTGTATATATATATATATATTATTATGTTAGAAATGTTTAGGTGGTAAAACATAAGGGAAGATGATGGGTCCAGACGGACAGCCGAGCAGCTCCAGGTGGAGCCCAACGAGCAGGACCCGAGCCACTCGTCCCCTGCACCATAGACACAGCAGCACTGCCCCAGCAGGTCGCCATAGTCACCGATCCAGATACATCTCCGGACACTGAAATACCTGCTGAAAGTGACACTAAGAAAGAAGAGACGGACGACAAAGCACAAAACTCCGGGAGAGGGAAGAAGTCAAGTTAGTGACATGCATTTATGGGATGCGAATGCATACGGATGGAGAGGAGGACAGAGGTGAAGAGAGAGAGGTGCATCATGGGAAGTCCCCCGACAGTCTAGGCCTATAGCAGCATAACTAAGGGATGGTTCAGGACTCTCCTGAGCCAGCCCTAACTATAAGCTTTATCAAAGAGAAAAGTCTTTAGCCTATTCTTAAATGATGAGATGGTGTCTGCCTCCCGAACCCGAACTGGGATCTGATTCCACAGGAGAGGAGCTTGATAGCTAAAGGCTCTGGCTCCCATTCTACTTTTGGAGACTCTAGGAACCACAAGAAACCCCGCATTCTGAGAGCGCAGTGTTCTAGTGGGGTGATAAGGTACTATGAGCTCTGTAAGATACGACGGTGCCTGACCATTAAGAGCTTTATAGGTGAGGAGAAGGATTTTAAATTCTATTCTGGATTTCACAGGGAGCCAGTGCAGAGAAGATAATATTGGAGAAATATGATCTCTTTTCCTAGTTCCTGTCAGTACACGTGCTGCAGCGTTCTGAATCAACTGGAGAATTTTAAGTGACTTTTTCGGGCTGCCTGATAATATGGAATTGCAGTAATCCAGCCTTGAAGTAACAAATGCATGGATTAATTTTTCTGCATCATTTGAAATGAGAGCAGGGTGGAGATTCCAGCTGGAGTGTGTGCTACTACTGTATATAGTTTAAAGACAAAGAGAGTCAGAGGAAGAAGGAGCGAGGGCTGGAGAAAGAAGCACCACTCTGCTGTGATCCCCAGAGAGTGAATTGATTTTAAAATTCTATGTCAGCGCTCACACAGTAAGAATCTATTGATTGAATGCAAAATCTCTCTTCATCTCCTCCTCGTCTCTCTCCTCTTCCATCCCTCCGCTCCGCACTCCTTCATTCCTCTGCTGTACCCATGTCCTCACTCATCCTTCCATCCCTCTACTGGGGTCTCTACTGTACATTGCTTTTCTATCCTTCCCATCCCATCTCCTCCTTTTCCTGCCCAACCAACCCAACCTTATTCCATACGCACACACAGAGACACACACTGATACACCCCATCCTCTCAGGTTCAGGCACTTTCCCGAAGTCATCAGTAGGTGAAATACAACCTCTCCTGTCTTACTCTAACTTCTTGACTGAAGAAAGGAAGCAAATGTGTGTGTGTGTGTGTGTGTGTAGGTGTTTTTTAATGCAACAGGAAATAAGTAATGAATAATCCACCCTCCTGTTTGACAGCAAAGCAGTTAGAGTGTGTGCGTGTGCATGGAAACATCTGGAGCTCATGATGGATGACCAGCACGCCATATCCTCTCCAACCGTTTTTTATTTCAGTGGAACAGAAAGAGGCGTGGCCACACACCATCTGGAGTCTTTGGATGAACACAAGTGGGATTCCAAACACTTACATTTTACATACACACACTATCAGGCTTTTCTAAGAGAGTGTGTGTGTTTTCTTGTGCTGCAGCTAAAATACACAGCTAATAATGCCTGAAAATTGCTCAGTGTGATAGCGAGTGTGTGTGTGTTTCATAGTGTGAGTTAATGATATGTATGTATCAGGGTCCTCTCACATGACTGACTGAAGTGGTAGACTGCTGTCTATGCTATATTTTGCATCCCAAAACTGTGTGTGTCCGTGTCAATGTGTGTTTTAGCCGCAACCCATTAAATATCATACTGATTACCTTTTTTGAAAGTCAAAGTAATATGCTGTATCTCGCGGCCACTGAAGGAGACATACTGTTCCCAGATGTCAAGAATGAGCTTCCATGCTCAAAAATGAATACCACAGTTACATTCAATAGTCCTGCATTTAAAATTTGACTTGCGTAAAAGTACAGAAGTATTATCAATTCAATGTAGTTAATGTATACAAAGTTAAAGAACACATTCATTCAGTGTGTTATTTAGAGTGTGATGCATTTATATGTAGAGAGCATTTTACTTGGAGCTAATGTGAAAGTCTTAAAACCAATCTTCTTTGCCCATGTGTCAGCAAGGGAAATTGGTTCACTCTACTGATAGACTGAAAGATGTAACAATCCAACAACACACTTCAATTATTCCTAGCCTGTATGAGTGTATTTCAATTGTTCCTGAATCCAAAAGAGACAATACAACAGCAGAGTCACTGTCTAACTTGATGCTGTCACACCTACACTGAAGCATCTGAGATACAAAGGTAGTCTCCAAGTGGCCTGCAGCGCCTTCGATCTCCCTCATTGCTCTTGTCTCCTGGGAGTGATGACAGATTGACGTTTGCCCTGTGCTACACTCATTATGGGCCGGCAGCCATATATCGCCTAATGATTCAGAGCGACACTGAGAGTAGATGGCACCACTGAGAAGCTTATAATGGGCCTCTGGGGACATTGTTGTTCCAGGCACCTCCTGCTAACTCTTTTCTTTATCCACTTAGCTGGATAGAAGTTTATATATCTTATATATCTTCGCCCTGCTGCCTTGGGCCAACGGAGAAGATGTGCGTGGAAGCGCAGGACTGGTATGTGTCATTCTTTCCCAGGAGTTTCAGCTTTTTGTCATTGCAATAATACAAAATACCGTAAAGTGAAGGAATGATTATCCACTGTTGAAATGACAAACCTGCTGTAATGAGTCTGAGATTTTAATCATTCCTTTCGACCTCCTGGAGCCAAACAGAAAACATTATGGCTCTAAAAATAGTCTCAGTGAAGAGCAAGATGCCGGCTGCCAAACACACACACACACACACACACACACACACTCTGCAGTCCTGTCAGTGATTTTAATAGGAGTTAATTTATCAAAATTATCTCCAGTCGAGGATAAATGTAGAAACCACGGAATGAAACAATGTGTACTGCTACCTTCCCTCTGTCCTTTCGTCCGTCTATGTATCCATCTATCCATCAGTAAGAATATGGTTTAACAGTTGAGTTGTATAGATTGAATCTGGCATGTTTATGCGTTTTCTCCATCATGTACCCTGCTGGATGTTATTCTTCACTTACTTCTATTAATAACCACATCTGAAGGATGATCGGGAGGCTGCCTTGCAACAGACTTCAGCACAACAGCATTCTTAGTCTCTGTCTTTGTTACAAGTATACTTGAAGAAGCTGCACAGGAAGAAAAGATAAACTCAAAGGAATTAATCCTTTTCTATGAAGGAATGAAACTTAATTCAATATTCAATATAATCAGTAATAATTATTACTCAGACATTTCATTCTTCATAATATCCTGGAAAGTCAAATAACTTGTTGCTAGAAATTAGCACTACAACTTCTCAGCAGCCTGTTAGCTTTGCATAAAGACTGGAAATAAGAGGAAATTGCCAACCTGGCACTGTCAGAAGGTAACGCAATTGGCCAACCAGCACTTTTCAAGCTCACTAATTAACACATTACAGGGCTGAACAATAAGGATTGCTGATTACCAAGTAAGTAAAATGCCACGTCGGGCAAGTAAATCAAGCAACTCATTTGCCCTTATCAAAAAACAATTACATGCATGTATTTTTCTGGAGCTGATGATGGAAGTACAGTAGCTATCGCTGTACCGATTGGGCACTCGCGAGTAGAGATGGGTACGGAAACATGGTACTAAATGAGCCCTGGGTCTAAATCTTTAAAGGCCGTAGTATTATCACGCTCACTGCAGCCTCTCGTGCTGTCTGTGTCGGGCTGAGCTCCTCCACACGGAGTGCAGTGGTCAGCAGATCAGACAGGCTACAACTAAGCTTGTTACTAGTGCAATACTTTATCAATACACCTGTTCAACAAGCATAAACATGTGAACATGTAGAAAGCAATATTTTAATCTGCTCTGTCTGTAGTCTCTCATATGTTTTACACTAGCATAGGGAGCTAGCTTAGCTAATAGCAAATTGTTACAAACAAGCTAAAACAAATCTGTCTGTCTGTTCATCGTAGATTGCCACGAATCTTACAGCTTGGCAAATTCTTCTAAAGTTGACAAATATCTGTGTCCACACCCTGCTACAGCTTATTACTTTCTGTTGTAGAGCTCCATTGTTGTCCAAAAACTTTTACATACACATTAATGTGCATCCCTGCGACAAGTTGGCCACTGTCCAGGGTGTACCCCGCCTAAGGCCCAAAGTCACTGGGATAGGCTCCAGACACCCGCGACCCCCAACGGGAACAAGCGGTAGAAAATGACTGACTGACTGACATATTAATCCACTGCCAAATGTAGTCCCCAACAAATGCATTATTTACTCTTGTTTGTGTAATGTTTGCTGAAAACTACAGTCTCCAGCAGTTTTAGGAAAGTACACAGCCTCTTAAAAACGCAAAGTATATATTTGTGACCTGTTTTTAAAGATTTATGTCTTCAGTAGGAAAAAATGGGCTAGAGGCTGAGTGCCACAGTCAGGGTAGGGAAGTCAGAGAGTATTAAGAGACAGACTAAGACATTGTTGGTTTTAGTCTTTTCATAGGATTTGTTGACAGTAATATGCATGTATAATGCAAGCTTTATCCTTTAACACAGTTACAGTAAACAACAATTCAGGAAACTATAGCGTACTATACATCTAATCATTCACCTTTCAACTTTTCAGCTGTACCATGCTGTTGAAAATCATCTATGCTGGTCTAGTGATTGTGAGAAATTGTGTAATTTAAGGCTGCTTAAAAAAGAAATACTAAACGAATTTTTTTCAAAAAACGGTCCCATTCCTGTCTCAACAAATGAATCACAAGACATACTGCTGAGCAAGTATGTCTCAAGGCTGGATTTTCAGGAATTTGCGTAATTTGAAAGTGTGATTTTGAATGAGGTTTTTTTAACTTCTGGACCTGAAGTCCCAGTTTCACTTAAGCTCTCTAAAGGCAACTCTGCCTGTTCTGTTGTTGACATATATCCATACGTCCCTGTGATAGCACAGCCTGACATAACATCTGATCAAAAACTTGTACCTCTATCACCATCCTCTTCTCTATCTCTTCTACCTCATTATAGATGCCTCATTGTATCATGACCCTAATGTCAATCAGAGATTTGAATTATGGATCAGCTGCTTGACATTGACAAACATGGACCATCATTCTGCTGGTATCAATGAGAGACAGTGAGAGATGTCCTTTACCTGCCCAAAGCTTTCAGTTTGACCTTTTTTCATTCAACAGAAACAGAGGTAAAGTACCTCAGTGACAGATTCTTACAGTCCTCACCACCAGTGTAACTCTTTGCCTTTGTTTGCCCACAGAAGCTCAACAAAGAACACTTCTGTCCACCTGCAGCATCAGCAGCACACACACCTCACAACACCTACTATTTACACAATAACCCTCACCTGCAAATCATGCAGTGCAACCTCTTACGTACCTAATTTGGGGAATTCAATTCTTTATGTTGGGGCATTGTACTTACAGTGACACACTCAGTTGCCAATTTATTAGGTACACCTTGCTAAAACTAATGCAGTGTACAGGCCAGCAATAACTCCTTCCTTTGTGGATGTTATAATGTTCAGTTTTTGTTGAAAATAGAGGTATTTATTCAACATTATGATATAAATGCATATTAAATATATAAATGCAGTCCATGATCATTTTGGAGGATGTAGTTTGTGGTGCTGTTGAACTGTATTGCATTATACAGAGAGGTGTTTCTTTTATTTAACCTATCCTCATTGGTATAAATAGGGTGGACAAAATAATATTCAAAGTTTGATCTTGACTCTGGAAACTTGTTTGTATAACTACTGTTTCGAAGATCAAGAATGAACTTTGAACCTCAGTGAACAAAAATTCAATTGCTGCACACATACCAGCCATGATATGACTACAAAAATACAATGAAATAAATAAATAACTATAATACAATAATGTGCATCTGCAGGTGCAGCCACTGCCCAACAATGATCTGTTTACGGCAGCAGATGAGGCTCACAGTGCTTGGTGAGTAGCAATACATTTAATTTAGGGTTGTTTTTACCATTCACATTCATCATTTGTATGAGTTTAATCAAAACAACCTGCCTTCGTTTTTAGGATTCAGCAGAAAATTCTGTGATAAGGAGAAAAAAAAATGGACCATGGATACTGAGTGGTTTGGGCTGGTTGGGTTGTCTGTGAGTGTCTGTGTGTGTGTCCGTTAAGTTACTTCAGGCATTGCACATGTGTGGAATTACTGCATACATGTAAGCATTGCATGTTGCAATTTGTGTTGAGGTCAGGGCTACAACTCATACATGAGCGTTTATCAGCAAATAGCAAACTGGTTTAATGTGATCATTACTTGATCATACATACAGGCGAAAGAGTCATAAAACATGCATTAACCCACGTGTTGTTTTATTCTGGTGTGTCATCACTTCTTTTTTGGTTTCAGTTGCTTTAAGAATCCTGAAAATAGTGCAGAAAGCATGAACTCCAACTGTAAACACACTCCTGAAACAGTAAAGCCTATAGTAAAACACAGCTCAATGGTTTTGTAGCTACTTTTACTCTTCAGTGAATCGATTGATCATTGATCAGTTAAAAAGCTCTACATGCACACACAAGGAAAGCCTGAATCAGTTGATGTATGTTTATTGGTTTGTGTGTGCTCAGTGCAAACGCTTTGATTTTATTTAAGAAAGATGAGAGGAACCTACTGTATGTGGGATTATTGCATTTTTAGCTTTTTTTTAGAGAGGGCTGGGAATGGCCTGCTGTCAGCTGGAGCTTTATTTAAGATACAAAAAGAAGTTACTGTAGGTTCTAATGTCAGACTTATCTATCCAACTAATCAGCTGACTTCAGAGAAATGTTGTTTATTATCATTATAGGACTCCAAATGTATGTTCAGAGAAGGAATAGCCAATCAGATACATTTACACTGCTGTTTATTTATGTGGATTTAATTTTCCAAGTTAATTTTATTTGTGTGAAATCCTAAATATCCCCTGTAGCACTTAACATGTGAAATTAGCAGCAATCTAATATGTTTATAATATTTAAATAGGGATTACATTATAAGAAACTGTCTGAAATGGAAGAAAACTAAAGAGGAAGCAGAGAGGAAATTCTGCTGTTGGTAGAGAAGGTTCATCAGAGGAATAATATTATAAGGTGAATTTAATACCATAATGACAAGTGGCGACAATTAAGACACTGGAAAGTTATTGAAGACAAAATCAATACAAGCTTTATTTTAGTTGTTTGGACCCCTGATAAGAAAAAAGTGGTATAACGTCCCATCAAGTGTTCAAATCAAATGAAAACAATAGAATAAAACTACCGGTTCAGATAATGTTAATCATCATCAATACTATTTTCTACAATCACTCCAAAGCATGTCTAGGAATGTGTATGCTCACCACAGTGATTTTAAAGATAACAAGTGCCAGTTTTTTAAAGGCAGGGTTTGTTTGCTACTAAACGATTATCCATTGTTTGGTCTGTGTGGTGTTACTATTTCGAGCAAGTCATAGAAACATTTTTCTTCAAATAGCTGACAATCAAGCATTTGAATTCCACCTTGAACTGCAAATTTTACTTGCATGTGTCCATAAATACAGTATGTAAACATTTTCTTCTTTGTGTCCTTTCATTTGCATGCATTGATCTGCAGACTTGACTTGAATTGATTTTAATTAACATTTGAATATTTTCCACTGTACTGTGGGGTATAACTTTAAAAATTTAATGTCTTTTATATTTTCTTTTTAATACAGTCATACAAAGCCCATACAAGTATCTGAAAATGAAAATTCGATTATTGCATTTTTATTTTTGTCTTTACTCAAATAAAATACATAGGTGGAAAATTATAACGCTATTGTGGCATTGCATTTTCATTGTCAAGTTTAAATTATTGTTTGGATGTTGTCCCGTATATGCTTCCATATTGTATGACTATCCATTTGGTTTTTCATGCTACGTGTGGTTATACTGTTTTAGATTTTTCTTAGACAACCTTGTAATTATGAATTCTTAAATCACTTTGATTTAACAGTTAGATTAGACTCTTTTAAACTCTGTTGCTGAGGGAATGTGTTGCCAATAATTATGATACAGGCTTCTTCTTTACTTGCAGGTTTAATATTACTTCCGCTCCCATTTTTTGTGTTTTACAAGCCACCATGACAGTTATTCTCGTCCTGGCGGGAATCATCATTCTGTTTTTGACATACTATAAGCCAAAATGTCATCCTCCCCCGGCTCATTAATGTCCTAATTTTCACAGCACGTCAGTGGTTAGTAAGCAGCCAAACAGCCCTGCGGCGACACAACAGACATACAGACAAGCCTGTAATGCTGCTGTGGTTCTGGCCCTAAAACAAAAGGTTTGATTTTCAAAACTGTAAGACGCTTTTCAAAATTGACAGCTGCCACCTCACAGATGATATATCTTTATACTCCAGAGCTCATCGTGGGGTTTTGATTTTCACAGAGCTATTATGGATGACCTCTCTAACCTTCCCACCTCACCTAGAGCCAGATTTTAGAGGTGGATCTGGTTTAACACAGACTCACCTATCAACACACGCAGGATAGCAGGCGTTCAGGGCTATTTTATTTTAACCTTGATCTACAGGAGGGATGCAGATATCCACGTTCATTGGCAACTGACTCTACTGACAACTGACAATTATTTCAGCAGCTGCAAATTCTGCCTTTCCTTTGAGAAATCAATTCACAGAGATTACATTACAGAAACGTTCAATGGATCTCTCACAGCTGAAACTGTTCGTTTTGGGCCCAGCGAGAGGGAACTATGAGGATTTTTGCCCGGATACTTCATTCATGTAAATGACTTCCCTGATGCCGCGACACTAGCTGAGTTCCTCCTGAGGCTGGATAAGGACAATGACGGTTATATGATATACTTTAATTTGTGACAAGTCTATTCTGCCAGACTCCATCTTACTAAGGAGAATCATGAGTTTGCACACGTTATCTGCCAGCCCTGTCATCATGTGGGCATGAACAAGGAGTACAGAGTTGTACCTGATCTGTACATGTGGTTCTTACTGTGATGCTTTTATTGATCTACTGTTCCTCCTGATTAAAAAGACAAATTTGAATCATGCTATACAAAGAAATAATCGTTTATTGTCTATAAAAACTTGCAACGTTTGGCTCAACACATGTTTGGTGAAACAATATGGGGAGTCATATTGTTACTGTCCTGTAAAAAAAATCTAAGTTACCGAATTTTTGAGATATATGGTTTTCAGCTGGACAGCAATGACCTTTATAAATGTTACTTTGGTTAAACAACAACAGCAATGAGAACACTTTGTAACTTTGAAACATTGTAAATACACATTTTTATTCACTTGAACACCAAAGGAATGATGACTAGGAGTCTAGCTGTAGATGCCATGACCTCTACAAGACAGTGGGCCATCTATTTCCACAGGGAACAGCAAAGCTGCTTAAAGTATTTAGAATAGGCCAACCTCAATTCAAATGACTTATGTTTTAAAGCTGTTGACATGTGATGTAAAAGATGATGCTTTGATTGAAACACAGGTGCTTTAGAGCTGTATTGATCATGAAAGATTTCCATACTTACCTCTGGTGGTTCTTTAGCATGCACATTGTTCTGGTTTTATTTGCCAAGTGTATTCAGTGAATTAGTCAGCGTGATGGGGACACTGTTCCTGGAAAGAGATGCTGCTGTTGACATTTTTTTAATGTTATTTTTCTGTGAGAGCTACAAATAAAATTGTATTTAGCTCTATGGTATTGGGACGGAGGCAGAAAACAATATCTCAAAACATGGGCAAATATAACCAAAGCCAATGGTGTGCATGGCTAGATACCACTAGAAGAGAGAAAATGTGTTTTTTGTTTGTTTATTTGGTGTTTTGAGTGAATGGACCCTTTAATACCACCTCATTTGTGAAAGGCTGATTTACAAAATTAATTCCCTCTATTAAACGTCAGGATTAATTTAATTTAAACATGTTTTTTATCCTTTATTTTATTCTTTTAAAATCCTATGTATTAATAGGACTTTGTGTTAGTTTAAAGTCCATCTTAATGCCCTTTTTATGTAAAAAAGAACTGCCTTGTTGTTGAAAGGTGCTTTACAAATATAATTGCCTAAACATGTCAGTAACTCACATATATTTATTCAACCGATCCTGTGAGTAACCGAAGTCCATTTAATTAGCAGCTGTCCTGAATACTTATTGCTCCCTCATGATGTTATACCTATGGTGTTTGAATGTTTCCACGTGGGGGCGGAAGGCTAGTCTCTTAGTCTCCTGGCTACAGATTGCGTGTGTGTGTTTGTGTGTGCGCGCGCGCGCGTGTTTGCAGCGGCGCTAAAGTACCTTGGACAGCGCCATGCTGCATACACACACACACACACACACACACACTTCAGCAAGCGGAGGAACTTCGGCGGAGCGCTCTCTCTTCACAAACAACATCCAACCGCAGAGCCAGCTGTTTCCCTCCTCCAGTTGTGTGTACTTTGCGAACCTCTCAGGTTACCTTTAACCTTTCTACTCTACTTGGACCTGCTTGTTCGGATATCAGCTGCTTTACAGCCGGTTATGAAGCAGTAGAGTCGCGCCGGCCTAGGAGCACCGAGAAGCGGATTCCTCTCTCCTCCTTCTGTCCGCCTCCTGCTGGAGCTGGAGAGATGCCCGGGGCAGGATGTGCTCCAGCCGCAAGATCCTGTGGAGCCTGCTCCTGCTGTCCGTGGTGGAGGTGGGCCTGGGTGTGGCGAGCATCGTCCTGGGAGCGGTGGGCATTAGCTGGGTCCGGGGCCAGCACAAGCCGCAGCAGGGAGACGCGTCCCCGGTGTGGAGCGGACTGTGTGTACGTCCTGGGAGCAACTTTTGCCATTACTTTTCCTTTTTTTACTTCCAGAAATGATAAGTATCTCCGGGAATGTTTTGGAGGGTAGAATCACAGCTAAAACTATCAGCCTTTTTACTTATCCACCTTTGTGAGGAATGTTTTTGAGATAGGTTCAGTATAGGCTGCATGTATGTAAGTTTTAAAATAAGGCATATATCTAATTGGTCTAAAAGGAAAGGCATCATTTAATCCACTTTGAAATAAGGTTAATATTTGTTTAATTATGATTTTGAATGGAAGATATACCTGTAAACACAACTTCTAAGTGTTAGAATCTAACACATCTCTTTTGAAAATTATTTTCTTATGCATGCTTCATATTAATAATTGTAATGACTATAATTACAACCAGCTTTTTGATTAGTCAAATATCCTTTAGAAAACACTAAAAAATCTGATTACAAATCTGTATTATTTCTAAAAAAATCTAATGTCTTCCTAATGAAGGGCTTTTTTGTGGTCCAAGACTGATAAGCTACTCATACCGCACATGTTTTGTTGTTTTTGAGGGCACAGTAAAAAGCTTTTGGTTTGCGAAAGACTGATTGTTGCTCACACTGGTGGTTGTTTATCTAATATTAATCACTAATTGGAGGTTGTGGCTGTTCCCCTTTTTTAAACGATACCCCCCCAGTATTAAGACCCAGGAGGTGGGCTAACGACTAGACATTTTGGTTATGTTTGTCCTTTAATTGACCCTATGTGTTTGTCCATTAGATGGTAGAGAGACACACAGCCACTTGGCCCACTTTGCCTCTGTGCTGGAACTTAAGATTGGTCTCATTAATTCATGCTTGAATTGTTGCTCTGTGTCTTGGGAGGGTCAAAGCTTTCACGCACAATCATCCTCTCACTCTTCTGCATATGTCTCCTCCTGTTACAGTGCCGCTCTCAACCTCATTGTCTTGATTTTGCTGCTGAGCAATGAAAAATTGCGTTTCTGACATTTGTAGTAGCTAACCTTGAATCAGCTACTTTACTATGACCGCTGCTCCAGCTGGGAAGTCTGTCTGTTTGCTGTTGCTAAGAATGACTGTATACGTGGCTGGAGCTCAGGCAATATGAGTCATAAAGAAACATCCAATTTTTGCAAAGTTGGAGTATCTAAAACACATTATATAGGCAGTTTATTTGAGTGTGAGTGAATGTAGAGGGTGTGTGCTTCCACAGTGCTGCGTATCGAGCCTCTGCAAAGCAGTTATGCAATGTGACGTCTGTGCGATCAACCTCCCAGCTGAGTCAGCCACCCGTGTCTCGTGATTACCCAAAGGTTAAGAAGTTAGAAGTAGACTGAATTTCCAACCTTTGATCATAGATTTAGTGTCCTGCTGAAACAGGGAAGTGATCCTCAATCATATCTGATAGTTGTCAGTACATATTCAGTTATTTTACAGTTACTTTAGACATGAGATTACTTCAATTAATTACTTTAATATTGTTCCAATATTGTTTACTTGGCAACCCAACTGTTAGGTCATCTGTTACATTGCTGAACTGATCCATAATAATTTTTGAGTGTGTAATTTCTAAATCATAAGCCCCAAACTCAGTTCAAACCAATCATTCCTTAAAAGATTGTCTTTAAAGGCAGATAGAAGCTGTCAATTTGGACACCTTGTATTGTATTATAGCTACAGATTTCACAGATACAAATAAAAAGATTAGGACGATGTTTTTAAAGTGAAATTGAGAAAATCAAATTCCTGTTTGAAATGTTATTTTACAGTTAAGAAACAATACAGTTAAGAAAACTAACTGAAAGTAACTTGACAAAAGAAACACTTGAATTCATTTCCACTTAGTAGATTTGGCTGAAAGCCCCAGAAGAAATCTAGTAAGAGGGCTTTGAGTCATAAATAACAAAGGTGGGTGATTTTAAGGTGCTTCCACATTAAATTTCACAAATATATACATTTTTAAACTACAACTGGGGAACTGGAACTGAAAGTTAGACTGAAAATTAAGGAAGTCAAGGAATTAAATCACACCCTCCCTTTTTACACACACACACACACACACACACTGACTACTGCTCCCAACAACTTTCAGGAAGACAATGCAGCTCGCAGCTCATTGTGCTGTCCCACTTGTAAGTGTAGTCTGCCAGAATAATACACCACCGTGCTGTTCCAGTTCAGTCTGAATCCTTGACATCCAGGACAACATGGCTTCCTGCTAGATGTCCACGGCGAGACACTCTATTTTTAGAGGGAGAAAATTGCTTCTGAATTATCGAGTGTAAAGAATACATTCACCCTTCCTGTTGTCAAGATGGGGAGGACAGGTTAACGAAAATAATTTAAATTTCATATAGTTTCTTAAACAGTCATTTTCTTAATGACAAATTAACTACAACTTTGGAAACCGTTCATCGTTGTTCTCTTTCTCTTTCCAGTTTCTGGTCTGTGGGATGTGTGGAGTGCTGTGTGCTCGAAAGAGGACAGGTCTTATTGTAAGTACATGTATATATTACATGTATATATTTTGTTTTGTTTCCCACTAGCCTCTTTTGCTGTCCCTTCTTATGTATATTAGTCTGTGGTCTCTCTCTATAAACAACATTTTCCTGCTGCAACAAAGATGAAAGGCTCTCCAGTGATATGACTCATTGGGGAGTCAGAGTGCTTTAAAGGAATAATTTGCTCTTATTTGCTTTCTTGCCAAGGGTGAGATGATAGGATCGATACCCCCAGTAAATATGAAGCTACAACCAGCAGCTGGTTATCTTATCTTAGCATAAAGACTGGAAACAAGCGGAAATAGCTAGCCTGTCCAAAGGAAACACGGTCCCCCTATCAGCATCTCTAAAATTCACAGATTAATAGATTATATCTTCTTTGTTTAATCCATACAAACATACAAAAACCAAAAAGTATGTGCCCAACTATGTCTTGTTAACTTTCTGGAGTCTCCTCTGGTTGCACGGCAACTGGTCCTGGTCAACAAATAGTCCGGCACATAATCCCGAGATATAGCATAGTGAACTTTTTAGAGGTGCTGCTGGGTGGACTTTGGTACATTTGGTGGAGCCAGGCTAGCTGTTCCTCCCTGTCTTTATGCTATGTTAAGCTCACCGGCTGATGGCTGTAGCTTCATATTTAACAAACAGATGAAAGTGCTATCGATTTTTTCTTCTAACTCTCGGCAAGAAAGCAAACAGGCATATTTCTAAGGATAATAATCTCTTATAAATTAAAATCTGAAGAATGTTAGTCGTTATTTCATCTCTCTGCTCATATTAAGTATGATTCTCACTGATTGGTGAGTTTTGAGGCCCGTTTCTTCATTATAGACTGTATTCATGTTATCAGTGTCCTCTCTTGTACACTTCACGATGAAACAAAATTTAGAGTGGATTCAGAAACACGAGATGATTGGCATTTGGTGAGGCAAAAGAGCCTTTGAGAGATGTTTAAGATGAAACCCAAATCAGTATTCATTATTATGTACTGAAAATGTGTGTTTGAAAGATGATTTATTTTGAACACCAAATACAGTTTTTCAATAAAAACACACAATATTATATGCTGTCACCCATCAAGTGTCAAATATTAATCCACGCACATGAAGTCTGAAGTATATGTATCCATATCGTGAGTATGCACTTTGAAGGATGCAAATAAATGTATTCTCCGTGTCATGAATATTGACAACACCTACAATGCCTGCATAATCTACCTCTGGGTGTAAGTAAAGACTGTCTAAGCGTCACCCAAAGGTGCTTGTGTGTGTGTGTGTGTGTGTGTTGTGTTGTCCTCCTCCTAAGCAGGTGCATACAGTGTGCTCCAAAAAAGACGTCTGAGGAAACCAGAGGAGACAAGCAGTCACCTCTCCTCTTCTCATTCTGTCGTTCTTTCCACCTTTTTTGCTCAGTGATCGCCTCGCTGTATGTCAGAGCCCTCGTGTTTCTCTCTGGCTCTCGCTGTCTCTTGCGGGGAGGGCACAAATGATGGATCAATGTCAGCACAATCTGCTGTAACAGAGACATCCCTCAACCTTTCTCTCCCTCTGTCTCTCCCTATCCATCCACCACCTATTGTCTCTGTCGCTGTCACTGTCTCTGTCGCCATCTTCATCCTCATGCCTTTCCCCTTTTCCATTGCTCTCGTCTCGCTACCTTCTCTGTTCAGTCTCGTCCACCCAGTTGTTTTGATGCTCTGACTCTCTCCATCTTCCCCTCCTCATCTCCTTCCATCCCCTGCCTCCATGTCAGCCTGAGGGGTGATGATTGCATTAGGTTGGTTTGGCTCTGGACTCCTGCCAGCCGCTTTCCACACTACACCGGGTAATGACTGAAATTGGAGATGCCTTTTTCCATGCGGTTAAAGGCACTAAAGGAATCTGTACTGGGAGCAATGAAAGTGAACCTAAACGTCAGACACAATATACACACACACGTGCATACACAATAAATGGGGAGTAGAACTGAATCGATTGGATTTTATTATTCTGATTGCAAAGTAACGGAAATGCCATCACTTTCCCATGAGATCCTGCTGGGGCAAAAAAATAAAAAATAAGATTGGTTTCCCAGTTGCAGATTTTAATTTTAAGGAGGTAATGTGATTGATTAAATACTGAAAGCAAAATCTCACCAACCGTCTAACACATAGATCAGACACACACACACAGGCACAAATACAGCAAGTGAGTGATTCAAGTAAATTTTCAGGCCATGCAATATTTCTGGAAGAGACAATGTGCTTTGAGAGCGATCCAATTTTCTAATAGAAAATAAGATTTATTTTGACTGATACACATTACTCATCAGAGCAGCTGTCGTCCAAAACAGCAGAATGATGGAGATGGAAGCTCAGTAGTAGTTTGGATATCTCCCGTCTCATCACATTTTGTCAATTTGTTTATAGTTTTTTTGATAGGATATCACTTCTGCCCTTTGCATTAACATAAACCATTCTCTCTGTCTCTGTCCTTCAGATGATCCTATTTTCAGCATGCTGCATCTGTGGTCTGATTGGTGGGATCCTCAACTTCCAGTTTGTTCGGGCCCTGAACAAACGACCAGACTCCATGCACTCGATCCATCTGGCCGCCATGACTCTGGCCTGTCTGGGTAAACAACAAATTACACAACACAACACAATGTGATGCAATGTAACACAAAGGAACATAATTATTAACGTGTACTGTATGTGATATGTTTATGCTATCAAAATATAGTAATGTGGTTACAATATGTCTTAGTTCAAGTGTCTCAAAGGAGTAGATATACTCAAAGGTTTAAATTATAGGTAACGGTAAAGTATCTATTCATTTGTCACTTATAAATACCGTAAATTATCCTAAACCTATCTTATTACTATGACTCACACACATCGTAGCTCCACCTCTATCACAGGAAACCACATGGTCAAATGTTCCTCCACAAATCAAATCTTTTTTAAGGGTCTCCCCTAAAACGTGTCTTTTGCTCCTCTTCTGTCTTTACAAGGCTACGAGTCTACAGCCGTGCTAGGCACAGTGGTGCTTTGAGCTAAATGCAAACGTCAGCATGCTAAAGCAGGTATAATGTTTAACATGTTCACCATCTTAGTTCAGTGTGCGAGCATGCTAACATTTGCCAATGTACAATTGAGGCTGATGGGATTGTCATCTGTTTTGCATGTATTTGGTCATAAACCAGTGTAGCGGACAATCAAGGTTAAAATCCCTGATGGTGGCACCAGATGAAAATGTATGGGATCACCTGAGGGAGACATGACAATGGACTACTGACCAAAATCAATAGGATTCATCCCCTCAGGAGCATGGGCGTCTGTACAAAATTTCATTTCAATCCATCCAATAATTGTTGAAATATTTCAGTTTGGACCAAAATGATGGCCCAACCAACAGAATGACATTGCCATCCTAAAGGCACACCACTAGCATGGCTAAACACGTATAAAATACTAAAGAAGAGACAGCCTAGTCTTCCTTTAAAATAAAATATTCTTCCATTGTTTCTCCAGCATTGTTTCCCTTTTCCTTTCTTGTCCAGGGATCTCCTCCTGTACCTTATCCACGTGGCTGACCTGTCGTCTGGCCAGCTCGGAGCAGCAGAGGATGTTTCTGGAGAGGGAACACTCACTGCACCACTCGCACGAGATGACCGAGAAGGTAGGAAATGAAAGCAGAAGAGAGTTTCTCATTGGTCATCTGGGTCAACAATATGGCCTTTGGCTCAGTTGTAGGAAAATGTATGTTTCATGACCTAAGAAGAATTTAAAGTTTGTATTTGGGCAGTGTATGTTAAGTTATCAAATGTGATTGTGTGTCCCCTAAAAGGAGACCCTGGACAACTCCAGTAACGGAATTCCTCAGATCGCCTATAATGGCCACACCACAGCATCACCATGAAGATGTATCACCAAAGGCGACTTGTACACACTGGAACAGAGACAGTTCATGAACCACTTGCTGTCAGATGACAAATACAGCATGCATTTCTTTCTACGTATCCACAGTAACCATATCCTGACTGCAGGGAGTGAAACCAGGAACACCTTGGAACTCTTTTCTCTGCCGCCAGAGTTTAAGAAGGACATTTTGACAACAAGAGGGAGGCGTTTGTGCTTCTGAATAATTTTGCAAACATGGATTCAAACCCCCTCTGATCAACTTAAACCATAGCCAGGATAGAGGGATGCTGTTTGGGTGATAATTCAGGTGACAAACATCTGCGTGACATCATCTGTTCTTTAAACTAATGAGCAGGAAGGAAAGATTTTATCCAATCAGATGCCTCAAACTGATGAGCACAAACCAAGCATGCAGCTGATTCACTTGTTTTGAGAAGCTACAGCTATTTCAGTCTCAATGTCCTTATTCTCTCTCTCTTTCTTGTTATGGGTTTATGGAATGCAGATCTTGAGATAGTCTCCAGTAAACTGTATGTATCATCTGATAATGGTATGCTTTGACATAAAAATACAGTGATGCGCAATGTACTGTACTGTATATCCATGCTTGTATATTGGGAATCTAGCTGTACCTATAAATCAAACATATTTTTGTAAATGCTTCTTATAAAAAGGAATTCAATTAAAGTATAACAAAGAGTGATGGTTTTTCTTGCATGGATTATTTCAGTGGATTTCAGTGTAATATTTGTATTGCAGCAATGTTTGATAGATTAATTTGCACACACAGTGAGCAGCAAGATGAGTTTGGTCTTATGATTCCTAAAATGTGCAGACTAGGCCTTTCTCATTACACTAAATTGAAAAATGAGTACAGCATCAGTGTGTGTGTGTGTGTGTGTGTGTGTGTGTGTGTGTGTGTGTGTGTGTGTGTGTGTGGTGTCTCTGTTTGCATGTTTCTGTAAGTATGCAAGTGTTTTGAGTTATTACTCAGCTGGTAGCCACCAGTTAATCTTAAAAACCAGGTGATATCGATATCACACATTGACAACCTGCGGCCCACACTGTCAACATAATCAATGTGGAGATGAGCCTTTGGCTCTGCCCAACATTCACACATTCATCATAAAGTTAAGCGATTAAGTAAATCTGTTTTATAGCACCTCTATATCTCTAAATATACAGTGTTTCACACAGCAAAAGCAGAAACAGCAATATAAAACAATATCACATACACTCACATGCATGCACACAGGCAGACACACAGCTGTGACCTCTAATGAAGATATACAGTTGCTCTGAGAACATCATGCTGCTCAATACCTCATTATGGTGTTTGCCAACTGTGTGTGTGTGTGTGTGTGTGTGTGTGTGTGTGTGTGTGTGTGTGTGTGTGTGTGTGTGTGTGTGCTAACTGGGGCTCACAGCAGTAGAAGCCACTGTGAGCTCTTGCTGACTAAGAAACCAACGTCACTATTTATCACCGTGACAACAGACAGGAGTGGTGCCCCATAAAGCACCATCTACACTGCACTGTGTGTATGTGTGTTTGGGTGTGTGTTTGTGTGTGTGTGTGTGTGTGTGTGTGTGTGTGTGCATGTGTGAAATGCTGAATCATGTGACCTCCTGTGGTGCTGCTCTGTCAGAAAACAGTAACACTAGAATGGTGTGTGTCTGCAAGGGTATCTTTATATGCCTGTGCCTAAGTGCGTGTGTGTGTGTGTGTGTGTGTGTGTGTGTGTGTGTGTGTACTAGTTGCACTAATTGACACCTCAGGTCACCCTAATGATCTTAATGTGCCATTGCAGGCGAGAACAGAATACAGAATCAATGACTGTCTCTTATGAGATAAACAGCTTTACAGCATTCTTCCCAGGTTAGTCAGTACACAACTTGCAGTTTACATAACAAAGGGCATGTGGGTAAGTAAATGCATAATTTTCCATAACAGAAAAGATTCTCAGTCAGTCATCAAAATACCCTCCAAAAAAATTTCATTTCAAGAACATTTTAAATGCACTTTGTTCTAAAGAATATGAGCAGCTTTTTGCATGTGAATGTGGTTTATTTCAGGAGTAAACAGACTGTCAGTACTGGGAGCATCGCCGGATTAACCTGCTGGGGCTCCCCTGCTGGACACCTATTAACTCCTGTTCCTCCCTTCTCTGTGGAGTGTGTACAGTATCACTCTGCTGGAACATTACATTGTCCCAGCTTTTCTGTCTGTCTGATAAACACAATCTAATTTGGTTAAATGCACCAAATAAGCACAGCATCACCTGAAATAATCATCTTTGACAGGGTCCCTCTTCAAGACATGGCCTAAAATCAGATAATAAAGCAGTACCCAGCATGAAGACCCTTATCATGTTAGCTGATGTTGTGCTTTAGTAGTGCATGTTTCACTACCCCCATACAAAGTTACAATAATTCACATTACCACCAACCAATTGCCATACTGTGAACCTCAGGCTTTTGGGGGCCTCTGGGGCGCCTTGAGTTGCCCACTTTGCCCTGTTGGCTGGATGGAAACAGTGTTTGTACCTTTAACTACGCTAACTTGTGGTGAGTAAATACAATTCTCAGAAATTGGTAATATTTACTTGACAACTTCCATTTTGGGAGACTTCAAATATTTTACTACAGCCTCATGTCGCATTGTACATGAAGATTTGACAAATTATTTAAACAGGTCAAAGAATGTATTGTTATGTTTGTAAAAACAAACAGCAACTACATGTTTATACGTTAATAATTTAACCATTACAGGTCTTTTGATGCACATAATAACACTAGATAAAAATCTTTTCTGTTACTATCAAGGGTTTGATTAATTAATTTTTTTATATGCAAAAAAACAATAAAACAAAAATGTAATGATTATTAAATGCTTTATTTTTTATCAGTAAGTCGAAGTTTTTTATATATGTAAATAAAACTGTAATTTAAATGATTAAAAATGACAGCTTAGGTATTTAATTTGAGTTTAATTCTCAATGCTGGAGACTGTCAGCCCACCTCCTGGCCAGCAGGCGGCAATATAAATAAATGTTTTTAACGCTTTAACAGCTGTTGAGCTTTCTTCAAAGCGGAAACCGCTTCTCGTTTGTCTTCCGGTCTTGCTAAACAGTATGGCGAACCTTGAGCATGCTGGCGACGACCCAAAACATATGAAAATGTCTGATGTAGTCTCTGCTGCCAGCGGTCAAGTGCAACCGGCCGAAGTGCCCTGTGTCCTGGACAGAGATGCGGTCCCGCTCCCGGTCCCGGTCTCTATCCCGTCGTTCGCAGCCGCCTCCGAGCTGCTGTCAACGCCGTACTCGTGTCTGGTCATGAACACGCACCGGAGACACATCGGCCTGCCGCCCATGTACCTGAGGAAGAAGAGGACAGGTATACAGGAGGAGCTGGAAGCCGAGCTGCTCAAGTTCTCCGAGAGGTAACAACCGGAGACACCTTTTTTTCCCCCACAGCTGCTTTTTCATCTTTGTCGACGTCTCTTCTGTGCCAGTACACGGCACCATTATCAGAATCAGAAATACTTTATTGATCCTCGAGGGGAAACTCTTTGTAACAGCAGCTCACTATCACGTCAGTGCACACAAGAATAGAAGTACTAAGGAAAAAGTTGAATACACTATAATACAGGTCAGATAAATTAAGTACCAAGTGGCTATAAGTATAGGATTTTAACATTTAAATAAGTGTAAAGTACAAAGTGGATTTACCGGTTGATGACGATAATAATACGGTATAAAGTATTATTAGTGCATGAACTGTCAAGTTACATGGAGCTTATTAAGAATATAATAATGTTCACAAACATGCACACAAGCCGATAGCAACCATTTCCAACGTGTATGGTCTCTGTGTAGCCGTTGTCTGTCTTCTAAAGAGTCGAGGTGTGTAGTTAACTGTTACAGGCCACGTTTTCACCACCTCTTCACTGCTAATTAAAACAAAGCGTGGTTCCTGCAGCAGTGGAGAACCTGTTTCCTAAGTAAAAGTGGCAGTGTCTCAAGGTTAAAGTCCTGTATCCAGAGTTTTACTAAGGTATACTGCAGGTGTGTTGTGCGGCGGACTGCCCCTGGCAGTGGATGGAGCGTTTTGTGTTGCATCCGGTCAAAGTAAAGCTAATGATAACCTCTTGAAGACAGACCTACGCTGTAGTTATTGCAAATGGGGTTACAGCTATTTGTGTTGGTGGGGGTATTTTGTGCTTGTTTGGGATGTGATATTTGCACGTTTCATCCATAAATGTGCATCATATTGTTGTTCTGAATCAAACTGTTTGGCTTCATGCAGTCTAAAGGGAGTACCCTTGGCTTATGACAACATCAGGATAGTGGGCGGGCACGGAGACATCTACGATGACAGCGGCTACATCCACATGAACATAGAGGCCAACTTTGTTGTTTTTCAGCCCAAGAAAGGACAGAAGCTGCTGGTGAGATTTACATTGACAGCACTCGGCAGATGCTGCTCTCCAAAGTGGCTTACAGTACTTGTATGTGTGGCTTGGTGTGTATCTTTGCCTTGCTGTGGTCCCATTTACATGCTAGTTACTTTGTTTCTACTGTGTTTTTCTTTCCAGGGAATTGTGAATAAACTAGGAGCAAGCCACGTGGGCTGCCTGGTGCATAGCTGCTTCAACGCCAGCATCCCCAAACCCAACCTGGTTTCAGTGGAAACCTGGCGGTACGCAGGGCCGAGAATCGGAGCAGAGCTGGAGTTTGAGGTGACTGCTCTGGACGCTGACACCGTGGGGGTGCTGCTGATCAGAGGACGACTGGACCGGACCAGGCAAGTGTGCGGTGGTGGTGGTTGGAGGGGGGATGGGGACAAAATAATAATGTGGATTCTCTTTTGTCACATAGCTGAAAAGTCGCCACCTTTCAGTGGAATTGGTTCTTTTGATTGGAAAAACATAGCATTCGTGTAGAGCTCGGTCACTCGGCAGGCGCTCGGAGTAGAGCCGCTGCTCCGCCACATCGAGAGGAGTCAGCTGAGGTGGCTCAGGCATCTGTCCTGGACGCCTCCCTGGGGAGGTGTTCCGGGCATGTCCAACCGGGAGGAGGACCCGGGGAAGACCTAGGACATGCTGGAGGGACTATGTCTCTCGGCTGGCCTGGGAACGCCTCGGTATTCCCCCGGAGGAGCTGGAGGAAGTGTCTGGGGAGAGGGAAGTCTGGGTGTCTCTGCTTAGACTGCTGCCCCCGCGACCCAGGCCCGGATAAGCGGAAGAAGATGGATGGATGGGTCTGTGCTACACCTGGACAAATTACAGATACTCCTGCACTTGATGCAGGAACGTGCTTTGTAATCCTATTCATTTTCTACTGGACACAAGCGGTTTGCTTCTCAAGGCAGTGTAGCAGCGTGTGATGTGCGTCAAAAAGCCCACGCCTGTTGTTTTCTATGTGAAGTCCTACACACAGGCAGCGTCTTGATGCTTGTTAATTTTCCAGAAAAGCAGTAAAAATGGCAGACAACAGTGAAAAATACCCTCCATAATTTCCCAGAGCTTGTGGTGATGTCTTTTAGTTACTAAAGATATTTAATTTATTCTACCCTGTTGAGTTCGCAGCTACGCACACTAAATACCTTTACACAGTTTGTTTTACTCAGTCCTTTTAAAAATAACAATATCGTAAATTTATATTATTTATAGAGGTGAGCGATATGGACCTTAAATAATATCACGATATTTCAGGGAATCTCTGCAATATCGATATTCTTGACAACATGACAAAATCCTTAAAATATATATAAAATCCGAAGATCCCTTTGCTTTTCCCTTCACTCTTCCTGATATGCCACACCACTAATTAATTAGAAATCTAACTTTAATAACATTGGCTGTGTGATTGACAGCTTCCTTAGTCTGACCTTTTGTTGTAGAAACTGTTTGTATAACATTTTGAAAAGACGTTTTCAAGGTTTGGTTAAAGCCTTTATTGTGTGTGTGTGTCTCAGGGTGCAGGAGCTGCTGGCTATGGGTGAGAGCTCAGAGTCCAGCGTCCCTACAGACCAGCCTAAACCACCAGAAACAGAACCGGACCCAGAACACATCGAAGAACCCACCCCCAAGAAAAAGAAGAAAAAGAAGAAAGTCAAAGAGGAGGAGACAGAAATGGAGGTCACAAGTACACCCTCCTGCCAGTTGGATGGCAACACAACACCAGAGCTAAACGGAACAATGGAAGAAGCAAATGGAAATGAAGCGGGTGAGAAAAAGAAGAAGAAGAAAAAACACCTGAAAGAAGAAGAGGAGGTTGAGGTCTCTCCCGTGGAGGTCCACGGCAGTGACTCCAGCGGTTACCTTAGTGACAAGCCAAGCAAAAAGAGGAAACATGAAACTGGTACAGGTGTTGTGTCTAGTTTTGGTGAAGATCCTGAATCCCCAAAATCCAAGAAGAAAAGGAAAAGTGGCATTGAGCAGTTTGCCTGAAAATTTCATCTTATTCCGTTTGGAAATTAGGTTAATTGTGTTTAATAATTGAGGAATATACTGACGTGCCTTAACAGTTAGACACAATTTTTAGAAAACAAGATTTCTGGTGTGTGTGATTTAAAATCATTTACACAGAGGGTCAGACATGCAGAACAAGTCTTTCTACAGCCACGTGCAGCTCGTGGAAAAGCAAATGAGGATAGAAGCAGATTTGACAGATCAGTCCTCAATGGGATTGCAGTTCCCTTACGCTGCCTGATGGTGGCGCAAAACTGCTTCATACATCCACATTGGGACATAAAAACAGGAGTGATACCTTGTCAAATTCATATGTTATAAACATGGTGCTGAGCGTAAATAGGCCAGCTATTTGCTTTGAATGTATGGAGCCAAATGGGACAAACATTAATTGATATTAATTATCTGCACGTACTGTGGTACATTTTCTCCTGCTTGGATACTGAAAATGGCAGGCTGGACAGCTGAGACGGCCACGCTCAATATGAGAAACTTCTCTTGACTCGTGTGCCTCTGTACAGTCTTTAAGAGGGTTGTCTTAAATAATAGCTGCAATGGAAGGAGAACGTTTATTTTACTACCAGATATTTGTAATATTCACTCAGCATCCTAGAAATGCATCTTGCCCAGTGACAGACCGTGCACTCATGAATTATTTGTGCTGTTTCACTGTCGTCCTTCAGTGTTACCTTGACAGTTTTCACGTGTGTCGTCTGTCTGACTGAAAACCAACACAATTGGAAATTCAGTATTAAGTTTTCATCCCAATTAAAGAGCTCTATATTTTGAAATGTTTTCCTCTCCTTCCAATTTTCATTCATAATGATTTGAAATGCCTGTTTTGATCACACATTAAAAAGAACAGCTTCTTTGAAGACAAATGGGGGTCTGTGAAAATCTCCAGTTTGGAAATCTACAGCATTGCTTTTATTTTGAGAAAAATATACCCTTGTAATTAATACCAAGTTAACAAGTTTTTCATGGCAAATTCACTCCCACAACAAACTCATGCTGACCAGCGGGTGTCAAGTGATGAAGTGCAGGGAGATCTGCACTTCATCACTAAAGCCTAAAGATCTTTGTGTTTTCTTTACACCCCCCATGCGCACACACACAAATCCCTCTGCCTTTCAGCTGTGAGGTGCTAAGAGTTGGAGAGCTTATCGGGCGCTGCCTAAAGACGACAGATAAGGAGCTGCAATTAACTTTGCTCATCTTCATCTGTCGCACCTGATCATATACATCAGTGCTTTATAATTCAAAGCCTTTAATGATGATTAATTAACATTTATAACTGCATAATTGAAGATTAGAATGTGATAAACCCACAAGTATTAAAGGAATAGTTTTGAGAAATACTTTTATTCACTTTCTTACAGAGAGTTGGATGAGAAGATTGATATCACTCATGTATGTATGGTAAATATGAAGCTACCAGCTTCAGCCAGTTATCTTAGCTTACCATAGAGAATGGAAACTGCTACCCTGGCTCTGTCCAAAGTTTAAAAAAATGTGTCTACCAGCACCTCAAAAGCTCACCTATTAACACATTGTAACTTGTGTAAATACAACAATTTGTACTATTTCTTGGCCGAGAGCAGTAACTTCCTGGAGTCTCTGCTGGTTGCCTAGCAACTGATCCCAGCCAAGAAATTGTTTATATAGTTATGATAAAGACATGAGAGTGGTATCAATCTTCTCACCAACTATGGCAAGAAAGCTCATAGTTAGTAAAAGTTTAACTATTCCTTAAATGGATTACTACCATTTATATCAGCATTTTTATAGTGCAGTACTTTATATCTGATATAACTATATATCTTTAAAGTAAAGTAATCACACACAAAAAAAACATAAAAGCTCAACAGAAGAACTTTTCTATTTAAAACTTTCTTGACAATCAAACAAATGGCTCCTAGTTTTCCTAGAATGCTCCGAATGCCCTCAGATTGGTGAAAATGGTAGTCTGAAAAGTTCAAGTGGACTTAAAATTCACTCTCATTTGTCCTCCCCTGAATCTCCTCTGCCTTTATCACTCTTGCCCAGATTCAACCCCAGCCTGTGCGCACCTCTCTTGCACCTGTACCCCCTCCCTCCATCACCACTCATTTATCTTGTCATTCCTCTTATCACTCCCTCATGCTGACTCCCCCTCTGCCCCCATCCTGCTCCCTCCTCCTCCTCTTCCTCCTACTTGTCTCCTTGATTTATAGGAGGCGGTGTGCAGTTCACACACATTCCACTTCTGACACCCAGCCCCCCAACCACCCCCACCTCAACCACTGGACTCTCATATCAGAGCACAGTCGTTTATCTTCATGATCCTCCAAAAGGAAGACAAGAAAAGGGAGAGCGAGAGAGATGATGAGACAATAAGAGGAGTGTTGTTTTTGTTAAGCAGGCCACCTCATACACCTCTGTCTGCCTCTTGCTGCCTCTCAAGGAGTGGTCTCTGATGTGTGCATGTGTGTGTGTGTTAATGTGTGTGTAGATTGGCTGTGTCTCTCTATCTACTGTGTCAAAGTTTCCAGGCTTCGCGGCTCCTACATGAAAGAGCCCCTGAAATCTTTATGGAGACCAAACGGCTCCCTGACTCTATGCTCCAGGTTCAGGACACACACACGAGCCGTGCCACACACTCACTGGCTCACTCACTCTTTCGCTCATGCAGACTTGCCACATCCACAACCCACAAATCCCCATCCTTGCACACCCCTGTTGGCCAGGCCTAATTAGTTATGTGGTCGGCACTCTGCTCTATCCCAGAGCCCCAAATGGCAGCAGGTCATAAAACCTTAAGTGTTCCACCAGTCAGAGCTGTGCAACTGTGGCCATATATCCTCCAACACGGCCCAGCCAGGACTGAGTCGTATCAAAGCCCATCTCTCACAGGCCTACTGACATCCATGAAATCCCTTTATGGCATTTTCAAAGGCATTTCTGAAAGATTTTTGGCACTACTGCTTTGCATCTCTGTTTTTATGCTCCCTCAGGTAGGCAAATAGCCCATGGCCTACTCTTACAGAGTCAGACGGGCTCAAGCGTTAAACTCTTTCCCAGGGGATCAATGTCCACACACACTCATGCAAGTGCACATGCAGACACACTATTAACCCCAAAAGTCAACATTACTTTTGGTTGGTGAGTTGGATTCCAAAAGTTAGTTAGTTTCCCTGGCGCCCACCATCCTACCCTCAGTTACCCTGGCGATGACAGATGGGTGTTTCTTGTAACACCGTTTTGCTCGAGGGAATTGTGTTTGGGTCTATGTGTGTGTTTGTGTCAGTTTGTCCAATTTCAAACGCCTATAATATTTTACACACTTCAGGGAGTCATCAGTGAATGTGTTAATAAAACAACAGATTAAATAAGATCAGATGATAGAGGATCATGTTACCTCTAGCTAAGTGCAGTGATTACTGAATGCTTTGGTCATCTAACCTTTACTCCGTGTGTGTGTGTGTCACATTTGGCAGGTGGACAGAGGCAGAAAGATAAAAGTTTCAGGTAGTAATACTAATATTTTGTGTGTAATTTTTAAGGGCCAGTTTATGCTAGAAAACAGCAGGTTTGTACGTGTTGTCCGACCATGTCGTGATAGTAAGAGGGAGGCGTCATAATTACAGTCTCTTTTCGACCATTCGACAAGCAGGTCTAATAAAGCATACTGGCACCTTAAATATGGAGCTACAGCCAGCAACCGTTTAGCTTTACTTAGCTTAGCTTGAAGACTGGAAGTAGGGGGAAACAGTGGCTCTGTCCAAAAGAAAGAAAATCTGCATTATTTGTCCTAAGTTTTTACTGTGGATCAGTAACATGATTACCAAAAATAATAATGTTTTTTGGCAATTAAATACATATGAACAAATTGGACACAATACATCTACCACTTATGTACAATATTTTTTAAAAGTCTGGGGCCTGACAAAGAGCCTTGAGGGACCCCATAAGTATTTTTTTTAACATATTGATAATTTTAGTATTGAACAATTCAACCAAAAATGTGTAACATATCTAATACCACATTTTTCCAGCTTCTTCAGCTGTGTAGTAAATTGTGCTCAGAAGTAATATTTATTCAGTCCAGAGTATATTAATTGTATTTACTGGAGTAAACATTTTCTCTACAAACTCCATTAATGCCAACAAGATGACCCTATTATCTTTAAAACCATATTGCTCTTCACTCAAGAAGTTATACTCTCACCATCCACCATCAGAAAGAATACTTTAACTAAAGAACATGTTACTGCTAATACATTTTAACTACATGGTCTGAATGAAGGATTTTCAATTTTACTAGATCGTATCTTGATTCTCACACATGCAAAGAATTTGAATACGTTTCCACCACTGTATCTGTAAAGTGTGTACATACAGTATATTTCCTTGGTGCATAGTATGTTTTAGGCTCACTAACAGAAAGAAAGATACATGTATAGATTTATACTTCTCTCCGGAACTAAATGTCATACACATCACATGTTGATAATATATAATGTTTACACATTCACATTGGGGCTGCACGGTGGCAGAGCGGCCAGCGCCTCTGCCTCCCAACAAGGAGATCGTGGGTTCGAATCCCGGACCAGACCACGACCTCCCTGGGTGGAGTCTGCATGTCCTCCCCGTGTTACCGTGGGTTTTCTCCGGTTTCCTCCCACCATCCAAAGACATGCATTAGGTTAATTGGTGACTCTAAAAATTGTCCCTAGTGGATGAATGTGTGCGTGAATGGTTGTCTGTCTAAGTATCAGCCCTGCGACGAGTTGGCCACTGTCCAGGGTGTACCCCGCCTAAGGCCCGAAGCCACTGGGATAGGCTCCAGTCACCCGCGACCCCGAACGGGAACAAGCGGTGGAAGATGACTGACATTCACATTGTTCATAGCATTCAGTGTTTTTCCATTCTTTGATTATTTTAAATAATATCATAATTCATAATTTTCCACATATCTGTTAAGTTTATTTGAATTTTTATCTTGTTTTCTGTGTCTGCCTACTTGAATTTGTGTTTGTGTGTGTGTGTCTGTGTGTACATGCACTTGCCCTGGCCAGCCAGCCCAGTGAGATTAATAGGTCTCAGTGTAATCAGGAGGTAATAGGAGGCTCATACGCGTCTAGACAGTGTTCAGACCAAACTGTAACTCCTACACCCAAAGCACTGGGAAAATATGGCAGGGGAAGGACAAATGGTGAAAAAAAAAAAAGTTTTAATCTTAACTGTATGCAGCTATTATGATAGTAACATAATCCACAGAGACAAAGCTAATATTGAAAGAATGGGGCCAAATCATATAAGCATACACATAAATGTGAAAGTGAACACAGTGATTTACTGTGGATAAACAAGCTAATGTAAAAAAATGTATCTTTATCACTCCCTATACCTTTTGCATATAAATCGAGAGGAGAGCAGAAATGTGGAGACGAGTAATGAGGGGAGGGGTAAGAAGAGGAACACACACAGCATATCATCAGCCACAACCTCCCAAAACCACAGAAAAATAAATATGCCAAACGGGGGAGAAAAAAAATTCTGGGTCTGGAAAAAATGATCTCATGTTTAGTCATGTAGCTTTACAGAACAATACCCAGGACACAACTAAATATTTTAATATTATATTTTTACGACAACCTTTTCAAACTGCAGAGCAGTGTTGAAAGGATGTATAGGAAAGAGGGTAACATAGAGAGAGAGAAGAAAAAAGGGAGAGATGAAGAGAAAGTGAAAACTGGGTGGCCAAACTGCTGATGATGATGTGTATATTAGAGCTGATTGCTGGAAAAGCACTTACAAAGTCAGTGACGCAAAGATGAAAGAAACTCCCCTGATCAGTGAACCATTCGCTGTATCTGGCAAGCATCTAACTTTAATTACCAAAGACTACATATGACAAATATGTTTAACTTAAAAATAAAGACACAAGGATCTTTCAGTTTACCTCAGTGAGTTTAGAGATTCGTGCTAAAGATAGCAGCTCTCAATGACGGCAACTCTGAGAGCTCATGATGAACCAAGATACAGCACTGGTGCAGAAGCTATTTTTGTCATGGTGGTCAAATGAGAGTCAAGGCTGTAGTTTTGAAATTATAGCCATTGGATTTTAAGGGAAATGGTACAGCATTGGAAATAATCAACCAGTGCAACAGGTTCATTATAAACAACTATAAAGTTTCTATAATCTAACAACTATAAGCATCTGCATGATCCTCTGGTAATTGTTCATGTCAGGAGTGCAGTTTTACTAAGTCTTGCGATTTTTCCAAAACAGCACCTCTGTAACTCTTTATTCACTGTCATTTTGAAGCTGTATGAGAAATGTGAGCACATTCTTTAAAGATGATGTGCCAACAAGCTTTTCCAAAGAATTTCCCAAGGGGGAAACACTGAAAATCATCATCAAGTTGTTGTCTGGTCTACCTGGAGGCTCCTGCATTCATGTTTCAATTGAGAAAAACATTTCCATTTGCTGGATTCCACTAGAGATGTTAAATACACGTACAGACACATCTTTAACACAGAATCTTCAAACTGAACTGATTCTACTGAATTATCGTTTATTAGTTGATTACAAGATACAAAAGTAACTTTATTGGGGTGCCATTAGATGCTGTGATTACTTAATGAGGTGCTGAAGCAGGACTCCTTCCAGCACTGCCCAGTAATCCAGATGGGAAGATGAATGTTAATTTAATTAAAAGTTTTGTTTTATTGTTTGTGTGAGAGTTGGTGACGTTTCTCTTCAGTGCTGTCCATATTTTCCCACTTGTCTCTGTTCCTAATTAGTTCTTGCATTGTGGTGAGTAGAAAATGGTCTGATCTATCTGGAACAGTCATGTGTAAACATATTTTACATAAACAATCTCAGTGTAAAGAGGAAAAACCACTGATTTAACAGATTATGACTTTTCTAGACAAACACTCTACTCATGGCATGAGGGGACACATACTATGCCAAAGTGCTATAGGCACACTGCCTCTATCTATGTCTTGATCGTCATCATCATCATCATCATCATCATCATCATCAAGGAGTAGCATCAGTCTCCCCTGCCTATCAGGCATCTCAGCATACCCCAGAGTTTAGAATATGACTGTTAAAACAAATGAAACATGGCACCCTTAAAATACACAGTAGAGTGGGTGACCTCAGAAAATAAACACAGACATTACTCAGACAGCAGAAAGGGGGGGGGCAAGGTGCTGACATGGGTGTGTGTGTTTTTAGTGTGGCACTGGAGAGGGACAGCTAAGAGGTTTGAGAGGTTGGATTAAGAGAAGGAGGAAAAGAGGAGCTGAGGGCATGCAGCGGTTTGGGAAGTGGGAAGTGTAAGTTTGGAGAAAGAGTGGGACGAATAGGGGGAGGGGAGCAAGGAGATATATGATGTGGTATTGGGGTTTATCCAACTTCCAACCTCCACACACACACACACACACACACACACACACATGCATGAACCCTACATTTCACTGGCCACACAGCCATGACTGGCTAATGGCTAAAGTGTCCAGCCAATCAGAGAGCGAGATGTAGAAGAAGGTGGGACAAGTGAACCAATGAGTCAGCTTCTGGGTGTGGAGAGAGAAGGAAAGAAAGATAGAGAGAGTCAGAGTGACACAATGAAGAAGAGGCAGATAGGTCAGGAGTTAAACTCATCTCCCTTATGCCCCTTGTCTTCCTCTGACTCCCTCCCTCTTAAATTTGCAAATTCTAACTCCAGAGTTGCTTTATGGGCACGACCCTAATAAAGTACAGTATTGCCAATGTTATACAATGTTTACAGTGTAAGTATAATAATACTGCCATGCACATATTGTTTATAAAGTCTGTATTATGCAGTCAGTAGGCAACTACTGTTTGTTAATCTGTCGCTGCTTAGAGTCAATTAAAGCAAGTCTTTGTCACACCAGTTGAGTTGCTCCACTCATAATTTGAAAGCTACTGTGTCAGTGTGTGGATAAATCAAGCAATGAAAATGAGGGAGATGTGAGAGAAAAAGCAAAGTAACGAGGAAAACTGAGGAGGAGTCAAAAAGAGAGAAAGAAGCTGAGAAAGAAACAGAACGAGAGAGAAGTGTCTAGTTTCAGATTTACTGTGGTGGTGGGAGAGATTTGGCTGTGTTCTTACAGCACACGGAGGACCGAGCCAGAGGAGGAGTAGGAAGACAGATTTACATGGTGAGAACAGCTCTGGCTGCTCTGGAGCAGCACACTGGACACATACTGTTCTCCTGTGATCTCTATATTTTAAAAAACTACCAGATGACAACTGCTTCAGCATAAAAACACTATACTTACATATTAAAAATCCACACCTTTTTCCAAACTCATGTGAAATTAATGAAATCATGTTTCCCAACACACAGGACTCAATGTCTGTTCTTCCCCAGCCTCCTACTTTAGTGTGGTATTAAGAAGATTTATGTCCAATGGGGGTTTCAAATCAAGATGGTCTTTCTGCTATGTGCTATAAGATAACGCATATGAAATTTATGAACTGATGTGCTAGGTTGCATTTGGATATTTTGGGTCGATTCATTGTAGATTCACTCAATACAAATTATAAACTGAACCTTACTGTTCATACTTTTAGACTGTTACTGATTATTTCATAAAAAATTAATATAACGACCAAATATATGCAGTTTTTAGTAGCCACACTGGTGCTGTGGCTCTAAGGATGGCAATGTCTGTCAGTCAGTCCACCACTTTGGTCCAGACAGAAATATCTCAACAACTATTAGAAGGCTTGTCATTACATGTTGTATAAACATGTATGGTCCCCAGAGGATGACTCCTAATGACTTCATTTGTATTATTTATTTTATTGTTAATTTAGCAGGGACAATGCACAATACATGTATTGTACGAGCTATAGCTAAATATATCCATAGTCCCTGGACGGAGGCCACTAGTGATGCCAACCATTGGTGATGCGCAGAGTTAAAGATTAGTTGTAGTAAATCAAACCTTTAAACTTTGTTTAAAAAAAAACAGACACAAAAAAACAGTATATGATAAAATACAAAAAATACAAAAAATACAAAAAATAACAACCACCCCGAAACAAACAACAGAAGAACAAAACTGAATAACCACTAGGGAGCACAACATCAGCAATCCCAACATCATTAAAAACAGTCCACCATTACAAGAACCAACCAAACACTCAGTGCCAATGCTGGCCAAATTTAGTGTCTCTTAGCTCAATGACTACAGACCTGATTGTCCTTCAACAGTATTTTCAAATTAAATTTAAAATATTTAAAAGTACTGCACTCTGATGATTTCCAGAAGTTTTGACTAGCGCAAAAAGAGGTTGACATTTTGTGGTTTTGAGTAAAATGTCTCAACAACTTTTGGATGGCTTGACATGAAATTAGGCACACACATTCATGTTCCCCTCAGGATTATTTAAACTTTTGTGAATTTCCATCTAGCGCCATCTTCTGGTCAAAGGCTTCATTTGTCCAATACTTAACCTTTGACCAGATAGGCTTACCTGAAAAACTAATGACATTCCTATCAGCCTTAGCTGTTTGTGTTTAGGCTAATTAGCAAATGTTCGCATGCTAAACTAATATAGTGAACATAGTAAATATTTTACCTGCTAAACATCAGCACGGTAGCATTGTAACTGTGAGCATGTTCGAGTGCTGACATTAGTATTTAGCTCAAAGCACTGCTGGGCCTACGTACAGCCTCACAGAGCCGCTGGCATGGCTATAGACTCTAAAATGAAAAAATTCCACTTGACTGAATTGAACATCTAGACTTCTTGACAAAATTTCCGTTTCACTCTAAAGTTGTATCTATCAAACCTCTACTGTTTACTTCCACAAATATTTAGTCCCACTGCAAACTATCATTAATTTTACTCTGTGTAATTACAGAGCAGAGCAGGAAATGGGTCATTATGAGTCTCTGTGTGAAGGTCTGTCCTGTGTGTTTCCACTCTGACAAAGCTGGGCTAAACCCCTGTAGGTAGGTGTGTGTGTGTGTGTGTGTGTGTGTGTGTGTGTGTGTGTGTGTGTGCCTCTTTTGGGGTTTTACTCCTTATTTAAGACCAATATTTACCCAGCAGCCCCAGGGTGAGATTACCTCATATTCTCCCGCCCAGCTGTGCTTTCTCAGCGTTTCCATGACAACTGCCGGAATGTCCCATCATGTTTATCCGCCTGCCAGGAAAACAGAGAGCGAGAGAGGAAGAAGAAGCAGCGGTGAGAGATGGAGAAGATACCCTTAGGTTAGAGTGTGTATACAAGACAGACACTTATGCACTCACACTCTATGCACTTGTGTATATGGAATAATCACACAGGAATGCATAAGGCTCTTCAAATAGCAAAACACAGAGTTACTGTTGGTATGATACTGATGTTACTGGTATCAGATCATGTTCACACCACCAGGAGCACTATCAACATGCTACTGAAAGTTGATCAATACCTCCACCAGGGCCAAACATATGAGAAGCTGCCTATAGCCCTTCAAAGTTTCTCATTTATTGTCCATTTTCATTCAATGGACAACAAGAGTAAAATCTTCTTTTATTTACTTTTGATTCATGATGACTAATTACTTGCAGCAGCACTAAATTTTACCTTCCCCTATAATTTATGGTTTCTAAAACACTATAATGTTTTTGTAAGCAAATATATGGGCAAGTGTATTTAATGGATTCCTATATTTGACTGCAATAATAGCAATGAAACATCCTTAACTAGGGTATAAGCAGTCAATTAAAACTTGACAACACAGTGTAACATAACTTTAATCAATTATACAGTCTTAGAGTGTGTTATAAATATGTGTTATAAACATTTATGAACCGTTTACATGCATGTACAAATCTATTACAGGCAGCTTTAAAGCTCTTCATAAATATATTCAAAACTCATATCACATATGATTACAACTAGGCTATGTTAAATAATGGGATCTGTCTATACAGAATCAGAATCAGAAATACTTTATTAATCCTCGAGGGGAAACTCTTTGTAACGGAAGCTCACTATCACGTCAGTGCACACAAGAATGGAAGTACTAAGCAAAAAGCAAAAAATATAATACACTTTAATACAGGCAAGTATAAAGTGGGTATAAGTATAAATTTAAAATTTAAATAAGGGTAAGGTACCAAGTGGGTTATCCGGTTGAGGTTAATATTACAGTATAAAGTAATAGTGCATGAACTGTCAAGTTGCGTGTAGCTTATTAACAATATATAATGGGATGTTGCATAGCCGTACTAAAAGTATAAATAAGTATCACAAATTAAATTGAAAACAGGGTGTATTGCACAGTAGTTTAAGCACCGAATATTCCCAAATTATGTCCAGTATTGCAGAGATGTTCATGATCAGTGTCAAGTTTAGTGATTTTATGGTCATATCGACTAACACTTAGAGGGAGGAGTTATAGAGTTTGATGGCCACAGGCAGGAATGACTTCCTGTGGCGCTCTGTGGTGCATTTTGGGAGGATGAGTCTTCCGCTGAAGGTACTCCTTTGCTTGACCAGCACGTCATGGAGTGGGTGGGAGACAGTGTCCAGGATGGCATGTAGTTTGGCCAGTATCCTCCTCTCTGACACCACTGACAGAGAGTCCAGCTCCACCCCAACAATGTCACTGGCCTTACGGATCAGTTTATTGAGTCTGTTAGCACCCGATACCCTCAACCTGCTGCCCCAGCATGCAACAGCATACAGGATAGCACTGGCCACCACAGACTCATACACCAATTATGGAAGCTTCATATGAGGAGTTAAAGTTGTTGACATTAATAAACACTTAAAACTGCTGTGTCTGCAATATAATGGGTCACAATCCATTTATTCATTTTTCAAACACTGCTTATAAATGCTAATGGGGGGCAGCGACGTTCAGTCGGTGACCTGTCAACCAATTGCATGAAGGAATGGCAACTTCAGTTGAAGTGCAAATATCTGCAAAGCTCCAGAGGTACTGTTCTGAGATCGACCATAAGCCCTGACCTCCCAGAACGGACCAACCAAAGGAAAAGCTATCTTCAGATCAGTCCATTTCTACACTATTAATATGATTAGTCACCTGGTTAGTCCAGTTTTGTAAAGCTGAAAGTTTGAATTTTCATGCCTCTGGAAAAATTTGTCATCATGAGTGGGTTTTAAAACCACCATCACACCAGCTGAGTTCAGCAACTTTTAGAAAAGCATACTCTCTCCTCCTTAAACCGCAATAGTTGAGTTGCCCTTGAGTCACTTATTTAACCCCAAAAAAACCTAAACTCTGGAGACTGTTTCTCTTCTGGACAGTTCCTGTGTTTGAATTTGTATATGAAATGCAGCCATTCTTGCTGCCTAATCAGTTATTATGCAAATCAGTATTTGTGTTCTTTGTCAAACTGCCTGATTAAAGTATAATACGATAAAATGTGAGTAATTTTATTGGGTAAAACAAGAAGGAATCCTATTTGGAAAGTCAAATGTGAATTGGTGTCCCTCAACATAACCTCAGCAGCAACATGAACCATTTCAAATAAGCTCTGAAAGGAGTGCCAACACTGTGAACATCTCCCACTTTTTTGAACAAAGGATCTGGACAAAATAGCTGCACGTAATCAGTCGCAACGGATCAGTGCACGTCAAACAAGGCGAAATTTACAGTATACCGCTCATAACAACTGAGATGGACACAACTTATTACTTTAACCCAAAATTGCATCTTACACAAATTAAGCATGTGAAGAGGTGTCATTATTGGTTTTCAGAAAAGTGTGCACAATGGGAATGAGTGACCAAGTTCTTAAAGTTAGTCTCAGTAAAGCTTTAACCTAGAAAGCAAATAGTATTTAGGTCAGACTTAAATGGTCAGACTCTACTCCTCTGAGTTTCACATCTTTGTCACCACCACAATACAATTATCTACAACAATCACAAATTTGGTCTCACTAATGCAGAGCTCTTTATAGTGACCAAGCACCCTCTGCAGAGTCATAAAGCCACAGTTATACGGATGGCTCTCTCAGCAGTCCCTGCAGTGTGGACTCTGTCCTGCCATGGGAACGGACAGTTATTTGCTTAATTTGCAACAGAAAAGCATGTGGTGTATAGCGACTGTTAGGGAATGTTCTATTTGGTCTTCTCCTGGCCTGTTTAAGTGGTAAAAGTGTCATTATTTAGCCTCTGAAGCAGAGGGGAGAGTGCAAACAAGACTGTATGACCCTCTGTCAAGAGCCTACGTTCTTCAGAAGCTCATTAAGGGCCTCCAGGAGGACTGCACATCAAGTGGCGGGGTCCTCCAGCTTCCTCTCGGCCTTTTTAAGCCTCTCTCCTCGGATTCAACCCACTCACTACCGACTAACGTTAGAAATTGACTCAATTTAGAGCTAGAGTGGACATGAAAGATGTCGCGCTGTGACGAGGCATAGGCGACTTATTAAAACTGCAGGAAAGGCCCTTGGACTTGAGCCAAATAGGATCTCACCCTGTCGCGCGCTGACCGGATTTGGAGACGTTTGTATTTACTTGTTGAGATGCTCTCCGGCTCTGGTCTCTCTGTCATGGTGAATGGTTTCAGCCAGTCCTGAAAGCTTCGATTGGCGTCAGTGTCTTCGCTTGACTGAATAGCAGACATATAAAAGTGACATATTCTCTGGGAGGCTGCCGTTTGGAACTGAATGCGGAGATGCAAGGCCGCTTAGTGGACTCAGCGTTAATACATTTTGTCAATGACATGAACATGATGGAGTTTCCGCAAATGTACACTTTGGGACCAAAACAGCAGGTGGATGATGTCCAATCAAGTCCGGACATCCAGAACGACTCGCCCTGGAGCCTGGAAAACGAGCATCTGGAGATGGACTCACCGAGGTACGACAGCTGCGGGGCGGACGGGCATCCTAACAAGCCCAAACGGAGGAGGATCATTACCGTGGTCCAGCGGCAGGCGGCCAACGTGCGGGAAAGGAAGCGGATGTTTAGCCTGAATGAGGCGTTTGATGAACTGAGGAGGAAAGTTCCCACATTCGCCTACGAGAAGAGACTGTCCCGCATCGACACACTCCGTCTGGCCATTGTCTACATCTCCTTCATGACGGACCTGCTGGAGCAAAATAATCAGAACAGTCCAACATGAACTTTATTCAACGGGGACTGGACTGGATTCAGTGATGACAAAGACACTGAAATGGTTGAACTGATTAACTATTCTAAATGTGCATTCTTATCATCCAAACGTGATATGGGTACATTTCTGAAATCTTCGAACTAAACAACAGGCAAAAATATCTGAAACCATTACAGACTTTTTTTTACAACGTTTCAAAAACCAATTTCTCTCAGAAATGTATAGCATATTATTTTGCCACTGGCATAAATTATTAGCCTTGCTCGAAACGGCTGAGAACACCTCCTCCAAACATTTCACTTAAGAGCCAATGTGTTGTTGCCTTGGAATAAATTTATATTCTATATGTATGTGTTCTTTACTCCGCATCACAATTATAAAGAAAACACCATCAGATTTAATTTAAACTAATTTAGGCCAATGTATAGGATATAATGTTATGCTCGATTAATGCCGCTGATAGTTTTATGACCTACATGCATTTATTTTGTCGTATAGAAGGCTGCATCCAATACTGTTTTAAAGGTTTAACAGCAATGGCAACATTTAATATAACTTCAACCGAAGATGTAGGAGACATGATGACATTACAAGGAGGGTGCTATGCAAGACATAAAGCTTCAGGTGCGTTTTTTCAGCACCCTGGAGAGCGACACAGCCGCTCGCCTCACCTGGTCTGATGCAGACATTGAACAGGTGAGGCTGGGGACAGGGGGTGCTTTAGGTGTTCCTTTCAAAGAAGAAGAATGAGAACAAATAAGAAGATAAGAAAAGCCTTATCCACCGTGTCACGTGCAAATGAGTTAAGTTTCAGCGGATTTGAATAGCAAATCCAGGGCTCACTGTATGACGCTGGATATTATCTTTGGCACTGAGGTGTGAACTGAGATGAGACGATCTCCGGAGAGGTAAACTGAGTGAGAGACCTCTAGATGTGCTCTCCCTCTGACATAGAGACAGAGGTATTTAATGCAGGGAGATCCAGGCCCGAAAGGCGCTCCTGGCGGTTCCTTCTAATAAAAAGGGGTTCAGACCGGGCCCTCTGTGGCCCTCCATCAGAGGTGAGTGTGTCAAGCTCCCTCATCAGAGGGGAGGCCTCCCTGTGGATAATTCACACCACAGTCCACCTCCAGAAGTTGTCAGATCTAGTTTCAGCCACATGTAGTGGTAGGCCTATCTCTGCTAGATTTTGATATTATATCGCGGTAGGCCCCAGAGCTGGGTGGTCATGTGTGCGTGTTTAGACTCTGTGTGTGCGAGTCTCTCTCTCTCTCTCTCTCTCCCCAGTCCATCTTTATCACCTCCAGTGTTTGCATTGCGCTCCAGCCGTACACCGCCTTTAGCGACCCCGCTGTGAGCACGGATCCGCCCTGAGAGCTCCCTGGGACGGCCCGTCTTTTAAACCTGAGCCGCGGTGTCGAGATCCCTGCGGGAGTCCAACCCATAAGCGCATACCTCAACGCGGGGCCGCTGACGGGAAAATAAACACCACAATCTGCTTACGAGCAGAGACATCCCGCTGCGACAACCTCCTGTGTTTCAGTAGGTCTGATATTTTTCACCGCCACCACTGCTCCCATCTCAGGCTGTGTCTAGACCTGAAGTCTTGAGGCCGACAACAGACAACAGGCTTGTGGAGGAATTTCTTTTATGTTCTCCCCTTTGATTTATTTGCAATTGAAAAGAAATTAAAGCAAATCCACACATATTCACGTATGGTAGAAACTTGTAAAAATGACTCAGAAATAGCTCAAGTAATCTGAACATGAAAGGAGGCGTTTCATGTCTGTCAATATTATTTTCATAGACTTTGAACAGACATTCCAGTTTCTGTTGAATTTCCATTAAATCCAAGAGTGAGATAAATAAAACAGCATTATGCATTTGGGGCAGAAATACATTGGGGTGGGGAAGGGAGAAAGAATTCATCCCTAAAGGGGAAGGTATTGCACAAATCTACACCTATGATTCAATGCCCCTTCTCCACCACCTTTCACAATCTTGTGTAAAGGGGCCTGCATGTCTTAAACACCATTCCTGATATTATAGCTAGAACTCTCCTTCTCCTACAGTATTATGTTACACCCCTCCTCACCCAATCACAGCGCTCCCCAAAATCCTCCTGCCCGCTCCCCGCTATAAGAGGCCCGGTCGTCCCAGTCTTCCAGACTCCTCTGCCTCTCCGTGGCGCACGAGAATAACCGTTATACCAGCCCATACCCAGATTGCAGGCCCCACTTCTTATTACCTGTCTTGTTTGTTGATGTTGTAATCAGTTCAGTGGATTTGGGTCAGGGGTTATTACGGTCCAAGGCTACAGACAACATAAAAATTTTGGAAGAGACGATGCGGGAAGAGGACTCCTCCCCAATGGACAGTGCGGGGAACAGTGAGGAGGAGACAGACCGTAAACTGCCGCGGAGAGGCGCAAGAAAGCGGCGGGCGACCCGGAGGAGCGCGGACGATGAGGAGGAGGGAGAAATGGAGAGTCCGGGCCCCGGGAAGAAGAAATGCAGAAAGAGCTGCGACGGAGGAGGTGGCAGCGCAGGGAGCGGCGGCAGCGAAGGCAGCAGCAGCCCCGAGCCCTCCTTCGATGACCTACAGACACAGCGCGTGATGGCCAACATCCGCGAGCGGCAACGGACGCAGTCCCTCAACGAGGCATTCACGTCGTTACGTAAGATCATTCCCACCCTCCCGTCGGACAAACTCAGCAAGATCCAGACGCTGAAGCTCGCGGCCCGGTACATCGACTTCCTGTGCCAAGTTCTGCAGAGCGACGAGCTGGACGCGCGAGGGACCAGCTGCAGCTACGTGGCGCACGAGCGCCTGAGCTACGCGTTCTCGGTCTGGAGGATGGGGGGCGCGTGGTCCTTGTCTACTACGTCCCACTAGCAGGGCTGCTGTGGATGGTGCAGCACGGTAGGCTGAGCGCCTTTCACTTTTCATCCTGCAGCGAGACAAGCGGCGCCAAAATCTTCCAATGCGCATTTTACGCACCGACATCCAGATGAGAAATAAAAAGAATATAGTTATAATGTTCCAGTAGAGATACTTTTGCTGAAATATGTATATTGCATCCCCGAATACACCGGTCAAATTCCTGAACCCGGTTTCACTTCGTTATGAAAGGGGTGTATATCCCTGTAGATTGTAAAGAAATTACAGACATAAGCCACATGATTTTACCATCCACCTTAAAATGTGAAATTCACTCATCCCGCTACGAATCCATACATACAAGGGGGAAATATGATTTATTTTCCTGAAAACATAGATTTATGTTTATACTGCTTTTCCCATAGGTCACTGCAAATATAGCCTACAAATGCATTAAAATATCTTACAACCTGGGTCTAACAAACGATACATTTATATGTAGCCTACTGGGGTTCATTTCTTAATCAAAATAACATTTATTTCACAGATGATCCAGACTGAAGAACCAGTGGATCAGGCCGACCCTTCAGATAGACTGAACGAGGCCAAACACAGCTGAGGCCCAGCCGGTTTGCTTCAGGCCTCAGAGGAGAGCGGGCTTTTCCCGTTACATGGACTGTAATGTTTGCAAGGGAGCACTTAGGACAGACAAGACGGATATGAAGAAAAAAGACCACTGCGACGATGAATGTTGTAAAAACAAAACGCGCTCTGAGGAACTGCTCTGTTTTGAAACACGAGAGAAAAATGACAATTATTCCACATTCCCTGTGACAATGTTTCACAGTAAATGAAGTATTTTGTATTTATTTTTCTACACAGGTTCAAAATTCCTTTTACCCACTCAAATAAAAGTTATTTATTTTTGGGATATCTCAGAATGCTGAATGGATCTGGAGTCTGCCCATTTTGAGTGTTGTAAATATTTGGTAATGTCTTGAATAAAAAAAATGAAAGTATCATTCTTACCTCTCAATTGTATGGATTTTCATTATATACTTCAACCTAAGCTCTAATAAAATAATAAACTGATCAATTTCAAGACCATCAGCTGAAGGCATGAGGGTGCTTGACACACACAAACAGTTTTTAATACCTGGATTTTTTTAAAAACAGACTCAGTTCCCATAGTCTTAGTACTTTGAGCCTATGTAGATAGTTTATTTTCATTGGTTGTTGCTGAATCCCAGTTAACTTAACCACAGTGGAGGGGGCAAAAAAAACCATCTCATACCCGTGGCTTATTCTGTAGTGATTTCTTGAGCTCAGGGATCTGGGAAAGCCGTAATTAGCTGGTGGTCTGTTTGAACAGGGTGAATCTGGAGCTGTGGGAGGCATGCATGATATTCCCAGATGTCCTCTGAGCCACAGGTCAGCATGGGAGTCTCCTGCAGGTGCTGCAGCAGCTACCCCAAGAGCTCTGACAGATAAAATGGGGTGGATACAGGTCATAATACAAACTGAATCGCCGGTGTGATTACATGTACCTGCAATTCTGATGAAAAGAAGTATTTATTCACATATGAACACCATATATGATCACAACTGGTCTCACAATAGTAATACCATGGGGGGAAACTAAATTATCTTAGAATGTTATATGATGTTTAACTCAAAACTGGCTTTATACAGTGGAATTTTAATGCAGTTTTTGTATAACCTTTCCTATTTTTATAAGATTCGTTCTAAATATTTCCAAGTGTTTTGATTGGTACAATTGGTTCTTGCAGAAATCAAATTGCACTGAAATGAAGATGCATTCAAAAGTGACCAAAAAACCCACACACACTGACACGCTATGTGTGGAGTACCCCCAGAGCAAATACTGCTTCATTCAGAACATTCAGGTTTGTGTAGCCATGAATCATCTCATAATTAGAGGCCCATGGACCACACATATCAACCGTCACAAAGTAAATCTTCAAATTCAAAACAGCCTTTTAGCCAATTGAGCATTTGTGTACTTCCTGCCAAAATATCAATATAAATATATGTAAATACAAATGTCAATGAATTGTCTGGACTAAAATAGATCCATAGATCCTTGTACTTGGGGAGGGTAGACTAGAGTAGACCAGGACTAGAGGACTAGATGGGATCTCATTGTCTTTACTTGCCTAAAGCCAGAATCTTTCTTCCCTTAAATGTCCATAAATGTCCCATAATAAATGTTTCAAGACTATGTGTCAGAGTGAAATACTGTAAAGTTCCTAAATGAATAGGCCATTACAGAAGTGCTACAGTAATATCTGTTGGACACATCATAGATGAATGATACTGAGATTAATACAAACTATTATAGGGTTGTTGAGGGATGACAATGGGAGCATTACTGTGTTTTTGCATCACGGGTTGCGTGCGGAAGGTAAAGCCATCAGTTCTGACCCGAGGCCCTCGCCAGCCACTGGGGGAAATCGATTCCCACCCTTAGATCACCGTGGCCATGTTATCTTAAACTTGAGGCTGTTGCTCTGACATGGAGGAATGTCACCTCTGAGGCTTCGAAACACACACACGCGCACACACACACACGCACACACACACACACACACACACACATAGGTTATACACACAAAGGGAGATTTCTCACGCCTACCAAACAGGGAAATACATTCCACAGAGAGAGTGACAGAGAGGGGGAAGAGGGCTCATGCAACTCAGCTCCTGCCACCCCTTTGATGTTTGAAGGTAATGGGATGACCGCTTGTTATCAGTGTGAAGGCATCCGGCTCTCTGGATTTAAGTGTGCTATGATAGACACTTTGATGACTGACATACTCTCTCCCGCTCATTAATCACAGTTTAATATGTACTTGCTTTGGGCTTGCAGTCCTTAAACAAATCCGAAAGTCAAAGGTGCAGACCTGTGTGTAAATCTCAGTAAAAATGGATTTCTCACTCCTCCACATCAACAGTAGACCCACATTGTTGTTTGTTTGGTTGTTGAAACACTCCAACAGGGGCCTACCTGTCTTACCTCTCCGTCTCCCTCACTTCCATCTCGCTCTGAAGTTCCCTATTCTGCGGTAACAAGAGCTGGTTTACATTAACCCTCAACACCACAAGAAGATGGGTGGGGGGACTGGCACACACACACACACACACACACACACACACACACACACACACACACACACACACAAGGGGAGAGAGACAATATTTGCAAGTCTGGTTTCAATTAGTGTTAATTATCTCTGTTTCATCTCAACCTGAAGCAGTTAGTGTGTGTGTGTGTGTGTGTGTGTGTGTGTGTGTGTGTGTGGGTATATTTATGTGTGTGTGCGCTAGAGGCTCTTTTGATTTGTGCTCTGCAGCTTTTGACTCATGCATCTCAAATCCTGACAATCATAACTGAGGACAGTCTCTGAACTTAACTGAAATACTGTTTTGCATATCCCTGTAAGTCTCCACTCGTCACAGGACGAAGAAACTATGACAATAAACAGAGTGAAACTAGAGCACACTAATTTGTTAAAGCAGAAATTATAAGCATATTTAGACTGATTGCAGAGATCATATAAGTTTAATTCTCCTTCTTCCAGAGTTTTCTGCCTTTTAGTGTAAAATGTGTCACCTAATCAGTGTTGGTGTGATGCTGTATGGAAACAAACAATGCAAAAACATACACCAAACTATTTGTTTTAGTTAATGAGTCCAAACATTCTATTTTAAACAATCACAATACTGTCAAATGCTTTTGTTATTATTTTGTATTTAGTGTAATTTATTTTACAAAATGGCTTTCCATCATCATTTTTTCGTCACATCATCTTAAAGGGGCACTACACCAATTTTACTGTACTGCTCAGCCTGTGAAAATCCGTTGCATAATGTCTTTTGTAGCTATGGAGGGAGCTTTCTGAAGTTGGAAAAATAACAGCTTGGACTTGAGACACATGTCTTAACAGTAAGCCTATATTAAACACTGGGGGTGTGGGGTTTGAAAGAAGTGGACATTTGGGAGGCAGGGAGGTCTAATGAGAGATGCTACTGAGCTGCATTATGGAAAGTGTTGGATCCAACCCATACTAGGGACTAAAAGTCAGAATATTTTGGCCTCTGCTGCTTCAATTTTGACATTTTTTAAAAATCTGTACAACTTTATGGAAACACAATATTTAATCACTTGAGTACCCCTTTAATGACATACCAGAATGTGTTTGAGCCTGATGAAGAGTTTCTTTGGGCTTCAAACACTGTACTTCTTTCAAATATTAAATATTTGGTAAGTAGTAGTAATAAGGGGAGCATTTGGCAGTGTTTCAGGTAATTTGAAAGCGATAGCAGAGTCAGGGGCTTTGTTAAAGCAGGAAAAGAGTGACAAAGCAGTGACAGAAAGGAAGTCGGGGCAAACACTGGCCCAGTAACATAATGAGCACTCACACACACATTCCCTGAGGACGGTGCCAACTGCACCCATCACTTCTGACCTGTGACCTCTCAAACTGACCCTGTCCCCAGACTACAGTGACCCCCAGCTGGACCACGAGCCACAGCATTCACCTCCACAAAGTAACCACTCAGTTCACTAATACCTCTCAGATGGATGGGCAGAGGAGCAAAGAGAGATGTGAGCTTGTGGATTCTGGAGAACAGGGAGGGAAGAAAAATGTCCGATTGAAGGAGGAGTGAGTTTGGAAATGAACGAGATGACAAACAAGTGAGAAAAGGAGGAAGAGAACTCAAGAAAAGGGGGCAGGAAGAAGGGAACAAACTTATACGAATTCTCTCAGTGCTCCTACTTGGGGCTGTTTATCTTGCAGATTGAGTTAAGCACAAGCCTCATATAACTCTCCACATACCAGACAATATCAGAGTGACCTCAGCTTTACGAATATAAACATACGCGCTTTATCAAAGACCAGCACAGCTCATTCAAACACATAGGCTCTTTCTCCTAACTTAATTTACCTCACCCTATACAAAGTTCCTTTATTGGATTTGAGCTGTTTGAATGTCTAATTCTGACTTTAAATGGAGGACGTTAGGGGGTCTATTGATGGAGATTGAAGGGTTTTTCTCTGTGTTTACCTTATGAAACCACTCTGGTCTCTTATCATTCATAGATCTGTACACTATCAGTATGGAAAAGCCTGAGGTCACGCACAACACACTGTGTGTCATTTCTACAGAGAGAGGGCATTGTTTGACTCAAAATAGGTCTATTCACAAGGATGGGAGTTTGGCTTTCAATGGGGGAAATGTATGTTTCCTTTTTGTGCAAATAGTAGAGAGGATTGTCCTGACTCTGCCCAGAGATTCATCTGACACACATACACACTCAGAGTGTTGCATCATCCTGGATTATATAAACTTTTCTCTGTTGAAAGCAATAACCAGAGCGCAGCCCTAGTTTACTGGCGTTTTGAGGGCCCCTGTCATGAGTATGCACACACACACACACACACACACACACACAAGAGTAAAATGAGGGATGATTTGGCAGTAAGTGTGACTCCTGCCTCAGTGTTGGTCTAAAGGGAGCTGCGCTGGCCTGGGAGAGAAATAGACGTTGAAATCTGCAGCCTTCCCTCTTGTGTTCACTGTAGGGTGGTCTCTCTCTTTCTTTCTCGGCCTTCTTTATTTTCCCTTCCTTACTACTTCTCTCATTACTTTGAGGTGGTCTTTCTGTCTTTCCACCTCTCTCTTTCTCCCTCTTCCTCCTTCTTTCCCATCCTAAATCGCTTCCTTCTCCACATCGTATTCTCTCCTTTAAACTATCATATTATCTCCTTAGCTCTCTTATAATATTTCCCTTCTCTCATTTCCTCCTCTTCTTTAAATCCCCTCCCCATCTCCCCTTTTTTCTTACCTCCACACACAAATACATTAACAGTCATCATGTCTCACTATGTACTCAATGCTGTTCACCAAAAGTGTGTGTGTAGAGCCAGAGAGTGTAAGTGTACTTTAAGAAAGAAGAATAACCCTGCAGAGACAAAGACAAAGATGCCGGGACTGTAAGAAAACAAAGTCTTGCTGATGCAGTGATTATCGCCTGCCAGCATTTTTCGAGCCAATTTTGCTCTGTGTGGTTTTTTTTACTTTGCAAAACGTTTAACATTAGAACATTATATTAGCTTTTCTGGTCGTTATTTCTCTGTCTGTGTCTAACTTTCTTCTCTCTCTCAGAAGGTGTTGGTTGTGTGATTTTATAAGCCTGGTGTTTGGTGTCACATGAACCATTTGTGTGTTTTTTTCAGGTCCTGTAAAACAGGCCTAAATGCCCCATAATTCTCTTCCCCTGGCTGCTTGGAGAGGGTTAGTGCCAACTTGCAAAGTCACACACACACACACACACACACACACACAAAGGAGTCATGGCACACAACTGACAGGAAAAGTGTTAAGTAACACCATCTATTTTTAAAAAAGAGCCTACGGCCTTGTTGAGACCAAAAGCACATATAAATGCAAGGAAGGACATGTTAACTCCGATATGGTAAGAGAGAGAGAAGATTAGTGTGTGTGTGTGTTTCCAGCAAACTAGTCTCAAGAAATGATAGCATAGTAAAAAGCCAGGCGCCAGGATTACAACATGGCAGAGGAGTGTGTGTGTGTCTGTGTGTGTGTGTGTGTGTGTGTGTGTGGGAGAGTTATAAATAGTTAGATCATCTGGAGTACATTAGAGGTACAGTGTTTAAGTGAACAGGTCCGCTACCTGCAGCCACAGAAACCTCAGAACAGACAAGCCCCAAGCTGGAGACACACACACACACACACACACACATACACATACACCAGAGCATGAGAATAAAAGAGAGAGAATCAATCAATAAAAGCAAAGTCATTTAGCAAAAACGAAGGGCTGAACACACAGACAGGTTGGGCGTCTGTGAGGAAGTGCCTCACACAATAACGCAACCTGAACGTGGTTTTAAGATAGACAGGGGTTATTAGCAAGGGCACCACTAGGATATCAACTCTGCTATTAAAGGGTGGGCCTGACGTGGTTTTGAAGGGAGGGGAAACATAATGTCTGAACAAGGTTGTTTAGCTTAGAAATGGCCATACAGTACTTCCCGAGGCCACACACGAACAGCACCTGCACACACTAATGCACAAATCCACACACAAATATGTGGGGAAAGTTATACCCTAAAATAATACAAGCTGCATTACCCAGAGGGAGTAAAAAGTCAACATGTTGCTATTACAACCGTTATTAACCTTTATCATTTGAAAACTGGCTTTATATGGTCATCCATTTACACTGTGTTACATCTATTACCTGTATTTGTGTACAAATATATTTATTTTATTTATATTTTACAGTCCTGCTTTCACTACTAATCTTCTTTCCAAGTCTGCCACAAATTTAAGGCCCCAAAAATCAGGAGTTGGTGCAGGAAGTGGACCCTCCCCCCATAGCACATTTACACTCACACACTGAAACCTGAGCCACAGGAAGTGGTCCTGCGCAGCATCATGTCAGGGCAGACAAATTATTCACCATTTGAAAAATGTACCTTTTTCTCGTCTCCTATATTTTCCTCCTCCCCCTCCACTATATCCTTGTCCTCTTCTCTGCATTTATTGTTTTCATTTCAGGTCCTCCAGAGAGGAACAGTCAAGGAGACAAAAAGCTCTGCTACCTGCGTTATCTCAAAATGAGCTGCATTCAGAATCAGACCGAGCTGCTGCTGTGGTTGCACAGACCCCCAAAATTCCGGGAAATATTCTCCTGCGGTGTTCCCTGAAGACTTGTGGTATTTCTGCCCACACTATCCCCACAACGCTTTTGTGGAATTTCCTAAATGGATGAAAAGCAGGTTTATTTGAACTCTTTTGAAAAGTGAAACATAGATATTTCTTATCTCTACATGGCTGTATTATTTTACTGTATAAACCCAACTGTGAAAAGGCCGAGGGAGAAAAAAAAAGAACAGTATTGTGCTGGTTTTATTTGAATAGAATGAACAAACAATAAAACCACCCAGTTTAACACATAATGTGGGCGATTAACACAGTAAAACCTCCTTTCAGTGACCTCACCAGCAACTTTACTTTGTGCAAGCTAGTCCAAAAATAGATTCTCACATTTTTACAACTGTATATAATAATATTTGATGTGTGAATTAATTGATAGAGTTAATACAGGCAGTCTTCACATACACGTGAGAAATTTGCTTGTTTTTTTTTTACCATAAACTGAAGCAAAAGCTTTTTTTTTAAAGTTGTTCTCTTTTGATTCTAATCACACCATACTTTTTAAGCTTTTCCTGTTTTAACCCTTCCGACCCTAATCAATATTCAAGTAATTTAACAGTGGGTGTAAAGTGAGTTAAGTGCGACCTGTACACCTGAAGTCCATGTTCATCATTTTTACACATTAAATACAGTTCAATCCATATCGTCATCACATTGAAATCTGATTTGATGGTGCCAGCAAATGCAGACATAATTTGTAAGCACACCATCAACAACGTCTGCCATCATTTCTTGGATTGACAACACAACAGATGTACAAAAAAACTTGCTGAGGAAATCTTTAACCACACACATTTGCAAAACTGATTTTCGTATTTATTGCATTCATCCACCCCTTCTATTGTCTTGGTGAGCAAACTTTTACAAAAATCAAATGGGCTAGATAAAATAATATAAGAAGTCCATGAAAAGACATTAAAGGAATTAATTTGCCATTGCAAACACTGCAACAGTGTTTGGTTATATTTGGTTAGCCTACATGCAAGATGGTTTTAAGGGCTCTATAGTCATTCCTGTTAGTGTCAACTTGTGACATTCCTCCTGGTTGTTACAGTTTCCATCGATATATTAAATATTTTTTCTTTTTTTTTTGAGTGGCTATTGCTCAGGTGGGGTCCCCCATAAATCCAAGGAGTTTGATCCCTTGCTCCTCGTGTTCACATGTCAAAGCACAATTGAGCAAAACACTGCAACCTCAAACCTTGCAATCAGTGTGTATGTGTGCACATGGGTGAATGAGCTCATCAGGTTTAAAGCGCTGTGTAAATGCAGCCAATTTATCTCATATTGCTTTGAAAGCTCATATATGAAAGTGTTGACACTTTGTGCCACATCTCTTTCATCTCTTTTATCTAACAAACTGACTTTCAGGCTGAATATAACCCACCTTAGCAGCAGTTAATGTAATTGTAATTAAATCAGAATTAAAATCCTTCTACCTGTTGTTCTCCTTGCTACCCTTTTTCTCTCACTTTTACAATGCATGGTGGTTAGTGTGCAACATTCTTGGGGCCTCTATGCAGTACTGTGATGTAATTGTGGGGTCTGGTATCTGTACTGAAGAGTCCTGTGGCTTGTTATTCTGTCTTTGCGCAATGTCATACCAAATGTTATTCACTAAGAGAAATATGTTGCCCACAAGGCCAGTAAACTCTCCAGCTTATGTTGTGCATGTGTGACAGTGGTTAGTATCGGACCACAGGGATGTGCACACAGCACTAGAATGACACAGTTGTTGTGCACCAGGAAGTGTCCACTCTCCTCCTCCTGCCAGGACTGGTATTGTGTAGATTATGAGGAGGTCAGGGTGGAGAAGGTTGTGTTAAGTTGAGTTTGGAAGAGCAGCGGCCAAACACACTTGCCCCTCAGGCGAGTGGTCAAGGGACAATTGACGGGATACACACACACTCAGCCTCATGCACACACTCTCATACCCACAAGCGGTTGATTCTGGAGGAAACATCTTGCCCCATTAATACCGTAGTGCCTTGGGCGACTTGGCTCACTGGACTACCCTGGTGACCCTTGTTACCGTGGTGATTAGATATCGGGAGCCCTCATCTGCAAACATTTAGCCAGTGTCACCACTAATCTACCTTCTGTCACCCTGCGACCACAGGCCCAGTAGCAACACACACAAACATGCAAGTGAGGACACACATTGTGCCACATAATTAACAACTGACAAATTAACACATCTTCTCTCTTCTACTGCTGTCAGCTGAAAACCTTCGAAAGCTGATCTATTTTTAGGAGTTAAAGTGATACTCTGCCTAAAATATCTGTTGAAAATCAAACTCTCACCCAAGTTGGCTGTAAAAGGTTTATAGTTTCCTTCTTGACAGAAAACAGTGACTGCGGTCCGTCTGAATTCAGTGGATTCCTCTCAAACTACTCCAAGCAGCATTGTCCACCTCTGCACTGTCCATCTGTACATTCCGAAGTCTACAGACACACCTTTTGTTGGAATTGAGTTCTTTGTCAGAGCAATATCGGAATATATAAGTAGTGTATTAAACACTAAGATGATTATTTATCTAAAGATACCTTTTGAGTATCCCAGTTAAAGAATTCCATGCTTTATGTGTTTACAAAATCCTCATAAAATTCCAAAATGCAATGTGCCAGGCTGAAATAATGCATTTTTTCTTGTATTTTAAACGGTGACAATTTGGAGATGTGAGATTTCCACTCAACAACAAATATGTGTACCTACAACACGTATTTCCTTCGTCATTAAATTGCCATTGGCCGTCACATTCCACCCCCTGACCTCTGAACTATGACACACAGGTCCTCCTCCTCCAGGCCAAACCACCATGGACACCGTCCCTCAGGTCACTCATTGGCTTACTAAGCAGAGCAAAAGAGTGTGTTACCTCTGGAAATAAGTCAAGGACTCCTTTAAACTACATGTACATTTTGAGTTGTTAAGCGACTCACTTGACACATGGTGGTCATCCAACAACTGCAAACAGGTTAATATTATGTCTTACTGTCTGATATGTGTAACAGGATTTTGCACCAAAAGCAGCCCAAAAGTAAAAAAGTAATGACTGTTCTCTTAAAATTATCTATTATGCTGCTAGATTAGTCTTTCTCATTAAGGACGATGGAGCAGGAATGACATACACACAGGAACTCTGGCCTCCAGTCTGACCATTGCTCACACTGGTGAAGCGCACAGTACCACAAAATATATGGTATTATAGGCATGACACATCATAGTCTCAGTCAAGAGACACCACTATTTAAAAAATCTGCACAAGTAGGCAGTAAGCAGCTTATATATTAGATTACAGATTCACTAAAAACATTTTTGCCCAGAAGGATATAGGATTTTGTCCTGTATCATTTAGCCTACATTGGAAACATATAAGTAATGGATCTTTTAATTGCCAGAATGACAAGAAGGAAAGATTACTGCAAGCAAAAACTGTTTCACTGTTCATGTGGGCACCTGACTATTGTTTGAAGACAGACTTGAAAAATTGTGAACCTGTCCTGCTCCATCCAAAATCTATCTTTTAATTGTCAAGCACTCTCTCTGTGGGTTTAAAGGGTTGCTGTAAAAAGGTGCATTATTCTCATTAATGATTGTCAGCGGCTGTGTTCAGCCTGAATTCAGTCAATTACAATGGATCTGAACCACAACTGAAAAAAACCAAAAAACGGTCCATTTCCATGTTGTCTCTTCTTGTGGATTCAAGGTACAATGTAGCCTACAAGGTCATTTATTTATCATTTCACAACACAAGGTTGTCCAACAAAAGGAAAGAGCGGCGTTTGAAGGAGCTACAGGCCTCCACATCTACATGCACAGCCATTGACCTGCTGCATTATCTTTTTATCATATGCCTTAGTGGTCTCTACATATGCTTTCTTCTTCAAATCTTCTCAATTTCCTGCCAGACATTCAGCCATAGGAATGTTTTATTCTATAAAAGACCTCAAATTCCACTCAGTGTTTTATGTATGTGGATCACTGCTGTGCTTTTGTGCTCTTCTTCGAAGGGATTGTTAGATGTCTCTTAAATAATGATTGGCATGCACAATCTCATTTATTTGAGACATTCCACTAATAGGCCACTACTTTTAGACCAGCCACTTGACCTAACAGGAGTGTGTGATGGATTAATAGGGACCTCTAGTGGTAAAGAAACAACACTGCAGGTTAGGAGCTGTGACGTCTGTGCAGTCTCTAAAATCACCTGTCTCTGGAAATCTTTAGAGGAAGTGCAATTCAGACAGTTGAAGACATAGCATGAAAAGAGGTATCCTTTTTGCATTTGCCATTATTATTCTAAAAGCTAGGTTCATGGTGCAATGGTGAACACACTTGCAAAACTTGTTTATCATCAAGTCTCTCATTTTATTTCCTGCATATGATAGATATTGTGACATTGAACAACACAGATATATCTCTTGTAGCTAACAGTCTTTTTCAGTCACTCTGGGACTCTTTGTCTCTGCCCTGGTCTCTCTTTGCCAGTAAGTGTAAGGTATAGCTCAGGTTAAATAAGGTGCCACTGGGGCAATGAATTATGCATTATCATCAGGTTTGCAGGTAGCCACAGGTCAATCATGTGATCAGACTGCACTCTGAACTTTCTTGTGTCTTCTCATAGATTAGATCAATTGAGTTACAAGTTACATTAAGTGATCAAAACCTATGTTGGTTTAGATTATTTGGTACCTGAATTTTTCACTGTGGCAAACCTGAGTAAGAAATGTCAGAGAATGGTTATTATTGTATTTGGCTCAGTCAGTAGTGATTGTCTTGTGCCTTTTTTGTTTTGATTGAGCACAGAACAAACAGCAATACAGAAAACAAAACAATCATACAGGCAATAGGTTATGATATAATTTGGTGAACCTTTATATCAGCAGTATTTTTCATCAATAATAATGAAATATATGGGAAAAATGTAATAAAAATAATAAGAATAAATCATGAAATCAATAAATAGCAAGAAATACATTGTGCTTGGTTTGCATATTTAAATAATCATGAAGACATTTTTTAAATTGTGTTCTTTTTGTGTTTTGCATTTGAGATCTGAGGTCTACTGATAATAAAAAAACGAAGCAACCATCAATTTGATCTAAGATAAAGTGAGTTTTATAGTGCTACATTCTTTAAAAAGACGAGTTTATGTCATCCAAATGTCCACTGCACAGGTAATTATCCACAGTTGTAAACCTGAGTAAGATACATCATAAATTGTTCAAATATTCCTGTATTTGGGTCAGTCAATCGTGATTATCACTGCATTTGTTTCTGTCAATCAGTGACGGGGGTGTTTCTGCGTCATCGCTTTCCAGCCAATCGCATGGCGACGTCCAGAAACGGGGCACCCAAGACGTAAACCTTACAAACATGGCGACGCACCGAAGAGAGTACGGAGATTGGAAATACGACCGTTTTTAACTGAGAAAATAACCTCCTCTTCGCATGTTACAATGTGGTGGGGTTAGCCAGAGCCACCGCACGCGCAGCCTTTTAGACGATGCTTGCAGAGGTAAGTCAACACCGGTGAAATAGACGCCTGTATTGTTACAGTAGTTTTGTTTTCCAGTGATAGACATGGCTAGTTAGCTTGTAGCAGCTAGCGCCTTAGCGTTAGCCCCGCAGGTAAACACACAGCCTGACAGGGAGAGGACGGCACACAGCCGCTGTGCTTCCAGATAGGCTGTCTGCTATAAGAGGCAGTCAGCCCGGGATTACACAGTTAACGTTAGGTTAATACGACGAGCTTAGGCTATCTGCACTCTCAGCACCGTGCTGGAATTAGCTCGACACAGGCAATGTCGGTAGTATGCGTGTAGATTATGAGTAACGTCCCTCAACAACGCATTTCTACATCACAACAAACACAGGTGAGTCTGACGTTAACTGTTTGAGCGGTGTGGATCGACTAAAAACTATTTGGTATCAGCAAGGTTGGTTAAAAGCACAGTTGGGGACTAAGTTACTGCTTCCCAAACTGTCTCCTCTGTGCTTAGCTAACATTTATGTTGGTAACAAGCATATTACGCGGTGACAGCTGATTGCCGGGAAGCTAAGAATAATGTTGGATTTCCATTGTCATTGTACTTTTACTTCAGGGAAAGTCTGAGGCATGTTGAGACAGCTGTCCGATCGAGATGTATCCAGTGGCATTCAGTAGCCAAGCTGTCAGTCAGAATAGGTCCCTTCTCTAAACAACACAAGCTTTCCATAAAGGCACAGTTCACCCCAAAAGTACATATTTTTCTAAATACCTGTACTGCTATTTATCCATTTTATCCACACCAGATTGTTTTGGTGTGAGTTTTGGAGATATCTGCTGTAGAGATGTCTGCCTTTTTTAATATCACTAATAGCGCTACAGTTAAGAGGAAAAATGTGTATTTTTGATTTTGGGGTGAACTGTCCCTTTTAAAATATTAATATGGTGTCTTGAGTCCATTGTTGCTGGTCAGTGGGTCATAAAGATTACGCCCTGGCTTTGTGATCGCTCAGCCTGAGAAGCTGCTTTTTAATGTGACTTGGGATGACACTGACGTTTTGGAACAGTTTGCACGTGATGCAGTTTCTCAATGCACGCTGGTTTCCTGACTGTAACTATATAGACTACTGACCATGATATCTGCTGTCCAACAAACAAACTACACTGTCTACCTCACCTGAGCGGCAGGTGTTCTAACCACATCCAGGCACGTCTTCAGCAGTCTAAGTACAGGTTTAGCCTCAGTAATGAGGCTTTAGCTGCCTCTGCTCTATTCTGCATGTCTGACCGGGAGTACTGATTTCTGTGCAATGCGCAGTCAGGTGCTAAACTATAGCTTAGTAGCTCTTTGCGAAATGTTGTTCCCTGCTAACCTTTAGTCTGAAGTCAATGATAGGCTTACGTATTGAACCATCCTGTAATGAGTTTTGGCTTCACACCAGCTTTTTTAGTGTCATCTTTATTCTGGATTTAAGATGTAAGGTCAGTCAATATAGCAACTCACTTGCAGATTTAATACATTTTGAGTCATCATCATTGTCATCCAAGATCTTACATAGGAGGCTATTGCCTCTCTGCTAATAATAAACCACTGGCTACTGTTTATTTCACTACCATCTGACCACTGCACCTCCTAGGTCTTGTCTCAGACTTTCAGTAACATTGTATTTATTATAGTCTGACTGTGATTAACTTCTTTGAGCAAATGGGTTACCCACAAAGCTTGATGAATACACCTTTGTACACTGACTTAGTTTGTTGCTGGGGGATGTGAGAGCATTGTGTGTTCATCCACAGGCACTCAAAGTTATCTCAGTGCTTTTCACCTCTGGCTAAATCTCATTAGGGTGTCTTAATCAAAGCTTGGTGAACATTAAGGCCAGCACGCTGTCACATCAGGCCTGGTTGTCATCTAGTACACCTCTCCCTTCTTCCTTCAGTCAATAGAAGCTGTTCCCCTGCCAAACAAGCTGACACCTTTCAAGAATTAAGCCCTGTTCAGATTTGTGTCTTGAATCCAGAAAAATCCACAGTGTGTCTAGGTCATGCTGAGGGAATGAATGCAGTTCACATTTGGCGTCAGAATTAGACTTGTGTCACCACTTGTGATTGGACTTTGCTTTATTTTATGTATTGTTTGACTTTAAACTGCTACAGCTGCTAAAACAAAAACAAACTTGGGGTGATGCAGAGGCTGGGGTTCATTTCCCAGTAGGTGCCCCTCTGACTTGGTTGTGTGTTCCAGTTTGTGGGATGCTGCTGGCCTAGTTATTCCTACTGGTTGGTTGGGATCCTAGGTGAATTACATAAACCTCCAGATATGCACTCCTGGAGAAGCTAGAAGGTGAAAAGAAGTAGCAGGGGACTCAGTATGTATCAGAGGAGGCATGTGGTTTGACTTCACCCTCCCAAGGGTCCCAGTGGAGTTAGCAGTGTCAAACTACAGCTCAAGGGAGCTGGCCATAGCAAATTGGACAGAAAAATAGGGGAACAAAATAGTGCTTGGCCATACAACTAGTCAGTAGATGGCTAATTGGTTCCTCACCTTGGCCACTGACTGTTTTTGTGGGATGTATGTGCTATAGCTGGGTGACAAATAAAAAAACAAAACAACATTAAGTAAGATATTAACTAACTTGGTGTGTTGATGATGGACGTCAGAAAATGTAGTACTCTCTTGTGCAGTCACATTTATTTTCAGTTACAGTTGTCCACCCGTGATCAGATTATCCAAGATGCATTACAGTGCAAAGTATGAGCAGAGCCAAAGATTATGATCTATTTAAGGTGTTGATCATAAAATGTTCTTTTAGTTCCATAGAAATCTTGGCAGTCCCTGACTCTGGCTAATCCAAAAATGGGCAAAGAGGTGGAGCTGAGGAAGACCGAATGAAGCCTGGGTGATCAAACCACCTAGCGGCAGGTCACCTGATAGGGCACCCACCTGTCACTCAAAGTGGCCACGTCCTTAATTATGCATAACTTTAAGCCTTAATGTAATTTAAATGAGTGAGTTCTAAAGAAATTTGCCCCCGTACAGTTTTCATGAAGGGGGAAATTAGCTATAGAGACCAAAACCATTTTTTGTACCAGGCTACCACATAGAAAGGTTTTCTTTAACATTTTGATTCTGTTTGTTACTGTGTTAGTTAAAGTATTACAGCCTCACATATTTCAAGTTTCTTTAAGGAACATACTGACTAGACAACAACTAAATTTAATAATTAATAATTTGTTTACTCCTCCTTAGAATCCTGCCAATTTTGTTTCTCATTTGTAAATGAATGACATGAGACATTTTTCTTGCCCTCTCTGAAAATGAACCATCAATACTGGTTCATTTTTTTATTGCACAGTTTCACTTATATATTCTTTTCCTTCTAAGGATTTAATCCGTAGGCTAATATGGTAACTCTTTCTATTATGGTGGTCCTGGTGGATTAGGCCAGCATGATCAGTCAGCCCCTCTCACTTTTACTCCCTCTCAGGCATTAACCATGGATCTCCCCCAGGGGAGCTTTAATGGGCTGAGTTAACCTCTCTCCCAATGACCAAACAGATCTTGAGTTGCAGCTAAGCGCTTGTGCATGAGTTACAAATATAGCAATATCCTCCCTTCAGCAGTTCTTCCCACACGTTTGTGTCTGGGTATGTACAGTGTAGTATGTATGTGGATTTGTTTTCAAGTTGCGCCAGGAAATCTGGGAAATGATAATCTTCAAGGTACTGATAAGAGGCTGTGTGTGCATGTCTGAATCGAGTCAAGGACGTCCAGTAGTGGAGCACTCCTCAAAAACCTTACCTCTCTATGTGGCAGTGCTTTTAAACATTCAGATTGTGAACAATTCAAGTTGCTACTAGTCAATGTAAGCTTGTCTTTGAGAGAGAAAGCAAGAAAGAGAGAAACGGGCGGGTGAGCTAGGACATGAATCAATATATTGATATCAAAATAATAAGACTAAATTTGTGGTTTTGGTTATAAAGTTAAGAAATAGCGAAATCATACTTTATTATTTTAGTGTTGTAGTGAATATTTATCTACTTTATCCATGCCCATTAGGGCTGGAAAATCAGTTGTATTAAGTACGTTTATATGGGTTTTTTAACAACAGACACAACCATATTTGCATGTGCAGACATCTTGTTCAGAGACTCTAAGTATTGTTACGCTCGTCTTTATGTGTGTCTATTCAGTGTGGGTTGCGTAAGGTACTGCCTAGATGTTTAGATGTGTGCATTCCCGATGGGCTTGGGTGTTAATCACTGGAACAGATGGTTCATGTTTAAAACCCTCTGTAAGCTGTAATGACTCAAGAGTGTCGTTTATCATCTCTCCTACAGAGCCAAGCCTCCACAGCCTCATCACACAGCCGCGCTGATAGCCTCCACATTCACTGCTACTCACTGGCACCATTGACGTCAGACCGGATTTACGTTACCAATTTGAACTACATTCAAATACTTTCTTGGGGAATGATTGCATTTGGTAGAATGGACTTGAACAGTATTTGTTTTACACTGGATTGTTGCCTTCACACCTGGAAAAAGGCAAATGTCCAAATAAGAGACCATTACTTTCCCTGATAATACTGTTCAAACAAAAGCAGTTTGTAAACTTTTTTTTTCTCACATAACTAGGGTCTAAGCGCTAAAACTACCCCAGCCCTTATATTTACAAAAACACTTGGAGGAAACACGGCTTGCAGTTTGTTCGGCTTGAAGTAATTCAAATATTTTTCAAAATAATTTAGCCAGCTCTGACTGATGTCTCTGGCAGTGTGCTCTTGGATCCTGCTTACCAAGGTCTTTGTTTTTCACTAGATGGGTTCATTGAGTAGTTGCTGCTCCAGGTTAGCCCACAGTTATGGGACTTTATTGTCACACTGTTATTGTGGGTGTGTGTGTGTTAGACAGTCACCTGTTAGCATGTAGCTTAGGCCTGGTGATAATAAATGGGTCGTGATGACTGCAGTCAGCGGCTGGAAGCTTCTGAACATTGCCAACAGCAGAGCAACTACCGTCTCTGTGATTACTCTGTGGGTAAAAGGTAAACAGATGTGTTACTACAGCTCAAGCTGTTCATTGAGGTTTGCATGAAAGTCATTAACAAGAGTTTAATTTGGTTTTCTTGTAAATTGCAACAATATTGTGGCTGATAACTGTGTTATAATTGGCCTGGAAGTGTCAAAGTCCAGGACACTGAAGTTCATTAAGATAGTCAAAGTTTGTGCCAGGGTAGAAACTGCTCTGGGAAAAGTATTCGTTTGTAGTTCTACCACTCCTAGCTCAAATGCAATGATAGTGATATTCTTTGATCAGCTTTATTCTCTACCCAGAGTCCTAACTCTGCTCGTTGTGACTTTGTCCCAGCCAGTTGTGACTTGAGAAAGAGGTGGTAGTCAAGCCAGTTTGGACACATTCTGCAGCCCTGACGCTTATGAGTTCACATGCACTCAAGACTCTTGGTTATAGTAAACAATAACCTGATTTCTTAAACTTTATGTAGAAAGGAATGCCAGTTTTCTAAATATTGGTACGGGAATTAGGGAAACCTGGCTAATACAGCTAACATGTCAGCTGGGAGACCTGTTTTCGGCCATGTTTTTTTTTTTTGCAGCGCTTACTTTTTATTAAAAAAATGTCATTTGTAGGAATGAAACTACAATAAATAAGTCTATATAAGCTGGTTTCTACAGTAAGGAAAATATGTGTGCTCCCTTACTATGCTTTCAGTCCAGATGACAACAAAAAAAAGAAAAATTCTTCAGTCTGCAACATAACAAATACAATTTAAATTACATTAGCCTTGTTTCAAAATGTGGTAGGTGGGTAAGGGAGAGAATTGATTACTGACCAGTTACATGTAAATTAGGGTTTTAGAGTAATTACAGCACATGTAAATATGTTCTAATATTTCCTGCCCTAACCTGATTTCTACCGTAGCCAGGTTTATAAAGGAAGTGACTGTCTTCTGTGCGTCATATATTCCAAGGCGTGCTCAGAGATGCTGCTCTTCTATTAATGTAATGACCCATATGTTTAAAACCAGTTCTGCTGTCTTGTCTCGGCCTACACTCTGACTGGGCTGTTTATGAGTTGTTTGGTTTACAGTGAGTAATTAAAGTCCGGGTCAGTGGGTCCTCACTGACAGCCATCAGCATCAAGTTTAAAATGTTCCAGTGTGCTGTGCAATCAGCTGGTCCTCAGCTGGTGTGGTGACTTGGGATGTCACCAGCTCATCTGCAAGATCTGAACTGGAGCCAATCAAGTCATTTTTTTAATTGACTGGTATTAGCTGTATGAAGCCTGATCCGACTGAGATCCTTTGTTCATCATAACCCTTAATGCTCTGGATAAACTACGGAGCCCCACAAACGAAAGTGGCAAGTTTGAATAGAGATATCCACACTGACAGGGACTAGCAGAACGGAAACTACCAATGTCAGACCAAAGCAACTGTATGAATTAAATAGGCTAAACAAAAAGATATATTTCTGTGAACAGTAACATTGGTTGTTCTAATATGTTTGTTACACAGAGTTCGATTTATCACAGAGTTCAGAACAGTTTTTCCTTTGCATTAAAGTATTAAAACTTGGTGATATGCTAGGAATGCATTTACTTTAGAGGTGAAATACAATATGTCTTTAATTTTCATAACATGATGCACCCTCATATGCAGATTTTTCATATATTCAGGATACCTGTGCTATGCTTTAGCCTGCCCACTGCCATACTCTAAACAGTTTAATTAATTAAGTTAAATAAATTAGTAATTACATTCTTAAACACTGTCCTCCATAGTAGGCTTATCTAGCAACCTGTGATCAGTGGTCCTTTCTCCTGAAATTTCTGAGGCATTTTCTGAAAATAGAGAAAATCGTGGATTTCCATGTTGGCAGATCCACAGGTTGCACGTAGCCTGGTTCACAAATTTCTGTTATACTGACCATATTCCTCAACAGTAGTTTGCTTAGCATTGATTCTCAATAGCCTCCCTGTGCATCGTGGTCATGCTATGCATAGTAATCCGGCTCGCCCATGTTTCCGAATACAGCACAGTTGGCAGACAGTGTAATGTGTGTCATCTGATTGTCCATCGCTGGCTGTGGCAGAGACACTGTCTCAGTGTCTTGAAGAAGCTCTTTCTGTCCCTACCCTATATGGCTCCATCAGTGGAGCTGCTTATCTAAGGAACTCTGGTATGAATGTAGGGCAGCCAAAGATCATCACTGCTGGTCATCATGAGGTCTGTCAGTGACTCTTTCTGATGGCTCCACAGTCAGAGTGTGAGCTTTAGACAGTGTGAGAGTTTTGTCATATTTAACCATCTTTGTGTGGATAACTGCATTCTTCACATTACCTTATGACGCACCATATACACTATTTTAGTACTTTGCCAAGGATTGCATGGCCTGGTTTCATTAGTCCAGCTTGCACTTGCTGGAGCATTCAAGTTTGTGCAGCACTATGCATACACACACAAACATGGATATATATTACTGGTCAATACTGATATCAATATTTTGGAGTTTAAAAAAAATCTGATAATGATAAGTCGGCCTATGCAATAATAATTTATACATACACCGATATGGATGCAATAATGTAATAATGTCCAGTCTAGCTGTAATATATTTGTACACAAACATATATCCATCCATCAATTATCTTTACCCGCTTATTCTTTGAAGGGTCGCAGGGGCTTGTTATATATGCACAATAAGAGCCCTACACATCTTTGTACTTTTTAGCGCAAGAATGTGGATGAATGCTCACAAAGATGAGGACTCAGATGATTTTGGCAGGAGGTTGAGGTTTTGAGTAGGGAGACCATCCCTTATTTGGAGAGTGAGTATTAAGTCCCTCACAATGACAAGAATCCAGTCATACTTTTGTCTGCATCTCTGAGCAAAATACTTTTGAAGTCATGGGTGATCATGACCTAAGAAAATGCATGGTAACAATGGGAACAGTTTATCTTATGTAATCTGAAAGCATTGTGGTGACTTCCAGTTTTGAAAACCCTCAGCCTGCGTTGAGCTGACCTAAGTGAGCGTTAGCCCTGCTGTCTGTGACAGAAGCTTCAGTCTGTCAGCCTGGCTAGGCCTTTCCAGACCCACATATTGAGTGGCTAAAAGTAACACTTCAGTTCTGGTGTTTTTATAATTGCATCTGTTGAATTGGCACAGTATGGAACTGAAAACAGAAAATAGAGCTACTAAAGTAACTTATGTGGAGTTGCTAGCTGGAAATGAGAGCTTGGTTTCCTGCACTGACAATAACAGGAAAAACCATAGGATGTGACACACACACACACACACACACAAAATCTATGCCTGATACTCTCTAACAATACAACACACCACAGTGTGTATCTTTTTAAATAATCTTTTCCTGTGCCGACATCTAAAGTGTCGAACGGTGTTTTTTCTGCTTTGTGGATGACCTCATTGTACAGTAGAATTGTCTAATCATCTGATTTAGTCTGTATTGTAGCGCTGCTGATTTATTGTTATTTTTCCTTCACAATGGAGTGAGCAGTCTAGCCCCAACAGAAAATATAGGAGTGTTTTCTGCATACAGTAAATACAGAAACACCAGACACAAACAGTACTACTGTAAAACCCTTAATCAGTGCCCTAAAACAGGAATAAAGTAGATATATTTGGTATATCTAGGTATATCTAGTCTTAGTCTGCATATTAACAGATCTGTCATTCAGGCTTTAGGTGATATAAAATGTAAATATCTTGATCAGGGAGGGAGTCTTTCTTCTGACCAACTCTAATGATCTTCAGACTTCAGACTTAACTTGTTTTTGTGTGTTTCAGGCCAGTCTGTCCATCTGGGGATGGGGGGGTCTTGGAGTCGTGCTGTTCCTCGTCACCTTTGGACCCTTTGCGATATTCTACCTGGCCTTTTATATCTTCTGCTTCATTGGAGGGTGAGCAGGAAACCATACATCATGTCTTTGCATAAGCATGCTCTCTCACATCAACCACAACACTGTACAGGAGCCCGATTGATCAGTTTTTAACTGTTCTCTCATTCTCACTTCTGTTTTTTCCAGGGGCTTTGCAGTCACTCTGCTCTATGGAAAGATCAACTCAGAGAAACACCTGGAAAAGTGCGAGCATTCTTACTTGCCACCCACACAAATTGGTATACTGAAGGTAAAAGCACGCATAACATACACGCATTTTGACCACAGCTACACCAACAAATGAATTAGTTGTTAATCAAGTTCTTTTTTTGATAAAGTCCTCTTGCCAGTTACCATGCAGATCATTCAAGTTTTCATTCATTTAATTGCTCACATTTCACTATGTCTCTCGTCTTTTTGTCTCCTTCAGACATTGGATGAGATGAAGCTGGAGATGAAGCCTATAAAGATTGACAGGAGACTGACTGGCTCCAGTTTCATAGATGAACCACTACAACAGGTGTGTGTGTGACTTCCTGTGCATTTAGCACCTGTGTCAAAGCTTCACCAGCCTGACAGTCAAGCTGAGGAAACAGAATTATAAAGTTTCATAACATGAGATTAAAAAAGATCAATCACTCGACCAATGTTCTGTGTTGATAATTCATTTTATACTTACACCTACACTTCATGGGTAATTCTGGAAACGCATCATCACATGTACCACAGATGCCAAACATCACTGTAGTCATCCCAAGGCCTTATGCCTGAACATTTCTGTTAATCATCTTTATAATCCATAACTTCTGCCATTTCTCTAGAATTTATAACCCCAACCTGTCTCGTTAGGCACACTCCTTTTCAGTCCCTCAGAGATTTTAAAAGGTCACTCCACTTTACAGATCAGATTACCATAGTGTGTGTGTGTGTGTGTGTGTGTGTGTGTGTGTGTGTGTGTGTGTGTGTGTGTGTGTGTGTGTGTGTGTGTGTGTGTGTGTGTGTGTGTGTGTGTGTGTGTGTGTGTGTGTGTGTGTGTGTGTGCGTGCGCGCGGGAGGTGTTGATTCAACTTCCTGATCATTTTGGAGGCTGCAGTTTGTGGTGCTGTTGAACTGTGTCACATACTGTATTTACTATATAATGTATAAATTACAGTTACAAGTGCAAATATTTTGAACTGTATTGACTTTGAAAGGAAGTCTTTCTGTTTGCTTTGAGGTGCACTCTGCACTCTGCAATGAAGTGGGAAAGTTGAGTGATTCGTCATAAAAACAATTGCACAGATGGTAATGGGACAACAGCTAAGGAGAGAAGCCAACAGTTGATAACAGGATTATGACTGGGTGACAAATACTAACACTCCAGACGTATTGGACACTGGCCCACTTAAGTCACTGTCTGACCCATCAGCCGGCCCAGGTCAGCAACGTTATGGCCTCAAGCCATTAAGTAGTCATATTGTCAAACACTGCATGACCCCTGAAAGCGTCAGTGTCTCACCTTCACAGGAAGTTGGTTCCTTGTGTGTTATGTTATTGGATTAGGCTCGAGCAGGATGTCTGTTAACTGATAAATGATGGCTTTTGTCTGGCAAACATTTTTTTTATGAAAATATAATAAACCAAAACACATAACTAAACGAACTAATAGCTTAACTTAATTATAATGACTTCTGGCACACACTTACACAGGCAATTCTCCATCTTAATACTGAATGAATTTCAGTTCTGCTTATATATTTTTATACATACTTATTACATGGATTGTTACATGGATTGTTTAATGTTGGTAAATTTCTTATTTTTGTCCTCATGCTGGTATATGATCTCCGTAAGTATCACTACTTTGTCTCTAGACAACAAAAAAGATGGTTGTCTTTCAAATCAATTTGATTGATTTTACTGTAGTGGACCACACTTGTATTTTTGACCATAACAGGGCCCTGAAGAAATCCATTTTGATTTGTATTAATTTCATTTTTAGTGGCTATTACTATGTCTGCAAAACAATGTATAAATGTAGTCCAAATTACTTAAGTCATGTAAGCAGATAATGTGCTTATGTGGCCTTCCAAAAACGTATCCAACACTGTGCAGTAAAAAAGCTGGTCTATCTTGACTTACAAACTCTGTCCTAACAGAAAGTGGAACTGAAAGTTCACCAATGCTTTTTTCATCATGTGGCTTAAGTACAAGGAAAAGACTGTTGCGGTGCTGACATGTAATAGTGTCACGCTCAAGCTGGGAGTCTGCTGGTAATTGACTCAGAATTGTTTTCAGCTTAACGCTTTCGTAAATAGATCCTCTAAATGAGGGTTAGGCTGTCTATCAGCATTCAGACAGCGAAGATGAGCTCAGTGGCTTTTGTCTGGTGGTCAAAGTTTTTCTTTCTACCTTATCCTGTGGTTACGACACTTACAGTAGAAAACAAGCTTTTGGCATGTTGTCCTCAGTAAAGCAGCGTGGCCAGGAGAGTTAAGTGCAGACACAGCAGTTTGTGATGGTCAGATGACACTGACTGCTCTACTACGGCACTTCTGTTCTCCCTTCCTCCCTGGGAATGCACACTAATCCTTTCAGCAGCATGTGAACCTTGAGATCTTGCACAGCAAAACGTGACATCACGTAAACCTGTGTCATGTTCTCTGAAAGACACTTGTGGTCTCGATGTTTCTGGCACATTCTCTTTGTCTCTTTTCTCATATGTACTCGCATAAAAACAACGTTCATGACAAAATCCTCCCTCCCGCTGCAGCTCATTCTGACAGCATGAACTGACAGTTACATTGATTCATGTCTCGGCCTGATTCAATTATCCCTACTGTATGCAACAGAGCACAACTAAGTGATTGATTTACCCATGTTTCCTAGGACCTAATAGCCCAGTAATCTGTTTTCTGGATGTTTGTACTAGACACTGACAATCAACAAATTGAATTGTGTTTCAAAGAAGAGTTATTTACCCATCTTCAACTCAAATCTTGTTCAGCATTTAATTATCCCGCTCCTCAATCATTCTGTTTACTTTCCACCCCCCCCTCAGTTCAGCTCATTGGGTTGTCTTACCGAATTTCTTTTCTATTTTCCCATTTCCTACTCCTCCATATTTCTTTGTCTCTGTAGGTGATCCAGTTTGCTCTGAGAGACTATATCCAGTACTGGTATTACACTCTGAGTGAGGATGAGTCCTTCTTATTGGAGATCAGACAGACGCTACAGAACGCCCTCGTCCAGTTCTCTACACGGTACGAGACACATAGACGCACGTACGTGTGTATTTTTGTTCACTTTTATTTTACAATTTTCTTCATTATTTGTGTGTTTATGTGCGAAGGTCCAAAGAGGTGGACTGGCAGCCTTACTTCACTACTCGCCTGGTGGACGACTTTGCCACCCATTTACGTGTCTTTAGGAAGGCCCAGGATCGCCTCGCTGACAGAGAGGACAAGCAAAGTAAGCACACCTGCTGCTTTCTCCCTCACAGTAGTCATTAGCATGTTTGGCATGTCTCCTGAGTCAATTCTGCTCGTCTTTAATAATGATTGTGATATTGTGATTATGTAGTTCTGAGCTTAATCAGTTTGGGGGTCCTTTGATGGGCTACACAATACGATTTGATTACAATTGTGGTGCAGACATACATTTTTTGATAAAGAGAGGAGATGAGATTTTTGGCATTAGTGTTGATGATGACAATAAAGAAGAGTGATGTCTGAACAGGGGACATAACAGAGGAGCTGGTGGACTCCTTCTTTGAGGCCGAGGTGGAGATGGAAAGGAAGATTTGTCGAGACGTAGTGTGCACTTCACACAAGGATGAAGAAGGTACACACACCTCTGAAATGTGTCAAGCCTTACAGTTCACACTTTCATGAAGAAGTCTTCCCACAAATTAGTTGCCGTTTGATGCTCTAACTAGTAAAAACTAAACATATGTTGTGTGTGTGTGTTTCAGGTTTTCTTCGGGACTTGTGTGAGTTGCTCCTGTATCTGTTACTACCTCCTGGAGATTTCCACAACAAGAACATGAGATACTTCCTAAGGGTGAGTGCATCTAAGATAAACATACCCAGAATTTCACTTATAGTCAATATGAGGCACAAAGTCACATATTCAGTCACACAATATGTCATACAACCTGTGTTGTGAATTTATCATTTTTGAGCCAACGGCCAAATGTTGCTTCCACTTTGGCTGGCAGCCAGCCATGTATTACTTTCCAACATACTCAATAGGCTACGCTGCCGTACCAGACCATGTGACTGCATCTTTGTAGTGTAAATTGAGTGTATCTGGAAATGCACTGTGATGTGTGTGTTTTTTTTTGTTGGTTTTTTTTTAGGAGGTTCTGGCGCGTGGTGTGCTACTTCCTCTGATCAACCAGCTGAGCGACCCAGACTACATCAACCAGTTTGTCATCTGGATGGTGAGAGTTGACACTCAGAGTCATCCATTCCTCCTACTTATTAGCCGTTATTTGAACCAGCTTTTTGTGTGAATATTATAAAATCTATCCAAGAAAATGAAATGGGGGCAGGAGCGGCATTGGGACCTGGTATTTATGTAAATGTTTGTGATTTTGTATAGATACGGGACTCCAGCTGTAACTATGAAGCCTTCATGAACATCCTGAAGCTGACAGACAAGCCTGCTGAGCTGGAGGCCGTCAAGGACAAGGTGTTAGAGGAGCTACAGTACCTCCGCTCCCTGGACACCGCTGGAGATGGTGGGCACTCACTTTTTCTCGTTGACATACAGACGAACACACAAATGTAACTAATTTGTCATTGTGAGCAGGAAGGCACAAAGCATATACGTAAAGTTTAGCTAAATAAATGCACTGCTTTCATCTCCTCCCTTCATGTCTTTGCCTCTGTCCTTTAGACATCAATGTGATCAAGAACCAGATTAACAGTCTTCTGTTTGTGAAGAAGGTGTGTGAGACCAGGATCCAGAGACTTAAGTCTGGCAAGGTGAGAAACTGCAGCACAGTTACAGTTGCTTACGCTGGAGCATCCAATACATTACTATTTGTTAGTGTGATGGTAAAACATTGTCTGCAAGTGTCAGCTGCAATTGCTCAAAGTCAGTTTGTTTGTTAAATTTTATCTTTTGGAGTCAGCCAGATTAAGAACACAGTTTTATTGTTTTGGCTCTGTGTACCAGACTTTGCTTTTCCTGTGTTGTGTAGGAGGTGGATGCCTTGAAGCTGGCAGCCAACTTTGGCAAGCTGTGTGTTATCCCACTGGATCACATCCTCGTCCACAACATAGCCCTGCAGTTCTTCATGGGTAATTCTGGAAATGCATCATCACATGTACCACGGATGCCAAACGTCACTGTAGTCATCCCAAGGCCTTAATCCTGACCATTTCTGTTAATCATCTTTATAATCCATAACTTCTGCCATTTCTCTAGAATTTATAACCCCAACCTGTCTCGTTAGGCACACTCCTTTTCAGTCCCTCATGACCTTGTCAGAGATTTTAAAAGGTCTCTCCACTTTACAGATCAGATTACCATAGTGTGTGTGTGTGTGTGTGTGTGTGTGTGTGTGTGTGTGTGTGCGCGCGCGCAGAAACTACGAGTCAAACCAAGTTGCGTCAGATCTGGTGTGGACAATGAGTAACAGCCCTAAACATTGTGGCTGGTTCTGTCATTGTAACATAAATGCAGCTTGAAATGTTTAATCAAAAACATTTTTTTATAAATAGATATGTTTAGATCACCAAAACTCCAAACCAACCACATTTTAAAAAGTGGAAGGGGCGGGGCCACAGTATCATTATATGTTATTTTCATCAGGGCTTCCCCGACCAAATATTTTCCTATTCGAATAGTCGTTGGTTAAAGTCATTAATCGACTATTCGTTGAACATTAATTATATTTATAATTCCTAATTTTCATTTTTTCCAAGGAGTTAACTAACAGTGTAACAGTAGATGGATCTTTAGTTATAAGATCACCAGACACCACAAGCAGCCAAAACTACTAAATGCTAAATTTTAAAGGCACTTGTCCAGTCACGGTATATGTATGTTTAAACAAAGTGCTAATATTAGACAGACACTATTTGGACCAGCTCTTGTGTTTCTGTTGATCCAGACTACATGCAGGCAGCGGGGGCCCAGGCAGAGCTCTTCTTCTGGCTCACTGTGGAGGGCTACAGGGTGACGGCACAGCAGCAGCTGGAGGCCATGCAGGTCTGGCAGAAAGATGGCAAGAAGCAGCCCAGCGCCACCAAGGGGCTACTGAAGGCCGCTGCACTGGGTGTCTACGAACAATACCTTTCTGACAAGGTAGGAGGCGTGTTAAGATCACATGAGGGTTTCAAGTCAAAAGTCATTTCAGCAATAAAGGAGGTTAACACTAAATAAAATAGTTTTGGTCTCTCAGATGATCTGATTATACTTATTTCCTGTCATTTCTTTGTAAATTTCATACAAATGCACTTGCTTTAAAGCACTGCTTTCTTTAGCTTGTGTGGGCTAACATTTTGAGAAGGTATCTGCTGATCTATTTGTTTTTTCTTCCCCAACAGGCGTCTCCCAGGGTGCAGGTGGACGAGGCGTCCATAACAAAACTAGGGGAGAAGCTACAGAAAGATGACCCCACGCCAGAGATATTTGATGAAATCCAGAGAAATGTACTAAATCTTTTCTATAGAGATTCATCTATATGAGGGAATTTTATGAATCATGCCAACACTCTGAGAAATTTTATGTAACTTATTTACATAGCTTTTATTATCTGCGTTTGCAAAATTAAAACTTTTTCTCCTTGATACTATATTTTCTTGTTTTTGTTTTATGTGCTTCCTCGCCTCTGTTTTCCACCTGTTAACAAATAGTTTCACACATATTTTACCCCAGGTGTATGACATGATGCTTCGTGATGAGCGCTTCTACCCCTCCTTCAAGCAGAGTCCTCTCTACGTCCGCATGCTAGCAGAACTGGACATGTTGAAAGAGCCCAGCTACCGGGGATCTGATGACGGCGATGGAGAATCCTTCAACGGCTCTCCCACAGGAAGCATAAACCTAGTACGTCTTCTACGCTTCCTGTTGCAGGGCTCAGAAAAATGCTGATGTGGAGACACGTCTGGCTTTGTTTTTGTCGCCCATCATTCACACTGAAGCAGCACTATTCTGGGTTAGTGTTAGCAAACTAAGTAGTTAAATGATGACTTCTTGTTATTTTCAGTCTTTGGACGACTTGTCCAACTCCTGCCATGATGAATCTATGCACCTTCATGCCTTCATCTCTGACACAGGTACACACACACACACACACACACACACAGAGTCCTTTTGTGAGCACTATTGCCATAAAGCCTAAAAGTGTGAGGCACTCTGGCACTTTTTGCTTGATGTATTTCATGTTTTCTCAACTGTCAAAAGATTGACAGTTGAGAAAACAATTGTGATTAAAACTTTAGGGTTTATGCTAGATTCTGGCATCTTGTGTATGTATGTCAGGTTTAAAAACATTTAATTTGACTTTCACTTGGTGTGGGATTTGGGTGTTGTAGCTGCTTGTGTTGAGACTGTGAATTGTTTGAGTATTTTGGGAATCTGTTATCCCCTATATGTCCTTCCCTGTGTATATTTTCTTTCAACGTTTCACCTCCTAGCTTCATTCTTTGTGTCTGCTGTGTCATTTCATTCTGTTCCAGTATTCTTTATTTCTTTTGTTCCATCACCTTTACTGTTTTTCTGTTCTTCCTTTTTCATTCCTTCTTCCCTTTCCTTTCATTCTGTCACATTTTCCTCCCTTATATCACATTTCTGCACCCTCTGCTCTGCACATACTTTTCTTTCTTTTCCCATCTTTCTCGTCTGCTTTCATCCACCCCCTCATCCTCCATTCCCATTTTGGATGTATTGCCGGGTGGGGTAGCTGACGCTTGTCTCCCCGGCTTCTGGGGTGCTGCAGGGGTTTGCAATGACCACGGTAAGACCTACGCGCTCTACGCCATCACTGTGTTCAGACGCAGCCAGGACGGCAGTGAGGACTGCTGGAAGACCTATCGCCGCTATTCTGACTTCCACGACTTCCATATGAGGATCACTGAACAGGTGTGTGTGAGTTATGTCTGTGTGCCAGTTGTTCATAAGTCAGCAACATTTCTATCCCAAAAGAAAGTCCACATTAGTGTTAAAACATGAAGCAACAACTCATGAACGTGGTCGTCTCCTCCTGAGTGTTGCGTGTATGTTCTGCTTTAGTTTGAGAACCTAGCGTCGATCCTCAAGCTGCCAGGGAAAAAGACCTTCAACAACATGGACAGAGACTTCTTGGAGAAGAGAAAAAAAGACCTCAATGCTTACCTACAGGTAACAGTTTTATATTTTAGTGTTGACTAGTCAAACTTTGAATGCCTTTATTGTCTTGCATCATGTTTTGGAGCCTATATCAATATCTTTTGTGTGTGTGTTCCAGTTGCTGCTGAACCCAGAGATGGTGAAGGCCTGTCCAACTCTGATTCCTTATGTCTATGACTTCCTAGAGAACAAGGCCTACAGCAAGGGCAAGGGAGAGTTTGCGCGCAAGGTCACTAAGTGTTTCAGTGTCATTTATTTATTACCAAATAACTGCAAATATATAATGTATATGGTTAAGAGTTTAGTATTAATGCACATATGAATGCATACTCTTAATCCCAGAGAAAGGACAGGCTGTACTTTACACATGACTAATTTGTGTTTTATAAAATACATTTTTTTCCTTTTGTTTCATCCACCTATCAGATAGACACATTTGTAAATCCTCTGAAGAGCTCCATGAGAAACGTGTCCAACGCAGTGAAGGCTCTGCCAGACAGTCTGGCTGAGGGCATGACCAAGGTCTCTGATAACATGGGCCGCATGTCAGAAAGACTGGGCCAGGACATTAAACAGTCCATACTCAAGGTAACGCCATCACATAGAGCAAGTTCTATACATCCTTATAAAGGAAAGCGAAGCAGTAAACTATTTTTGTTCTAGTTTTATTTTTTATCCATGTAAATGTGTGCTTTTCTGTGTGATATTATGGTGGTCCGTTTATAATCAACTCCTTACAAAGTCCCAGTCCTCAAATCCTGGCCTTTATAGCCTCTCTCAAACTGTAAATATCTCACAATCCTCCTCTTTTCCTCACTCTTCTGACAAGTTAGCTCGTCCAGCCTCTGACTAGCCAGTGTCCTCTTCTTTTTTCCCAGGTGCCTCCACTCCTCCCCAAGTCTGACATCGACCCTGAACACTGTCGAGTCTCTGCTCAGCTTGATGACAACGTGAGTCTGTGGGCATGATGTATTCTTGGCGATTGTTTGATTTATTTTATTTCCTTGTGATTTTATTTATATATTTTCGTAAAATGCCCATATTTATTTATTTATGTTTATTTGTGTGCTCAGGTGGATGATAACATCCCACTGAGGGTAATGCTGCTGCTGATGGATGAAGTGTTTGACCTCAAGGAGAAAAACCAGTGGCTGCGCAGGAACATTAAGAACCTGCTGCAGCAGCTCATCAGGGCCACATATGGAGACACCATCAACAGGTCAGACACAAAATACGCAGGGCAGACTGAAATACATTTCACGGACCCTGGGAAAATATGGACACATATACAGCAGGCTAGTTAGAATTTAAATCAAAATACAGTATTGGCATGCCATGACCAAAGATGCACAGTCAGTTTCTTTATTGCAGAACCAGTTGAACCTGAGCAAACAGCAAAATAGGATTAACGTTCACAGAGCACAGTGAACACAAGTACACGCATGTTCAGCGCTCCAGAAAATCTGTTACACAGAAGTCTTGTGACAAAACAAAGAGCAGTAAATTGCTTCACACAGAGCACAACCTGACTCATCTTTTTCCTTTTGTATCTGTAGGAAAATTGTGGATCATGTGGACTACTTGACCTCACCAGAGCAGGTTGCAGACTATGTCAAGAAGTTCAGGTAACCCCTCCCCTTGTTCTTTCAAATAACTCTTGATTGTCAGAAGAATTGTGAATAACCCCCAGTGTCTCTGTCTCCATGTAGGGATTCCTACTGGCCCAACGGTATTCTGGCTGAGACGCCGCCTCGTCGGGACAAGAGCATCCGCATGAGGACACGAGTAGCTGCCAAGACCAGCCTGCTGGGCATCATGCCAGGTGAAAACACAAACCCACTTCATCTAGTTGTCACCCAGCCCCGTTAGGGACTGGCTCATCCACTTACTCCTCATCCTTGAGGCCTTCTCCCTTGTACAACTGAAACATACTGTTGGAAAACACCTACGATCAAGCCTAAATCTCACCTTTGTGTGGCTTGTCCAGGTTTTTTTTTTATTGTGGAATGAGCTTATTTGTTGTGGCGGATTGGGGGAGGGAGACACCCATTACAACTGCAATTCTCACCAACCGTAATTGCATGGGGTGTTTTTACGCCCTCTGGCCTTAGGACAAGAAGAGGACACACAGAAAGCTGTGTTGAGCTATATTGTTTGTATGGTAGTATAATAATTTTTCTAGCAAGTTTGTTTCATCTTTCATTTTGCACCTTTCATTTTATAAAAGATTTGGTAGCATGTTCGCTTTTTCATTTTCTGCGAGTATCATGTCTCTGTTTATTGAACTAAAGAGATCAATGCTTCATTCTTGCCCTAATGCCGCACGCACCAAAGGAGAAATGAAGTGTCTTAAGGTCACTTCTTCTGGTCAGCACTGGTGTGAGCTTGAGGCAAAAATGAACCCACATTGAAAAGGTTCCTTTTTCATTTCTCCTCTGCCTCCTTCAGAGTTTGCGCACACTCCTGACTTTTCTTTCTCTTTCTCTCCCCACCTCAGACGAGCTGAAGCACATCATCGGAGCAGACACCACGAGAAAGGGCATACTTCGCGTCTTCGACATGTTTCAGTACCAACCCATGAACCGTCGACTGGTCTACGTTTTCCTGGAGGGCTTCTTGGAGACGATGTTTCCCCAGTACAAATTCCCTGAGCTCTTTGTCAAACTGCACTCCCGCTCGCCACGCATCCACAGATATAGCCAGAAACTCAAATCCTCATCCCTCAAGAGGTGACAGGAGAGGACAAAGGCAACGTGACATGGGCCGACTAGACACACACAGACTTGAGAGCGGAGAGTGAGAGTGGAGGGGCTTGATGTGAACGTTGAGGTATGTGTGTGATATCTGCCCTTCCACTTCCATCACACACTTCCTTCACTCTTTTCAGTGAAAACACTCCCAATTATCCAGCTGATTATTTCTGTCAAGGCGGAACTGAGGGATGAACAACACACACTCTGCCCTCCTCGCACTCTGTGACACACACACACACACACGCGCAAACACAAATCCTGTAATTTGCACCGAGACTGAACACGGCAGTCTTCTCTTTTAGTTTATATATTTTCCTCCTCCTTTTTGGACTTTCTAGTTGTGTTTAGCTTTATCCTGGGCCAGTCGATGCTGCTTTCTCGCGGTCCAGAGAGCAGACCACAAAAACTGTATTGTTTTTAAACTGCAGGAGTAGATAGCATAGACCCACACCTTGCCTTACCTTCCCGCTTCTGTCTTTTGGCCGTCACAGTCTACCATCTCAGTGACCTGGCCACTCAGCTGTAGTCAAACTTAACCTCACGCTGTAGACATTTTATCTGCAAAAGCTGCACACTTGCTAAAATGCAAATTTTGTCTTCATAGCAACCAAATATGTCAATAGCACTGGGTTACAAAGGCGCTGTTTTTAAATGTGACTGAACAGACTGAACAAATATGGGTCAAAAAGGATGATTTAGATTTTTGTTGTCCGCATTTCTTCTAGCCTCAATGCTTCTCTTGAGACGTAAGACATTTTTTTCTCTCTGAAGTGTCACATCATCTGTACCACCCATGATCCTCAAAGAATAGGCCCCCATCCCCTTTAATGCTACTGTCAAAACCTGTGACGACCAAAGCTCATGCTGTTCCATACGTGTGCACTGGTTTGATGTTGATGATGCTCTGAACATTACTGTGCTTCATATCGCTGATCGTGTGAGGAAAGAGATTGCAATGTTGACCTTTAATGACCTGAAAGGTGAGACTGTGAGGACAAACTGAAGTGTGTTGCAGTTGTGGGAGGCTCAACTCTGGCTGTCCAAGCGCACCATCAAAGAATGTATTCTGGTCGATTCTGTATTTGGCTCGTGTAGAATTTTGTGTGAATGGGTGGGTGTGCGTGTGTGTGTTTCGCATGAAGATGCAACCCTCTTCAGTCAGAAACTGTGCCAGTGTGAGTTAGTGAACCAGCCTTAAAACTATATACAGTATATACTGACCAAGAGAAGCACGCTAGTAGCTCTCCTTCACATCACTGAATGCTACAAGGAAATCAAGATAGAGATATGGAGATATATCCCTAATCACTTTTATTCAGAGAAAATGTCTTTCATTTTGTGCAATATATTTTTTTCTTTAATGCATGTGCATTTTGAATCATTGTATACTGAGAAAAAGTAATTCATAGTTTGAATAATAGTAGAAAACATGAAAGAAGCTTCCCAAAAAATGTCTTTTCCCACCAACTTAACATTCCGTTGTAAAAGTACAATGTTTATTTTACAGACTTGTTTTATAAGTCGAGTTTTTTTTGTTTGTTTTTTTTTTTTTGGTGCATGGGGGATATTTTCCACGTATCCCTCGCCCACTTGTACAGACTGTTTTTTGGGTTATTAATTGGGCAGTCGTAGGGGGTTTTCAGTGTTGCAGCCCGATAATTAGCTCATAGCTAGTTCAGAGGCGGCCTCAAACAACTGCTTCTTTTTAACTCATAAGTGGCGTTTTATGCATTCAAGCCTGTTCTGTTCAAAGCTCTGTCGTCATGAACTGCCAGCTGGAGGGACCTCCACCCTCCGCTTGTCCAATAGGCTCACAGGAGAGCTGTGTCCTGTGACCAGTGGAATCACTGCTAATGAGCACTTACCGTAGCAACTGTGGGAGGGCCTCTCCCATTGGCTGGACGGAGTCCCATTCTGCTGCGGTCATTGGATGGAACTCCCTCGTCTGCTTTGATTTGCTTGCACTGAGCAGCCCTGGTGGACTCTTAATTGGCTGAGTAGGAGGACATGAACTGGAGCCTCTCTTCCTGGGAGGTGACTATTTTGTCCCCATGGTGGAGGAGGTGTCACCTTTAACCTTCTGCACACCTCTCCATACAGGAAGGCTTGTCTTTTTTTAACCCCAGTATTTATGATAATCTATGATAATAAATTGTCCATATCTGTGTACAGTATGTGTTAATAGTGTGCCTAAATGTACTGTCAACTCTATTTTCATATTTTTCTTTAACCTAAAAAAAAAAAATCAATCAGAATGTCATGATCATTTTACGCGACTGAAAATGACTTTAGGGTGTTTTTTTGCATCATGCTTATCAAACTCTTCCTTGTGAGCAATTGTGCTCAGATCAGTATAACACTAATAAAAGGTAACTCAGACTAACTGACCCACTGTGTGTATGCTGTCTTCAGTATGTTTGCTTGCTGCATTTGTGGTTTGTAAAGTTTGCAGGTTATGTGAATGGGTACTATGCAGGTATCATCAAAAACACTCCGGATGTGGCTCAAGTTTCCCTAGCAACTAAGAAGGCCCCCATACAAGACAAACTAACTGATTTACGATAATCTCCTTGCGCCCGACTTTCAACAGTGCTGTTTGGACAGTGACACTTTCTTTGTGTTGAGTCTGTCTTCCAGCACAGTGGATATGAAATGAAATCTGAAACAAAGACTAAGAATGAAGTTGGAAAACAGTCAGCTTTAATTTGAGGGTGTTAACATTCAGATCAGGCAAAAAAGGTGTAGGAACTGTAGCCCTGTTATTTTCCTACTGCACTGTCCAAACATTAGTGAACTATGTATTAAAAGGGCTACAATTCATAGTGTTAATCAGTGGTACTAATGCAACCTCTAAGTACAGAGCCAAAACAGCAGATGATAAACTGTAAAACTAGTAATTGTATCATTAAATACTCCAGTGCTGAAGTTTGATTTTAAATGTCAGAAATGTCCCTTTGCTACTAATGACGTACCTCTTTGTGGAGTAAAAGTAGAGCCAGCATTAAGTCAGTTTGGAGCCCTGAGCAGAAACTGAAAAATGTATTAGTATGAGTATTTTAATGGCTCGGAGGCTCACACCATGCTGTTTATTTAATACCACATTTTGAGACCACACATATCAACTATATGTATAAATAACTATATAACTATATTTATGTTTGTTAAGCATGTGTGGTAGTCATAAGGCACTACACAGCTGCTTCATCCTCTTAGAATAATTCAAAGAGTTTTGTAATAATTTAAATATTGTCAAATACTCCATCAGTCCTGAAAATAATAAACGTGCTAAAGCACGTTTTTGCTTATAGGTATGAATGAAATGATTTCTGCATTAAAATGTAGGAAATTGAGGAATGTTTCTATGCATACCATTTCAAGGATGACAGATACATGAGATTAACTTTTTAACGACATATTGATCTTTCATTTTTAATTCAACCAATCATTTGCTTCCAGTATTGTAGGATGCTTTTTCCATCCCCACAATGCCAACAGAATCTAACCTGACGCCTGTGTTCCTCCAAATATAGTGCAAAGTGTAGACTCCAGAGCAGCTTCTTTGGCTTCGTGTCATACTGTCCGTGAGTCCCTGCATCCCACCTTGCAGGCAGTCCACGCTTGAGCCTTTTTAAACGTGTATTCATGCGGTCACGAGTTTCTCAACTTCAGGTCTTCCTCTGCGCTTTTCCTACCGGGTCAGCGATGACAACGACTCCCCATGCAGCCAAACCTGAACGATACACACATTTATTATTTCAAAAGATCACAAGTGATGTTGCACCTAAAAGGTCAGAGTATTGCACAACTTACTAGCAGCAAATGTAATCTGTGCAACAGTCCCCATAGAGGTAGGTCCCCCTTGCCGCATCACCTTCCGGGCTGCATTGAACACATAAGCTCCAGACAGGATCAACCCGCCGCCGGAGAGGAGACGACAGCCCCAGCAGTTCTTGAAACTCTGACTGGGGTTTGACACGGGGGCATTTCCTCCTCCGCTTGGCGCTTCTGGTGCCGTTGACATTGTACTGCAGAGTGTGTGCGCTAATGCTAATGCTAATGCACCTCCTGGTTAAAAACGTATAGAAACGTCGGACAAACGTGAAAAAACAAACAAGAGTCCGTTTAGACCCCCCCCCTTATATGTTCAAACAAGTCGTCCACATGCAATACAAGGTTTCTCTCAGGGCCTCCTTGACATTTGCGCAGCCAGCATGAGGACTTTCCGATATGTAAAGTGGTTCCGGGTTATGTGCCTAGTGTTTCCTGTTTTGTATTTACTGGTTGCCAGGTTACCCCAGTTCCTGCGGTCCGTTCAGGGCAGAAATGTAAAATATGGAGCTACTGCACAAACTATGAACATGTGGATCTAATTGTATTTCGTAAACACAATACTATTTCGCAAGGGGGGGTTCTTATCTCCTCTAAACCATAGAATGACTCAGCTGAGTCGCGCATGTACACCTCTGGCTCACGCAGGACTTCTGACCTCAGGTCCTCGGGTGTAACTAGCGTCAGTCCGTCTGGGGACCTTACACCAGTCAATGAAACAATGGTTTTGTTCGTTGTCGTTGTCGTCCGTTTGTCCTTAACCTCGGCCGTTGCTCAAACAGAGCCCGCCGTGGAATCCTCGTATGTTGCTGCTGTGTACGAGCACAACTTAATCCTGAACCCGGAGCCCCGTGCCCCCCTGTCAAGGCCCGCGGCCCTGCAGCACATGCAAAGGAACTTGGAAATCTACGAGGAGCAGGCTGCCCGGGCCGCTCAGCAGGTAATTATGTGGTCAGGACGGGAGAGAGTTTTTATGTGTTTGTTTTTTCGGTCAAAAAAACACGGTTCCTTACAGTAGTTTGTCCTGCATGTCACAACTTGTCTTGAGCATGTGTTGTGCTGAAACAGTCAAGCAATGTTTCATTATTGTTAATTTTTAACTCAGACTTTGAACTGTAGCCTATTGGTCCTTGGACCCCTTAAGTACAGCCTCAGAGTTCACTGCCAATGTCACTTGCTATAGAAATGGAGAATATTTAAGAGTTATCTGTGCTTGGAACATTAACAGAGATCATCCAAATTTAAGAACCAGTTTCTGTTTGATCAGTGGCATAACTAAACAGCGCAGTAAGGATGATATTAAATACAAAGGACATTCCTTACACTTGTGATGGCAGGATAGTTATGAAGGCAGGCCGATATTACTGCAGACGAGTCAGTGTCCCCAAGTAAACTCAGTCATGAGGAGTGGTTTCTCTGTATGCTCACATAAAGAAGTACATTTAATGTCACAGGGTTCATGACTGCAATAATGAGGTTTGTCTCCTGTCTCATCTCTATACTCTGCCATTGTCTTCCCTTGCTCAGGGTGCCCAGATCCTGGTGTTTCCAGAAGATGGTCTTCAGGGTTTCAATTTCAGCCGTTCGTCCATCTCTGGCTATCTAGAAACCATTCCTGACCCCCAGCAGGAGAGCTGGAACCCCTGCACGGAGCCGGGCAAATACAACAACACTGAGGTGCACAATCATACTTTCAGATTTGGTGTTGTTCTTGAACAGGCATTCTGACATGATACAACGTTGTGGTAATGATCGCCTTGACATGGAGACCCCGCCCGGCTGCCCAGAGCCTTCACTCGTGCAACACCGGTCTGTGAATATAAATCCCATTTGAGTGTGGTTGTGTTTCACAGGTTCTGCAGCGGTTGAGCTGCATGGCCCGTCGTAACAACCTCTTCCTGGTGGCCAACATGGCTGACCTGCAGCCCTGCCCCCTGAAGACCGACCCCTCCTCCTCCTGTCCCTCTGACGGACGCTGGCAGTTCAACACCAACGTGGTTTTCAGGTGCAGTGTAGACCTTAAAATAGAAGTAGTTTAGCTTAAATCCAGCAAGTGCACCAATACATCATTCGCTAGTCTATGTGAACGGTTCACAGGATCTTCTTTCATACAGGTCAGATGGCCTGCTGGTGGCGCGCTACCATAAACACAACCTCTACTTTGAGGAGGCCTTTGACATGCCGCCGAAACCTCAGATCATAACATTTGAGACACCTTTTGCTGGGAGGTTTGGTCTCATCACCTGCTTTGACATCCTGTTCCACAAGCCCACAGTTACGCTGGTGGAGAGGGTGAAAAACAACAGCCACACTGAAATTCTCTACCCAACTCTACCTTCCTGTTTGGTCTTCTTTTTTCCTAACATCCGCCTCTCTTTGGACCCCCTTCTAGGGTGTGCGACAGCTCATCTTTCCCACAGCTTGGATGAACCAGCTGCCTCTACTGGACACGATCCAGTTCCAGCGGGCGTTCAGCTTGGGTGCCAATGTCACCCTGCTAGCGGCCAACATTCGTAACGACCAACTGATCATGACAGGAAGTGGTATCTACACCCCTTTTTCTGCCACCTACCACCACGCCCAGAGAGGAGACCCAGAGGAGGGCAGGCTGTTGGTGGCCAGGGTGCCAGTCTTAGACCCACTGTGGCTGGGGCAGAGCATGGCCACGGAGGAGGGGGTAGTCATGGCTGAGTCCACATCATCTACAGACGATGATGTGGACTCAGACTCTGGATTCTGTCTGCAAGATAGTTGTTTTGTTTCTCCTCATCCTCAAACTGCTTCTCCAGACCCTCCCTCCTCCGCCACCTTCACCTCATCCATGATGTGGGACCCCTTTACATTTGTCCTCTTAAACGACAAGGTGGGCAAAGTGAATGTGTGTAATGGCACCTTTTGCTGTCACCTGCAGTACCGACAGTTACCACAAGGCAGCAGTAAAGAGCTCTACGCATTGGGAGCATTTGCTGGAACGCACACAGTGAACGGACGCTACACCCTGCAGGTATTGAATGAGAAGAATTTTGGACATTCATAACTGCTTAATGAGACTGTTACATTTATTGTACTTCTGTTGCAGGTGTGTGCAATAGTCCGCTGTGCAGGGTTGAACACCAGTTCCTGTGGACAGGAAGTGGAAGAGGCTGAGTCTAAAATGGACTTCCTGTTGGAAGGGAAGTTTGGGACCAGATATGTGTACCCATCAGTTTTGGCTAGCAAGCTGGTCCTGGAGCAGCCAGAGCATCTGGAAAGAGCTGCAGATGGCCGAGTGACCATGAAACACTCAAACATGACTGGTGGGCTGGTCACTGCCTGTCTCTACGGACGGATGTATCACCTGGATGATGAATGAACTGCTTTGGAATAGATGTGTGTGTCTCAGGAGAAAAATACCAAATACATTTACAAAACTGATGTAAAAAATTTAAATGTTCTGACCAAGACCAAGATATTGACAATTCAGCTGTTGCGTGTATTCTATATACACACACACTGTAATAAATCAAAAACAAATATCTTTATTCATCCATTACTTAATCTTTACAAACATTGCACCAAGTAGCGTTCATCATCTGCCTGAACGTAGCTTGTTTCTAAAAAGGCATACTTATTAATCCCCCCCCCCCCCACACACACACACACACACAAACATATATATACACACAGTGTCAGCCACTTTCCCCTGTCTCCAGTACAGTACACAGAAATTGAGTAGTTACAGCGTTGCAAGTTAAGAGTTCCCTTGGGCCGCTCATTCGGGTCGTCAATCAACTGACTCCTGGACCAATCATACAGTAAATGAGTCGTACATCCACCTGCTGCCACAATCAGCTCCAAAAGATTCAGTGTCCACTCGGAATAAATTCATAGGATTCAATAATGACTTCCTCTCTTACGAATTGAAAAGTGGTTCAAAAACAATGATGCAGCATTACCAATGTGCGTGAGTGACGGAAAACTAATCAATCTCCTGGTCCCATAAGGTTGTCCGTGTTTTTTCTTTAGACAATCGTGCCAAATAAAAGCAGTCCTCGGAGCTTTTCTCCAGTAGATACTCTTCTAGTAATAGTTGAAGGAAAAACTGTGAAAAGGCTTAAAACCACTCCATAAAGTATCAGCAAAGAGTAGAAGCTTAATTTAAAAATAAAAACATTGCTTTTTAAATTTTAAAAACACTGGCCATGTTACTGACCATACAGTGATACTGTCTGAGAGAAATGTAGTGTGTATTCACTTTATTCTATATTTTAGTACATTACTTTCCACCCCATGGGTATGCACCTTAGGGAAACAAACATCTTCTTTCCAACAAGGGTCATTTTTGAAGAGGCTTACCTAAAAATAATCTGAACACTGGCTCTATTTTCTCCCTCTTTTCTCTCTTTTTGCTCCTTGTCAGTGATCTTTTAAGGCTCCTGAGTGGCTGGCTAGCCTGCCAGTATTGTGGGGCTCTGTCCAATAACAGGTAAGTCCTCAGTACGTCTCTGAATCTGAATCATTCAGTTCATCATCCGCAGTGACAGAGGACAGCGGGCGCTCCGGCCTGCAGTAGGAGGCATGGTCAGGCCTCAGAGGGGGTGGGGTGTCAAAGGCCACGCCTTTGGAGACGTGGTTGGAGGTGGGGTGGTGGTTGATGACGGTCTGAGTAAGAGAAAGCACAGGCAAAGCTGCTATGGTGATCATAGGGGAGGTGGGCATCATGGAGTTGAGGATGAGTGCCAGGCAGTCGGCCACGTCGCGGCTGGGAGCGCAGGCCAGAGCTGGAGTGTACCCTATGGTTAAGAGAGGTGTGAGAGAATAAAAAAAATAAATAAATAAAAATAGTTCACGTTTCACTGTGGAAGTACGTGTGAATAGTGAGGTGTGTGCTGCAGCAGTAAGATGAAAGCTGACCGTTCTCGTCCACTGCTAACACACTGGCTCCTTTCCCCAGCAGCTCCTGGACCACCACCGTCAATCCCCTCCTGGCTGCTACGTGCAGGGGCCTGCAGGAAGGTGGAGGGAGTTGCACTGTTAAAATAAGTCCAGTCTGAACTCAGTAGATTACCCCACTGCACAGCTGAGTGTCTGCCTGCAGCCTGGGAATACTACATACGTCTGGAGAGCAGCATTGGTGCAGTTGATGAGGTTCCGGTCGCTGATCTTCTCCAGAATCAACAAGGCACTCGTCTCATTACCCTGAAAGGAGCGGAGAGCAACAAAGTGAGGAACAGCAAAAAATAACTAAGTATAATCATAGATGTCTTGTACAGTATGACAGTACAGTTCTCCCATAATAACCATCACTTTCATGTTAAAATCTGTAGTGATAAGGCAGACAAAACTTCATTTAGACCTGTCCATATTATGTAATACCTCGTAATTGTTTACTTCTTTTGCATATTTCTCACAAGTGAACCCATAGTACCTGCTTTTTTCTTCTAACATGTATACAAATCCACTTTTTAAGATATTTTGTGAGTTTTATTAAACTTACAATAATAAAAGAAAATTATAAACTATTTTTTGGATGTGTAATTAACCTTTCCACTAGCCAACAAATGTTTAATACTGAATCTGTAATTACTTTCCTTCTCTTAGGTCAGACATCCTTATATGTGTACCTTATATGTGCCTGGTGACATGTTAACATCAGTAATTCACCATGGCCAGTGAAGAAAAAAGCATTTCCTGTCTCAATGGTCTCTACCTTGCTGCAAGCCAGATGTAATGCTGTGTTCCTGTTTGTATCCTGTTGTGTCAAGTCCGCTTTAGCACTGCTCACCAACACCTCTGCAACACATTAATGGAGACCGTTACATGTCAAAGGTTTAGAAATCGAAGGTCAATAGTGTATCTCTGTGTCACTGACCCACGGTATTGGTCTGTCCGTTGAGAGCGGCCATCATCAGCGGTGTCCTGCGCATGTGTGTGTCGACTACGTTTGCCTGAGCACCGTGGCTCAGCAGAAGGGAAACACACTCCACATGGTCGGAAAAAGCTGCAGCGTGAAGGGGGGTCCTGCGTCCACACAAACAGTTAACAATATACCAGCAGAGCTTGTGCTCAAGTTGTTGTGCTCGCCCCAAACAACTTTCATAAAAACATGATGTCATTCGAGTCTGTATGCATCTCTCACCTGCCCTTGGAGTCAGTGGTGTTGACAATAGCCGTGCCCAGGGAGTCAATTAACATCTCAGCCACTCCCTCGTTATCGTTCATGCTGAAACATACAACACAGACTGTCACATACCCTCAGACCAGTGTCTACCTACAGAAAAACATTCACTGGTACAAACAGACACATTGGCTTACACAGCACAGTGCAGTGGACTGAAAGAGTTGCCCTTAATCTTCCTGAACACCTCCTGGTCTAACAACACCTCCACACAAGCATCATATCCTAAACAGAGAGAGGACAGACGTACAAAGGGAGGAACAGATGTAAATACAGAATTCATACAGAACAGACATGTTTCTCAACTGTGTCATGCCATGTCCATGTACCGTTGTAGCAGGCCCAGTGCAGTGGTGTGTAGCCCTGGTTGTCGGTGAGGTGTGTGTGAGTGTGTGAGGTGGTGGTGGTGGCCTGCAGCAGGGCACCCAGGACACCCACACGGCCGCAAGCGGATGCCAGGTGAAGAGGGGAGCGGCCCTGAATGTCTCTGACACATACACTGGCCCCCCGCTGGAGGAGGGCCTCCACACACTCCTCCTGGCCTGTCACAGCCTGTGTGAAAAATTACAAAGTGGAAACCATAAGAAATGATAAATAAATATATTTTAATAAACTATAATATATTAAATTAATATGTGTGTGAGAATGTCTCACCCCTCGGTGTAGTGCCGTTCTGCCCCAGCGGTCCTGATTGTCTACACTGGCTCCTTGACTGAGTAGAGAAAAAACACACTCTGTGTGTCCATTCATCACTGCCAACATCAGCGGAGTCCTGCAAACAGTGTGGAAGTTATTTTATTTATTTTTCTGGTGAAACCAGTAAAAGTAATCTCCTCAAACATCACAGCATAATAATGCCAGTGAAAGCCTCTAGCCTAAACCATTTTGTCTATGCACACACATACTCACTGTCCGTTGGTGTCTTGTGCGTCCACATTAATGTGTTGGTCGTTGTTGCTTATGAGCAGGCGCAGGCACTCTGGGTGGCCATTCGCAGCTATGGCAGACAGACACACACACACACGCTAAGGCATGACTTATTTCACGTTTTTCATTATAAAAGCCAGAAAATAAATAAACATCATTCATGCGATGTGATAAGTGTTGCATCCAGTCAGATTTTTGTGGTTGTATGTGTGTGTGACTGCCTGTGTGTATACCTGCAGCATGTATGGCTGTCTTCTTGTGTGTGTAGTCACGGGTCATGGGTGAGGAGCCATGGTGCAGCAGCATGGCGACACACTCCTGATGACCCCTGGAGCAGGCCAGGCTCAGTGGGGTCCGGCCATCTGGGCTGCAAACGTCGACTTCCAGCAGGGACGACAAGAGGACCGCTAAAGCTCCACAGTGTCCATGGTAAGCCTAAATCAATGCAAGACAAACACCGAGAGAAAAACTTCTTTGATGTCTAATGTTAACAGACAGGCAGAGACTGAAATCCTGGGTGTGAGTGAGATAAAAAGCCAAATACAGACACACTGACAAATCCTGGAACTCACCGCCAGGTGGAGTGGACTGACTGGGGCCTGGCTCTCTGAGTCACTCAGCATGTCTGTTCCTGATGTCTCCATTAACTGAAATAGAGAGATGGTTCACATATTTCTCATTTCAGATCCAGGTTTGCGCACATTGTCACACTGCTCCATGTGCTCCAAATGTATTAAAAGACAATAAGAAGCAGCTGCACGGGAGATTTGCTTCGCTTTCCATAAGGTGTGTGCCACAAGGAGTTTTAGGTAAAAAAAAAAAAAGTTAGTTTTTGAGGAATGCATACAACGTTGACCTGCCAGTTGTTATCAAACCAATAACAAGACCGAAGAGGTTTCCCAGTAGCTTCATCTGCTCACCAGATGATTTAGCCACTATATTCCCCATCTGCCCAACAGAGGGAGCTACGTACAAAGAATCATTGTAAGGGCTCATGTGCATGATTAAAGTTTCTTTCTTACCACATCAAGAGGTGTCTCACTTGCCATCTGAAAGAAGACAAAGGCTGTTTATGATACCATAACAAGTGCACTCGTGTACTATAGTTTTTTCTACTGTTCAAAAACCTTTTAGCGCATGGAAGAGATCAGATTTAATTTGCATGATTTTTTGGAATTCCTGACCCCCTAAACGCTACATATTTTCACCCAGTGTGGTAGCTGTACGCACCAGTTCCAGGCAGAGCGTGCGTCCGTAGGCTGAGGAATAGTGCACTGCACTGTAACCCTGTTTGTCTTTCACTCCTGGATCAGCATCGTTCCTCAACAGGTACTCCATACACCTGACAGAGACAAAAGAGACAAACAAACAATATAAAAAAAAAAACAACCCTTCATCTGACACTGAGGATTATTTGACCTTGATACTTAACTTTATCAATTAAACACAGTGTAGAACGTACTTTCCATCAGTGTCAGCTGCAGCAGCGTAGTGCAGGGGGCTGCAGCCTCTCTGGTCCAGCTCATTGATGCTTGCCCCGGAGCCCACCAAGGCAAACACACACTGGTAGTTACAGTTGGCCGATGCATAGTGTAATGGAGTCCTGGGATGGCCAGAGAGTCAACAACAGCTTTTACTCATCCCAGTGAGGACTGCACACTCTTCCTCTACTACCCAAAATGTAGTCAAAAGTCTACCTCTTTCTTCAGACCTGGCTATATTCCTAGCATTCCGAGAATTAAACTGCATGCTTGGCTCACCTTCCAAAGTTGTCTTTTCTGTTAAAGTCCGCTCCTACGTTTAACAGCAGGTTCAGACACTCCAGGTTCCTGGTCGGAGAGACAGCTTTAACAGGAATGTTTTGTTCACATACCAGTCTATTCTAATCAAATGCACAAATAATATTTCAGTGCACATGAGCTTTCTGTTTGTTATAAAAAAAAAAAAGACAGTCAACTAAATGCATAAATACATAAAAAATGTGTACTAAAGAGATGGGAAAAATACAACAAAAAGGGTGACTTCTGTTAAATAAGGAACAAAAAAAAAAGCATAAAAGAGGCTTCTAAATGAAACAGAAGCAAGGCAATAAGCCGGAACAATGACTCACCCTCCAGCTGCAGCAGCATGTAGACAGGTCCTTCCAAAGTCGTCCAGGGTGTCTATGTCAAACCCTGCACAAATATGCAATCGGCATCAATTAGGATGTCAAATAGGTGATTCTAGTGACAAGAATGGTGTCAGCATGAATGTACCTGAGGACAGCAGCTTTCTGCAGCAATCTGAGAAGCCGCTGAGAGCTGCCAGGTGCAGAGGGAACATCCCATGAATGCCTCTCCTGAGAAGATTGAAGGCAGAGAAAGCAAGTCATCACAGGACATGGAGGGAAAGTTGTGAGAGCATGGGTGCATTTTTAATTACAGAAAGAAAACAAAAAGAGGTTGAAAGAATGTTTTATCTGGAGTTTAACCATCTCCAGGCATCAAATTGTTCCGTTTTTATTTGTGCTTGTTATTATTAAAGCATAGATTATATTCAGTGGGAAGATAGACAGATGGTTAAATGTCAATTGTTACTAACTTGGCGGTGTTGGCTCCGTGTTTGATAAGTGCTGTGATGATGAGCTCATGGCCATAGCGGGCAGCAATGTGAATGGCAGTGCTTCTGCTCTTGTCCTCGCAATCAATCTCAGCTCCTAAACACACATATAAAAGGACATATGTATTTCCATTAAAACACTCAGCGAAGAACAAACAAACATCCAGATCCTTTTGCATATTGTGCCACATATATACCACATTTACGATTACTACCAGGGCATGCAAACTAATTTGAATTCAGGCATGAAGCAGGCAGAATACTGTAGGGGCTCTCACCATTTTGAATGAGGGCCTGAGAGCCGGAGAACCTTCCATGGGTAGCTGCCATGTGAAGGGGAGTCTTACCATCCTTACTCTGGACAGATGGGAGGAAGAAACAGTGGAGAGAGAGACAGAGACGATGGTTATGATTTTCTGTATTAAGTCTATATATCAGCGTTGCAGTGCATGCAGATGTACATTAAAGTGCCAGTGTGGGAAGCTGACTTAACTGTGTGTCTAATACTGTATTAGAGTTAGAAAGCTTAGAATGAAAGGAAGATATCTTAGACTCCCTTGTGGATCACACATATATTCTCTGAGCAGCTTGCAGCCTCAGGGAGCCCCCCCCGTTTCTCCGCCCCCCCCAATCATCCATATGGCCTTGCATTTAGAGGCTGTGAGGACCCAATAACAGTTTCCATCACTGATACCAAAGTGTTAACAACATTTCATTTCAATTTTCTACTGGATACTGCGCAGCATACACATTGATGACAGCGGAGTTCACAAGCTAAGTTTCATTATGTTAAAATGTGTTCTTTCGATCATATGTACAGGTGATGTATATACACTGACTTCAGCTGTATCGCTATAAAGCCAATACTGTTTCTCAGCTAAATTTGTTTGTATAAATATGTTTCTGCATATGGACACACCCGCATGTTGATGTGAGCTCCGTGGGCCAACAGCAGCTCCTGGCACAGCGCCCCCTGGCGTGAGGAGGAGGCAAAGTGGAGAGCAGAAAAACCCCTCTCGTTCACCTGAAGCAAGGTACCAAGTAACACAATCAAAAACACAGGCAATTACCACGCATGTACCATAACTCACAGAGAGAGACGCACACACACCTGGTTGACATTGGCTCCTGCATTGATGAGCTCACTGACCACCACATCCTGTCCATTGTAACAGGCCAAATGGAGTGGAGTGTTGCCATAGGCATTCACCTCGTTGACCTATGCAACACAGTATAAGTTGAAGGGATTTCTTGCATTTTATTGGCCTAAGAATATTCTAACAATACATTTTAAAATAGCTTGTACATTTAGCTAGGTCAAGAGTCATGGCTCATAATTCCCATATTAAGGACATTGCTAGTGCATGCATATGTGTGTGTCTGTACTGACGTGGACCCCCAGGCTCAGCAGGTAGTGCACTGTGCTGCTCATGCCACTGGAGGCGGCTGCATGGAGTGGGGTGTAGGCTTTTTTGTCCTTACAGTCGACCTCTGCTCCGCTGGCCACCAACAACTTCACCACCTCCAGGTGACCTGAAATAGAGGGAGGGAGGGGAGGAAATGACCTGAGTCCAATTCAACTAAGTCAAGACCCATTAATTTTGCCATGTACTACTTATGCATTTAGCCATTCCAGAAAGTGATGGGTTTGAATAGGGAGAGACAAAGGCTTCATCTAGGCTGATAAAAAATTGTGTTTGCATTAGAACCGCACGTTACAACAGTCTCACCCATGTAGGCTCCCCAATGGATGGCTCTCCTATCCTTCTTGTCAAATGCATTAATGTTGGCTCCTCTGGACAGCAGCAACTTCACCATCTATCACGCAAAAGCAAATTAACTAGATGTTGGCATGTATGCAAGTGTCTCTGTGTGGATCTAAAAGAGACCAACCTCGACGTGTCCACTGAAGGCAGCGTGGTGCAGGGCAGTGCGTCCTGCCCGGTCGGACACGTTGACGTTGCTAAGCACCGGGACCAAAGCCTCGGCACAGCGTACTGCCTTGTTGCTAGCAGCAACATGGAGCGGCGTCTGCCAGTTCTTGTCCCGGGCATTAACATCTGCACTGTGCTTCAGCAACACTGCCACTGCATCCTGGGAGAGTGAGAATGGGTCAGAGTGTGCAGACAGAGGGTCTATTTTCTAATATGCCTCAGTGTTCTAACAAAGTACACGCCAGTGTGTGCAGGTGGTTATAGAAGTCTTTGCTATTCTTAGGCGGCCGACAATAGCACTGAGAAGAAAAAACAACGCGCGGGGCTGTGTTAGTGCGGACATGTTGCCCAGGACCAAGCAGAATTGGTAAAGAGATTTTGAAGGTTTATCAAACACCAACTCACTGCACAGTGATTATGTCATTTTACCCCTTTAAAGGCCAGTAAGGTAGCTCCAAGATATTCTATCAGGTATGTGAGTTGCTGCACTAACCTGTGTGGATGCCGTGGGAAAGCCCTCCTTAGTGTGGCTGATTTTACCAACAGGGGTTTCTCCAAGGTATGGAAAGCTGTAATAACCTAATTGTGAGATGCAGTGCACATTAGCATGTGTGTTTGTGTAATGTGTTACCTCACTACAGGAGGCTACAGCTCGATGAAGAGGAGTCAACCACTTGTTATCTTTGGCATTAACTCTGGCTCCTTGGAGGGAGGGAGTGTGAGAGAGAGAGAGAGAGAGAGAGAGAGAGAGAGAGAGAGAGAGAGAGAGAGAGAGAGAACATGGTGGAAACTTTTAAAAATGTCTGATCATTGTAAGATACATTAAAGGCCTAATATACCCAATTGAGAGAAAGAAGAATACAAATCTTAAAGACAAACGTAAAGTTTCAAAGTCTTTTTACATGACTTATGGGAAGGGGGTGTTGTGAGCTAGTAGTCCCTGGTGGATATACAACTCCCATGATCCTCTTTGGCACAGCTTGGGGGTTAAAATAGCCCTGAAGCTGCACCTGTTGCTTGCTCTTCACATTATTGAGAAACACACTATGCTTCTGTTACGACTGGGTTGGCCCCAGCTCTTGACGTGCTCAGCTGACTTCACAGAAAGTCAAGCCGACACAGACCCTATCAGATGGTTGACAAATCACCAGTCACCAAGAATCACAGAGCAGTGAGCAGACACAGGCATGGAAACTACTGAAGGAACGGGGACCAACATGTGAAGATGCGAGATGAAGAACAGGCAGTAGCCAAAAGACAAGACAATACATTTGTTTCCAATTTAGTTTTACCTGGTTGTACCTTGCAAAGCTGGACTGTAGTGTTTACCTGACAGGATGAGCAGTTCAATTATCTCAGCATCTCCCAGATAAGCTGCAGCATGCAGAGGCGTCCGCTTCTCGTTGTCCTGACAGGAAAGCCCAAAACACAAATTTAAGCATGTGTATTATTTCCTCTTTTTCATAAAAACATAGGCCTCGAGATACATGCTCACACACAAACACAAATCATGATGGGGTGACATGGCCCGCACAAAATCTATAGACCTCACTGTTGCAAACCACAAGAAACATGAGACTAGAGCCACAAGGAGAACAATGTCTATCATGTGTTCACTTGTATTCTTCACTTCGCTCCATCACTTCAACACACCCTGCTGCCTCACCCCCACCTCTCTCTCTTTCAGTGCACCAGAGAGCAATCACCAGAGTAGGGCTATAAACAAATGTCATGTGACTGCAATAGGCCTGGGCCTGTGTTGCTGACTCCAGAAGACTGTGCCAGTGTGATGACCCCAGCACTATAGACAGCACCAGAGAGAAAAACAAAGAATGTGAAAACAGAATGTGTTGCAAACTAAGGAAATATATTTAGAAAGACTAGGGACAGAGAGCAAAAGCAATATCAGGTGAAGGTTATGTCCTAAAACGATCAGAGAGGGTAATGTTATGTACAGTTCATTGTCGTGCCCCAGCTGACAGCTATATAAGACGGGGAAGCTGCCAGAAGGCAAGCTCAGTCAGTCCATCGACGGGAATCGAGATCAATTGTAGCCTGCTGGCTGACTGCTGCCCTTGGTGTTTTTAATGTACGATAGTGTGTGTGAAGCTACAGTGTCAAAGGCTAATACACAGGGGTGCGAATAGAACACAAACCTATATATTGGGAGAAAATTAGGGGAAATAGCAAGAAGAGTGTGACTTACCTGAATGTTGACATCCTCTTTCTTGAATATGAGGGAGCGAACTTCATCGGGGTCCACGTTGAAGATGGCTCTTAAAAGAGATGGCTACAGAAACAAAAAAAGACAAGGAAATGCCAAGGTACACTACGACATTCTTGATTTGCAAGGCAGTCATTTTCAATGCTAACAACTGTCTTATCAGTAAAAGTTATGAGAGTTAAAAATGAGGAGTCTCATACACAGACACTATAATCCTGAGCTGGGAGAGAGCCATAGGTCTCAAATGGCAGTATATCACCAATTTGTTTATGACAGTAGCAGCTGCCACATACATCGCATAAACACACGCACATGCTATTACGTAAATATTGGAGTCTGTGATAGGTTAAAGCTGTGCTCTCTTGCCATGTGGTGTGAGGCCAGCGTATAAGAATGTAAATAGCATGTAAAACATAAGTGGAGGGGGGGTATTTGTTGTTTTTCCATAAATACTACAGCATTTCAACTATTCACTAGGACAGTTTAAACAAGGTATACAAGGTATGCATGTTCTTAAGAACAGATGACAGTTTTCCCCAGAAGGGGGAAGCTGCAAATGAATGAGAAATACAAAAACACACTGGGCACACCTCTATAATACTATCTCTCAGTTTAGTTTCATTTACGCTTAAGTCTCTGCACGTGAATGTAAACTGTTGCATGAGCATGGTGTCTGATACTGAGTGCGATTTGTCAACAGCGAGTCCTTTCAAATGAAAGATTAAGGAAAGTAACATAATTCATACAATTCAATTCTGGATACTGGATTCTCATGATGTTTTTATATTTTGTATCTTGGTTAACACCCGTACACCTTGATGTTAAAAATCAAAGTGAAACCAATTAATCTACAGTAGAGCAACTTCGGCCCCTATATTTCCCTACATCATCCTACAGAACAGCTTTGTAATTTTCACATGAAAGTCTGCAAAACTATGTAAACATTGCAACACAGCTGACTGATAAACTGCACAACCATGACCTACTAGTTACTGTGATCATGATTATGAAATGAAACGTTACATGTCACTAAGATCTGAGCAACAAAGGGATTTTCTTCTATTTCTAATAACACTACTTCTCTCTTTACTCTTTTATCTAATAATTATAGCAGCAAACTCTTTCCTTGTTTCAATGTTTGGATTAGTCTAAGGATTGTAACTAGGAAATAATACTGATTGACTGTAAGCAGTGCTATCCTTTGTGCTGCAACATTATTGAAAATCCATTGACAAAATAAACAAACATAAGAACTTCGAGATGATGATGTTGATTTGTGGGAGGTCTGGAGACCCTTAAATTTCAAAGCCCTTCTAAATTACAGTATATTGCCATTCCCTCCTTTGCAATCTATCAAGTACTGTGGGTCTCATTTTGTCACATGCACACTGTTTCCCCCAGAAGAGCTGCCAAGTTAAACCAGTCAGTACTACTATGATGTGAACCTGCTCCTTATTCTCAGCCTCCCTCTGTTTTCCCGATCCCTCCCTCATTTCGTCCTAACTAAAAATACGTGGGGCTGTCAGGCATGTCGGCATCTGTCTCATGCCTTTAACACTGATGGCCACCACAACTATGTCAGAGATCGGAGGAGGTAGACATGGACTAAGAGCACAAACCCTGTCATCAGAACCGCCCCATCTTCTCTTGACTTTCTTCCTTCTCTGTGTACACTTCAAAGAACAGCTTTCATAGAATGAAAAGACTTACTACAATGTTTCAATGGAAGGCCTGCCTTTGATACAGCAAATGCTGGAGACTACAAAGGCCCAGGCTTTGCTGATAATCTATACAAACCAACAATCATCTCATATGGCAAGGCTATATTGGTGATTATATTGGTGCTATATTTAACACTGGGTGACAAGTGTTGGCAGTGCATTGTATTTTCATGCAATGGGACATATAACAGGTCAGGTATGAGAAGTGCACTGGTCTGATTAGAACCCTGGTGAATGCTGTCATTAACACAAAAAAAACTATATAAACCTTAAACGTGGCAAAACCTCAGCTGATTCAGATTCAGCAAACTCTGATTCAAATCAATGAAGAACCAAACAGAAGCACCCAATCTCACCTTCTCCTCCTGGGCGGCAGCCCTTCGAGAGGCATGATGGGATCTGCAGTCTGGGGACGATTTGGGCTGAGGAGGTGGGGGTGAAGAAGAGGGCTCATCCTCCTCCACCTCCTCCAACACCACGATACACACACGGCTAGCCCTCTCTGACCGCATCAGGAACAAACACTCACACACACAAAGACAATCACTCACACACACTCTCTCGCTCACACACACATAAATACACAGTGTTCCCTCTTACATACGTGCACAATTCAGAAGCACAAAGGTCAGCAATAAATTCCATAAACAGAGTGATTTCCTGGTAAACAAACACTACACATCTTCATGTCAAATCCAATGTCAAATCCAGCTCTGTCCTCTATCTGCTAGTGTTGCTTTGCTGCATGTCTCCTCTCTTCCTCTCCATAACCCACACTCACACTCTGTGAGCAGCAGTAGCGGAGACAGCAGGGAATTCCTCTGCGTAATGTCGGCGGTAAGCGGCATGCGGCAGAATGAGCTTGGGCTGCCTAGCAGCACACAGGAAGCTACATATCCTCACTGCTGTGCTGTAGCCAGGAACACACACGTCAGATGCAAACACACACACACACACACACACACACACACACACAGAGACCCTGTGATTAGCGTGGACGGGGGCAGTAGTAGCCAATATGTGTGGGCATGCGGAGCTCGTTTCAGGCAGACTGCTGAAGCCAGCTCTTTCAAAAGGAGAGACAGAGAGGGGGAGGAGGAGAGACAGACAGAGAGAGAGAAAGTGAAAGGAAAGGGGAGGGGAGTAGGGATAGAAGGGGAGAGAGAGAGAATAATTGTGGGCAGGTACCTATTGTAGAGCTCTACAATACACAAAGAAACCTGAATATGAATGGAGCAAAGAACAAAGAGGGGGCTTTGGAAAAGAAAGTTAAGTGAGAAACAAAATGACTCAAAATATAAACTGTAAATAAACAAACAGAGGTAAAGAGGAAGCGATACATACAAGAGAAAATAAGTCAAATGAATGACAAGAGAAGCGAAAACTACAGAACTGAAGGACGGTCAAGGTCCTGTTTTGAGTTCAAAGTATAATAACAAAAGTGTAAGTGGAATGATGATGTTACAGTACAAAATGATGGTGTAGCACTATTGATTCTTTATTGAAAATCCTGCTGTTATCTTCAGCAACCAATGTGCATTACAATGTTGTGTTGTTTTAGAGTTTGCTAAATAAGATTTTAGTGGTCGGCATTTTCATAAAGTTGGTGCTAAAATAGAACTGGCCTTTCCTTCTGAATGTGAGAGAATAAAATAAAATGGATACCAGATTGGTTTGAGTATGTGTGTGTCTGTTCCAGTATCCTCTTTGGTGTATCGGTGGCATAGCTTCAAAAGTCCCCATCTCCTCATTATAAAACTGGAACAAACTGGCTTTGCCAGAGAATGTGAGGGTAGCTAACAAGACCAGTCTGTATGTGCATGTCTGTGTGTGTGTGTCTCAGTCTCCTTCATATTCAACACAGATCCTACAGAGAGCAATCTTGCCAAGCCGCACAACCCCATTAACTCAGAGGGAGGGATGGAGCGAGGGAGGGCAAATAAGAGGGAGAGATTCAGTTGGAGGGAGACTTTCTGAAGGCCTAATTTTTGAGTCTAATGGAGTTACCATTTATAAACTTAATATGAAACACAGAGTAACAATCTTTATGCTTCTACAGCTACTGAGTTGACATTACAGATTTGCTTGAGAGGCACAAATGATGATGTTTGGGAAGCAAAGTATATAAACAAACAACCAATGTTTTGTCTATCCCACTTGATAGCACTGGGGATGCTCTCAGAAACGTAGCCCAAAGATGTTTACAGAGCAGACTTGTTGCCTCCAGACACGAGTATTTCTGTGAACTGTAGCAGTATTCATGTGTGTTTTAAAGATGTAATCAGGACTCAAAAGCATAGTCACGCAAGGCAAGCATGTGGGATATGTAGGAAACATTTACATTCGCTACAGAGTGATCAACAGCAAACAAAGATGAGAATTCCTAAATACAAACAACATGACAGTCTGACTCAAAAATGTATTTTGTGATGAGTGAGACATGTGCTTTCATGTGGCAGGCAGACTCAAATGCCTGCTCAAATAATGCTGAGCTGGTGCTCCTACAGCAATGGGACACTGGGAAAACATACAAAAGGTGAACCTGACCTCACCACAACAACAAGAGGATGCAGACACAATATCTTCACAAGTACCGACAAATTAACATCCAATGCAACCTACAAGCTTTACTTGATGAGAGAGACCCTACGTGACACTGCGCATGTGTAGCCTAAGTGAAAATATGCAGCTTGCACTGACCTCTGCTCTGACCCTGAGACAGGATGCACTGTGTGTAATGTAATCCCAGTCCAGAAACAAAGGCCAGCGTGTGTGTGTGTGTGTGTGTATGTGAGAGACACTGACAGCAGCAATGAAGATGCGAACATTTAGAGATTTGAAAGCTTTGAAAGATCAAGAGGGGGTGAACTGTATCAATGCTTCGCTGCCCTGACTCCTGACATTACATGTACATGTCAACATGCTATCCATTTAACGTTCTGAGTGGCAAACTGAGGATGAGTCATAATAACTATATGGATTTGAAGGGATATACTAAAAGTTTAAATGCACCAAAATACACCCGGATATGTGTGTGGAAGGTACTACTTTTCATTCACTTTTAGTCACATCCAAATCATGTATTTATTGCACTGTAGTCAATTTATTTAGTTCTTTCCTTTAATTTACATTTCAAATCGATTTTGGTGATGTCTGAAGACCAACTGTTGGCTTTGCAGTGTGTATCGGTGACCTGGCAATTTGACTCTGTCAACTAGCAGAGCTGCAGTCATGATGATTCATTTAATGGATAAGCCTGACAGTATTGGGGGGGGGGGGGACCTAAAGCAAATGTACTGTATGTATACTGCACACATTTCACTAGTGCACAAACAAGCTGCTGCATGGTGCTTAGAGGCTCTTTGGCAACCAGCCAGTAACAGCATAATGCTGATATATGCATCGTAGACTCATATGAAAAGCCCCGGGCAAATAACACAAACAAAACTATAATACACCCTCTTGCATGCTTGACCTTCTGTTTTCATTGAGTGTGTTCTCTTTAATGCCTCTACCATCGCTCTCTTCAGGCGGGATCATAGCCTGGCTATAGACACCCTGGATGCTCCAAAGCTACAGGATGCCCTCTAGAGGACAAACAGAAGCCTTTGCCAAAACTGACATTCCTGTCTCCAGTCCTGCCCTCTGAGTGTGACTATTTTTGTTCCTTTGTCCAGTTCTCTGGCAGCAAACACTACAGAGAACAATAGAGAATAGAGAGGGGGACCTAATCACACACAGACTCTTCCGTCTGTAGCGTTCCTGATGACTGTCCGGAAGACTGCTCAGACCAGGACAGGTCAAAGAGCTGCACAATCAATGACCCACATTGACTGGATTTCATAAATATATATGTATAACTCCACATAGTTACAAAATTATACTATAACCATTTAGGCCCAAACACATATCAGATTTCTATGTCTAAGCACTTTCCTTTCATAATTACTTCAATGGGTGAAACTAAAAATCTAACTATCTTATTATATTTATCAAGAAATCATTTACTCTGTAAAATGTAATAAATAATGGCAAATGCCTAGCACATGGTACCAGAGCACCAGGTAGCTTTAAATTGCAAGTTTTGTCACAAAACAACTAAACTCAACTTACAATGATATGAAAAGGAGAAGAGAACGCAAAATATCATGTTTTAAAAAGGTGCATCCCAGAAATATTTGGTATATTTATTTCATACTGTAAAAGATTATTAAAATGTGCCATTTTCTGGTGACTGATACATCAGGCTAACTGAATTATTTTCCTAATGAATTACTGCTTTCTACCTGTCAAGCACATTCATACACAAACTCTCCTGACAGAAGCATTTTGTAAATTTTACTTAAAATGTCATGCAACATCCAAACCCATGTCAATGTGAGTGCGCCAAATGGTGGTAAATAAAATAAAGATCACTTGTGTGACTTTAAAGCCACTACTTAGTTACTCATGCATGTGTCTGATAAACCGATTTAAGCTTGTGGAAAGTGTCCAAGTCATGACCACAGCTGGAGACTTTGGAACCAGCACCACCTGCTATTTCAGTCTGACAGCCTTTCTTATCTCCAGCAACAGGTGACTGCCCACAGCTACCCCGGAGAAACCGTGCAGGGAGCTGAACTAGACAGCTGACAAAGCAAACTCCCTGGGTAGAATATCGGCCTGCAGTCTCTTTACCAGGAAATATGCCATCCAATTCAAGATCATGCGTTTCACTAACTTTACGTCAATAATCTTGCAATGGGGTGGCACAATAACGTTACTTGTCTTGCATGAGGTCAAGCTGCTAACTAACATTAGCAGAGCAAGGGAGTTAGCCACCCTGTTAACCTCGTAGCTATCCAGCTGTGTTCACCAGTCCATCACCACCAGAAAAAGCCACAAACAGCAACAGTCGAAAACACCGAGGAAAACTGACAAACGGCCGTGTTACCGTTGATTTGACATGAAACTGGCCGTTTAAACTGAGCTAAGTTACCGTAAGGCAACAGGTGAGATGAGCTTCTCAAGGTTCCTCCGTTAACTGGTTACCGCTAGCTAACGTTAGTTAGCTAACATGAGAACGATAGCAAACCTAAGCAACATTACCTTAGCCATTAGTCGTTCACTTTTTAAAATGTCATTCACCAGACTGGTTTAACGTTAAGTCACCACAAATAAACGTAACTGTTTAATGTCAGTAAAGTTACTAGCAGTTGTAAAATGAAGTCAACGTGACACGGTGTTGACTAACGTTGACACTGTTAGCAAACTGGCGTCAATCAGTTTTACAAAAAAGTGGCACCAAAGAGTTAACTTACGTTCACTTAACGTTAAATCTTAGCTAGATAGATAACGTTACCTGGTCTTGTATCTTCAACACAGCCATATTCCCCGTCTAAAACCAAAGGGAGGCAGTAGCTCGCCCGGGGGTTACCGTGTATTAACCGGGGGAAACTGAATGAGGAAAGTCTCCGGAGCGGACTCAAACGGTGCAGCTTTCCCCTTCTTCCTTCCGCCATGGACAAACTCAGCACATCATGGGACAGAAATGACACAACGGGAAAGTTGGGCCCAAAGCACAGCAGCCAACAAACACAACATAATCCCAGCAAACATCACCGAGAGCTCACACCCACTGATGATCTGGAGGGACAGTCCATTCAACAGTAACAATGATTAAGCCCCTATGTTCCCAACATTTTGACATATGCCTTTTAATGTTGACTTAAAATGTGTCTGACGTACTTTACTGAGACATAATCAAATTCATAATTTTATTTCCCACAACCCACAGTGCAATTGTCCTTTAAGGGATTCCACACAAAAATGGCTCATTTAAAAATAACGGAGGGGGCAGAAACATGTGCCAGCTAGTGATGTTAACCGTGACTCCGAAGCGTGTGTCCAAAAAAAATGAAACGATTTTCAGTGACGCTTTGCAATCGATGCCTGATTCGTTCTATCAAAACCACGTGACCGATGACGTCCGAAGCTTCGTTTCACACGCAGCCACGTGACTGATTCAGAAAGGTTTAAAAATGCGCGACACATGGCGCGCCCTTGTGGTTTGTTAAGGTGTATTGCGTTTGCTCGAAGGTAAGAGAGTCACAGTCATCACAATGTCCTTTTCAATGGGACGATCTGCTCATCTCACGTTAGGACAAAGATACACAATATGAGGTTCATGAGTCAATACAAACAGGATGCAATGTAATAAATATAACTTCAATGAAAACAAAGTCTAACTGTGCAGAATTATGTTTATTTCTGAGACACATCTTTGTAATGTAAACAACAACAACATAACTTATTTTTCACACAGTCCCACTGTTCAGATTGTTAGAATGTCCTTGTTGGATTGTCAGTGGTTGGGATTTGGCTAAATGCATGTTGAAAAGATGGTTTATGTCCGAGCAGTAGTGAAACTTAAGAAAACGTTAGCGCACAGTTGAAGACTAAAAGTGTAATTGTAAGTCTAAGGCCGTGGTAAAGAAACAGGACAGCTTAGTTTTGGATAATGTTGATTTTATGTGTTGAGACTATGATATAACTATAAATGCATGCACCACCTTATTCACTGCACCACAGATTAACTTAACGTGTAATACATTTTAAACTTACTTTTTTTTTCAGGCATTTCAGATTTCAGCAATGCTTTCAATTATTTATTTCAGCTTTCAGCATTGACATGCATTTTCAGCAGGAAATGCAATTCTTCTAGTTCAGCTTCAAGTTGGAGTACCTGGATTTGGTAATTACAGAGTGGAGACTGCACCCTTTTTAAACTGTATATTGTGAATATGTATTATAGTTACGAAAAGATAAACTTATTTCACTGAACTTGAATTTAAACCAGGTTTCACTGGGTCCTCGGGCTGACACTTACTACACTGCAGTTCACATCAAGTAATAGTAAAATCTATTTAGTGTTGTTGTGACTGTATCTGCCTGAAAGCCTTTGACTTCCAAACTGATGATTTATGAAAAAATATACACAGGGGAAAAAAATGGGACTTTAAGGTTTTTTATTGGAAATCTACAAAATTGAATTGAATACTATACTACAGCTCAGCACTGGGGCTGAGATATTCCTCCAATAAATACACCACTGGACTGGTAGCTCCCACTTAGATTTTACTGCAGTGGGTTGGAATCCAATAATCACAACAGTTTTTGATGCATCTACGACATCTGTAGGATTTCACCCATCTGCGGTTTGTAGGCTGATGACATGATATTTAGAGCCTTTGGTCTGTGAAATCTCCTATGTCGTTTCAGCCGGGAACTATTAGAAAATTGTTTGCCACAGGTACCACATTTGTTTCTCTTCATGTGGCTTTGAAGGTGCTGGACTAAACTCTCTGTGGACTCTAAATGTTTTCCACAAATTCCACAAATATGGATTTTATCCACTGTGTGTGTTTGTGCGTGTGTCCTTAGTGTGTACATGTAATGGAACGTCTTTCCACATGCTTTACAACAATGAGGGCCTGTGGGATTCTGACTGACAGATAATTGTGTGGATTTCTTCATATTGAAACTCATGGGGGGTAAAGATCTTTTCACATGCTTTTTCCTCTTTGAACTGAGTGCCTTTAAACTAGAACAAGGTCGATGGTTCTTTTTCAACTCCTTAATCTTGCTGCTGCGTCCATTCTCAGCAACAGCACTGTCTTTGATGACGTGCTGAGATTCCCCGGCTGGCTGCCGTATTTCACCAACCCCGCTATCAGGCGGACTTTCCAGAGCCTGAGTTGAAGAATTAGGAAGAAGATGGCCCTTGCTGCTTTCCGCACCATTGATGTCACTGGGATGTTGAGTATAACTGTCCACATAGATGATATTGAATGCACAGTCTTGGGCGTGGTCTGCCTCCAGAACTATTTGTCTTTGCTCGGATTTGATCTGCAGTTGCTCGCAGTTCTGCAACTCAGGATGACTCACTGTGCACAAAAGGAAAAAAACCCGACAACATTCAGTTGCTTGCATCACATATGCAAGTTTTTACATGCAGTGAAAGTGACAGTCTGCATGCCATGCTCTTTCATCAGACCTTGTCTCCACATTTCTTCTTCCTCTTTCATTTGAAGCAGCAGTGAGCCACGTTGGTCCTCCTTTTCCAGGCTGCCGAGCCCATGCTGACACCAGGGTTCAGGACTCAGGGGAACCTCCTCCTCAAAGGCAGCAACAGAGGGCTGATCGATCTCTAAGGGGAAGGACAGAGAAATGTATTTTGTTAAACTGATAAGACTACCAAATATATGGGGTTTTTTTGCAGTCAATACTCCATCAAATTTATATTGTAAGCCTCAGTGGCTGTACCATCCCTACTGCCTATCAACACAGCACATTGCTTTTGTTTTTCTACAGATATTCACTTAATACAAATTATTTATTAAGAAAACGAGGTATCCTTGTGGCAAAAACAGCTCCAAAAGTACAGAGAAAAAGCTAGGAAAATGCTTATTATATGATTAACTTATGTCCCAGAATTCCTCAGAACAAGTAAAAACCTGATTAGCCAAGTCTTGTTTATAATCAAAATAAACAAAAAAAACTGTCCAGATTAAACAAAAAATGAGCCGTATCTTTTAGTCAAAAGGGTGGCATCATTCTGACACTCCAATAAGACTGACTGCACTGTTGTCGGCCATTCAAATCAGAGAAGATGTTACTGCTGCAGTAGAAGATGAATGCATAGCTATGCAGGTGCTGCATTTGTTTTTTGCACTTGCGCAATGAATATTAACAATTAGTTATAACAGTAATGACAGCATCATTCTGAAATTGGAAAGGGTAATACTTCGTCACTTGAGAAAAACTGGGGGGCATCAGACATATTGTAAACTAACCTGCGTCCTGGCTTTGCTGCAGTATTGCATAACCTGTAAAGTAAAAAGACATAGTTGTCTGTTAACTTTTATTCAGTGAAAACCATTCCCATTATTAATAGTGGTAGCAATATTACACAGCAGTTATCTAAAGCAGAACTGAAAACATGCTTTTACAACTAAAAAAAAGGAATGGTACATACCATGTTGTTTAGATATGTGCCCCGCAAAATTACACTTCCGATAAATGATCTTTCTGCAGTATGGGCAGTGCCAGTGGCTTCTGCCCTGGATCCTGTCTTTGCACGTACATGGTACAACAAATTTTTCTAAAAAAATAAAATAAAAAAATCAATATAAAATACATAGCCTACTAACTACTAGCACACACCTTAAATGGCTGGACAATTACAGTAACATCGTTTTAGTAGGTTTTAGCACACTTTCATGCTATGAAAATCAGCTAGCATACTTGAAAATTGCTTGACTAACGTAATCCATTACAATGAATAAAGTATCATCGATGTTGATAAAACTTACCAGTGCCATCCTCAGTAAAATGAAGAGCAAATAGATAATGCTTCCTCATCAAATGTGTCTCAGTTGCTTGAATCCTCTTCAAGCAGTAGGGACAGTTGCCCTTGGCTGCAAACTTTAGAAAGTCCATGCGTGAGGTGAAGACACACTGCAAGTCTGGAAAATAAATGAGGATCTAATTGAGTTACTTTACAAAATGGTGTGGTATTTAATAGAATTACTAGAGTTATGAGACACTTTAACTTAAGCCTTTGTACAGAATGACTGGAATACCTATTTCCCTTCCAGGGTGGAACATGACAAATGGTAGTCTGACCTTTGGATGATGGCAAGACCTTATTTTACAAATGAATAACTTTTTGTTGAGTCCCAGAGGGGCTTAATGAGCAGATTTTACTGAAGAGGAGATTCTATTGTTACACTTAGTCCTACCACGGGAATGGCAGGGGGCCTCGCGGGAAGGACTTGAATCTGATGCATCTGGGCCGGCGGCAGCAGTGGTAACCTGTTTTATGGTGGTATGATCTGCTGCAGAGAAAATATAAGAACACAACAGGTTTGGAACTAAGGACACGAATGTATTGAGAGAAATAGCAAAACTAAAACAAAAACAGAGTTACGTTATAGTTTAAAAAGTTCCCCATTTTGTTTTTTTGGCATTGGCATCATTTAATATTCTTGCCATTTTTCCTCCTCAAGAAGAAGATAATCGTGTTGCAGAAAACAGGACAAATGGTCAGTTTTGGAAATACCAACGCATGTTCTGACATTGGGGAGCTAATGAACAGTGACCATCATATGAAGCCATGGTCGCGGTACGTCATTTTGTTAGTGACTGCTGTTGGCAGCTGCCACCTCTGTGACACATTGTCGTGGCATTTTGGGTGACATGCCAGGGTGCCACGCAGGCAGCTGCCAGAGTTTGAGTGTTTGCTCACAAGCCCTGCTTCACACATAGCATCTGTAGTCCCTTCTGACATGGAGAAAGACAGGCCTATAAACATTCATGTGTTAATGAAAAGAAGCGGTAGAACACATTCTTGCCGCGTTATTAAGCATGTGAATAGGCCTTTTTCGAAGCAAACCTCTTGACTTGTCATAGTAGGAAAAACCACGGGTTTGACATTACCGACAGTTCTGTTTTAGTCAAGTGTCTCAGTAAGTCATGACAGTGTGACAGGGAGCCCAAGCACAATACCACTGACCCTGAAACCAAAGCAATAGTGTCATATCAAAATGTCCTCTGTGAAAAAGGCCTATTGACAGGTGAAATGTTTTACTCAGTGACATGCCAACTGTGTCATCATTAAATCTGGCAGGAGTGACATGATTCTAGATCTTTAGGATTTTACACAGCCCAAACGGCAGGAGGCATCCTATTAATATGACCTTTTGCAACTACGCTATTAGACTACGTTGTCTCTTCATTGACACATACGCATGTAATAGGCGCACAGAATTACTATGCTAATGGAGGTAAGCAGCGTGACAAAATGATGATAGGGATTTGTTGAGGCATCGGTGGAGAAAGGCACAGTTTGCAGCTGGGCCCACTGCTTTGGCTTCACCACACCACAGGACATTTTAAATGGTATCAGTGTGTTAAAATGCGCAACATGCATAACTACTAACAAGGTAAGATGTTAGACATCTTAACACCCTGAATTAAATCAAGTGCAACAGATCCCACCTATCCCCAGTTTGTATCTCTCGCGTATTAACGTTATCTACTATGAACCACTAATGCTGCGCTTATTACCGAGGTAACGTTCGCGTAGTTGCACCTAACGTTAAGCGAGTTTTACTGTTTTCTTCTTCTTAAAAGTCACCGCTTTCAGCACTTCAACTATTTTAATTAATGTTACAATATCCAGGAAGAAACAACGTTAGCTAGACATTGATTTCCTAGTATATTCAATGTTGTTTGGAAGTGAAGTAACGTTATGGGAATGTTATGAAGCAACGCAGCAACGTTTGAGAAAGCTAACAGTTAGCCAGCTAACGTTACACTGAACGTAAAATAGATTACGTAACGTTAATTAACGTTAAGCTGAAGTTAGTGCCACATTGTTTGAGCCGTTTTAACGTTACCGGCTCCAGAGACACAATGAAAAGAGGTGAGATTATTTAGCACGGTTATTTCTTTCTAGTGAAGCGTAAACCTAGTAAGGTTAGTACGTGTTTTATTCAGTGTGGAGCGAGTGGACCAACCTTCTGTCTGTGGTAACGTTAACTTGGTTTTGACGATAATGTCCAACAGACAACGGTGGCGGTGGTTTTCTTCCTTCAAACGGGAAACCTGCTCCTCGTAATCCGATATCGTTTTCTCAATAGCACCTAATATTTCAGAGGCTGTGGCTTGTAGGCGCTCGGAAACAAACACTTTTAGTTCTTCGATTTTACTCATCTTCCCACCATTTGTACACGCCACCTCCACCCGGAACGATACACATGAGAACCATGGAAGTGAGCTCGTCGGAAGGAAAAATACATTTCCGCTTATTCCTTTCAAAGTAAAATATATTCGATAGACATCACAGCTCACTTGTTTATAATAACTATATCAAATTATGGGAAACTCGGATGAGTGTTCTATCACCCGGTGACACATTAAGTTCAGGGGGCATGGGAAAAGAGAATAGATGGAAAAACAACTCACTCACATTTTCACGTTTTTTATTAAAAAATGTCCACGTTTGTAAGAATAAACTTTTCTGTTTCATTAGAAAAGACCAGGAAATGATTTGAGGTTGACATACAGTTCTCCAAGATTTGTCTACTTAGAAAGATTAAACATTCTCCATATACCAACTACAACGGATACGGACTTTCGCTGATGTAGTTACTGAAATTGAATGTTGACATCCCATCCCTTGTGTGAACCAATACAATATACAGTACCATTCATCTAAAAGGGATTTCACTATGGATAAGAGAAACAATCTTTTGAGGTTGAAAGCATATGAGGGTTAGTTCCTCAATTCTGAAGCAGAATATGGAATCTTTTCGTTAATGTTCTCTACTTAGGCTCTGATGCATTGATTTGAACTGAAGTGTGTACCAAAATAATAAAAAGGCTGTCACGGTGCACAAACTTTAACAACATGTCTTCAGTCTGTTTTGGCACATCCCTGTGTTCCTGAGGGGATCTGAGAGTACCATCCTCTGCATGACAAGGAGGTGGGGTCGCAGGTATATCCATACTCACAACAGTGCTTACCATCTGCACAGCACTTGCCCTGAATCGTAAAAAGTCTTGGTGTTAGAACAAATTCAGTATTGACGAGTAAATTACTGCAATAACGGCAGGTTAATTTCTAGGTTTACGGTTACAACAAGGACATTCAACCCTGCTGTATATCAGCTGCATCCGTTTGTGGCATTTATGATGTGACAGACACATTTTCAAATGATGTTGATCACTGAATTGTTCTGTGCATTAAACCCTCTATATTCCTCATTGTCCAGCCACTTTCACCACATTCTTTTCCTTCAGATCACTGCACCATTATTTCGTGATGGCTTTAACATTTGATGCACAATCCATACCAGTGGGTAGGGACAGCAGCTCCAATGGCCTGTGGCTCCTTTGCAGCAAGTTGTCCCTTGTGAGCAGTAAAACTTGGGATCACAGCGAATGACTCCAGCATCATGGGTGCTGCCGCTGGCTTCTCTTAGAGCTGTTGGTGTCTGCAAAAGGTAAACACAAACTGACCGTTATACCCTGGCTATTATCCAAATATTTAATCAGAAATATATAATCATTTACATATTAGGTAACTATGTTTTTTTTTATAATAGACATTCGAAGCCCCTAATAACCTGATTTCTTCTGATAAGTATTTCTCTATAACATAAAGTATTCATAACAAACTAAGCAACAATCAAAGTAAACCTGCAATAACCGATTTCTTTTCTTTTTTGGCCACTTGGGGGCAGTGGAAAGCTGTACTAAGCACGACACTGACACATTATCACCTTTTAAGTTGATTTGGTGAACATGTTAGCAAACAGTTGCTCATTTACACATCCAGCAGAACCAGAGCAACATTAGTATTCATTTGGAGTTGTGTTTCTGGTCATCGGAAGAATGTAAGTCAAATATTCAGTCTCCTTTAAGCTCTCTTTTGCATTCCAGCAACTCCTGTGGGAAGAATCTGGCTCTTTAGCTGCTAAAGGCTCCAGTATGGTTACCAGCTAGTTGGCCTTGCATACAGTGGGGTTTATCTGAGCTTTGTTTTTGTTGAAAACAGCTGACAGGCTTGATGAGAGCAGTGAGACTGAACCAAAACAGTAAAATCAATACAAGCGAAACCTTTCATTTAACTAACCCCTAACCCTAACCCATGTAGTCATTTGATCGATTGTTCATATAGAAATATTAATTAAAGTAGTTTTAAATATGAGGGGGAAAGCCTTAGGTACTATTTATTTAGAGTTAAACACTAAACAACTCTTATCAGGACTTTGTAGGCTAGGTGTGGTTTGATTAGATTTTATTGACAGTGGCCTGCCAACATAAGCAAACAAACCCCCAATGTCATCACCTTTTGATTCAGATAATGCTAAATCCTGATTGGTGCAGAGAAGGATGTGATACATGTTGGTGCCTAGGCATTGTCTGCTCTGCATTGTGATGGTGATTTGACAAAGCCTGAAGGAGATCTCTGTTAGATCAAAACGTTGCTCAATAAACACTGATGGGATCTTCTGTTTGATTCTTCTGCACAGAAGGATGAGGCATTACCTTCTTCCAACTGAGCCCTGCCCACTTCAAACCGGTGAAGTCGAGCTCCTGGAGGGGAGATAAAGGTAGAACAGGTGGGCTTGGTACCTCTGCAGCCGCCTTCTTCACCATGGGTATGTTCTTCCTAAGCTGTTTTTCTTTCTCACACATCTGGGTGACCTGGTCACAACGAAACCCTGCAGGGCAGCAGTGGGCCAAGTCAGCGCAACACACAGCCTAAGGACACATGAATGCAGGCACAGAGATTAAGGAGGACATATTTGCACCAGTTTTGCTGACAAAAGTGTCAAAAGTCTTAATAACTACAGGTCAAGTTAATTTATGTGTTAACATGTTACTTACTTTTGGATATGGACAGCAGCTATATCCATGCTTAGTCATGCAGCAGGTGGCGATATCAGAGCAAACATTGCCATCAGGACATGTGATGGAGAAGGAAGCAAACGCCCAAGCAAACACTCCCACCAACAACCACATAGTTATCCTCAACATCTGCACAAGAGTATTAAGAGGTTTATTTGAATCAGTTGAATGTGATACATCATACATAAAACTTAAGATTCCTTTCAGTTTGCAGTCAGATTGCGTGACTTAAATGTGAAACTTTTACTGTCACTTTGTTCACATACTGTAGCTGTAACTTTTAGTTTCCTTTCAGCTTGCACTAACATCTATCTTCCTTTCACTTAAAAGCACCTAAATAGCAGTTGTGACTGTATATAAAGCGCTGTACTGAGTTACACCAGGAAAGGACTTAATACAGATTTATAAATGTTTTATTACTTACCATCTGCAAGTAATTCAACAGCTTCTTTGTCGTAAGTCTCACTTCCTCTAATCTGAGCCACAGATACAGTGCTCTTAATATGGCAGGTTAGACCCTCCCACTGAACACAATCTGTAGGCTACACTGTATATCCCACCCCTGTGTCCTGTAAGTGTTCCGGGAACCAGTTCAAACTCGTTGATTTGGGATTTTAAAAGGAGCGTTTAAGTAATTGTGTGAGGCTGCAAACACACACAACTCTTTACAAATTCACATTAACCTCTGACACCAGTACATTTTTTCGATCACAAGACCTCCCTGTAAAACCTCATTCAGAACTATTGAAATGGAGTAGGCTGAATGTTTCAAACTTTCCTTTAGGATGGCCTTTATGGTTGCATGTACACGGTGAACCTATGAAAACAAACTGCAACAGCTAGAGTGGTACTGAGATTTCCATCATACCCAATGAGTTTTTTAAAGTACCTCTGAACTCAGCTTAAGTTTGAAGGAAGCAAGACAGTGCATAAGTAGGTTTGTAATAAAAGTTTAAAAAAAAAGGGGCCCTCACAATAAAAGGTTGTAACTAAGTAACAGCAATAAAGGCAAAAACAATACTTTATTAATGAACTCCCATTGTTTATACATTTACACTGCAGTGTATGGAACAATTATCCCTTATAAATGTGGACTGTGCAGCTCACATTTCTTATTATAAGTCCAACTTCAATATGAGGCTGGCGAGACATCAGGCCATCGGGTCTACATGCATGACACAGGCACTAGCATAACAGCCCCATCTAGCAACTAGAAATGCAAGATTTCAGGTTTGAAGCGGAGAGAGTAACTCCGAGAGGGCCAGCATACTGAAGGTGATAGGGAGTGCCGGTCACGGTGAAATCTCCAAGATGAAGGGGAAAGGGTGGGGGTGGAATTCACTTCAGTCCTGTTGTTGAGTGTAACTCAAAGAACAATCATCTACAAAAAGCATGGTGATAAAAACCAACCAAAGATATGTACCAGTAGTTGCCACTTAGAGCGATGGGTGCCTCCCTCAGGTTCACTTCACTCACAGAACCCCAGCATTACAAGTCTGTAGGTCTCTTGTTCGAGCGGGATGACCGAAAGCTGGATGGGAGAAGTCAAAGGCAAAAATAACACTACTAGTGAGCTGTCAGGAGGATGAGGGAACTGTAAAGCTACGGTTTTTAGTCGAGCTCCGAGTCTGACTGAGATGCTGCCTTCTTTTTCTTTTTTCTTCCGTGTTTCTTGTGCTTCTTTTTCCTCTTCTTCTTGGATTTGTCCTGTGAATGTAAAACATTTGACATTCCAAGTTTTTTCTTTTAAATTAAGCATTAATTCCACAGTTTAACAATATGGATATGCAATGGATTAACAATATGGATTTATTTGGGGGTGTAGATATACAGATATGGTTTTTATACCACTGAATTGCTGGCAGAAACATATTGCAGCACCCCCAACGTATCTGTATTGGGATACTGGGATCTGTACTATGAAGATGCATTTCATGTACAGCTGTACGAAAGATCTTTTAACTCACAAGTAATCTTCCCTACTTACTAAGTTCTTACATTCCTGATATTAGTCTTTGCTGTAGTCACCAGATAAAATCTGGCTCCCCAACTGCACTAGACCGAACCAAAGAAGTATCTGTGTAGAATAACTATAAAATGAAAGTAAGTAAATTGCTCACTGTGATTTTCTCCTTTTCCTCGCTACTTCTCTTTTTCTTCTTGGATTCAGCCTATGGGAGGGAAAAGTTGAAATGAGACCATGAAAGGAGGAAGTCTTGAGCTACACCCAGTCGCCCTTTTCATGCAACAATTGTTTTTCACAATTGCGGAGTTTCTACGAGCATCTGCAACAGCAGTTTGGTTTACAACCCCAAACCAAATTCATCCAAAGGTCATCGGTTTCTGGACCAAATTGTTTTCTTCTAAACTGTTGAACAGAACTGGTTAGCATGCCCAATTTGTGAAAAGTTCCTGTGGCAACCTTTCTCCTTTCACTTAAAGTTCTGCTCTGACTGATGTGGTTATTACACTTGGTTGTGTTTTTTGTGGCCAACTTTATAACACTAAACAATCTATTTTTCCAAGAAGACGAGACATTGACAAGATCAAATTGATTAACAAAACATGATGAAATGTTTTCGTATTATTCATTAAAAAAATTAAGACATTAAAACCAAATTTGAAATCTGCATGACGACAACAGGGCTTGATGGGAAAAACAGGCTGGACGCATTTCACAAAGCTTTAAAAGCAGCGTTAGCTATTAAAAAGTAAATAAGTTGTTTTTGTTAAATTAGAGATGGAAACTTAGATCAGATGTTGTCATTTAAATATAATTTATCAGACTCCCTATGAAGCATGACAGACAGAAAGCTTGCACATCTGGACAAGTGAGAGTGAAAGTGAGCGTACGGGGAGAGCTGAAATTGAAACTTAACTTTATTTGGCAAATGTGTAATGTAACTGTGTAAGTCTATGGTTTAGCAGTTAACTGAATTACACTGCAGACAGGAGTCTCTTGTAATGGTGACAGCCAGATTTATCTGTGGCTGCAGTCTTCTGAGAGTGTGTTTAACTCAGGTTGAATATGCCTTCAGTAGACCCATGTCATCTGAGTCTTCTATCACTGTGTTGAACCTGTTGTTTTTCGGGCAGAAAAGGGGAATTTACCGTCGACGCAAGTTCTTGTTCTTTTCCTGCTGTTTTAATTGTGGTTATGGATCCCGACACACCAAGCCAATCTCAAAGAACTAGTGCCAACGAAGTCCTAATGATATTTTGACTTATTGTCCTGCAACTGAGCACACCACAAAGACTAAAGGAGATGGACAGCTGATCGCGGCGCTGACATGCATGTTCACAGGAATACTTGCTGTGATACTTGTATTAAAAAGAGGAACAAAGAAGTTAAAGTGGAACAAAGGAGATAGCGTGGCTTAATCATTACGAGCTCTATTTTGGAGGGAGTTTTTATTGACAGGATTATTCATAGCAAGTTGGACTACTGGCAATAAACTTGCAGTAAATGAAATGTTGCCACGTAACAGCTAAAAGTGGTGAAAGAAGTGTGTTCAATGATTTAGTTTGATTGTGCTACTTGCAGTTCATTATCCACATATACAAGTGATACTTACTACCTCCTCCCTCTCAGAGTCCACAGAGGACTCTGAAGATGTGTCTCTATAACTTCGCTCGGCCTTCCTTTTTCTTTTACGGCTCTTGTCATCCTGACGGACATAAGATTTACATCACAATTATGAAGGCTTTACAACACCTGGGCTCAAAGACTCAACTTGACTGGCAAGAAATAAGGGACACGAAATGCTTTAACTTTATATTTCACAGCATCACACATCTGTGGAAATACACACACGGTCAGCAAAAATGAACACCATCAAAAACGGTGTTACTGAATAAGAGTAAATTACCTTATCTTTGTCCCCTTCTTCCTTAATTCTTTTCTTTTTCTTCTTGGGAAGAAAAACAACATTTAGGTGAAACGCTGTCATTTTAAATAACTTGAAGTCATTGTAGGACAGTTGTTTGACTGTACATTTTGATCACCAGAACCTGATTCTATTGCAGTGTACTGAAACAAGGTAAGGCAACTGTGCTATTTAAAAAAAAAAAAAAAAAAAGACCTTGCTTTCAGCATCAGATTCTTCCTCTGAGCTGTCTGATGCTCTCCTGGCTGACGACTTCTTTCTCTTGCGCTTTTTCTTTACGCTCTTCTTTTCATCCTGTACACAAATAGAATTGCAATCAAACGGCGTAGTGCTGCATTATGTGTAAAACTATTTTTAGGACTTGAAAGATTGCTCGTGGAACAGATTGGAGCCTTTTAATAATTGATCAGTTTGAGCTATAAAGTCCATTTTATTTTCTGATCAGTTATTACCAACCAATTCACCTCCGTCTATCAAAAATATAAAAATGTTCCACTGCTCCTTATTAAAAAAAACAGGAAACTATTCCTAGAATTAACATATAACTGAGCATCACAAGCAAACAGCAGCCAATAGCTCTAATCAATCAATCAATCAATTAATGTCATACGTCATCAAGTAGAGCACCTTGGATCTTTGAATAAAATAAAATAAAAGGGTTGTCTCGATTTCAGGAGCACCAAGCTTCTAAAGTGCAGCCATTGGACTAAGGTTTTTTGTCTTTAGTGGTTGGCAGTAACTAATAACAAAAGTTGAAGTCTGTAATGAAGTACCTCGTCTTCAGATTCAGAGGAGGAGCTGCTGGAGGAATCAGAACTCGATGAGGAGGAGGAAGATGAAGAATGCTTGACCAAAACACAATGAAAGCAGGGTTCATTAGACTTGAGGTTATTCGCCTGATTGGAAATTGGAACACTACAGTGAAAGGATTCAATAAGAGGCCACCTCAGAGGACACACAGACAGACAGACAGAGAGACAGACAGACAGAGAGAGGCAGTACTGTGGCACAGCCGGCCTTCAAAATACTGGAGGTCTCTCCTCACCCTGTTGGATTTCTTCTTCTCTTTCTTCTTTTTCTAAAACACAACGAAAAGCCAAAGTGAGTAAAGATGAGTTTTAAAAGTGAGATAATTCAAATGTCTGATGAAGGAGACACCTTACCTCTTTTTTCTCTTTCTTATCCTCTTTTTCCTTGTCTGTTGTCTTTTTGTCTCTCTCTTTTTCTTTGTCACTTCCACCTAACAACTTCTCTCGGTTTTTTGCCAGTTCTTTCCTCCATTTCTGAAAACAACATTAAATATAAAATATAAATAATATTAAAAAAGTATTCATCTGCTATATTGAAAGTTGTTCCCCTTATGCAGCTACACCTTTATCCAAATATAAAGGACGGTTTTGTTGCGCAGTTAAAAGCATGCCATAACTGTACACATTACTCTTGACACTCATAGCTGGGACTTAAAATAATGTAAAGAAACAGGTGGTGACGATTAAAGGTCAAAACGTCAGTCTACATAATACCAACATACATCGTTCATTTTGTCCTCAAAGTCAGCCAGGGCTCGAGAGCCCTTCTTCTTCTTCTCCAGCTGCTCCTTTAATTCCTCCCTGATGAAGAGACAATACATCACTTGTAATACCAGTTATAATGTAAAGCTTGTCAGCAGACATTTGGGAGGATAACGCCTACCCAAAACTGAACAAAGTGCCTGTCACCTGCAGCTCTTCATCTCACCACTTCACTGACTGCTACATATTTTAACATTCCTCCCATGCAATGCTCAAACTGATCCTCCACTTTTCATCGACAAGAATTTAGAGTAAACAGACAACGCATGACTCAATGGCCTTATTCATAACCAGCATTTGTTTAATAAATCAAGATTCTTCTGTTTTCCAAATAATTTATAATAAGTCATAATTCATTGAAGACCCTTAACCAATACTGTGATACCAGACATGGGTCTTTATTTTTTAATATTGCATTAAAAACACATTGCTCTTTGCATAACGGAAAGGAAACTTTCATACTGGCAGTGAAGTGTAGCAGATAATGAACTAAATGTGCCCCCTTGTGACTAAGACTGGAGTTCATTTCATGTGAAACTCTCCAATTATTAGAATTTTATCAGATATGAGATTTTACAAGATAAGATTTGAGCTATCTATGAAAAATATGTGGAAGTGGGGAGAAGGGTCAGAAAGGTCAAACACCAATCTGTCCCTGAGCCAAATATCGATTTTACATTCTACAAGAAAACTGGAAGCTCTTCGCTTGCAGAAAGCAAAATTATTTATAGATAGCACCTTTTCTTACAAGCAGATAAGTTTTGAATGTATCATGGGGGGACCACTAAATGGAAATACACGAGTAAAAGGGTTAGATGATGAGGTTGGCAGTTGAATCTGCACAATCTATATTCAATGCATTGGGGCAATGAATGGACCAACCTCTAGTTCACACACAGCTATCAAACGCCAGAGGACCTCCATCTCTATTCTCAATCTTCTTTGGCAGCGCTGTTGTGAGAGCACCCTGTCTTGGAGTAATGCTGATGTTTCAACTACACTGACTCAAGTCCATTAGGTAAAACACTATTAAAAAGAAGTGAAAGCTGTCACATTTGCTGCTGTGACGTTAAATATGAACAAGCCAATGTCACTCAAATCCCCTACCAAGAAGTATTTTATGCTGAGCTAATAAGGAACAAGTGTTATTACATCAAACTCAGACCTGAGAACCCTTATTTAAGTCAAACAATCCAATAATCATTTCTGTCATGCTGCATAAACTAGACATTGATGTGGGTCAAAATGCGCAGTGATGTCTGTCTAAAAATGATTCTCTGCTCAGACAGCAACTCAAGTTTTCCTAAATAGCATTGAATGATTGATAAAGTACAGACTTTTGCACTCAGCAAAGAATGGCACAATGCTCCCTCATTTTGCAGAACGTTTCCCTAAAGCAGTCTTAATCCTACCTGAATAAAACCACGTGCAACAACACACATCCCGCATAACATAAATAAAGCCCAAACCCATGAGTTGTCACTAGTTTTATATTCAATAAAACATTTCCTTTGATCTTAGCCTGAAAGACAAGTGCTAGTTCAGGCTGTCTGTAGGGAGAACCATGGACTGGAAAACTGCACATCCTCCCAGCACCAGCTTCTTAAAAAGGTCTACATTTGGCTGTGATATTGAACAGCATGGATGCAACATAATACTGAAATCACAGGGGGTTGCAGCTGTGAGAAAGACACTTGTCTCTTATTGTTACCAAGGAGCAAATATTTATGTAAGGGCAGGCCAATGAGGAGGTCTCTCACCATGTTGGTCGAGGTCTGCTTAAGTAATCTTGTATTGTTGGTCCAGAGTTCTGTGCCGGGCCCCTGGCTCGTGCAGCAGCAATGGGGTTAATGTAAGCCTGGAACATCGAACAGAAGAGAGCATTTTACACATTTATAATGGACGTTATTGAAATACACCCAGATGATTGTTAGGCACTGAGATGTAACATTGATGCGTTAAACAGTATACTGCAGGACTGTTCTACAGCACCACATACTATACATCCCCAAAATAACCATTCAAAAAGAAACCAACACCTCTCTAAAACGTTTTTTTTTTTTAAAACATCAAAACAATCAGTTACCTCAGTGAATATAGGATTTACTGCAGGGCCGTTGTATTAGACCACAACAGCTTTATGTACCCAATAACCTGTCATACAAGACAGTGTACCTTACGGAAGACCTCCAAGAAATCCTATTCGCCTTATAAACAGAATACATGACGCTATACATAGAGCACACGCGACGTTAGCAAGAGAAAATATGTGCATCAGTGACAAATTGGTTAACTTGGCATTAGCAAACCGCTAACGTTAACCAAAAACACTGGACAAACGTTAAGGTTAAGACACATTTTCTATTAGTTCAATAATGTAAACAGTGCGCCACACCCCTACGTCAAAAAAGTGTCCATAATGTTATGAGGTAACGTTAACGTTAACGGTAGTGGTCGAGCCATTTGACGTTAACTAACGTTAAGTTACAACACGGTGCACCAAGCAATACAAACCTACGTTATATAAAATGAATAACATTGTTGTATTTTAAGAGTAACGTTATATGTTAACGCTTGGCTTAACGTGAAGTGACCACTGTCTAACTTTAGGCCCAGCATCAGAATACCTAGCGGAGGCACACATTAGCTAGCCTACGCTAACGCTAGGCTCTGCTTGTGTTTAGCCTAACTTACTTACCAAATGTAACCGTGTATCGAAAGTTTCTCAGTTTTGCATAAACACAAGTGTGACAAAGCTCACCACTCGATTGTCTCTCTTGCCCATGTCGAGTTAGTAATGGGGGACCATATCCAACACAGAGAAAAACCATTAGTGTTACCTTGCTAACATTGACTTAGCCACATCAGACTTTGTTAATGGAAGCTCTTCTTTTTCTTAATGTTTTTTTCGCGGTTGGCAAACAATGAAATGGCGCATTACCGCCACCAACTGGTAGCTAGTGTGGATCGGGACTCTATAGTTACGCCGCTAACACTAGTAATGCATTCAAATTAAATAAAAAAAATAACCAAGAACAAAAAAACAATGTAAAGATAATGTAAAAAAAATAAAATAAAATAGATAACATTCACCTCATGAAATTCTTTTCAAAATATCTCAAAAATCAAAGTTTAATTTGATTTATCTGAGACTCTGAATCAGGTCTCTTCTCTCAATCACCTCTCTGTGCTAATTACACTCTTTTTTCTGTCTTTCAGTTATCCAAAATTTTGTGTGGCTTCTTTTACCAATGTATTTAATTTGATTCCAGTATGTGCTGGTATAGTTCTGTGTAATCTCTGTTGTAGGTTTATCAAAATATCTGGTCTGCTTATTGAATGTTGTATCAAAAACTATTAATACTATTAATATTTTGTGTGCACCCATAATCCACCCACATGCTCCTTAACAGTACATGTTCTAGTTTTGAAATCAGCAATTATTTATAGTTAAAACAAACTGATAATACAAATTCAACAAAACAAAAAAAAGAATTTATTTATAAAAAATGTGTTCTCGTGCTGGTATGAAATAGAACCATACTGTTGAGAAAAGACTGTGTGGCACAATGCAAGTATGATAACAAATTACAACCGCAATCTAATGTTCCCTCATTCCAAATATGAGCACCTACGCATTCACTAGACCGATTCATTAAAATGGTCAATCACACTTACAAATGAGTCCAAAACCACGTTCACAAAAAGTTGCTTTTTATTCAACTGGTGCAACACAATAATAAGACACCAATGCTAGCATTCATACATAAGTATAATGCCATGATTGTGTTTTCTAGTCTCCATTACCATATGTTAAAAACAAATGTGACAGAGGAACATACGTGTAATTTGACTTACACGTTGGTGTCAAAAGAGTGAAACTTCTAAAACCTCAACAGTGGACTTCAGTTTTATGTTATGAGGATGAAATTTATTAAAAACTGTTTAACTCATAATAAAAGCGTACAGTGATTGTATCAAGTATAATGAGACTAAAGCAGTCATTATTTGAATTGTAAACTATGTCTAAATTACTTGGAGCTTTCATTGCATTGTATGCACCACTGACACCAGATAGTCGTTATCAAATAGAAAATTCACACAGTGCTTAGTCAAGCAGACAATTATAGATGGATCTACATTGTCATCGCCATCTAAAGTTGCTGGCAAAAACAGTTCATACAGGCAGTTATCTTAAGACAGTAATGACTACAGTAACATATATTTGATAAATAGATTGACAGTAGACTACGATCAATGACATGATCGTGGGACAGCTTGAAAGAAAACCTGAAGGAGTTGTGATGTGGTCAGTTAGTAGCCCAGGGATGTGCAAACTGTGCCCGAAAAGTTCGGACATCCATTAAAAGAACCTGAGAAAGTCAGAGAGTGTGTCTGTGTGTGTGTGCTAGCAGCACTACCTGTTAAGAAAACGTAAACCAGTGTTAAAATATGTTACTGTTCTGCAAGAACTACTTCATACAAAAATACAACTCTGCATAACTTGCTTTTTCCTTGCTGGTAAAAACTGGATTTGAATACAACGGGACATGACAGTAAAATAAAGCAAAAACTGTACACAAAATATTTGTGCATTATTTCATTATCAAAACCACTGTAAAATTCGTAGTCACTCTCAATCCAAATTAAATTCAACAAGCACCCACAGAGCCCACCCAACATTTTCAATAGACACTCTTGCCATACAACATTCCATTGATCCTCACTACTCTACATCTGTCGATTTTTACAACATATCTATGAGCTCACAATGCGCGTATCAAAAGTTTTCTATCATTACATCTTGTACTTAGCACTCTATAATGTACAGTACCAATGCCTATACTTTATAAATTCCTTACATTGTCAAACTATTCTTACACAAAATCTATAATCATCTAAAGAGTTGGTGTAATTGGTGTAAGAATATTGTATGCCCCTGCATCTTAACAAAATCAAGTAACAACTTGATGAAAACAAGCATACAAGACTTGTCAATAAAATTAAAATTAAATACAGAATATTGGTGACACTATTCTGTGCCAAACGTATTCATGTTGAATAGTGCTGGTGGGACTGTCACCACCTATTGCAAGCCTGTGCATTACTGTATCATTCGGATAATAAAAAATAATTGTATTTGATAATGATAAGAGCCCATGATGGCAGACTAGAAGCAAGTCATAAACACAAAGTGAGTGGCCGGAAAAAAAATTCTACTAGGTTCTTTTATCATTGTCTCAGCACTGATATCAGCCCGTTATGAGTTCCTTGAAGAGTGCAAAAACCATTAGAATCCCGCTACTGGTCTGCAGTTACTCAGGACATCCTCAAGGTGGCAGTAATATAATACATGAAGAAGTGAAAGTCACAACATGGTAGTGAGTGGCTGGCTTGTGATGCCTAATAATGTTTCAATAAGTAGGTGTGTGACATGAGAGTGCTAATGTCAGTGGTAGTGCACACACTAAATGTTGTGTACGTATCCGAGCATGCTTGTATTGTGTATCCGCTCACTGTAAACACCCACAGTAAGCGTAAAAGGCAGCTGAGGTCCATGTTGTCCACCCAGGCTGCTGTATGATCCGGTCCCCCAGTCAAGTGGGCTCTTGCAAGGTGAAACATTGATCATAATGAGGCCTCTGCTTCATGGCCTGTACTGTCCGTCTGCCCACGACTCCCAGTCAATCTGAGATGCAAGTCTCTTTGCATTGTTATCAGTCAATCAACATTTAACCTAAAAGCAGCAATTACAATCCATCAGTTCATGGAAGGAGGATAGCTTTTGTGCATTGTTCAGGGGACGAGAGTGTTGGTGTTACCTTTTTTGACACTATTGTCACCCTCTCTTTAGGGCTACTTTCCTAGAGCTTTGTACATTTACTACAAAAAGTATTTGCCCCCATGGTCTTTCATGTTTTGCACCAAATCACAGCTGATTAAGCTTTTTTGACAATAATTATCAGAAACATCTCTTTAAAATTCAGAAAACAAATCTCAAAATCTATCTAAAAATGTATCTAAATGACAGAGTACAGTTTACCCCTCTTATCTATGACACTTAATTTAGCACTGGTGCAACCACCTGTTTTTTGTTGAATAATAGGTAGAATGGCAATCATCTGGGTGAAATGTGATTTCTAGAGTCAATGCACCGGTGTCTGCAGGGCCCAACAGCTGACATACACTACACTATGAAAACAGAACCTCAAACCAATCTACACCAAGGTATTACTATATGGACACTTGGCTTGTGCTCAAAGCACCAAAAAAATTAATTTGAAAAACTCAACGACAATGTATCCGGGATGTTACCAAAATAATTTCCTGGTTACTCAAGATAATCCACAGATTAGTTGTGAGTAGTTTCATGTAGGAACTATGTTCATTCTACTAAGCACCAAAAAATGGAGTGCCAATATAGTCCCATTATATGAAAAAAAATGCAGACATCTCTATGGCCGATATCTCGAAAACTCAGCAACTCACACTAAAACAATCTAGATGGATTAAAAGCACTAAAGGTAAGAGGATTTTGGGGTGAACCTTCCAACACTCAAGTGGCCAAATCACAATCCAGACCTCAATCCAATCAAGAATTTCCCTCAGAACAATGAGGGAAATATCAGTATACAAATGTGTAAAGATGGTGGAGATTTAACTACAGACTCAAGGCTGCAAATGATGCCAAAAGTGCTGACCTGAGGTGGTGAATACTTCTGTATCAATCAATTTGTGTTCTATATTTGTATTTAAATTATATTGATTTCTACAGATTTATGTTCACTTTAACATTTAAAATGTATCTGTTGAATCAGTATCAAAAAAGCTTAACACACTTTGATTTAACACTGTAAAAACAATAAAACATGAATAACACCACGGTGGGGTATGCAGAATACTTTTTATAAACACTGTATGGGATGATCAAGAGTGAAAGAGGATGGTCAAGCAGTCCTCTCCTCCATAGTGGGTTTGTTGCTGGGGATCGGCTGGGCCGCGTACACACTTCTACTGTGGCTGTCCACACTTTGAAAGTAGGGGTGGCTCAGCGCAGCGAAGGCCGATATCCTCCTGGAGGGGTTAAAGGCGAGGAATTGCTGCACAGGAGAGAGGAGAAAGAGAAGAGGATGAGATGGTATAATAAATAAAGTAGATAGGAAGACTGGCCAATTGATGTATAGCTGCAATACTGTGATACAAAGAATGTATGGTCAGATTTCTAGGTTTTGAGAAAATGGTAGATCACAAGTACTACGTGATGAATTTGGATTGGTTTGGACAGATGCCGTACCACCCACCATTAAGAGGGCCCGTCCTTGCTCGTCCATGTCTGGAACCAAGTCCTCTATTTGCTTAGGGGGCCGGGGGGTGAAGGCACTCTGTGGTAGGGCCACTTCCTGGGGCCAGTCTTCTGCTGAAGGTACCCCTACAACACTGTGGGATGATAATGGTCACCAGTGCCTTCACCATCAACATGTTATTGGACTGACTTTTGACTGACTGATTTCTAAGGACATTCCAGTACAGTTTTGAGAGCTTTAATCCACTGTCTGTATACTCTCCATTTTTCCAAGTTGTACATTCATTCTCAAGAAGACTTCAGAAGCTGTAACAGGAAACAGCCAATAATACTTACTCAAAAATCTTTCCCAGCTGATCAACATCGGAGTTTCCTCGAAATAGCGGTCTGGGAAAGAGAAAAACTGTTTAGTTTGACTGCCGTGGCTTAAACATTTACATGAGTCGATGTCTTCATATATTGTGCTGCACAAAAAACATGTAAAAAGGTTAAAATGCATTTTGGTTAAAAGTGTAAAGCATTATGTTCTTCTTATTGATCTACTTTTGAGGCCTGATGCTCACTATGCCACAGTAAAGTGCAGGCGAACAGCCCTAAGGTATAAGCTATTGGCTCATGGCATAGAGGAATATTTGACTCTGATGTGAGCGTTTGAAGTAGCCACGCACTTGGAGCTCCATCTCATGTAGTCAGGATTGTGAAGCAGTGTTGGTAGTACCACTGAAGAGGGGAGGGAGCGAGGGAGGGATGAAAGGAGGGAGGGAAGCGGCAGCAGGGCTGCTGGTGGTTCCTGTGGCTTTGGGCCGTCTTTGGATGCCCGTGGGCGGCCATGCCTGCCCTGGCACCCGCACAAATTCCAGTAGTCATCATCAGCACAAGCCTGCCGGCCGCCGCACAAGGCAGAAAAAGCCTATTTATCCCATATGTGTGCGTGCTTTTGCCCTCTCTGTGTGTGAATTCGTGTAGGAAAGTGGGAAGAACGGGCGTGTGAAAGAAACGTTGGATTATTCTAACAGAGAAAGAGGTACGGGAACTAGACCTTCCTGCTTAAGTTCCCCTGAAAGGAAATGAGGAGGTGTTACTCTCAAAGATAGGACTTTCTTCTAAAACTAACCATGGCAAGACTTTTTGAATAAATGAGATTACATTTCTAAATGTGTTACTCCGACGTCTTTCTGTTATATTCTACTTGTTTAAGATGATCAGTCACAAGGAGATGTCAATGTATTGCAGGATACTGTCCACAGGTGTGCTTGTATGCATTCTGTACCCAGGCCTCAATCCAGTTACAGTGCACCCCACTTAACTGAAGTCAACAGACTGGCTAGCCACCATGTGCTCCCTGTGTTTTCCCACTTGCAGGAAGCCTTGCATAGCTCAACACCCACACCTTCCTACAGACTCAGACACTGGGAAATTAGTCACACAGAGGTATATTGCACATTTTACAGTGACAGCAAACTCTCTGTCACATGCTTTAGTTTGGAAGTAGAACTGAGAGTTTGTGTCAATTATTCACAACTGGCATCCTTAACTAATGGATGTCTCATTGCTTTACTCTTGAACCTCTGCTTTAAACATATGACTTTGAAAGAGGATCACACCACATGTGCAGGTCTTTCAGGGTAAAGCACTGTGCTGAGGTTTGAAAGCCATTTAAGAGCAGACCAAACCAGCTCTGACTGTTGCAAAGGAAGAAGAAAAAAAGTCACCTACAACAAAGTCATTGTGCCAAAACAAGTAGGGCTGATAATTCCAAGAGGTCCATTTTTAAACCTGGAGTGGTTTGTTGGAGGGGGACAACTGGATTCACATAGAGCTGGCTACTGGCATGCACACACAGTCAACAGTCAAGTGCAAATGCACATTAACACACACTCAAGCAAGTACACACAAGGGTGTACAAATGCACACACATGCAAAGGGATTGTTTCCCACTCTGAGATTAGCATGTGCACATACATGTATGCGCACACACACAAACGGGTGGCAGTGAAAGAAGGACTGAGACTGGGTTGGGACAGGCAGCTGAGTCACGCTTCCTTTAGTGCCAACACGACTGTCCCTCATTCCACTGAGACAACCTCTGGAATGTGTGTGTGCATGTTTGCACGTGAGAGTGTCGATCTGTCTGGCTGGGAAACGGAGAGAGAGAGGGAGAGAGAGAGAGAGCTTGAGTGTGGCTTCTTGTGTTTAAGCCTTCGTCAGTGTGAACTGTGTGGACTCAGCACAAGTCTGTGCTGAGTTTGGACGTACTATACATCCAAGCGTGTGTTTGTGTAAAGCACAAACACACGTGCATGTAAGGTTGCGTATTTGAGGATTTATCAATTGCGATCCAAACTGTGAGAAAGTCAACACGGATGTGGGGACTCTCCCGGACCATTACCACAACACGTTCAACCTTTTAGATTGGGGGAATGTCAACAAGCAGGCGCTCTCTTCCCCATTCACTTGAACCATGACTCATTCGGACACTATCCCAGCCATGCAGATGCAGACTTGTATGATATTTGCTCAAATTCCTTTGACAAAAACTTCCCAACTATTATCGCTGAAGTAGATAGTCATTACAAGAGTTTCTTTTACAATGGCATGTTTGATAATGAAAGTGGAGAGAAAGGTGATTGGGCAGGGAAAACCTTTGAAGTCTTCATGAGTCATAAGAAAAATGTTTTGGAGGTTGGATTTGCACTTGGATTTGACCTGCAACATAAGGTGACAGGGTGAATTGGGGTTGTCGCTGCTCAGTGAGGCTCTGACCAAGGTAACTTGAGATTGCTTGTTTGTCCAGCCAACAGTCCAAAAATCAAGAGAAATTCAATTTACAAGAATAAAAAAATAAACAGGAAGTCCTCTCATTTGAGAAGAACGAACCAGCAAATGTTTGATTAATCTTGTAAATATGTAAAATTGTTGGCAATTAATTTAAGTCGACAGACTAACAGATTAATCAACTAATTGTGCAGATCAGATATCTAAGATGATGTATTCATTCATTTCCTGAAAAGGGCATTTAATATACAGTAGGTACCAACTACTCTCAAAGGCAATTAAACCACCAGTGGGTATGTCTGGTTCATTGTACCTGAGCGGTCGACGATTATAATCTCCAATTCAACAAAACTAAAAACCAATAAACAGTGTTTTCTCATCTTCTCTTGTTCTGCACCTTCCCTCTATCACACTTCTTTCACTGCTTCTCCCAGGTGCCCTTTAATCTCTAACAGGTGGCCTTTTAAAAAGCGAGCTTAATCACCTGCACACACACACAGAGAGACAGAGAGAGACAGAGAGACAGAGAGAGAGACAGCGAGAGAGAGAGACAGCGAGAGAGAGAGACAGCGAGAGAGAGAGACAGCGAGAGAGAGAGAGAGCGAGAGAGAGAGAGAGCGAGAGAGAGAGAGAGCGAGAGAGAGAGAGAGCGAGAGAGAGAGAGAGCGAGAGAGAGAGAGAGCGAGAGAGCGAGAGAGCGAGAGAGAGAGAGACAGCGAGAGAGAGAGAGACAGCGAGAGAGAGAGAGACAGCGAGAGAGAGAGAGACAGCGAGAGAGAGAGAGACAGCGAGAGAGAGAGAGACAGC
>CM022477.1:15489415-15873496 GCA_011952105.1 Coreoperca whiteheadi
CACCCCTCTTCCCTTCCGCATGGTAAAAAAAAAGCCAAAGGAGGTCAGAAAAAGAGAAAAAAAAAAAAAAAAAAAAGAGTTAGAGTGAGAGACATAGAGAGTGTGTGAGCCTGACTCCAGATTAAAGGACAACATTCTGGGAATTCCTCTCTGCTGAGAGCATCCTCCCCCTCACCACCACCATCCTCCTCCTCAGCCCTCACTGCTGTTCTCTGCTCCCCGCTCCGCTTCAGGGAGGAAATGGCTTCTCCTGCCCCAGAGGACCTCCAGACCTCCTGGGCCGGACCTCCAAGCCCGTCTGACTTGCAACATCCGGACTTGTGTCACCAGCTCACTGTGCATACACAGCGGAAGAATATTACAATAGGGTGCATGCATGCGAGCGCGGGGGCGTTTGGTTTTTGTTATGTGTGAGTACTTGCACGTGACTAAGTGAGCACCTGCTTTTGCCTGGATTCACTTGCTTCAGTGCCAAGTGCTCTTGAGTGTGTGAGAAAATGTATGCAAGTTATCTGCAGCATGTGTTTGATGTTTAAAGGATCATTTCGGTTTATTATATCTTGGCATATTTTCATACTATTGCATAGTGTTGGCCATCATGCCTGTGGGTAACAAAACACTGTACTCCCCAAGTTTAAAGGTACCCTGTGGAGGTTTTTTTATTTAATTTTTTTACCACTAGTAGTGCTGTAGAGCAATGTTTTTATGAGCGAGTCCCCATTTTGTTTTATCGTCCACACGTACAAGGATGCACACAAGCAAGCACGTGGGTGACAAGACACTTTCCTGCCACCAGTTTCACACTATTTCACTGATCCACAGTTGCCGGCAGTAAAATGAAAAGAAACAGGTAGGTGGATGTCTTAGAATTCAAACAGAGCCAGGCTACATGTTTCCCACTGCTTCCAGTCTTAGCTAATCGCGCGCTGCCAGTAGTTTTCTGTTTAACGGACAGACATGAGTGGTATCAATTTTGTTATCCAACTATTTGCAAGAAAGTGAATAAGTGTATTTCTTGAAGTATCAAACAATTCCTTTAAACTGCTGCCTTGTTGACGACCTGTTTGATTGTCTGACCACGTGTGATCATTTGGTTGTTGTAATGTGTTCCCAGATCTCAGTAATGACTTTGATGAGCGCAAAGGTATAATGGCCCAAACTACAAAAATAATACCCAAATTGTAATAAACTGAAATTATCCTTTTTAATGATTGCCAAATTATGTTGAGTTGTTGAAAGCCACATTCTTCATCCCTCGGGATAGCCTCAACTCCCACCTCCCCTACCATGACACAAAATGTTTTCCTGTCACTCTCCATGTGGACTTTCAAGGGGTACCTTCACAGTGACCTGATGCCATGAGGATGACTGAGGCCGGGGCTTAAGACTGCAGCGCCGGAGGCAGTGGGGCAGATGGAGCTTGGCCGGGGGCCTGTGTTTACATTCCCTCTCACTGAGGAAGCCCAGGATGAAAGAGCACAACTGCACACACACAGACACATACCATCTACACACACACATGCACACTCACAGACACATACTTTGGATGCACTAGAGGCCAAATACCTGCTGTAATTGAATCAATAAGAGCATGATTGGAGGTTTTAACTTTCAGCAATTACTGCGTAAAGTGGAATAAATGTTCAGTGCACTTAAGTCTCTCAGGTAAATGGCTCGACTGTTACATTCTGTAAGTCTTAAGCTAGAATTTGATTACATTCCTGAAAGCAATCCACCACAAATTAAAGTCTTCCTATGTGAATCTAAGAAAGGAAAATGGATAAAGGCTTCAGAGTGTACAGGCAGGACACATATGGGAGAAGGAGAGTGGATGTTATCATCATTATTATTATTATTATATGAGCAAAACTATGCACTGAGAGAGTACAGTGGAGCTGAGGCTGTAATGTTGTGTCTCTAGAGAGGCCCCATTCGTAGCTCTAGCAGTCAGCCATGTTGTAAACACCATTATTTCACTCCTCCCTCACTTTCCCCTCTTTCTTTCTCTTGTTCCGCAAAAAGGACAATTTACAGTCCCAACAATACAGCTGCACCACGCCAAGAAAGGAAATAAAGAAAGAGAGAGAAGATTCAAAAGAGATGATGGGGAACGGTACAGGCTGAGGGAGGAAACGACAGAGCTACAGGGCTAGAAAGAAAAGTGCAAGAGCAGCACACAAACTGTATACAGTAAAACAGAAAAAACTGGCACTACAAGTGTTGCCAAAGTATGCACAGTGTACAGGAATGCAGCATGGGGCCCTCGGCGAGCGAAACAAAGACAGCACAGTCAGTGGCTCTCTCTCCCCAGTGCTACCACATCCGCACATCATTAGCTGGAAAATTCCTGATATATGCTGTAATTTTTTTCTCTTTTTTTCCCCCTCCTCTTCCTCTTGCCATTGCTGGTACAGACAAGGCTTCAATATCCAGATGCCGGTGTGTGCACATGCACTATACACACACCAATCAGTACCCCCTTTTCCCCACCTGGAGCGTTGCCAAGAGACCATCAACAATTAATACAGTGAAGTGCAGAGGAGAGTGGGTCGGTGTAGAGGACCTCAACTGTGCACGTGAGGGGGTGTATATGTGTGGGCAAACATTAATAATGTGATTGTCTGCGTTTCAACATGTACCTTATATCCCTATTCATATTTGTGTGTGAACTCTGTGTGTGTTTGCTTATGTGAAATTGGGGCCGGCCCCTTTGCTCCAGCCGGCTTACGTCAAAGCATAGAGGATGACTTTTCCTTTTTTTCCCCCATGCAGTGCCGTTTGAGGAGATATCTAAACATTCCCAGAGTGTGCTGCACGTGCTCTCCTGCGTGCAGTGCAAGGGTTTTTCCCCCCTTCCCTCTCCCTGCCTTTCTGTCTGTCCGGAGTAGAAACACATTGTCTGGCAAAAGTAGAGATTCACAGACACGACTGTCCAGTTCGTCCTTGGTCGCCACCGAGAAATTTCACTTTCGTCCTCTGTTCCTTAAAGTTGTTGCACTACCAGTGACAGTGCACTGCTGATGCTTGCATGTTTTGTATAGTTGAAAGATTATGGGTTTCCTGAGACTGCATGTTTTGCAAAGAGGTTTTCTTAAAAGTCATTGTCTTAAAACTGTTACATTTTAAACAACAAGGGCCAAAAAAGGGAAATGCTATCATCAAGACGATTGTGGTTTGCCAACTTGAATCCATCTTATCTGCATTATCATCACTATCTTGTAAGATTATCATAATGCGCCACAAGTGAGAACACACCAATCTACACCTTCCCCTAACCCACTGATTTCACCTCTCATTCATACAGTCAAACAAGAGCCCAACAATGGGGAACACTTTCATAGTGAAAATAAAAATCCAGACTGAATAGACGGACTGCTCTTGAAAGCTTTGTATTGTAAAAGCCAGTCTGCTGTTCGAGCGCAGGCAGGAAATCTGGTTTCAATTTGTTTAATGTCGTCTGAGATATGGGTGTCTTATTCTGGTAAGCGTAGTGGGAGGGCTATAAGCCCTAGAGGGACCTAAGGGGAAGAATTGGAAAAAATACCTTCGATCAGGTAACAATTTCACTCCTGTTCATGTCACCAACAGAGTTTATAGGACACTATGACTGACTGTACAGACTGTGTTAGAAGATACTATTTTTAAAAAGCCAATAATAATTGTTTAATTTGATCATATAAAAAGGAAATTCAGAAGCCATTTATTCACAATAAAAAGCACCAGGCATGAAGAGTTAAAATTTCCTTTAGCTGTCGTGTAACTCAATAACAGCCTCACTTAAGATAAGCTCAGAGGCAAGATAAAAAACATTTTCAACACTAATAAGCTTATCTTGTCATCTCCTGTAAATTATGGCAAACCCTCAGTTTATTTTGGTTTCGAGCTAGAAAAACACAAGAGTTCGACAACAAGTGCTAACATAAAGGTCTGGTGGCATTCCCCTTGAGTTTTCCAAATCCAATTTGACAGGCAACGACATGCGCATGACATGCATGAGAGTGGAAGCTAATGGGTTTCATGGGACCATCCTGTCAGCTTTGTGCAACAATGGTTGCCAATGTGTGGCTGGTGTAGATGGAAAGACCACCATTGTCAGGTTACTGGAGGTTATCTTTTGAAAATAACACCTGACCTAACCTCCTTTGTCCCTTTAAGAGAAGAACCCATATTCACAAAGGATCTTAACTCACCACTAGGAGTCATAGATGGAACTAAAAGTTCCTTGCTAAGTTAGTTCCTTCTTAAGACTAAAGCTGCGTTTCGACCAAAAGTATCAGGAACCTTTTTCCCCAGGAACTTCTTTTCAAGAACTAAAACGTTCCTTCAGATCATTGTTGTGTGCGTTTCCGAGGTCTAAACACCTGGGAAGATTAGGCAAATTATACCATTAGGTTACACCCATCACACAGCTGCATCACTATTGTTTTTACTTATTAAAACACATTTCCTGCACTTCAGCCTAAGAACGTTTGCTTATTTTAACCTAGGCACTCTCACCTGTTTTAAATACTGAGCTTACATATGTATGTATGTGTATAGTGGTGAAATTGAGAGCCACTGCTTCCTCTTTAGTGTTGTAAATACTAGAATATGGTAACCCAAGCATAGGCATTACGTGTCTGTTACATATATAGTAGTATATACTTCAGAAACAAGAACAACCACTGTAGGCCTACGCACATTTAGTTTCGCACTATATATTTATCTGCAGAAATATAAATATGCAAAATACAGCGTTGGTATGCTTCAGCCGGAAGCATGGGACAAGGCCTGCAGTTGGTCACAGTAATGAACAGTAGTCTCTGCAGCGTGCAGTTCAGTTTACCCATCCGTTTCATCTGAAAAACACGGTGAAAAATATAAACGTGTCTCACTGCGACAACATTAACATATAATTTTGTACAATTGATTTAGCCAACCATTGTCTTAAGGAACACCACAATTCTACACCATTAACCTTAGCAGGTGGCTTTAGCATGTAGCTAACGTTAGCTTTTGGCTAGGGTAGCAATAGCATGACAACAGTTGGCTGTTGTAGCATTAACAAGCAGAATGTGGGCCGTACGTGATTTACCTTCAACCATTTGCAGTAACTGAGCAGCCACCAGAGAAGGCTGGCCTGTGACCCAGCATCACATCAATCAAGAAGGTCAAATCACCTCTGCTCGCGATTGGCGCTCAACCAATCAGTAATGTTCAGCGCAGCAAGCACTACCCCTAAAGTCCCAGTACTTCTGAATAGTACTACCCTACGTGAGCAGGGACCTTTTGGGGGGGTAGGAAATGTCCCTGGTCCCAGTGGTGGAAACGCTTCGCTTAAAAAGTTTCTAGTACCTGGGAAAAGCTCCTGCGGTTGAAACACAGCTTTACTTGCTGCTGAGAGCAACCTTTACTATGGAACTGAGAAAACTCCCGCAGTAATCGAAAGGTCAGGGATGACCCTGTTGCTAAGGAGGAAATCATGTTTCATGAATTATTTACACTGGCTAAACTACAGTGATTGAATGACAGGCAACTGATCTGCATTAATGACTGTAAAATAACAAACATTCATCAATACACAGGAACGGAGGATTTAGTTAGAATTTTTCATTAAACCAAAATGGACTCTTCACACGAAAATCTGACAGACAGCAGAGACACTTCTAGTTCAATCAGCACCGTAAACTGTTTGAATCTGTTGGCGAGCTGATTGGATCCTTATTAAATTCATCTGCCATCAGAATATGCTTTTAAAAGTTCATTATCATTGAATATTTCTGATTGTGAGCAGATCTTAGTAATTATGAGTCCTCTGTGCTACCGTAACTTCTCTCAGACTTTGTAATTACACTTAGACCAAAAGCCTGAGAGCTCTAAAATTAGGACTGGGCCACTTTTAGCCTTAGGATGTTTTAGGAATGTGTCACTGGACTTTAATTTGATGGGTCCAAGTCAAATGATGAAAGGTTTCCCTCTAACTTAGAGATAGAAATACACGTTTGTACCAGAATTTGGATGTTAATAAGTCATGTTTTAACACTATTATACAAAGGAATGTCAGTATCACTGCAGACTCTTGGGTTGAATTTTGCTGTAGTATTTGTTATAAATTCAAAACATAAAAAAGAAATGGTTCTCTCTAAAATGTTTGGCAGAAACGAGATCTCATTGAGATGGACAGAAAAAAGGCCTCTCTCCACTCCTTTCTGGAATGTCAGATTAACCCATCAGCTTTTCCCACCTGCCTGTCACTCAAGGCAGTACAATGAGCCTGTAGCCAGACTGGGGTCATTAAAAAAACATCAACAAAGCAATGGACCTCCAGGGACTGCCAGTGGCAGCCTAATCTGGACCCCAGTACCAACCCAATGGGTGGTCTTCCTACCTCTAACCCCCCTATGTCTCTCTTTTGGTGAGGGGGAACTATGTGCAACATGGTAGGTGGGTGATGCCGATGGGGCCATCAGTCACATGCAGCCATGCATGTGCAAATGCACCCACATTCCATCACACATATTTTTATGCACACAAAGAGACTACATTTTTGTGTCAATGACATATTAACAAACAAGCATGTTGCTAGGTGAGAAAGCAAATTCATCGCAAAAAGAGAAGTTTGAGCAATGCTGGTAAATCATCAGCAGAAAGTACGCGAGTGCTACTTTCAGTTAGCAACACTGGGAAAAAAGAAAAGAGCAGCGAGGGACTCTTTTTGACGACTTTATGCAAATGCTCACTTCAGCCATCTTGTCATTCTAGAAGTGCTAAATGAATCACTTTGAAAGTGAGAGAGAAGTGCCTTGTACGCTTAAGCAACAGCAGTTCTCCAAAGCCCATCTGTCTGCCAGTAACAGTGGCATTAGGTGACTAAATAAGCAACTGCTGGTCTGTTGGGCAAAGGGGAAGATCCTCTTAAATGCTGTCTGTATTTGTGTACATGTGTGCTGTATACAGCATAGATTATCTGGTTTTATTAGCAAAAGGGAAACACTGAATGGATGACTGGAGATTGTGTGCATGTGTGTTTATTTGCGTGTGTTGGACTGATAGGGGGATTCCAGACAGGCACATTAATCTAGAACTGAAGATCTCATGCTCACGTTGCAGCACATGCATGCACTAACATACTTACTCACACGCACCACCTCCATCTAATTTTTGAGGCCCAATCTGTATGACCAAGAAAGGAAATGAGAGTGTGTGTGTGCGCAAACAGATTCATATTCAGTCATGGTATGTGCCTTTGTGTATGCTTGAGTAGTTTTGGGACTTGATATCGGCCATTCATATATAAAGGTGATTTCCCAGGAAAGCATTCTAACCTTGACAAAAAGTGTCCCTGTCTAGTCATTAATGTAGTACAACATCTACTCAAAGACAAAACCTCCAGTGAAACCACACACACACTATGATTATTGTGTAACACTATGCAAATTCTATGGTTAGGTGCATTGCACTCAGAGTTAGCTGTGTATTATCATCAATCAGAATGACTAATTATAGAAATTAACTAAGGAAATTCTGACTAGTTTTATCTGAATCATAAAAATTACCCTTGATAATAATACTGGGAAATTACAGTTTAGGGCCTGGACTACAATCACATACTGAGCTTGAAGAAGAAAAAATAAATAAAAATGAAAATAAAAGAGAAGGTGAAATCTTTTAACTCCAGCTGTCACAACCGACAACAATTAGCCCTGACCTTTCTAATGCAGTTATTTAGCAGTACTTCTTTATAACTGATGTTTTAATAATCAAAGTGCCTGTTAACCTGTTGTGATAATCACTTAATCAATAACCCCATCATTAGATTTCAGCTATCAAAAATCTAAATCAATTCCTATTAAAATTTTTATTTATCACTCATGCTGTTTTGACAATATTCAACTTAGAGTCTAAATGTTACATTTCCTGTGATGTGTTGTTTGGCTTGGCTTCCTGAGATCTACAAGACTGATTTGTGGCTCATATAATGAGAATAAAATAATAAGCATAATAAAGGTCTAATAAATATCAAATAAAATTATTTTTTTATTAATTGAAAATAGTCCACAATGTCTACTTTTCCTGGTGTGCCAAGAAAAACAAACCTACTAAAAGACTGTCCACTAGACCGGCTGCTCATCTCTTGTTGCCCAGTGACAATGGCACAGACGTGTGCGCCAGCCTGATGCTGAGAGCAGAATAATTTGTAATAATTAGTTTGCATTCTTTCCCAAAGGATGTTTATATTTACTTTAGATGGGCAGACTCTGCACTACTGGATGTACTGGATGAGCCTGACTTCCCATGAGCTTTGCTAACTTGGCATAAGTTGTATGGCCTTCGCCTAAAGCCCTGATCCTGCTTCCAATCATTCTGATGCCTCATCAGCAGATTGGGTGAGTAACATTAACATTTTGTCATCCATCCATTGTAATGTTATGTGTAATTGGTATATGCCTGAACATCACGTAACACTGGTAACACCGACTACCGCAGCAAGCCTACCTCTGACTCCTCCAAAGTGAAACAAACAACTCAAGCTTTTGTTGTTGTTTTTTTATTCACAGGAAGGCCTGCGCTGAAATCCAGTCCTCCATGGATTAAAAAAAAAAAATACATAGCAACACAATCCTGAAATTCATCTTTGACAAGACTGACATAAGTTATACTGAAAATATCAAAATCCAAATTAACCTAAGAGGTCCGGACTGGTCAGGTTGATTAGCAAAGGAGCTAAAGACACGGGTGCATGTATCTGTGTGAATGTGAAGCAGATCCGAAAACCTTCCCTTGGTAAATAAAGGCCTATAACAAGGTACTGAGCTACTGTTGCTAGCTACCTTAATCTTAAAAGTCTCATCTCTCCCTATTTCAAGCTCTTCCAAAGACTCCTTTCAGTCTCTCTCTTTTATCAGGTCATCAGAGCCCAGAGCTCAACAGTTGGACATCAAAGTACCGACAGCGGGAAGGGAGGGGTGTCTGTCTCTCCTCGTCTTTTCCCATCCCTGTCTGCAACAGCCACTAAGGGATTCCCGAGATGGACCACAGGGGCCCTTGGCTCTCACTTTACACAGAGAAACTCTATCATTATCATGTGCTGTAGAGCTACCCGCTGATGCCCTGTAAGTGCCCGCTACATCACATTAGACACTTTTCATCTAACTCCCTGGAGATGGGATGATAGTTCAAGGCGGTGTGTGTCTCTCTATCAAAAAGCTTTGTTGAGAATGATGGCTTAAGTTTGAGTAGTGGAAAAATATACATTTGCAATGATAAATGCATACGCAAGGCGCAGAGACATGAATGCACACATACAACATTGACTCTGCAGACTTTTCACAAAGGTCCTATAACTTACATTTTCTTGGTCCGTTATAGAGTACACTTGTGTAAAAAGTATAATTGTGTAAAAAGAAGAAGCATTTCATTGATAACGGAGTCAAAAATCAAAGCGTGGGCTTTCGAGAGAAAAGGAGGACACAAGGGTGATAAGGGTATATAAAGTTTCTTTGCATTTAAAAAGTAGATCAATGAGGCGTGGCTACATTCTTGGTATTCTCTCACTTGTTTTTGCTCATGTTTTCTTTGTGTGGAAGTTTTATTTTGTTCCATCTCATTTTGGTTGTGTGTGTATTCACTTCAAAAGAAAAACAGAGGACTGCTAATTCAAAGGTGAGATGGAAAATAAATCTAAATATGCTCTATTATCTAAAAAAATGTCACTGTTGAAAAAAAGCACCTCAATAGATTGCTAGAACATCTTTTAATAATGCCTATAGTATACATAAAAACTCGTTTAGAAGGAAGTGCCTCTCCAGCTAGAGGTACAGAATGGCATGGAGATTTTGAACATAGGATTAATGATGCTGATGTATGCATGTGCAATAGAGCCCAACTCTGTTTGCATCAGTGCCTGTACTCCATATGACAACACAAACCAATATTTTAGATCATGTAATATTCTCTTATCCACATCTACTTGTGTCTGTGCCCCAGTTAAAACATCCCTCTTTTCATCAGTTGGGCTCACAGTGTTTGGGAGTGTTTGTTTTGCTTCACTCTGTTGTAAGAAACTATTGGATGAGTCCTACTGAGTTCAGAAATAAGAACAACACAACTCACCACAGAGGTGAGCGCCATCTGGAAGCTGTAGATGCGGGCTAGCCCGAAGTCAGCCAGTTTGATCTGTCCTCCGCTGGTGACCAGGATATTCTGGGGTTTCAGGTCACGGTGAACCACGCGGTGTGAGTGCAGGAAGTCCAGCCCCTGGAGCAACTGGTACATCATATCCTGTAAGACAACAAAACAAAGAACAAAAGAGAGAGATGGGGGGGATTTTTGTAAACATTACATGGACACAGAATGAATACAGTGACATTGAAATGAGCACGATCTAAGCTTTTTACACTGATGAGCGTGAGATTGAGCAAACAGCATAGACCAGATGGTTGAAGACCGATTACATTTTTCATATGTGGAATGATTTAATCTGTCCTGATGAAATTGATTTCCAAAATAGTTTGGCATTAATTTTCCTTGCAAAATGTCAAAGACAGATGGCTTCATGACCCCACACCTCTACATCAACATTTGAATTCATTCCTCTGTCAAACCAGGCAACAAAAAGGCCTGAATGACAAGACCCTGCAGTGAGAAGTTAAAGTATAAGGGCTGAGACATTGTGGCATGGGGGGGGGGGGGGTAACTAGAGGAGGCTTTCGCCTTTTCTTGTCGACTGTAGCAGATGTTAACTGACACACACGCACACACACACACACGATGGAGGCAGAGAGAGGCCCCGCTCTGTCCAAGCATGGATCTGTTTCTCAGCAGCTGTCCTGCTTGAGTTAATTGGCATTCGTTCTCTTTATATGCTCCAAAGCTGACCTCAGAATAGGCTATAGGCACTGCATCCATGACACACTTGCAAAAGTAAACTGGTGTGAGCAGCAATAAACTATGTCGAAACCAGCTGAGACTTGTTCTTTTCAGACCGAAGGACTCAAACAGGTCCCACACCTGTAAACAAATAAGTAATTACAAGGGATTGTGGCCAGGTGATTTTGGCAGAGCTATAGTTTGGATTGTTGGATAAAATAAAGTCTAGGGAAAGCTTTTTCAGGTTATGGCCTAATAACAAATAAAAAGGAGTTTATGATGGTAAAAATATAAGTCTCCACAATCATTTAGTCTGTTAGAAAAAAAACAGATGGTAAAGGAGACAATGTGTAGATTGGAAGAGAAAAGACATTTTTTAAATGAAATGATGTGATTCTGGTGGCAGTGTGTTACATCCTAGCCTGCACACCCCCCTCCAAAACACACACACCCACCCTCCAAAACCATACACACACACACACACACACACGACCCCTACACACACCCCCAAAACCCTCCGCCAAGACCTCACAAGTGACATGGACCTGAGCCCGCAGCTCTATTCACTGGCCCACCAGCTGGTGAATGAGTCAAAGGGGTCTGCACACTCAGGCAGAAAACATTAGCAAACGGCGCGGGGCTCGCCATAGAGGAGGGGACAGGGTGCTCCACACAATACTGTGGAGATGGGGAGTGTGTGTGTTTGTATACACAAAAACTGAGTGTCCCTCTGGGTCTGTGTTAACGTAATATGTGTGTGTATCTACATTTCCATTTGTGTTTGTGCACCTCAGACTGTGTAAGGATGCATCAGTGTGTGTGTGTGTGTGTGTGTGCGCGCACGTGTGTGTGCCCTCTGACCAAGGGCAAGCAGGATGCATAAACAGACCTTCCTTTCTACATCTCCATCCAGCCATGACCCAGCGAGGAGGGCAGCAGACAGACAGGGCCATAGGAGAGAGGCAGGCAGTTGGTTATTTTGTGTGTGTGCGTCTGTGTGTAAAGACGGGGGCTGACACAATAGCATACCCCCCACCAGTTCCTCTCCACTTTAAATAGCCATTTCACCGTGCTTCCTTTCAGCAACATTTCCTAGTAAACACTAATTATCTCAAAAGTGTGACTCTTGGACAAACACACAAACAATCTTGGCCCCTTGAACTGAGCACTATCTTCTCTGCTGTATCAATTACCCTCAAAACTGAATAACAAATAATAATCCAACTATGTTCAACAGCATAACTTGCTGCATTGCCAATAGGAAAACACCACGTTTAGAAATCAAAATAATGAAATGTAATACTGCCACAAAGTTTAAGACTCCATGTGGCACAGAGAGCAACAGTGAGCCATCTCTTAGCCTCACACTAAGTTGATTTCAGCAGCAAGAAGACTCACAAGAGTTGCTCAACACACAACTGTCTTCAACTGGCAGCACTTCAACCTTCAAAAACCCCACAAACAACTTTGCCAGGAGGAAACAAAATCACAAAAAAGGCAACAGATCTGACCTTGAAAAAAAAGCAGGAGGACCAGGAAAAAAGTAGTCAGCTCTTTGCAAGATGCAGTCAAAACATGGCTTTCTGAGTGCGCCTCCTTTTCTAATGCAAATGTCCAGAGGCAGCCATATTGTTTGTTGTAGCTAGGCACAATATGGGACATCTGCTGGTTAGCGTTAGTGTAATTCCCTCCCCATGCTTCATTAACCTCCCTCTTTATGGGCACAGAGAATGGAGTTGTGGAAGCTTGGTGGCGGAGGAGGGTGGGTGAGACCCAAGCGCTGGCCCGGGTTAGGAGCACTGAGGCTGGGGCAGCCCGACTGCTTGATGTCCTTCCAGCTCATTTGATTCCTGGAGGAGGACCTCTTTCATCAATGACCATGTGGTGGGTCTTGAGTCTGAGTGGGTGGTGGAGGGTGGGGGGCTGAAGTGGACAGGCTTGGCAAGGGTGGGGTGTCTGGTGCTGGGGGTAGCTTGGTTTTGAGGAAAAGTATGCCTGTTCTTTTTGGTTTACGGTCTTTGGCTGAGAGTGAATGTTTTTCCTTGGTTCAAGGGTGACACTCTTGAATAGGTACAGATTTAATCAGTTAGGCACAGGTGTGCTAATTTTGGGACTGCTGGACTGGTCTCCAATGGTGTCATCTGGTATAGCAGAGGGCAAATTAAGTTGTTGGGAAGGGGGGCAGATGGGGGGTTACTGTGCTGTGTCCACTGTCCTAGAAATAACAGGGGATGGTGCCAGTGTCATCTTGTCACTCTACCATTGTCCCTTTGTCCCCCCAAGGCTCTTGCTGTATGGATGTTAGGAGAAAGCTAAAGAAGGAGGGGTGCCTTAAGGGTTCAGTATGCTTCAAACGAGGTTCTTATCGGGTTGCTGAAAATCATTGGAAACCCCCCTCCCCCCCCAAACTTTTTTATAATCAGATTTGGAGGATGACCACGTCCAACAATTTGATACTTTCCGAAACTGACAATCCCACAAACAAGCCCACTTGACATAGCGACTGACCGGGTATAGCCGGGAAAGTATGTAGGATTTTAACATTATCTCAAGCTGTCTTTTTTCCTTCTTCACGCAACTACTTCCTTCGCTTTGCCTTTGAGGCGAGACTGTCTGAAAGTGTGTGCAGTTATACACATTTGAACGATTAAAGTTGTGACTTTCTATGTCGTCAGGCTTTTTGCCCACCTTCCAGAGTGGCCATTCGGAACAGCTATAAACACTTTTGCCTTCAGACGCAGTTGGATGACACATTTTCTGACCTAGTTCGTTTCAAGCATACCCAGGCCATTATACCACCTCAGAAAGTGGCTGATCCACTGATATTGTGTTTAAATGCAAGGAATAACAGTAAATTACAGCAGTAACTAATGCTTACTTATATGATTATTGGTAATCTGTCAATCATTGAGTCTATAAAATGCAAAAAAAACAAACATCTTTAGATTTCTTGTTTTGTCTGAAAAATAAAATCAACAAATGCTCACACTTTTCAGCGTTGCAGTGGAAGTACAATATTTGGAGCACAATCATCACCGCACTGAGATACCCATAGATACTACAGTACCACACACTGTATCATCTTCAGCAAAATCCCTGGGAAAGCCTCAGGCGTGATCTACCTGACTCGTCTACGCTTGCACAGCATCCCATCAACATTACAGATCGACAAAAAACTTTCACACATAACCACAGCCCTGGGGTGAAAACCAACGGTTACTCTAGCTTCCAGAACTTCTCTGTTTCAAAAAATGACACTTTAAACTCTGAGGCCCCTGTGTCCAAATATAGAGATGCACGTCTCCAGTACTGTACACAATACATTTACAGACCTTGGGGCGCTACACGATGATTTTTCAAGGGTGTGAGTGTGGGAATGAGACCAGTACAGAGGAAAGAAGTTGGCGGCACATCCATTTCCGACCTTTTGGCAAAGTGTAAGTGGACACTTAGCGGATTTATTTAATGAATTGGAGATATAGATAGCGATGGTGAGTTTGAATGTGCGAATGTCGGTAAGAGATCAAATTACCGCAAAGTACAATTGTCAGCATCAAATTTAATACTCTTAGTTGTTAAACACAAAGGGAAGATTGTTAAGTTTCTCTCTCTCTCACACAAACACTTTTTCTCTGTCTCCATCTGTAAAACAGTGTAAACATAGAGAGAGAGGGCAGAGTGAAAATAGAGAGGGCGAGGAGCCTCTAATTTGGAGCGCATCTGCCACATGTGCTGCCCTTCAAAACGCTCCGGTACCTCTGATGTTGGAGGGAACTGCACTCCGTCTTCTGTATGTCTGGCCAAGAAAACCCACTCAGTACCATACAGACATGGCTGTGGTCATGCAATAGTCAAGCCACAGAGGATTAGCAAATAGCTTAATTTATATAATCAAATAGAAACTGAAAGTCATATTTCAAATTAAGTTCTTGAAATATGTCTATTTATGTATTCCGCACTCATTTTTTAATAATGTCCCTCACGCTGACCATTAAAGACTCCAGACTCCATTTTTCCTCACCGACTACTTCTAGATAATAATGGCAATGGTTACCTTGATGGTCTCGGGTGGTACTCCGGGGTCAGGGGCCTTCTCCAGGTAGGTGGTCAGGTCCTGATCCACGTGCTCAAAGACCAGCGTGAGTTTTGTTTCTCGGTCAGTCCGAGAGACAGTACATACATCAAACAACCTAGAACAAGAGGAACAGGTGGAGGAGATCAATACAATTGATTTAATGGGGTCCACTCTGCTCAGCAAGCTGGAACAAGGCTACTAAGAATGATTTCTCTTCTAAACGGCAAAATCGCTGCATTCACATAACAGGTAATCCCTAATAATATGTCTGCATTGTTTCTTAGAAGGGAAATTATCATCATGTCACTTATTTTGCTTTAGAAATGGCCTGTGTCTGAATTAATTTTCTTGGTTTACTCATTCACCATTGCCTTGATAATTAACACTCAATAGTTAACTCTATAGTGAGTATTAAATTGAGATGTCAGACTATCACTGACAGGTGCAGTGTTAAATGATAGTTATCTACACATCTAGCAAAGGCAACGTATAGCAAAAAGTAGCATACTTTTATGGACACAACAGCTTTGGTTCTACTGTGTAAAGCTTTTAAATGTTCTATATATATTGCATATATTTTACACGCAAATATAATAGAGGAAAGTAAATATAGCACACTTTGAAGCAGACAGGGAGTGATTTCAGACACAGCAATGGCCATGTCAAACACAGGTGTAACTAATGACATTAATAATGACTGCTATGACTTACTGGAACACCTTAATGTAATGGGAACCCTTGTTAATGTTATCAGTTACAATGTTTCCTGCTATGACAAGTTGAAATGTCTGTGTGAGAAAAGGGTCTATTGATGCAGTAAAAATAACATACACAAGGGAACGCTACCTTACATTTTTCATTTCTAAAGATCTAAATTCAGTTACGGAAAAGGAAAATATTCCAATGAGACCTCAATACCTGACAGCTGAACATATGTGCTTGGTGGATGGTCAAGAAAGCTTCATCCATTCTAGGACATTAAATTGTAAATCTTAGGCCAAGAACCTGAGTCTGGAATCTCAGCTCATGGGTATTTTTATTTTACAGAAAATTGTGAAAGAAACATGCTTGGAGACCAGAATTATCATGTGCTGCAGGACACCCCGATAATGTTGTTTCAGGTTGCCCTGAAAAACTACTTCTATGCAAAGCTTTTGAATATCCAAGACCATCAAGACCTAAACACCATTGTTGATGGTTGTGTTTCACTAGGCAACAAACTAAGGCCAAGAATCCAGATTATGTCGGCAGACCTGCCAAGGCAGGCTTTGGTGAAAAGCTGAAAAAAAACTATCCAGTATGTCCTCTTCAAAGAGCTGGGGACCACAAGCAGCATTCCTTAACCGGCACTATGACAACTCCTGATGCTCTATGGGAAGTCGAGTGGACCCTGCCTATAGCTGCTACTGCAGGCAGCATCTTTCATCACAACAAAACATGACAAAAGGGAGCCATGAATGATCTCCATCAGATACTCTGATGTTGGCAGTATGGATTACAAAGTAATGGATTACTGTTATCACATTACTTTTGAAGAATGGCATTATTATCTTTAAATGCATGTGAATGAGCCAATGAAGTGGTTAATATGATTTGTCAAGTCATATTACATCTGTTGGCTGCAAAACACAAGGGATGATTTCTGTCTCCCATTACTTAGAATTAGGCTTAAAGGGAGGGTTCGGGTATTTTAAAGAGTATGAGGTACTTAACCATAGTCAGTGTACCTACAGTAGACGGCGGTCAGCTCGCCCCCAGTTTGGAGAAACAGACAGGAGTAATGGCAGGGAAGCATATTTTAGCCACATAAAAAAGGCCCACTTAAAAAAAAAGGAAAAAGGAAATCACTCTCAGTTTAAGTGTACACTATTAACAATATTTTCACCGCTTTCGTTTGCTGTCAGACAGCGTACCGTAGAACTCACACATTGCTACGCATAAGGCCAACTGCACCGCACATTGTATTACGCTGCAGATCAGCTGTTTGGGTCAGAAAGTTGAGATCAGAGTCAAATCAAATTTCATGTTTCTAAAGATTTAAAAGATGGTGCATGCTTGTGTTTTTCCAGGCTGTGCTGCTGTAACTCTGATCTATTTAATATATATATTGTGCTAATGAGACAATAAACCATGGGTTTCCTACCAAGCTTCCAAGTCATGCCATGTGAGGATTGGGGGTACCACTGGATATCAGCTTTAACTTCCAACCTCAAAATGCAAAGATGAATGGAATTAGAGTAAATATTGACACCTAAGAGACTACATCTGTAACTACTGCTGCAAATATTCTTTCATAGTTATCCTATTCACATCAATGTTTTCAGAAGGGATTTCAACGCATGTGCTGCTATAATTCAAACTAGCTAATCTACATAAGCCGTTTAAAAACGAAGCATGGAAAGAAATTACTAAATCTATCCGGAAACTCTTTCATTCCTATCCAACGAGGCATTGAGCATCCGTGCCAACACCCTTGTAATCAGTGGAAATGCTGGAGTCGGTGCAGTGAGTGAGAAGCGATTCATTCAAGGTATTAGTACTGTGCATGATGTCACAGAATAGACGGCGCCCTCCTCTTGAAGCGCTGGGGTTAAACACCCCTCACAGCTCGATTGTTGGGCTACAATAGGGGCTCTCAGCAGACACTGAACATATGGAATGAATAATGGGCCTCATTACAAACATCCAGGGGTTGCCTGGAGTCACACAGAAGGCCCACAATGCACCCTTCCTGGCCTGAGCTGCTTGGATAAACTGGAAGATAGTGAAGTTCCTCTGATAGTTCAAAGAGTTGCTGGTTTGCACTCTTGAACCTATTTATTGCAAACAAACAAATACTACTGCATATTATCTAAACTTACTCTTTCATTGTTGTGCATAAAGTGTGTTCAACCACTAAATAAAAGTGCCATAAGAAAACTTGAATGCCCACTGACGTATTTGTCTTCCAGTGAGAACAAAACCTATTGTGATCCCATTAAGAGAAAACCATTATCCTCTATTATTCATTAATACGCTGGAGAATTATTGTTAGAGGCACATGGGCACTAGCCACGTTTCTGAAACGTCCATTTAGAGCTTCCCCTTCAATCCCAAAGTGCTCAATATTCCATAATAAAAACATGTCCCAAGGTCAGACCTTGTCTAGTGCCAGTACATGACGCAATATCCGACTACTGACCTCTGAGTGAACAATTCATTAAAAAACTGAAAGAAAAAGGCCTCTGTGTGCAGACCGGAGAGGCGGACGACTCTAACACCTAACCCTATATGTAATGTGTATTTAAAATGGCGAAATTCAGTAAATCCAGTCTGATTTACAGAAACTGAGCTGGGAGTGGGAGTGTCTTGCTCAAGGGCACTTTGACAGCGCAGATGAGTAATGATGGGCACAAACTCAATATGTAAAATGCATCAAACCTGTAACATCCTTTTTAATTGGTTTGTATAGTTATTTTAGAAACAAGTTACGTACTGTATGGCCCATAATGATTTAAAATATATATAGTTTAGTTATCTTTAGTGAGCAAAGCTACTTTGAAAATTTTAACAGAAATTCATGACTGATCATGGGAAATTGAATATCTTTGTTTTTTGACTGTTGGTCAGACAAAAAGAAAACAATTTCATTTCGCTATTTTCTATTATTTGCAGCTGCAGTTCACTTACTAGCTAGGAAATGAACCTTGAGTTTAAAATATTTAATCACAGATAGTTTGACTATATTACCAGATACATAATAATCTAATTAAAACTAATGTAAGCCACAACAACCTTGCAGGAAGGTAAAGGCATAATCATTAGAAAAGCCAGCTTTAAATAGAAACTTCACATGTTTGATGCATTACAAGCTGATGTGTTTGATGTCATCGTGTTCTAGGGCTGACTGACTACCTAAAACACTATTCTACTTGATCAAATTTAGATTTATTTGTTTTAAAATTTCTCCTTTATTTAAGCATGTTGTCTCATTGAGATCATGAGCTCTTTTTCAAGCCTTTATACAATAAAAATATGCATCTTTTTTTAAAAGTGTATACAGTGTTGTGCTATATTTTGCAAGCCAGTACCCTTTCTTGGGGCCAAGGGGGTGGAAAGCCACCAGTTTGAAAGGATGCTGTGTCCTTGTGTCTTTTAGGCAGAGCTGAGGTATTTTTAAAGTTACCCTTTTTAAGAGGAATGTGCATGAGGTGGACCAGTGCAATTGGAGCAGACCAATATTGATGAATAAGAGGTGGGGTTTCAAACTACACAGGAAGCTATTAATGAAAATTAAGAAAGTTATGATCGGATAGGTGTGCACCTATACTGCCTGATGAAAGTGGTAGCAACCAGCTAGTTGTCATGCAACCCACATTTTCATATTGTCAGCAGAAAACCTTTGAAAGGAGAGGACTTCTGCTACAAAAACAGTGGCAAATGAGGCGTGTAGACCTACCCTAAAGGTCACTTGAGGCAGTAAGGTTGCCACCACAGACCATCAAAAAGGAAGTAGGGCCTAGTGTGTGTGTGTGTCTCTTATACACTAAATGTCTCTCACTCTCTGCCCCTCCCCTTCTCTCTCCAACATACAAACACACACAAGGCTACCCACCTCTCCCCCTTTACTTACCTGACAACATTGGGGTGCTCAAAGGCTTCAAGCTGCCTCAGTACCGCCACCTCCCGGATGGTGGACAGCGGCATCCCCTCTTCCTCTGTCTGGACACGAACTCTTTTCAGGGCTACAAAGCGTCCCCCGTTCTTCAAATCTCTCGCCTTGTACACTTTCCCATAAGCGCCTTCTCCAATCTCGGCCACAGGCTCATATTGAGTGCCAGTACTTTCTTTGTCCATTTTTGCAGCTTTTTCTCGCTCTCTCTCTCTCTCTCGTCTCTTGTTGAAAATATTGCGGGGAATCCCGGCGAGGGTGACGAGCCAGAGAGTTTCTCACAAAGGCATATTCACAGAAAAAGGTTGGCACATGCAATGCCTAGATGACAGGGAGACACAGATGGAGGAAGACACCATCTTTGTCAGATTTGGTCAAACTGTGCTCCAGGTAGGCAATAACAGGACTGTCATCATGTTTTATTCCGACTATCAACACAAGAGCCCCGTTGCGTCCCAACGTCCACTCCTCCTCCTCCTATTACGCACTGCAACTCATGTCCTCCTACCACTACACAAAGTAGGCTTATGTAAAATAATTCAAATTAACCACAGTTAGCTTTTTTAAAAAAAAAAAAAAAAAAAAAAAAAAGAGAAACAGCTAGGTTTGCATTACATAAACTAAAATAAATAAAAATAATCACTCCACATGCAATGGTGTTGCGGTTATGCTCATGTGGGCTGTCTTTACTCTGTTAAAAAAAGGAAATTAAAGAAGAACATTGAAAGAGAACACGCAAACAGGGAGCACAAACCTTACACACTAAGCTGTTTGAAGTTGGCAAATTAACCAGCTAACTGCCTTCCCTGTCCTGTTTTATCAACGTGTGTGTTTGACTCGACACAGGCTTGGCGAGCACGTGGCTGTCTACTGATTGCATTGTCTGAACTTCCTACAGCAACAGTCCATTTAAAACACTGTAAAACTCGCCGTTCAAACCCGAAGTCGTTGTAATTGTGTGACACAATGCAGCAGCAGAGTTTTAAAGACGTTTTCGTTAGCTTAGGAAGCGTCCTCGAATTTTTTCTAATTTAATTGTGCGTGGACTCAAATGGGCTAATTAAAATCAATTCTAGCAAGTCGGGGAATTGCGCATCAGTTTTTTTTTATATTGCCACATAGCCTATAAAGCGTCGTTGACAGCCTCTTAAATATTACATGTTTGGCACAAAACTCTGCATTAATATCCACACTTTCGCTGTTTACCTTGGTTTAAGTTGTCAAAATAACGCCGGCATGTCCGATAAAATGCTGAGAAGGCATTCGTGTTTCGAGATAAAATGTCCTGCATCAAACGCACCCCTGTCCACTGTCCTCCATGCGGGGGCCACACAGGTAGTTGGACGGTGCAGGCTTTAACCCCCCATCCCTCAGACTGCACCAGCCAAGAGAGAGACACTCAAGCGAGGGAGGAGGAGGAGGAGGAGGAGGAGGAGGTGGTGTTGGGGGAATGTACGAAAAACACACACACACACACACACATACACTCTCACTGCAACTTTGTGGGTGGGGGTGTGGAGGGGAAGGGGGTGTTGTAAGGTGGGGGGGGGGGTCATAGGACAAAGGCAAACGCGTGATACAGCCCTCCAAAACCACGCTCTTCTTTGGATTTTCTCCTTTCTTTCTCCTTTCTTTCTTCCATAGGCCTATAGCCTATCCCCGGATAGGCCTATGCAACTGCAGCCCCGCTCGCCTGTGTGAGCTCCGTCTCTGCCTGGCTTTCCCACGCCGGCTGAATGTGGCCTGACCCCCTTCAGAGAGGTTTGACACGGAGCGGGGACATTTCCGCATTCCTCCCCGACTACAAAGGCACACCGCCTCCTTTTTCTCTCCCTCGGCCTCCTCAGTGCTTTACCATTCATAGTCCTCTCCGCGGGTTTTGTCTCCTGTGTCAAAACCGGGAGCACCGCGGGGATCGGAGAGGGTAGAGAGGCGGTTTAATGGATAGACTGCCACACTATCTATCTCCCTCAAACCATTGAGGAACTCCTGCGGCAACAATGCGCCAGCGGGGTTGCAATGTGACAAGCTCGCCCTAGATGGTCCTGAGGGGTCAGGTTCAAGGCCCGGTGGCTTGATCTGTGGCAGGGAGGCTCCTGTGCTCGGGTGGTCGTTTGCAAGGCTCCATGCCGCACAACAGGCGTGATGGCCATGTGGGCTACTAGGTGGCACACTTTTTTATCTTGAACATATGGGAAAGTCCGCAGAGCATTATCATCATCGCAGGGTATACCTTTGATTCATTTCACAGCAAAATATGGACAGTTCTGAAACTGTGCAAGTCAATTCACAACATGTAATAATTATAATAATTATCTTTTTATATTTATACTTTTAAATATTAAAACAGAATTGGGCCTACTCAAACAGAGTCGGTTCATTTAAAATGCATATAAACAGAGACATATACAAGTTATTATGTTACAAAATGTAGTATCAATAACCTCAATATTTGATAAATGTCATTGTCACTACTTAAATCTTCAAAAGTAACAATTAAATATCTTCTAACCCACAGAAATAAAACTTTACATGTACTTTAATTCTTGGCTTTTTATCAGTTTCTTTTAATATTTTTTATGCTAAATGTTTACTTTATTTTATTTGTTTAGTTGCATTTTACTTGACCCATTCATGCTTAAAATTCTAACTCTGTTTCAAATTCTAACTAATATTTTAAATATTATGTTCTGTCTGAAAAACTCTTCAAACTCTGACATAAAGTTTGTATTTCACTTTTTTTCCTCTCTTTCCTGCTGGACACGGTTTAGACATGACAAGACTTGATGTCAGATTCTTCCAATGAATTGTCAGTTACAGGCGTGTAAGCAAGCTCCATTATCATAACATCAATGGAATGCGTGTATTAGAGAGGCACAAGAGATCAGACGAAGGACATTCCCCCGGTGCTATGATTTACAGGCAAACTTGTCTTGCATGCTGCTTGTAGAATCCACAGATTTCCATTGAAAAGGTAAAGTTGGGTGAGGTAATGACATGGAAGTATGTTTTTCGCAATCTCCCCTGGCCAACTTTATAGGCAACCCAAATTTAAATAATTTGCATCATAAAACACACAATGCAGACAATGTATCCCAGACCAATTACTGTAAATGTGGGCATTTACATTTTTTCATCATCATTGTTCATGTGAAACTAGCTCTGAGAGCCATTTCCCAGATTGAATACATTAGCATGCATACTTCTTTTGAGAACTAACCAATTCGATCCGTTGTGTGCGGTATAGAGTTCAGAGAGAGATACATGCCTCAAACACTCACATGCACACTCATTCTGCAACAGTCATTGATTAGTCAATATCTGACACATAAACTTTAAGTTTCCACAGTCTGTGTTTGTTTACCTTGATGAGGCTCATGCTGCGGAATCATTTTTGAAAAGATGCATGAACAGGATGGTCCAATTAAGAACATCCTGTTCTGGGAACAACATGGTCAGAATATAATTTAATGTTTAATCTTGTGCTTTTCTTGAGTTCTTGAAGTTGCAGTATGAACAATAATACCATGTAGGTTACTATCAATTCAGAATCAAATGTGGACAAGACAGCAACAGATTAAACAATTCTGATAAATTAGTTTTAGCTGATGTTATCACTAAGTTTTACTGGCAAATGATCTTCCACCTGCTTACTCTTTTCAACATGTATCTTCATCATGTATAATTATTAATGACTAAAAGCGACACCTTATTTTGTAACTTTGACAAGAAGCAGTCACATTGAACAGGACTAGAACAGAAACCTGTTCATCTTGATTTTCTGACACAAATAGTTGCTTTAGCTGTGCTTAAGTGGATTTGGTGACTTGCGGTACATTTACCAAAATGTTAATCAATCAGGGCGTATCTAATTTTTCTGCTGAATTTTCATGTTACTGCTATTTAATGTTGTTGTTTTATACAGGTATGCATGGTGTTTTAATCAGTGGTGGAAGAAGTACTCAGATCATTTACTTTAGTAAAAGTAAATACAAAAATGTAAAAATACTACATTAAAAGTAAAAGTTCTACATTCAAAAGTCTAGCAAAGTAAAAGTACTGTAGTATCATCAGCAAAATGCACTTGAAGTATCAAACGTAAAATACAAATTCTACATAAAAATGTCCCTGTGAGTGATATTTTATGTAAGACATTATTAGGTTTTTAAAACCGATGATGCATAAATGTGTAAGAAGCATTTTACTGTTGTAGCTGGCCGTGGTGGTGCTATTTTTAACATTATCTACAGTTCAGCAGTTTAATCCAGTGGTTTCCAACCTAGGGCTCAGGCCCTCTCTACAGGGTCACAAGATCAATTTGAGGGGTCGAACGATGATTCATGGGAGAAAGAAGAAAAAACAAAGTTCTGCTGAACAAATTTGTATTAATTTTTTGGGACTTTTCTCAAATTTTTGCTATTTTGTGAAATATTGGATAATTGTATCTTTTATCAAAATTGAACCCATATGGGAAGTCTGGGGGGATATCACTCTTTGTGGAACTGCTACTCATACACACACGGAAACCTTTTTGTAAGTGGTCACAAGCCAAAAAGGCTGGTAACCACTGGTTTAATCTTTAATAATGTATTGAGTTTCATAAATGTTTCACATGTTTTTAATATAAAATCGTAATCTGAAAAGGAACTCGTAATAAAAGCCGTCAGATAAATGTAGTGAGGTAAAAAGAATAATATTTCCCTCTCCCCTGAAATGTAGTGAAATAAAACATATAACATAAAATGGAAACGCTAAAGTAAATTACACATACCTTAAAACAAGTACAATTCTTCTTGAGAATATGTACTTATTTACTTTCCACCACTGGTGTTAATTGCAGGTGGCTGTAATCACGTTCAATGTACCGCCAAGCCAGTGAAGATTAATGTCTTATGGTCACTCCTTTCCTATTTACACATCCAGCAGACACAGAGCAACATTTGGGGTCGTCCGTGTTTCTGTCCACCCAACAAATGTAAATCCAATCCAATCCACTCTTTAAGCTCTGTTATGGTTTCCATCAATTCCTGAGGGAAATATCTTGCCCTTTAGAAGTGAAATGCTCCATTATGTTCACTAACTAGTCGCTAACTTTTACTGTTTGCTGTTTGGTGCTGGGCAGGTAGTAGCCTATACAGTAGGTCAATCAGATATTTTGGGCTAGAAACAGTTACCTGCTGCGGCTGGACCGGCCCCGTACAGTTGTCATGATCAGGGAAATTAGCTATAGAGACCAAAACAGTTTTTGTACCAGGCTGTAAACATTTTTATTTCTGCTGTGAAATTTGGGCATTTTAACATGGGGATCCCTGTGGGGATTGGTTGCTTTTGGAGCCAGGGTAAAGTGGCCAATCGAGGAATTGTAGTTTTTGGCGCTTCATTATTTTCTTTTGCCCCTGCATTTGCCCCTTGGGCTGGACACAAGGTTGATGAAACTGGTGAGAGTGAACTACAACAGTAAAGTGGCTGGCCAGAAAACCAAAACAATGCGCTGGAAGTTGCTTAAACGCTCTGTAGAGCTGAGAGAAACTGCAGAATCAGGTGATAATTCTCTGTGAGTTTGTCACTACGAGCAAGCCCTTTCACGTTATACATAGTCATTTGACCCATAGTTGATAAAAGTATATACTGATTAGTGCAGATGAATATATTTGTAATCCCTTTTTCACTTTTACCAAAGTGGAACCAGCTCACAAGGCTCACCAGTTTGAGGTCAGCACAGTAATAATAATATGGTTATTTGAGTCATAATGTACTGCTGCTTATGAGCACCAAGGCCAGCTCAGTTTTTCATTCTGACTCTGAGATGTGAAATAAATTGCACTATATTTGTGTGTCTGAATGTGTTTGCCTTTATCCCTGTGTGTGAGTGTGTCTGTGTGTGTATGCGTGCGCGTGGCAGCTGCTGATCAGTCCAGCCAAGAGAGAATTATGGTCCTCCCGAGGGGGACAAGAGAGGCCAACAAGGGACAGGTGACTCCCAGTCTCTCCCAGATCTCCTTACAAACACACAGCCACCCACACACAGCAGAGAGAGGGAGAGATTGATTGTGGGTCTGTCTCCCATGTCCCACCTAAATAGTGGGGTATGTCCATGCCACAAGGCATAAGGTACAGTGATAGTAACCTGAAGTCTTTAGGTAGACAGCTGTCACACCTAGGGAGGAATCTGATAGGGTGTGTGATATTGGATTTCTTTGTAAGTTCCCAATCCCATTGTCAGGATTTACAAGCATCACTTAGTCTGCTGTTTCATGTGAGTCAGATATTATCCACCCATCAGCAGCTTAATATTTAAACGACATTTTGAGTATAAAGACAGGGCTCGGCACTGGGGCCAGCAGACAATCCAAGCCTGTTTTGTGTCTCTGACTTGATTTCCTCTCTTCCTCTTTCTTGTCAAGCCAGACTGAAGTCTAGAGTGTGTGGTGCAAGTAAAGCCCCTTCTCTCCTCTTCCCTTGTCCTGCTCTTCTCCCCGGCACTGGCCCCCAGACACAAGCCTCTTTCTGTTGGGGCATCACCATGGCAACCAAGCCACTAACTTGAGGAGGCGACATAAAAACCTGCTCTTTTCGGGGACACAGGAACACCTGCCACCTCCGCTGATGGGGAGGGCTGGGCTGGACGCCTAGCCACGTGCAGACACACACTTACATACAAATTCATGTGGTCACAGATACACACACACACACACACACACACACACACACACACACACTCACTCTCTCTCTCTCTCTCTTACACACACATACACACACACACACACCCACACATCCACATAAACAGAGGATCAGTGTAACATTCAAATGAGACCTCTAGCTAACATCTGCTCCCCTTTAGAAGCTCATTCATCTTCCAATAACATCTCAGGTTGTTTGGTGGCTTTCTTCACTCATGTCCTGGCAAAAACCAAGGGAAGAGTTTTATGGAAACAAAGAATCCATTATTGATAAGGTTTATGGTTTCAGGCTAAGACACATATTTTTCCTTATTTTAACATCTCACTTGTGTCTTTGTTTTACACCAGTGGTTACTTTGATAATGAAATTACTTGTTATCCTGAAGGACCACCAGACGCATGCTCGAAAGGTTGGCCAGTTTATTCATACAATTACAACTGTACTTGTAACTTCATTAGGTGAGACTCCCTGATTACAGTTACAAATCTGTCCACCAGCACCTCTAATCCTCATTAATTAACACGTATCTTTTAAAAATTGTTTACAGATTAAATAAACAACATATAAATGTAATTAGTGATCTTATGAGATGCTGGCTCATGATGGGTTTTTTTTTACCTTTGGACAGAGCCAGGCTTGCTGGCGATTAGCTTAGCTTAGCATAAAGACTGGAAACAGGGAGAAAGAGCTAACCTGGCCCTGCCCAAAGGACCTCACCTGAGTTCATTAAACTTTTGGGCAAATAGCAAATGTCAGTTTGTTGACGAACACAATGCAGTTTGACAAGAAGACACAATCTAGCCCAGATTTCTTCTTTCCACAATATTATAAATCAAGCTAATTTCAATCAGGTGTCATTTTCCTCAAGGCCGATGGGTGAAACTTCATCAGACAGCAGTTTAAAGCTCCCACAGCCCCTTTAAAGGCCTCAATCAACAAGTGTCAGTTTGGGGTCAGCTGGAAAGCCTAGGCTGCCTGCGTCCTCCTGTTGCAGGCGGAATATTCTGGAGAGACTGGTGAGTAAACCTCTGGCTGCTGTTCATTAAGAGTATTAATGATTAACTGAGAGTGCTATTGTCCCCTCAGGCCCAGCTGTCCCTCCTCTGCCGTTGATCCACTCCGATGCCTCTGGGCCACTAAACTGGCTCCATTCATGTGCTTAAGTGACAGCTGCTCCTCACATTCCGCAGAAAATTAACTGCAGACGCAGGAAACGCAAGCTGGGAGTGAATAAATAATATTTCACAGATTTCTTTTGTTTAGTTTTTTTAAAGGGATGGATCGGTGATTAGAGAGTGGATCAGAAGGATTATTATAAGCCTGTGCGGCAATACGTAGTTAAAGAAGTGGAAGATGGGGATATACTGATAATGTTTGCTGTGTTGGCGTTTAGTCATTCAGAGGATGTGAATCAAGTGAACTCAGTAGCTTTAGTGTTAAGATGAAGGCCTTCAAACAATGAGTCAATATAGCCTATGTGATCAATTAAAGGTGAAGTCTATAAAAATGCAGAATCAGTGTTGTAGAAAAATGCAATCACAATCTGCTGCGGGGTGAGTTATTTGTCACCCATTAAACTTTTTCTAAGGATGTAATCATATCAAAAAGTTACCATTATTATCATTCCTAAAGAGTGACATATTGTTTAATTGTATCTGACTAATCAAGAATTGAAGGTTAGTGTATTTTACCTGGAGGGGACTTTGACTGGCTCTTGAAAAGTACCACTGGTGCCAAAAAATACAATTACACAAATAATTATTTGTATGTATTTGAAGTGTTTTTGTATTTACAATTTAAAGTGGAACATGGGAGAAATGTCGATCTTTTGGTGGGAACAGTTAGTGTAGTGGACATGACTGCAATCTGGGCTTTACTCCTTTAGTACAAACAAGAAGAATTTATTTGTGCAAAAGGACCAAAGCAATGAACAATATCAGCAATCAGCACCTGTATCATCCTCAAAGCGAGCTGTATTGTTTTATAACATCTGTAGTAAAAAAATCAAAGTTGTTTCATCATATCAGGGAGAGGACTTTAATTGGACCTTAAAAGGAGCCGCTAGCATTTCACTGGCATCTGTGGCTCTTACATAATAAAGGATTGCTATTGTTTCACCTGGGAACAATTATGCCATCTTGTCTGTAATCAGTTGAGTGGTCACAGATACTGATATGTGCCTGATGTGGGAGTATAGGGCTGTGTTACTGAATGGCATGTGGTCTTACTGCCCGGTTTCCTTGCTTTTGTACCAACACTCCTTAGAGACAGGTGGGATCTAATTACTGGTAACATGATGGTTGTTTTCCACATTGCTTTCAATTAGAGGGTCTCTTACTGTCTTTGTTTATGGTTTTTGCACAAGTAAACACATACTTTACATTCGTGTTTTTGTGTTCCTGGATGTGCACAGGGGTGGCCAAAATAGCAGAAACACCATACAACACTAAACAATAGCATTGGAGGTAAATACCAATGGGGTAAGGCTTATAATTATTACTTTTTGTTCCGCATGTTGGAGGTGTTGATGCAACTCACTGGTTGTTTTGGAGGCAGTGTTGCTAAGCAGTTCTTCTCTCATAGTCACTGCGGGTGAGGGTCTACTTGTGAGCACTGTTCCTCTTTGCTGTATTTGTTGTATGTCAACATGAATTTTGAGACTTTTCCTCTTGCCACATTGCACATTTTTGTTGTGTTTGTGACTGATGCACCACCAACGACTTCAGGCAGCGACTTGTGTTTTCTTTAAAACTCACTTGTGATAGTCAGACCTCTGTTAAAGCTGACACATACTGATCATTGGCTCAGCATAACAGGACTCATTTGTGTAGCTGCCTTTTTTAAGTGTGATTTACTGTAGTGACTGCCTGAAATAATGGTGCATCCGCTTCACACTCAGGAAAATTATGTAATGTGGCAAACCTGCAGTAACAAAGAGAAACAGTTCTCTCGACTAGACCTTCACCAACTCTGACTGAAAGACACTTAATAATGAGATGTTTTCCTAAAACCACTACAGAATAAGGACAAACTACTCAAAATGACAAACAACACCCCTGACAATCCTAGAAAAAGCTGACCATTATTATATTATTATAAATTGATATTTATTGTGTTTCTATTATTTTTATTCTAGAACCTGGTTGTGTACAAACATAACACAATCTGTCTACCAGCACCTCTACAGCTCATTAATTAACATGTTATATCTAATTTCTTTAATCTGTACAAAAAAAGCCAGTGCAAATAAAAGTATTACAATTTTTGTGTGTGTGGAGCTGTGGTGGTTTGGTGTGAGACCAGTGACGTATTTGGGTGAGAGAACTGGTATTTCTGCATCAGTATACACTGTATTTGTGAGTTGGTGTGAGTTTGTAAGTACACATCGAATGAAAGCTCTCTTACAATATTTTCTCTTCATGAATTCAAAACACCTTACCATCCATTTTCCTTAGAAAACCATCAGTCACTCGCACAAACTCAGGTGACCATGGCTTGTTTTACTTAACACCTCTTGCTGATTACATCACATCTTTGGGTGATAAGGGGTATCACATCTAAATACCTTCAAACAAAGGAATGCCTCTATTTAAGAGACTTGCAGTGTGATAGGCCCCAGCCAGCTGTTCAACTACCCATATCCATACATCTCTCTATTTTTGACAGGAAATATGTAATCTCATACCTCTACTATGCACTGGTGGGAAATATTTTACCATGACACCTCTGGGGAAGGAGGGAGAGACCACCAAATGTCAGGCATCGGCGTGGGGATGCGGGACAGAGAGCATTACATTGAATATTTAGACTGGTACACATGAGCAGCTACCAGCTAGTTTGTGTCGAGTGACGATAAACATTATGGCGGGAATGAGGTGGTCTATGTGTGTGTGTGTGTGTCGGGGTCCAGGTGTTTTGACTCCTTCCCATGGAAATTCCAAAATACAAAACTGCTTTCAGGGAATGAAAACTATACTTGGTGCTTGTGTCTAACATTATGTCGCAGAATGTCCCCTCCACCTCAGGTTTGTTGAGGCTATTTCTAAGCCAGTAAAGCTGGTCAAATAAGGTTAATATATACCCTTTTACCTTGGATTGGTGAACGCTTAGTGTTGTTTTCCCATATCCTGCGCCTTACGACTGTGTGAAGCAAAGAGGACAAGCACAGACCTGAGCATAGGGAGTACTGCCTTTCAGCCTGGGATCGTGGTTTGTCTTAACAGCCAACAGTTTACTGCTGGAGAGAACATAGAGGTGGCTGTGTCCATTTGACTCTGTATGCATGCATGTGCACCCACCCACCCACAAAAAACAAAAAAAACACCCGCACACCCACCAGTTTAGTTTGTAGCATGTGCAATGTAAAAGCTTATTTTTCATTGATGTACGTTTGTGTGTGTGTGTTGGACGAAATGCTGCTGGAGAATTAATTAACGAGTAATTGCTGCAATGGAATAACTGTGAACTTTCATTTCTCTGGTTTAGTAAATATACACTTTGTGAAGCAGAGACATTTTACTTAGTCATGTCTGGAGTAGACAAATTTTTCATATTCTAAGTCTAGTATCTATTTTTCTTTTACCCCCAGTATGACATATGTCTCAAAAAAAGCAGCTGTTCTGAGTAAGAATCTTTGATTTTTAATTTCTCTCTAAGGACCTCTAGACTGGAAAACAGGAAATACGATAATATGCCTCTGTGTATATGGGTGTCAACTATGTAAACACAACTGTTGAGGAAAGTATTTTATCAGTGCTACACCTGCTATTGACAGATACCATGTGCTGCAGGGAATTTACACTTTATGTTACGGGTATTTAAGAAAGGAATTTAAATAAAGCATGGGATCAATCATTTTCACAGTGTGTCTTTTGAATAAGCAGTTACACATTACCGAAGCAATGACAGTTTGGGGCGGTGTATGGATGGGGGGTGGGGGGTGCACACAGGATAAAAATGCAGCTATGTTCCTATAGATTGACATTGAGTTCTGTGCTGTGGGTGTCTTTGCTTTTGAGTGCAAAGCTGACTGGAAGCAGTAGAGGATCTTCTGGGTTGCAGACAGCAGGATTTGACATCGGCTTATTTCCTGTCATTGGTTACATGGCGAGTGTGTGGGCGGGAGATAGTGGAATGCGTTAAAGGGGTGAGGCTCTTGCCACTAGACACACAGTCACAGACAACACACACACAACAATACTTGCTGCTGGACACATGCTGCACTAAAGGAAGACGTAAAAAATAGTAGCTCATAGAAGCATATTTACATGGTTGCTTTGGGACAGACCTGTAGATAGAGGTCAGCCGTGCAGTACACACACACACACACACACACACACACACACACACACACACACACACACACTGACACACAATGTTTTGACTGATGTCAAAAGTTCAAGGGTGGAGAATTGTGAGGCACTCTTTGAAAGATTCACATTGACTCGACCCCCGCACTCAGGGTCAAACACTCATGAAGCCAGTGTGCTATATAGGCAACAACAGTCAGATCCAAAAAGAGATAGAAGGGTTCAATGGCGCAGCAGCTAGAAAAAAAGTAACATTCACATGCAAGCATAAGGGAAAAACATGCACCTGCATACACCCACACATATGCACACGTGCACATTGTGAAGCATGTGTGTCCAGCATTCTATGTTTCCCACTGTTATAAATCTTTGTGTGTGAATGAAACTTTGTCATCCAGTCAATGCACACTTCCCCGCCCTCTTTGCTCCCTCACTGCTCCACTTAACCCCACTCTCCTGTCTCTTGTTCTCTTTCAGCTATAGGCTAACATTTCTACATATGAAGCTAAAAAGCATTTCAAGTTGTCATCTAAGGCGTTACATCCTCTTATCAACAACCTCAAACGCACAAGTGTATGAGCTTGCTTCTTGTTTTGGTCACACAGTAATTGATTGAGTGTGTGTGAGAACATGAGAGCTGGCTTTTTCCTGTGAAGAATTCACAGTTATATATAGTGGACTGTTTATTATGTGCTTATCCAGCAACATCCACAAAGACAAAATAGAAGGGCCTTTAAACACAACAACGCAGCTACAACTATCTTTTATTCCATATTTCAGTGGACTAAGAAAGAAATATGCATGGGAGCCTACAGTATATCACAGTAGGCCACTGACACCCTATGTGGCCCCACAGTAACGACTGCTCCAGATACACACACACACACACACACACACACATGTGTGCCAATAGCGTGGCCTTGATGTGGGCTGGTGTGCTGTGTCTGCTCTGAGTGTCTGCAGCTGGAGGCCAAGGCTGCTAGAGGAGAGGAGGAATGAAAGAGGAGGAGAGGAGGGATTGAAAAGAGAAGAAGGAGAAGAAGATATTGGAGTAGAGGAGAGCACAGATACAGAGAAAATTATCAGGAGGAGCTGTGCAAAGGCAACTTGAAAAACAGTGAGGAGGAGTTTGGGTGGGAATATTGAATCACCTTTAAGAAATTGATTTTGTACAACACAAATAAGGAGAACAAGATAATATGAGGAGGGGAAGGCGGCGGGAGGCAAACTGTCCAGAGGGGTAGAGTTGTGGTGAAGTGTGGCAACAGTCACAGACATGAGCTGGGAGGCTGAAAATGGAAAATGTGACATGTTTTAGCACAGCAAGATGGCCCCCATTTGAGGTTGTGTGTGTGTGTGTGTGTGTGTGTGTGTGGGTGTGTCACTCAGCTGCTGTGTCCTGGTTTTGGTAGGGCGGTCCAAAAAGGCCATACCATACTGTAATGTTACTTACTGGAGCAAAACCCTTCTCTGAGCAGACATGTGAAACCTTCTGCCATACCTGAACACCCAGGGACATTTGTGTATTAAACATTGGCTATTGAAATTATCTACACCTTTTAAAATTTGAATCTCTTAAGGGTGGATCTACTTAAGTCATCACTCAGCATGCAGTGGTTGTCAAGCCAAAAGGTCACAGTGTAAGTCATAACATCCTAACCCAGCTATTAGCTAAACTCTGTTTGTCTTTCTCAATATCCCGCAGTCTTATGACAATATTTTGTTCCCAGTGAATGAATAAACACAACATCTCTCATGAAGTACTGTAATGCTTTTGTTATTAGTCAGTACTCTATTGAGGAGCGACCGAACTGGAAGGAATAATGTGAAAGTCTTAATCCAAACAATCACTGGGAAGGGAGTGATGTAATGGCGATATAACATATCCTTGCTGTCCTGTGAAAACCATGTATCTCCAAAAGCACTTTGTGTTTTCAGCAGCAGTTTTCAGATTAGTGACAATGCAGCTTTCAGATAATACATTGGGATTTTTAAATGGTTTATTTTGCTTAAAGAGTGGAAGAATTGTCTCAACCCAGAAAGGAAGACTTAATGCTATAGCTTATTTGAAAAAGAAAGGATAGTTGATGTATTTTTAAATGGGTCAAAATAAAAAAAAGTCTTGTAATAAGGTCTACCATGTCCACAACATGCCATAGAGCAGTGGTTTCTGACCGACCCGTCACAAGACAAGTCTGAAGGGTCATGTGATGATAGAAGAGAAGAAAAACTATGTCTGCTAACAAATTCTGTTTATTTTTCTGACCTTTCCCTAAACGTAACTCTTTCTTTCATCTTGTCTTCATTTGTTGTTAAAGACTGGAGTTATACTTTGTCAGGCCTCTAAAACACTTCAGCTTAGGAAAACTGAGAAGGGAACATCCCACTTCTTGAAACTCATAGACATGTGCAACCTGTGACAAGGGGTTGTGAATAGACATTGCTTTGATTTTAAGGGTCACAAGCCAAAAAAGGTTGGGAGCCACTGCCACAGAGCCATGCAATGCCAGAGCAGCTCAAAACAAATAGTTAGTCATCATTAAGTAGAAAGGAACCCTTTAACCTTTCCTAAACTGCGGTACAGCTCACTTTATTAATCTATTGGCAGACTTCGTCTCATAGATGAAGCACTGACCCCATCTAAAGGTGAAGAGGAAACTTGCAGGTTGCAGATGAAACATTCAACTGACGTGATTTGGACTACATTCACTTTCTAATCCATGTTCAATTTTTTAAATGGAGACCAAAATCTATTTCCCAGAACACTAATAGATGACTCTGTGTCAAATTTGCAGGATCATGTGTCCTGGCCAATAAATACTGTATTGATGCGATAAAACCTTACTTTTAACATTTAATAATTGTCCTGAGGCTTCTCAGTAAATGGCATCCCATGGAGTAGTTTACAGCAGGGAAAATAATCAGTTTATTTAATGGTGCCATCACCAAACTAGGCACTCATTTACACAATCTACAATGGCCTAATTCATCCAGTGTGCAGTTCAGTCCCAAGTTTCACCGCATCCTTTCATAGGGTGACCATGCAGAACAAGTCACTGAAGAGTGTTTAAGTGTTTAACATGTGACTATCTTGTGTCTTTTGTTTGCACTTTGAGACAAAATCTTTACTGGGTATGATTTCACTAGACATAGCTATTGCTAGCTTTGATTACAACATGGAATCATTTAAAAAATGATAAGAGAGGATGCTGTCCTGGAACCATCTTTTCATGGACTGTTGGACTTTGTGGCTTCTGAAGCAGAAACAAATAAAGCCAGTTTCCTCATAGGCAAATGCATTGAAAGTCTTCTATACAGACTTAGAGAGTAAAACACACATTGGTTGCGACACAAACAAGTCTTTGTTAGGGTGATTTGCTAGACAAGAATTAACAACAGTTTTTTTCTCTATTTGTCTGTCATGGAATAATTTTTCCTCCACAATGTCTCACTGAGGGGCTGAAAAATAATATAAAAATGTCGTCAGCATAGATCTCTCTGATCTCAATGAGAGTCTGTATCCTGAAGGCATTTGAAAGGTCAGTGATACATGTGTCAGTGTCAGAACAACATTCCTGAGTCAGTTTTACCACAGTCTCAGTCTTTTTGTCTTTTTTCTAGGATACAAAATCATTACAGACTGAATAGCTGATTGCTGACAGTCCGCTGAAAGCTCTGTAACTTAACCAAACTGTGTGACATTGGCAGTTAAAAGCTCTCTGTCTGCCTGCTTTTTCTTTGTTTCACAGCCTGAAGGATTGAACAGCTGGTGTATTATAATATAAAGAAACACTTTCTATTCTGCTCTCAACTATCCTTTTACAGTTTTATGTCTCAGTTTCTCTGTGACAGAGCGAAACCCTCAACCTTAGGGCAGCTGTGTGTGTGTGTGTGTGAGTGTGTGTGTGTGTGTGAAAGAGAGAGAGGACCATACTGTGCTGTCTCTCTGCCAGGTGGACCTCTTCTTCCTCCCGGTGTCACATGGGAGGGGCCTGGGTGCGTGAAGGCTAAAGCTAGCTCCTCTTATTTCCCTGGCAAATGTTGTCACCACAACCAGTCACATTTCTCTCCTCCTCCTCCACGTCTATCTCTTCCACTCCTCTCTTTCTTCCTACATCCCTCACTCCTTGTCTGCCTGTCAGAAGTCCCACATATCCCTAGAGGATAAGATGCCATGGAGGCCACAGGAAGAACAGCACTTTACGTTTGCTCTGTTCTCTTCTTCCTAACAGGTGAGCGTTAAGTTGTCGTGGAGGGATGTTTTGCTTGATTTGTCAGTGTTGTTTCGGTGCAGCTATAGCAGTTACTGTGGTTGCTGTGTTTGCTTGGTTGCTTGGTTGTTAATTAATGGTGCGCAGTATCAAAATGTTCACTGAAACCTTTGTCTTTGAAGGGTTCAGGTCATGAAACTGGGTTGCAAAACTGAAAACACAAAAATGGATCCTTTTGCACGAGAAGTAAATTCAAGGACAATCACTGTGTTTTTTGTATTTCAAAATGTTAAACATGGCATCCTAATACTGTAGCATTTTGTGTAATTTGGTGTAAGTACCTCAACCTTTCCACAGCCTTTTTTCAATGTAAGCTTAAGTCTTTAAAGTGTTTCAGTTGAGTCTATCTTGGTTTGTAATACATGTCTTTTCCATAGTCATCACTGTGTGACTTTACAGGATTAGCTGGTACTGTCGGCTGTAAGTGAAGACATAGGCAGGGGTCAGTGGAAAGAAGAAGTGATCTAGGCCACAGCTCTGTGACTCACAGACATGTACCAGCATTCCTCACATGACCAGATAAATCTAACAAAAAAGACCCTAAAAAATGGACTCTACCCCTGCTTTTATCATTGTATCATCAACCTTCCTTGAGAAGCACCATTAGGCTTATCTGAAAGAGGACAGAAGATGGTGGCGTTTGGACACGCACCGGGACACTTTATTTAATATCCAAACAACTCGCATGTGTGTGTGAGGGTGATAAGACGCAGGTGTTTGTGGGTCTCCACACATGGTCGTTTGAGTGTGTGTGTGTGTGTGTGTGTGTGTGTGCATGACCACTAAATGAAAATATCTTTTCACCTCAAAGGCCACTGTCAGTGTAATGTCCTCCGGATCACCACAACAATATCCGTGTTGTTTGGGGACAACACCGAAGGAGCGGGCTCGGCACACTCCCCCTCATTCTGCCTTTTCACCGGATCTCAGCTGGTGTAAACACAGGCACACTTCTGCTACTGACACACACACACAAACACACACACAGGCACTAGCCTGCAGGCTTGTAAGAGTGGAACGTGTCGAAGGGACGTGTGCGCTGCATTTATTATTTAGGACATAACACCAGACACACAGTGAATCTATTGTGATGTGCAACATGGGCAGCAGTCACCAGGGACCTGGCTGACACCAGCTGGGCGTCCCTGAGAGAAAGTATAGAAAGTAGAGGTAGAGATGTGAGGGATAATATGGCTTTAGAAGGGGAGATCAAAACTCACTTTTTTCCCCCCTATTTTCATTTCAAATTTGATTGCATGTAACACACTTAAGATTAGGCTGTTTTTTTGTTGTTGTAACATCTAAAGATGAAATGATGTGAAATCATATAACAAATGTACAGTCTTTCATGAATATTTTACATCTCCCCAAAGTTATTCCTTTAATGCTGAAACGGATCAAGAGAAGACACACAGTCAGAAGTGAGAGTAAAAGGGACACAAGTAAGAGAAAAGTGAGAGGTTTTAGTGAGTTTTTTTCACAGTGCCACTGCCTACTCACATGCTGCTCAACCTGGCATCCAAACACAGTGCCTCACTTCAAACTGTCAAAAAAAACCCAGACAATGACATTGGAATTTGTAAAACAGTTCCTGTCAAATGATCAGGTCATGGCTCTGATATAATATTAATGATCCTTGAGCTCAGGAATGTAATGTAGATGAGGTATGAGAGACTGTACAGCATACTGGGTAAAAGTATTTCCATCACTATATATTACATCAAAACGTCCAGTTGAAAAGACAACAGCTGTGGAAAAACAACCATGACTCCTTCCATTCTTGTTGTTTTCAGCTGGTTACCAAAGAATAAACTGCCCTGGCAACTATCCACTGCTTTGACAAACAGCAAGGTGCAATAGATCAGCAGTTATCTAGTTACTTCAGACAGCCCAAGTGTTTGTTGTGGGACAAGTTGGGATCAAACAGGCCTCGTCCTTGTCTGACAACAATGACACTCTAAAGTGAGCTGAGTCAATATTAACTCACTACAGTTTCAGGACCTGCACAATTTGAAGACTAGGATATAGATTATGAGATCAGACGAGCTAAACAGAACTGGGTTTTTCTTTAAATGAAAATAGCCCTATTTGCTTTCATTTTGTTGCCCTCACTCCATCTAATCAATAGCACAATATGAATAACAATGTGTTTCCAAAATTGATATACTGCAATTCATGATATAGCAAATATATGCAAAAGCAATGACAAACTGCTCAAATTGGTTCATTTGGACTACAACTTTTTGTGCAAGGCTCAGTCCTTACCACAATGAATCCAACCCACGGCCCCTTGCATCTGTCCTCTCCCTCTCTACCACATTTCCTGTTTCTCTTTGGCCATTCCTATCAAATAAAGGCAAAAAGCCCCTAAAAGTAATCTTAAAAAATAAGATCATATAATCAGAACAATGCAAGACGATAGATGCTAATATCATACGTATCATACGTTATATACACAAGGGTGACAGTGTCTCAGTCTTGTCTAATTATTTTTCAGTGTTGGGGATGTGGCATACGTGATTAGACCAATACATTAGTATACAGTACATGTACTGTATACCATTTATATATTATACCTATATTGATGTAAATATCAAGGTTGGGTTTTTCTTAAAAGCGGCATTAATCAATATATTATAGTAACAATACACATAACGTGTAATGTAGAAGGGTATCTCTTGCAGTGACAAACCAACAGAGAATTGTTGCCCCGCTTTGCAGTCTCCCTCTATGGAGTGTTTTAGCATCTTTCAGCTCATTGTTTTTGTTTTACTTCCCGGAACTTACTGTTTTGGTTCACTCTCACCGCTCTCATCGGCATCATTTCCAGACGCATAAAGCAGCTGTTTTCATTGAAGCTATACAAACGGACTCTACACTACCTGCTCAGCACCAAACAGCAGACAGACAAAGTTAGCAACTAGCTGGTGAACACAGTTTTAGCAGCTAAATAACAGGAATTTCCCTCAGGAGCTGGTGTAGACAAAAGCAGAGCTAAAAGGAAAGTGAATATTGAAATGACATTTTGTCAGGGGCCAGAAACCCGTCTCTGAATGACTCTGGATGTGTAAATAAGCTACTGCTTGCTAACTCATTATCCATATCAACTTTATAAAGTATATCATGTTGTGTTATCTTAACAGCTTGTTGCGCTGCCCCCAAGTGTCCAAGAAGTCAATTATTGCAGGTTGAAATGTCAGATAGGTTTTTCATCACCATCCAGTAGTCATTTTCAACAACTACAAGAGGAGAGGATGGAATGGCATTTTATTTTCTATCAAAAGGTTTACATTACCACTGAAACTACAGGTGGGTCACCCACCTGAACAAGCTGCTAACTCACCTAAAATAATTAGTATGGGTTTAATGAGAAACACTGAAGACATGAACTTTTTTGACATGGTGATGGGATATTGGTTACCTAAATCTTGGTCTGTATCACTCTTCAAACCCATATTTTATTTTAATTACAGTGAAAAAAGGACACTTGGAAACAGAAACACACTCACTAACTGTACACATGGCAGCAACTTGTGTGTTCATCCCTAAAAATACCTTATGATTCTAAATTATTAAAGGAATATACCCTGTTTCTGAAACAAGCATTAAATTATTAATGTGTACTGTATGAAGCCTGATGTCTTTCATGGGAAATCCAGCAGGTTACTCTACAGCGATTGTGCATTAACTCCCTTTTCCCTCCTCCTCCTTCTCTTCCGGCTCCTGCCAACTCCACCAACACAGAAGTCAACTCTGAGTTAATCCACATCCCTTCATTAGTCCATCATGGTATTGAAGGAAACTCCTTGCTCCTGTCTGTTGAGACTCACTTCCTGTTGGATGAAGTTGAGATCCAGGGAACGTGGTCCCACACCAGGCCGAGCGGCACCAGAGCCACGTTGGTGACGTTTACCAAAGTGGCCACGATCACTGACATGATGTTCCGCGACCACCTCCTCTTTAGAGAACCCAATGTTTCCTTGCTAATCCGGAAATTAAACCAGGACGATGAGGGGGATTACCAGCTCAACCTCAACATAGAGTTTCATAACAAGACAGGAGATGTTATCAAGGAGGAGAGAACTGTGCGTGTAACAGTGGACGGTGAGTGTTGCACAGCCATGATGACCAGTTTGAGGTCATCTATGGACTCAGCCCTAAATTTATCAACATTTCTTGTTTTCTTCCTTAGTCCCGGTGTCCACTCCCGTCATTGAGAAGAACCCATCATATGCAGTTGTTGAGGACAAGGCAAACGTAACCTGGACTTGTTCTGTTGAGAGAGGAACAAGAGTTGTATTCCAGTGGCTAAGGGACAACATCGCACTAGATCCCAGTGACAGATACCACTTCTCCCAAGATAACTCCACATTGTTAATCAGCCCGGTGAGAAAAGAGGACAAGGGAATTTACCGCTGTGTGGCCAGCAACCCTGTCAGCCAGGGTCGACCCAGCAGGGCTGTGGAACTCAATGTCTATTGTGAGTAGATGCATCAAATTGTACTCTCCTTCTCTTTCCCCGCACCAAGATCACTTGAAATTGCAAGTCCAGTTCCTAATTAGTTCCCAGAGAATGGCATTGTGGTTAATTTCCTGTCAGAATGTAATCTTCAGATGTTTTGTAAAATAAGGAGACTGATATTGACATCTCATAGCCTGCAGCTTCTCAAGCTTAGAAGGTCTGGCATAAGAAAATGCTGCTCCCTTTTATTATTTTTTAATATATAAGGAGCTGCTGTGAGCACCAGAAATGATATATGACAGCAAAAAGAAGTCCATTACGCTCAGATAATATTACAGGGACCAGAATCCGTTTTGTTTTACCTCCCTGGTTGCCAAACTCTCTAACATGACAGGATCATGTGACCTTCATTTACAAGCTATTGTCGACTTGTAATTACGCAGCATAAACCTCACTGAACCAAAAACATAAATGCCATAATATCAGCAATGCAGACACACAAAAAAATCTGTAGGTGTGATTTCTTTCACATAAATCTTTTTAATTTGGCACACTCTGGGACCAGGTCGGTTAACATTTCAAGGTCAGAAAAGCCTCTGAAGTTCAGTCCCAGATTGAGGTGGTTTGGACATGTTCAGAGGAGAGACTGTGAATGTATTGGTAGAAGGATGCTGAGGTTGGAGCTGCCAGGCAGGAGGTCTAGAGGAAGACCAAAGAGGAGATTTATGGATGTAGTGAGAGAGGACATGAAGTTAATTGGTGTTAGTGAAGAGTGTGCAGAGGACAGGGTTAGATGGAGGCACATGATTCGCTGTGGCGACCCCTAAAAGGGAACAGCTGAAAGGAAAAGAACAAGTTACAATTTGTCTCCAAAAACATTTGGTTGTAGGAAGTATTTGTCACAAAGCTCCAGTGCTAATACCAATTCATACAATACATCTATTTTGTAATTTTTTACTTTTGCACTCTCTTTGCACTCTTTTCTCCTGGAGGTATTAGGTCATATGTAAATTTCTGTGAGATCAGACTGCTTTCTGACAACTGAAAACACATGGCCGTTATGGGGTAGTATTTGCATTGGCACACACTTATGTCACAGAGCTCCTCTGTTGTGCCACAAAGCATGTAGACACACTGAAAAACTGGCCTGGTTTTGTGAGTCAGAACATGTGTATAATCTTTCCAGGAATTTATTTGAGCGTGTTTTCATTTAAAAAAACAACAACAGACGTTTCTGAATTGATGGGACATAAAGGCCGTAGAACAATTTGTATGACGTGTGAAACTTCCTTAATTTTTTCCCATCCCTTCAGTCAGCGTGCTCAAACGGTGGGCGTGTTAAGAAACACAGAGAACTGCAGCACTAGTAAATTTATCCTTAGTTTTACCATGTTCAGTTTATTAATGTTAATGTATGACTGACAATGAGTTATTCATTTTCTCAGTGTTGTATTTCGTGTCTGAAACATGTCACAGACACATTAGCTGATATGTCAATAAAACACTTCATTAGAACTGAAATGTTTTCAACTTATGTTATGTTAAAGTGAAGTCTATCTTAACAGAGAGAGATCTTTGTTTACTACGTGGCTTAGAGATACTGTGGGGAGACACTCTTTTGTGGTCATAATAAAATCTTTAATAAAAATTGACTAAATTAAACCATTTTTACAATATTATTTTGCATTATAACATAGCTTATGTACAAGTGAAAAGGAACAAGAAACATTTATCAATTAATAAGAAAAGTTGTTTTCATATGTTGTTAAGTGGATAACATCTCCACTGGAGCAGTTTTGTTGGTTAAGTGAGGGCGATGCAACTTTAAATTGCGATGGGCAAAAACTGCTCTTTCATTTCCCCACCAGCACATATGACCCTCTAGTTGAAAATCTTTTGCCCGCTGCTGCCCCATGATGCATTAAGATGACACAATTCATAGAAAATTATCCACTCTGTATAATAAGCAGCATATCAGCAGCAAACTGTCCTGTTTCCCTGACCCACTGTTGGCCCTTGCAGATGGCCCCTACAACCTGGAGGTGAACTCGGGCCAGGGCCTGCGGACAGGAGAAGTGTTCACCATCAACCCTGGAGAGCTGGTCTTCTTTGAATGCCAGGCTGATTCCAACCCACCCAACAGCTATGTCTGGATCTCTAAGAGCCACAACGCCACCCAGGTCATCACTGAGGGCCCGCGGCTGGAGCTGCGTTCCTACAGACTGGCCCAGGCAGAAGAGTACCTGTGCCGCGCCTTCAACAACGTGACGCAGAAGCAGGATGAGGCCCAGTTTACTCTGGTGGTGGCCAGCTTAGGAACAGGTGGGTTGAGGGTGGAACATGGCAAGAGGGAGCAGAGCGTGGGTGGATTTTGGGAATCCTCTGAGATAAACGCTCTGTAAACAGTGTGTTGTGCCAAAAGCAGAAGGTTTATGAGCTATGAGCGATGTATCTTGACAATGACAACCACCATGGCCAGCTTTGAGAACATCTGGGTAGATAAAATAGGCTTACTGTAGGTTGAAGCAGCGTGCACACCACAGGTGAAAAGTGAAACCAGGTTATGGATATAATATGAAATATACATGGCTATTATGAAACTCGCGTTTTATCTCTGTTGCTAGGTTCCAGCGCCTGCAGCCTGTATTAAAGTTCAGTGGCTGGGAAAGTAAACAGTGGATGACAGCTGTTGTATTTGTTGACTAAGTTTTATAGCATGTGGAGTTTCTGTGTGCCTAATGTGACATTGATATATTGTCTTGGTGATACTGAGAAAGGCTCACTCATGGCTGCTGATACTGGCTATGATTTAAAATGCTGTTTATTGAGTCAACAGAAGTCAGGAGCGCATCCATTTTTTAAATTGACATTCAAATCGCTTATGGACCTTACCAAAGGATCCTCAGATGTCTAGCCTTTTAATAAGACTACTCACGCTAGCTGCTGTGTGAGGCTGTAGACTATGTAATCACACTGGTGCTTTAAGCTAAGTTCTATGAGCGGGCTAATAAGTTCACTGTGAAAACGCAAACATACTGATGTTTAACTGGTAATATTTAAAGGGTTCTCCATCTTGGCTAAAAATTAGTGTTAATGTCTCTCCTGTATTGGTTTACAGGGAAAGAGAAGCACACCCAGGAGGGCAGCTCTGTATCCCCTTTGGCAGTCATTACTGTCTGCTCTTTGTTCGTCATTGGCTGTATGCTGCTGTTCTTCCTCAGGAGAACCTGCCATCCTAAGAGAGGTTAGTTTATTTCGTATTCCTGCTGCTTTGACAGCAGATTAGGGGGTTTCTCGCAGTATTTCTTGTTAACCCTCACAATCAGTCCTGCAACCTGCTTCTCATGTTCCATGTTTGAAATCCACGTCTGAATGCTGCGATGCGTAAGATAACTCGCTGCACTGAGATCTTACATGTTGAGGTTAATCATGAATGTAAATGACTTGCAAATGTCAGTCAAACTGAAGGTAACCAGGGCGAGGTAACTACTGCATTTCAATAAGTCAAGGTCATTTTTTAAATGTCTATATTTGTGAATAATTATTTCACTCTGTCTTTTTCCCTCCCTTATCAACAGTGCTTATGAGCATTTACAACAGGTAAGAATGAATGCATACATTGTACAAGAATTTAATACAGACATTAACATAGTATTTATGGTATACATAGTGTATATGCTTAAACTAACAGCTTTATATGCCTGTTCTTTGCAGACCACTTTCAGAGCAGAAACGGCCACATCGTTCAGGTAAGCTACTGCTTTTTAACAGATGTTTTTACCTGCTTATAACACTGCAGCCATGAAGGACACCTGCATTATACCATCAAACACTACAGCCATGCAGCCATGAAGGACACCCACATTATACCATCAAACACTGCAGCCATGAAGGACACCCACATGTTAACATCACATTTACATATATATATATAGGAGCCTAAAGCAGAAAAGTAAACAAGGTCAGGATGTCTCATTGATTCCAACTGAAATGCAGAACTTGGTTTTAAGGCGTCATTACATTCATCATGTCACAGTAAAGTTAGACTCAGAATAGATATGAATGCACTTGCTGGAACATTAGTGTTGGTCTGACATTAAAACCTGCATCAACAGGTCATGAGGATGCAACAGAAGACTTTGGCATCTACGAGTTTGTCTCCATACCTGGGAAAATGGAATCTGTGCAGGTATTTAACATATTGTACATTGACATGGTTTCATTGATAATGCAGCAAGATTTGAAGCTTTTGTCTACTTTTGAACAGTTCTGTTTAGTTTTAATGTTCCCCATGCAACCGTCCTGCAGGCATCGTGCAGATCTCTGGCTCGCCTGGAGTCAGTTCAGGATATGCACACCACCATCTACGATGTGATCAGACATGTTCCTGAAACCCCGAGTCACAGTTTGCTGAAGTAACTTCTAGCAGGAGAGTTGAAAAATAGCATTGCACTTGAAGACTCCTGTGTAGCTATATTCTCTTAAGTCCATGAAACGCTGGTTTTGGTGGCCCATTTTTTTGCACAAGGGATGAAGGAGACTTGTGAGTACACAATCTGATCGTGCACTGTTATTGTCCAGAATTTGGGACAGATGTTAAATGTCTTTTGCTGACATTATTGTGAGATGTGTATGTGTGGCTTGAATTATTTTTTTTATACTGTTTCTGAAAGTATAACTGAAGTTGAAACTGTTTTGCCTTTTCTGTTAAAAAATAAATATCACTGAGATCATATTAAACCCAACAAGTTAGTAATAGCCATTTTTACATTATTTTGACGATATCCTTATAAGATACCCAAAATCCCATACCTTGAATACTATTTAAAACATATTTAAATATCAATGTTTTATTTGCCACTTCGGTAATATCTTATAATTTAACATTCCCGCCAAAGAGAGTCTGTTTTGTGAGAGGAAAAGTGTTATAATGAATTCATTTTCTTGTATGAAATATATATGTGTAAATATTGTACATGGATTATACTGCAGATTCTTTATACTTATTTTATTTCTATGTTTTACTCAAATCTATTTATTCCTATAGGAAGACTTAACCCTGTTTCCACAAATGTAGCGTTCCTTCTGCTCAACATGGATATGATTAAATGCTGAAACAAGGAAAATGATTAACGATTCATAAATTACTGTACAGTTTGCATTCACATGTTCGTTTTGTACTTTTATTAAAGATATAACTGTTTACTATTCTGTGTCATTTTAAAATGTGTTTTTTGTTGCTTACAACTAGACGAAGACAATGTACTTTGTCCTGCCATTTCTGAATTTGTGTTTGTACTTCTTCATACATCTTTTTCATAGAATGGCAGTAGCAGCCAGGGCTTGAAATGAACAATCACAGATCCTGAAAAAAAACTAAAAAGCTGAAGCCAGCAAAGATGTCAGTTGTTCTGTTGCTTCACAGTCACTCTTTGTCTGATGTGTTGGCTGTGATCTCCCTTCTCACAAGTGTTTGAGTTGCTTTTGTTGTCTTGAAATCACTCGGAGTGCTTGTTTCTCTCAGCATTGTTGTATTGGTATGCTGTGTACCTGGCGTGATATGGAGACAAGCAGCAACAGACGGATGGTTCAGCATGTGGCAGAATGGCCTCCACCTGCTCCTGCTGACACCTTGTCACGAGTAGATAAAAATGTGTGTGCTTGCTTCTCTCTGTGTGTCTGTGACAAGCATGGACAGAACCACAAAAATGCTAAAAAAAATAGAGGTCAAAATTGTATTTGCAATGAGCCATGTATCCCTTAAAGGCATCAGTCTGCTTTCTGCAATGACTCAGCTTATTACCAAAACATTGTGTTGTCCCCATTGTGTCACTCCTGTGCTGAGTGCCTCCATTCAAATTCATGTAAAATTATGTTGCAAAAAAATGTCCAAATTCAAATTCAAGCTAGTTGATCTAGTATTGGAACTTGAAAATTGCCACATTTGAAGTGATTTGTTTCCAAAGAAAATGGATGGGTTTGAAGAGTTTTCACAGATAAACTACACTCCGGGGAAATTATTATTTTACATTGCCAATATATGCCAAATGATTACGCTAGTGTGTTTTTAAGGATAATAAATTATCAAGACCTGAACCTCATTGAGTCATAAAGTGCTGCTGATCATGACGCTCTCCTGCATAACAACAAGCAGTTTACTGAATCTAGCTCTAATTATAGCTTATGAACTGACCAACTGAGTGTGCTGTGTCTTTGTCGTGGCATCTCCGGGTAGGGGTTGCCATCTGTTCCGTCTCAGTGTATGCTTTAAGGGAGGCTCCACACTGTGGATGACTGCCTAACAAACAACAGTGGAGTAAATTCACCTAAGGAGATCGACCTCACCTTCATTTGACTGGGAAATAGCCTGAGGCATCATTAACCAGGAACTAGAGCTCACAGTGCCTGCTGTCTGCTGCATGCTGCCTGCTTTTAACCAAGTCCTGCTCTAAATAACACCCAAGGGGGCAATTACAAAACAGGCTGAATGGGCTTGCATGCACTGTTTTTTTGTAATTATTTTGAACGGTTTACAATGCAGAGCCAGGTCTATTTGCTTCGCAAAGATGGAGCTACATAGCACTGAGTCATGGATGGCATGACATGATGACACGATAGCTCTTGCTCACAAAAGGAATAAATAATGCAGCCACACAAAAAGTAATAACACAGAGTTATATATTGTTAACCATAACCTGTTTAAGACCAAATGATATGTATTTAATTACAGTATGTAAACAACATAAATGTATATATATATACAGAAAACTGGAAGAGATACTCATAGCCTTAACTTAGATAAAGGTAGCAACACCACGATGTAAACATAATCCATTAAAAGAAAAATCCTGCATTCAAAAAATAAATGCAGTTTAAGTAAAAATAGTAAGTAAAAATACAGATTATGCAGAACAATGGCCCTTGTCAGGGTTATATACATACAGTATATAATACTATTGGATTATCATTATTATCTATGCATTAAAATGTAAGCATTTTAATGTTGTAGCTGGTACAGGTGACGCGATTTTAACTACTTTATGTACCGTGTGGAAGTTTGCACCACACCAGGACCCTGAAAACAAAGCAGCACAATACAACGTTGCCATCATTAGTGTTATTGTTTACACCTGTGCTTTTCCTGCTGTGACCTGTCAGAAGGCCTCGCCTGACACCTACAGGTGACTGAAGTAGAGTAACATTTTTCTGGGAGATAAGTCCATTCAATTTCTATTCTGTGATGTTAAAATACTACCATCTAGTGGTGTAAGACAGCAATACATGTATCACAATGTTAACGCTGTACACCACCTTTGAATGAATTGTGTTATTTTTATTCAGAACAACATATATTTTAAATTGAATTCAAATATTTTCGGTTTTAACAATTGTAAGATTCTGACAGTTAAGGTCACCGTCACACCTCATTATAAAAACTACTTTTCCCATTGTGCTTTGCAGTCTTGCCGTACCAGTCACGTGACAGTCAACTATGGCTTCCCTCTAGTAGTGATGGAGGCGCATCGTTGACAACAAAACAAAACTGTAACTTCATCCGTTCATTTGTCCACTGACAAAAGTTGGATTTACAATGCAGAAGATCAAGTCTCTTATGGCCCGGCAGGTGAGCAAAGCAGGTCAACAGAAACCGGGCTGCTGGCCCTTCGTCTCTGGCAGCTGCAGGTAGCTAGCATGGCAGCTAGCTAAGCTAACAGGCTAATTTGACAGCTCATCGTGTGGCTCATTAAAGCCACTTCGTTCATCCCGAGTAACGGCAGCTATTTTAACGGCTGCATCACAGCTACGAGCTATTTACTTCACGTGAAGAAAATACTTGTGTGTGGGCAGTGATACCCACGCCCCAGTTGTATGAGGTGAGCCATTAGAAAAGCACAACAACAGGGCACAACATTGAAAAATGGGCGGTTATGGAGGTTCTCCGTCTGCCTAGCAGTAATGTAAGACTCATTGAGTCACACAACAGAGCGTATCGCTTTCAGAAATCTGCCCGCCGGTTCCACTTTTTGCTGTAAGCGGTAGTGTGCTGATGAATAGCAAGCTATTTGACAACGGGAACAGGTTACAGCTGGAAAAAACGTTAACGTTACATGACTTTTTGGGGCTTTTGAAGTCTTACAGTGACTCTTATTTTGACAGGGCCTGAAAAGCCCCCAAGAAAGCATGGCTGACCTCAGTCCTGTGGAGAACCTGAGGATCCCGAGCAAGGTAACGTTAAACCTTTATTGTTGTGATTGATGCATTTGGGCCGCATTTCCTACAAAAGCAACCTCTCTCGTAGTAATGAAAGTTGACGATATTTCACCCCAGCTAACGGTGTGTTTACGTAGTAAATAGTAGATGGCCACCTTTGTTTAACGGTTTTCATTGTGTAGTAAGGTCTGACTAGTTACTACTACTGCTACTGACTAGCATGCTTCCTGTAACACTTTTGTTGACAACTGAATGTTTTTTTTGTGTGCTGCTATTCTTTCATCCTTTTCAAGACACAGACAAAATCAACAAAATCTTTTGAACTGTCATCTTATGCCCTGCACTTTTGTTGTTATGAAGTCACTATTTTGGGTAACTTGACCACGTATATTATTTAAAGAAGCCGAGTCCAATCATACTCAGTGATAGTGATAATTACACAAGGTTGAATATGTCTGGGTGGTTTTAGATTTGAACCAGACTTGTTGTATGATTCATGTGCCTTGTCCTCATGCGTTGTATTACATTGTGGACTGCTTTCTGTAAATGACATTAGTTACATCACACCTACTGGATTTCCTAGACAGTAGCGTAAAGAGACTGAATGCTCGCATTTATATCACTTAAGGACGCACTTACCATCAATCCTAACACCAGGAGTGTGAAATATGGTCTGCTGTAATAGTATTTTAGCATTTTGGTTTGGCAGTGTTTGAAAACGCAATCAGTCATGCTTACTCACTGGAAGAATTTGTCATTATCAACTTGTACAAATTCAATTTGCCAAGAGCAGACAGAGTGAAGCAGCAGAATAGCTCTTTACAATGTGTAGTCACTTACTTACACCTCAATGCACTGCTAGTTGCTGGCTTTGCTTTGACTTTGCCTTGTAGTAATGACCTTCTTTGAATGTGGCTGAGTACAATTTGGAAGGTGACCAACTCTATTTGTTCACCGTGCGGGCTGATATCAACCAGGTTGATTCAACCAGACGTTTAATTTCTCTCCTTCCAAAGCCTTGGCCTTTAACGGTTGACATTGTTTTAATTGTCGCCCCCAGTTTGGCCTTAATGTGCCTGGAATTTTCTTCGTGGGATGCTTTCACTGATGTGCCATTTGAGTATTTGCTACCTAGGTTGAAAAATACTGTAAACGATTAGACTAAATGGAAGTGGTTTTCTGTCAAGTCATCTGTGAGAGTTGCGAAAGCTGAAGCTGGGAGAACTTTGAAAAATATCTTTCAATTCTGTTGTTTATTGCAAAAGTCCTTTTTTCATGAGAAAATAAAAAGACAGAGCAGCATGTGATGAACACTCTTTTGAAGTGCTCATAAACCATGATGACTGTATTTTCGTATCAAAGATAGGGCTGGTGCTTGGTGTTAGTGTGGGCTCATGATGGATAGCAAAGATATGCTTTAATAATCAAATAATTTGAGATCATCGTATCATGTCGGTGTAATGCTTTGTAGACAATATTGCAATTCTGTTGCTGGACCCGTTATTGCACAAAACCACTCAATGACCCGCACCCCACCCCCCTGCCCCCTTCAGGTTTGGGAATGGATGTGGCCAAACTGGATATGCAGAAATCAAACCCCTTGGCTTTAGGCCTGAAATATTCACCTTTGGTTCATGCTGGAGTCATGGCCCCTAGAATTACTGTAAATCGTATTAACACCTGCTATGTTTGGCTTATGTGATGTGAGGCAGCATAGTCTCGGTGGATAGAACAATTGGGAGAGTTAGTATTGATGTGAGGTGTCTGGATTATACGGACCTCTGCTGTATGGCATCGATGAATTATGTCTCCTGTGTGTGCTGCAAACACCTGGCTTTTGTGTGTTCAGCCAAAGCACACGGCTTATTCTTTGATGATATTATGCACTGACTTTATTTACTTTGCTGCCGGGCCTTTCAGCTTTCAGAAAAATGAAATCAGACCCACACAGGCCAAGCTTTGTATACACCAAAACTTATGGTCCTCTTTGAATAAAGGTGAATAATCCTCTTAGTATGCCATGACCACTGCTACTGTGGGGAACACTGCATTACTTAACACGCTGCTCTGCGCAGGAGAGTGAGAGACCGAGGTGCTCGATTCTTATGTTACTTAATCCGATACTTACTGCCTGGAAGTATCTCACTGCCTGTGTGTTTCCAACCATTCACATCATTTATCATCCTGCAGGAGTTGACAGCAACGTGTGTGTGTGTGTGTGTGTGTGTGTGTGTGGAGGGGGATGATTGACAAATGACGCTGTTGAGTCACCATTTGGACATGACTTGAAGGTTTGATGGTGTTTGAGTAATAAGCAGGGCAAACATAAACATGTGGACAGGAGGGAGTTACTGTAATAATGTAGAATTAATTTATCAAGGAACAGTTCCAAATATTTGCTGCTTCAAGCTTCCCAGATGTTAGGATTAACTGCTCTTCTCTCTTTTATATGACTTTAAATGGAATATCTTAGAATTTTGGTCTGTTTTGTCTGACAATACAAACAATTTCACAATGTCACCTTGGCCTCTGGAAACTTTGTAATGGGCATTATTCACTGTTTTCTGACATTTTATAGACTAAACAATCAATCGACTCATTGGAAAAAAAATAAATAAATCAACATATTAACCAATAATGAAAATAGTTGTTAGTTGCAGCCTTACACAGCCACACGATGTGCTGAATAAGGTACACGGACTCCATTAAAGACAAACCGTTTGTCCAGCTAGCTGTAACAAGCCACATGACCATGACCTTTAAATGAACATGATCGCAATCATTCTCTTGAAAAAGGATTTAAACGATGAATCGATTATGAGCTAATCGATTTAATTGATGAATCATTTCTGCCCTATTTGTGACATCACCAAAGATAACTCACTTGATTTGCTGTAGTCAGTAACAGAAAGTGGCGACTGATATTTTCTGCAACTTTTGTTCAGTTCCACATGATACCTTGCACCTTTTGAAGTAGTTTGTGCTGTTTTGTTAAGAACCCTGTCAAGTCTTTGACTAGATTACAGGAATGAATGAACTTTATCTGCTGCAAATGTGTAATATGGTTTCTGTTATGTCGTGCTACTCTACCTAGCTGCTGAAGTGGAACATTTGATTTGGTTCCTTTCACAGAGGTCAGACTCTTGGCTATAGCAGCAGTTTACCCTCAGGGGAAACCATTCTCTCAAAGAAAATCGGATCCCCCTCGTTCACCTGCTGCTGTGTACCGAATGCCCTCTACAAAATTTACATGTACATCTGGACAATGAGCCATGGACCTAAATTTAATGAAAGTTTGACCTTACTTCAAAGACACACGATCTCAACGATTCTGATTAAACTGAGGTCTACGGCATTCAAACTCTGGGGAATGATTTCATGTGCCAAACAAAAGCTAATGTGCATTTTTATTTAAATTACTCCTAATGGCTCCAAGCTATTTTTGAGCATTTGGATGTTTTTGTTCCTTTTTGTGAATCTCTCTGGGTTCCTGAGATGGCATAAGCTGCTTTGTGGGTTCACGCTAAAAACAAGCAAACAAACCCTTTTTCCCTTTCCAATCCTTTCTGTTCAAAGCTGTTGTCCCTCTGCGAGTCCGTTTTACAGATTGTCTTTGTAGGTGTTGTGCTGCTTTATATCTCTTTGCCTATATATAGCTATAGCCTTTGATGGTTTCCATCAATACAATCTCACATTGTGTGGTAAAGCTGTGCTCGAATCAAACTTTAAATTCTAGATATAGCATATGTTATACTGACTTCCAGTGAACTGAGGCACAAGATAATCCCTGTTTTCCAACTGATATAGTGAAGCAGAAACAAAAATGGCTTCTTGGACCTGATTATTTCACAAATAAAACTGAAACTGAAACAATAAGGCGATTAATCGAGTAGGTTCAGTCATTTTTCAAACAAAATGCCAAACATTTGTGTTCCAGCTTCTTAAAGGTGAGCATTTACTGCTTTTCTTCATTTACATCATTGTAAATTGGATATCTCGGGGTTTTGGACAGACGAAGCAAGCAATTTAAAGATGTCACCACGGGCTCTGAGAAATTGTGATGGCCATTTCGTCACAAATTTCTGACATTTTATCTTGTAAACAATTAATCAGTGAATCTATAATGTAATAAGCAGACCACACACTAATTGGTGGAGCCCGAAAAGTAAATGTGATACAGGTTTAGTGACGCTCTGGAGCAAGCTGGTACGTAGTATCTGGGTGATGCTGTGAATATTTTTTATTGAGCTGTTGAGGGACATGTTGGGAACAGAAGCTTTTTCATGGAGGCTTCAGTTTCCCTGAGGCAAACACTGGTTCATTTTTTAACCCTGCTGCTAGTACTCGAGGTACATGCAGTTACCATTTCCCACCAGGAGGGGTCCCCCTCAGGTTATGCAGTGCACATCTTCATCTGTCAGAATGAAAGAACTCAGTTCACACAAAAAGCATTCATTTGCACAGTGATAGACAGTGAAGAATTAAGAAAAAATATCCGCATACTTCCAAGTAAAAATTCAGCCGTATTACTTGTTAACCCAGCAGCTGACAGCAGTGTTGCTGCTTGGATATTGCTGCTGGCTGTGATTGTGTTCTAATGTCCCAGAAGACAACTGTGTTATACCCTTGTTTAGGAGCAGATGAGGATATACAGGCAGGCAAGGCTCGCATAAATATTCAATGCTGATTACAATGAGGAGGTTTTGATTTGTTTATCTAATGAATGATTCCGCAGTGGAAATAATTGGCTCTCCTCTCAGTCTCCTCACCCCGCTGTCTTTCTCTCCTAATGTCTCGCCGGATTTTCCACAAACCTACTGTTCAGTCAGTCTCCTGTTTTATCGGGCCGCCGTGTTGTTGAGCACCTTTTTGTTCTGCGCTTGATTTTCCACGTTCAAACAGCACTCCGGACGAATACCGGCTTTGATTCTTTGATACTGCTTGTGAAACGTCCCGCATTTAGGATGCAAATAGATTTCTAATTTCCGCAATGAGATGAGAATTTCATTAATTTGCAGAGGGGGGATGAACGGTGGTTTGTTTGTCCCTCGTCCTTCAAAGTAAATTTGATCAAAGCCTCGCTACGGCTGATGGTGGGTTTCACACGTGGGGCGCAGGAGTGTCTGTTTTGTTTTGTGCCTATGCAGCCGCAGGGAAGGGAGGGAATTATTTAACCCGAGGTAACCTCTCAATGAGTCATTCACTTACAGATGATTAGAGTTTTTCCTGTCGCTGCAGGTGGGAGACTGAGGCAGAGAGAGGAAAAAGAGAAAGAAAGTGACACAGGGGAGGTGAATTTCTCTAACCATAACAAAGTGGCTTTACAGGAAAGACGCACCATTGTCTTTTGCTTTGCACATTCCTCTTGTCTTTTTGTTTTTGCTCTAACTTTCGCCACCAATGAGTCATCCACCCCCCCCCCCCCTTCCGCTTTCCCTCTCATTTGAGCTGATTTCCCACCCACCCTTTTGACGGAAGAGCGTGATCTCCTACCTCCGCCCCTCCTTTCCAATCTCACGCACTCACCCACGCATTTCCCCCAGGGCTCCTGCTCACTCTTTTACCTGATTCAACCACGGTAACACACACACACACACACACACACACACACACACACACACACACACACACTTGCCTGAAGGTCTGTGCATTGCAGACACACACACGTGCACGCGTGAGCACATTCATGCATTTTAATTCCTTATTTCCATCCTCCCAATTGCCTTGTATAAAATGTATATATGGGGTATATAATAGTGATTCTGTTTGTGTAATTGAATTAAATGAGGCTGTATCTGACTGCGAACATTAAAATTACTCACGGCAGCGTTGCCTCGTATAAATGTCACTCAGCAAGACACACTCTCACCCACCGAGGCAGATTCAGTTACATGGGTGGCACACTTCATCGCCTTGCTGCACGCTTCTTGCTGATAGTAACTGGAAAAATATATGTGGTTATGCAGGTGTGTAAGGTTTTCTTGATCAGTGTCTGCTATCTCATGAAGCCTGTATGAGTCGATGTGTGCAGATCTCTGATAGAGATTTATGTACTTCTATTTAATTGAGCATCGATGCATATAGTGTAGGGGCATATAAATTGCGTTTATCCCATAATTCCACATGCATCCTGGTTCACCTCCTTCCCAAGCCTGCGGCCTATTTTTAGTGCCATTATGCTTTAATTTGCTGATGCCTCAATGTATTGATCCCACACAAACAAGTTGTTAGACTCAGCATTACCTTAAATAAAGGATTTCCACTCAGGGCATAAAGTGAAGCCGTTTAGCATGAGATGTTTTCTTTGTAAGGGAAGTCATGTAAAGTTTAGCTTTACGTAGGAGTTTTAGCCATGCTAGCGGGATGAGTCAGTTGGTTGGTCGGTCCACCACTTTGCTCCAGAGTGAAATATCTCAGCAACTGGTGGATGGATTACCATGTCATTTGCTACAGACCTTCATGTTCCCCTGAGGATGAATCCTGTTTGGCTTTGGGGATCCACTGGCTTTTCCTCTTGAACCACCATGAGGTTGACATTTGTGGTTTTGAGTGCCTCAACAACTATTGGCTGGATTACTATGAAACTGGGTACACACATTCATGTTCCCCTCAGGATGAACTGTAATAGCTGACCTTTCATGATCCCAGACTTTTCGTCTTGTGCTGACATCAGGCCAAAATTTCAATTTGCCCACTGCTTTTTGGTTTATGACTAGATAGATACCTGCACAACTAATGACATTCCCATCAGCCTCCGCTGTACTTTCTGTTTAGCGCTAATTAGCAAATGTTAGCATACCTTCATGCTAAACTAAGATGGCGGAGGGTAAATGCAGTAAATAGGGAGGGATTTCAGACACAGACTTAGTCTTGTTCTACTTTAATTTATTGTCCAGCAACTTTTCCTTGTTGTAAACTGCTAACAGAGTCATCCCACCACTTTGTTATTGACCTGTGACTATATCTCTGCTCATTAAGAATGTGGGTTTAAAACCCTTCATCTAAAAGACTCACTGCAGCAATAAGCCTCGACGGATGCACAGCATGTTAATCAATAGGGCTCTGATGTTTCTCAGAGATGCTCTTAAGGGGAATCTCCGTTGTATTTTTTCGGTCATTCCTTTTTTCTCGTCCTTCCTCTCAAGGCTGCCTTGCCATCCCCCATGACAGCTGTCCAACGAAACAAGCTGCAATCCTCTCCCAAACTCTGATTCATGTTTTCATCTTCACCTTTCCCCACTACGCACCTCCTCTTTCCCTGCCCTTTCCTCTTGTCCTCATTTTTATTCTGTTCTCTCTTCACTTTGTCCTTCACCCTTGCCGTTGTCCTTAAACTCCTCCTTACCTCTTGTTCCCCTAGTCCTTTCTCTCCTCCCTTTAATTGCTCTTTCTCCTGCCATCTTTCCTATTTTTCCCACCTGTGTAACCCTATCCCTCTCTTTCTCTGTTTTGATGTATTTTTCTTGACGTGTATTTTAGAGATTTAGTTTGTTTGTTTTCATTACTTGGGAAATGATGCAATTCTCTGTTTTGGACCTTTTCTGTTTGTGTCCCAGTGTGTCTGGAACTTAAGTGCTTACTTCAAGGACACCTTTTAATTTTCTCTCTCTTCATCGCTGTCTGTCTCGCCCTCTTTCAGGAGGAGTTGCGGGAGCTGAGGGAGCAGCCCATCGACCCCCAGGCGGAGCAGGAGATCATAGAAAGCATCGAGGAGGTTTACTTCTCTAACGACTCCTTCGACATGGTGCAGCACGAACTGGAGGTCAGATTCTCTCTGTATGAATGTGTTATTGACTGAATGAGCACCACCCACTTGTAAATATGATGACAAGAGACCCGCTCCCAAGTTCCCCCACCTCCTTCATAATATAATAACTCCTTCAAACCCACCACATTTGAGTAATTCTGATAACAGCAATATTGCATTTCTAATGTGACTAAATGTGGTTTCCTGTGCTTTGAACCTCATCTGACTGGCAGAGTTAAAACTCTTTCTCACCTGAGCAGCTGTCTCTTACACTCGTGCTGAGCCGCATACGTACCACTGACGTCCGGATTGATGGATTGCATCCGCTCAACAGAGGAAGGGTGTGAAATCTCATTAGATTTATCTTGGTATTGCTAAACCATCTGAAATGAGACTCTCAGTCAAGGGGAAAGTAATTACCTATCATCCTTTGGGCCATGGATTTGTAATATCTTCTTTCCTTAGCAGAGTTTGTTTGCTGTTTACTAAATAAAGTCCTCTACCTTCTTGACTAATCTGACTTATGATCTGGCAAAGTGTGTTTATTGAGCAAATTCTTTTTGTTTTGTTTGAATTGGAGGAAGAGCTGCAGCTATCTTCAGTCGCAGGAGTGAAACCAGCTTAAGCTCTTTGAAATGCCTAGTGAGATATCTTTGAAAAATTAAGATGCTCAGGAGTGAAGATTAGCTCCCTCAAGATAAATGAAATCCCTGGTATGGCCCTGAGTGCCAGAACTTGGATCCTTCCATAGTTCTACTTTGAATATTTTTCTGTCTGACACGTACCTAGCAGTGACTTTTACTACACTGAACAGTAAACAGGTTTGGAAGCAGCGTGCTGATTTTTTTCTAGAAGTAAGAAGGGGCTTTGTGGATGTGTCTGCAAAATTCTTGGTTGGTTTCACCTGTGTAGGAGGATGTAGTGTAAACAAACAATAAGGTTTTATGTTTGTATCTGTGTGTGTGATTATAGAAACTCCCACCTGAGCTGAACCTGCAGGAGCTGGAAGAGTACAGAGACAAGCTGAAGAGACAACAGGCAGCAGTGAGTCTCTCTCTCTCTCTCTCTCTCTCTCTCGCTCACTCACTCACTCACATACTCACTCACTCACTCACTCACTCACTCACATACATACATACATACATTCCTTACATTCATTCCCTTGACACTTGCCCTAACCATAACCACTACTTAACTAAACCAAGTCTTCCCCCTAATATTTAGGGATTTACGTCATGGAGACATTTTCTCCCCTTAAGGAAGGCAAGTCCTCACAATGTGATTGACAGATTTATGTCTCCACAACATTAGAAATACCTGCCCACACACAAAATATGGTTTCAGACCCGGCTAGTGTGTTTTATGTTCGTTTCTGGCTCATGCATCAAGAATCAAGATTACAAAAGGTGCTTTTTCAGTAAGTTCATTCTTGACCTTGAAAATAGTTGTTTGGCAAAAAAACCCTCTTTTTCCAGGCCTTTCAACTGTATTGTAACTGTCTTCCTTTTCATGGAGTACGCTCGGTTGTTGTGGAGATGAATCCGTTGACTATTATAATTTCACCTACAGAAGTCGTTCATGCTGGCATGGAAGTTAACTCATTCATCTACTTATAAGCCAAAACTCTATCTGCTGATGAAGAACATTTGAAAGTTCCTAAAAAAACTTTTGAGTGGGCACTGTTTTTTCATTTTATACATTTTGTAAATACCTGTTTCTGTTTGTCTTGGAAACCCCTTTCCCTGTTTTTGCAGCTACTCCACTGTAGATATTTAAAGTGCACGAGAGTTATAGAAATTTGTGCAGCGGTTTATTAAATAGGAAAACAACAATCATAGGCCCTTTCAAGAGCCAGATGTGCACCGGTCAGAAACTCAGATCCTAATAGGTAATCATTTCAAAAGTATTACTATTTTATTGGGAGCAGTGTGGTCACATAGCTAGATGAAAACATGAGGTTCAAAGTTCAGTCTTGACCTTGAAAACAGCAGTAGACAAAAACAATCTCACCTCAACACACTGGCATAAACTGCAGACACACAGTATGAAACACAAATACATCTGAAAAATAGTACCCCAAAAGCTTTGTTTCATTTAGATAAAAGCTTTGACCGTCTACCTTTGCTCCATCATTTCATAGAAACAATTTGCTTGGCAACCCAAAGATCCTGTCTGCCTGCCTGACAACTTCTTGTGTTCCACCCCAGTCAACAGCGCCCTGTTGAGTGCACGTGAGGCTAGACAGGAACATCTACAGCCCTAAACAGCATGATTGTATTTTATTTTTTTTTGTTTATTAACAACTTGGTTGTCCTTGAAGCCAAAAAGGGGGGATGTGGGGAAAGACACATGACCGATTCTGACCTTCACCTGATAGCCGTACTTTGTGCTTTGTGCCTGAACTCTGATGGCAGAGCCCTGTGACGTCAATGACTTTGTTTTCCTCCTGCGGCCACAGCAGGAGCATTTCCATAGTGGCCGTCGTTCTGAGGTCAGTCAGGTACTCGCGGTTTCAGACTGGAGGAGCTGGCCTATTGACAAATTCTATTTATAGAAACACGTGGGAGAGAAAGCAGCTCTTTTCCCCTCAACTCCCTCAATTCCCACAGTCCAGTGCAGATTTCGCCCACTTACCCTTTTTCCTGACAAGCGTCTGTACTTTCGCACACCTGTTTGTCTCCATCGCTCCCTCAGCTCTTTCATTTTATTGTACTTTGCCACTTCTATTCCCTCCACGCCTTCTCTTATCCTTCTTTTTCATACGTGCCGCACGTCCCTTCTTTTGACAGTTTTGGCAGTTGCCCACAGAGCTGTCGGTTCAATTGAGAGGATGCTCCAGACTTAGTGGCCTGTGGCATGGTGAGACCTAGACGTTATTAAAGCCTAAGAGTACACAAAAATACCTTCACACATACCCTTTCTCTGTTTCATCCTTTCTCTCTTTCTGACTGTAAGCCTGCAGGCACCTTGTTTGAATAGCCATGGTAATTGGTCCAGTTTGCTGTCAGGCATAAAATCCACAGCTGTGTTTCTCAGAAAGCTGATCAATTCAAACCTGCAATCCCGAGTCTATACGAGCAAACCCGCTACCTGTTTGTCTACCTCAATGCCTGAGGCTTTTGTAAATGTCTTCAATATCTCCTCTCATATGTTTTTTTATTTTTCACGCTACAGCAAGTATTCAGTTTTTTCTTTTTGCCACTTATCATCATATGTAAGCTCCAATCCTCTACAATTATAGTTGTACATGGTAAATTCCACAGGTCTATTACCATGAGAGCTGAGAAAGAGACAATAGAACGTTACATACACATAGGCCGTATTCGAAACCGCCCACTAGACTAGCACTACGTACTGATTTGGCCAGAATGTAGCGTACAGTATACAAACAAGACGTTATGGGTAATGTTGGTAGGACAAATGTTAATTATGCGTTCGTTACAGACATGCTGTAGCCTAGTCACAATTGTGAATTGTTCAGTATGTACTACATACTGCTTACTGTGTTCTTCTGTAGTTCCGAATACAGCCATAATGTATAGTAGACACAAATAGAGTACACATGCAACAGCTGTAAGTGTATATACATGTACATTAGGAGAAAAACCAAAATGAAAAATGTACAAAAATATCCTAATTGTGTTTCTATATGTGTTTGACCTCTTTGTCTCAAGAAGTCTCACTATCCCATCAATGTCATTCATCAAAATGTCAGTCGGACATTCTCAGAATAATTAACAGATGGGCAATTTACATGTGTGCATTCATACTGGACATATGCTGACTCCCCAACTCCTGCACACACACTCGAGGCTACAGAGGCACGCAGTCGTCAGTGTGTGAATTAGAGCATAGCCCTCTGAAGAAGTGATAATGGTGCTTTCACTTTCTCACTATGGGTCTGTCGTGTGACGGCCTTTCCTCCTGGCAGTTGATGTGGAAGGTCTCCACACATTTTATTTGTGACGTCATTAGTTAAACTGTAAAGCAGCTCGATGTGTGGGTTGTGTACTAGTGGGGGCACGAGCACACGAAATGAAAGTGAAAAAGATACAGTACCATGTGTACGGCATTTTTCCCACGCTTTTTCACTCCTGCTTTAGGGAGGTGTGTATGTACTGGTTATGTCAACATTTGACACGTTGACATAAATATCCACTTTCCTTTTTCTTCCCCTCTCCTGAGTCATGCTGTAGGGTAGAATAGACTTCCTGTGGCATTGGAGAAGAGAACAACTGCCCCGTTTATCTGCCACGGTATCCAAGCTTAATTGGCATCTCTGACACACGCGTGGCAGAGGCTCTGGGCCAATTCCCTTTTTTTGCAGCGAGATTTCGGCTTATGCGAAAAATGTCAAGGTCCAGAGACACAGTTTGGATGTGTGTTTTTGGCATAGTTCCCATATAAACAAATACGAGACGCACATGTTTGTACTATACTTTGACTATTTGGCATCTAAATCCTTATCTCTTCCGAAACCTGAACTACCGCTACCAGTAATACTTACCTGAACGTGAACAAGATCCTTATTATAGTTTTATCCCAAAAGCTTAAACCCTAAAATGTCCCCTAAAGATGTGCGAGCCAACAAAATATAGTAAAGTGCATATACACATGCACAGTGCTTAATGCCTTTGTAGGGAAAACTCATGAGCAGTATCCCAACATTTTGAATTACAGTTTCCATCCAAGACAAAGTGACTTTTTTTCACAGGGATGTAGGCTGCAGTGATGTCGGAGGAGGCGATGTTAATAACGTGGATGAACATATTCAATTTTTAATGAAACTTGAAAGCTAGAGATGACTATCCCTCCCGCAGCAATAATGAAGTCTCTCCTGCCGCTCAGTTTTAAAAAAGTTAGTAATGCTTATGCAACGTTTGCATAAACCCTGCCTGGCTGCCAAAGTTCTCCCTGTGTTCAAATCAGGCTGAATCGATGTCCTGCTGTGCAGAGGAGGTTTCAGGTAGTGTGTGTGCACGGGTGAAAATAGAGCACGAGAGATCACATCATTGCATTTAAAAAAAGACATGCACACACAGCTTCAAAGCACCCCAACACCCTATTAAGCAGTCAGTCTGACAGATTATGACATTGCATAAGGGACACTGAGCCTTTGAAATACATTTTCCAAATGTTATTTTCGTTTGGCAATTAGGATTTTTTTCCCCCTGCAGCACAAACAAAATGACCTCTGCTTACAAGCGTACATAACATGGGTTATATTGCTGTGTGTCACCAGTGGAAACCCTCACTGTTGAGTTTACTCTGCTCTCTTAATCAGGAAGACTGACCTTCACAATTACTTCACTACTTGATACTTTTTCACTGCTACCATCATATTAGTGCTAGCTAATTTAGCTCAAACATCTCAGTAAAGACTTGCCAGAAGTAACAAACATGTTCTCATCCAGACACATTTATTATAAGCCTAACCTATATCTATGGTGTACAGCAGTCTGTTACCAATGCTTGTATTTGTTAGCGTTTTCTTTCTGGTAGAGGATGTGTGAGAGTGTTGTCTGCATGAGACATCTGTCTTCTCCTGTGACTTCCCTCATTTTTTTCTCATCTTTTTCTCCCTCATGGCACATGTTCCGGTCCCTATGGGGAAATAAAAAAAAAAAAATAGCATCCATTGTCTGAGTTGATGATTGTCATTTCCAGTCACGGGTTTTGGACAACATTTACTCCATCTGCTAAATATCACATGTACTGTGCCTGCTTTGCATCCCAGTTACTGCACAATTAGCCTCCATTTGTGTGTGTGAGGGTGAGCTGAGAACTAATGACTTTGGCCTTGTGGTTCAGGTAGGAGGTTTTGGTTACTCACTGCTGGATTTCCATTATGCATTTAGACTCTTTCACTCCTTTTAAAAAGTTTAGTGTTATGTGTTATAGTCAGTGGGTTGCCAATAGGTGGTGTTATGGCCTAATTTTGGTTCAGCTTTGCTGAATGGTTGAGGGTCTGTTTTCTTTAAGACGATTCCACATTGTTTTGTGATTCTCCGACATTTCCTTTTTCAGTTTCTTGCTCTTCTGCCAAGTACTAAATGTTTTTTCTCTGTGACCACCTTATTCATACATTTAAATGTTAAAAGACACAAACACTCCAACCCTGTGGAATGAACAGTTTCAACTGAGCTGCATTCGCCATCTGCTCAGGTCTCTAGTCGGCCACTACGCATTCTAAACACATGTTGAAATGTCATCCCCGCCCCTGGTCTGGTCTGCTGCATACTAGCAAATATGAACCTCCTCACTACTTTGAATAAACCCATGCCTACCATAAAATGTCTACTAAGTGTGTATGTGTTGGTGTGCGTAGTTGCACAGTAATAGAAATGGAAGCGAGATGGCTCATTGTGAGTGGGAGATAGGTAGTTGGTTACATCTACTGGATGAGATGTGTTTGTCCTTTGTCATTATAATGAGCTGCACATTCATTTTCAGCTCATGTATTTGTAGTAACATTTGAAACACATTGAGCTTCATTCATTCTTGACTGTGATATGGAAATTAATAGTTTTTCTTGTAATTGAAACAGAACTTGAAATTAGCCCTTACTGAATACTGGGGACCATATTATAAGGGGGCACTTCACCAACTTTACACATGAAAATAAGAAAATAACCCTGATGAAGTCACAATGATGTCATCAGGGTTAATTCCTGTTGGGTTTGAGACTGCAAATTCATAACAGAAAGCCTGGATTACAGACTGGTTTGGAGTTTACAAGATGTGGTGTTTACCAGGCAGGTAATAGTCTAATGACACTATTGAGATGCATTATGGGAAATGTAGGATCCAGCCTTTTTAGAACTTTATGTCAGCTTCTGCTGCTTTGATTTTGACCATTATTTAAAATTTTTTTATCTGTCTTTCACAAGTCCCCAATCTTAATGAAGTGCAATATCACTGGACTATGCCTTTAACGTGTATTAGTGTTAAGATTATTATAGCCTAATAACGTAAATGTCTAGATTAGGAGATATACTGGAAAGTGATTAATAACTCAATTGTTCTCATGCAATACACTATCCAAGGACAGAGTAGGGATAAAAAAAAAATCCACATGCTCTTTTAATAATAGGTTAATTGGTAAAAGGCCCAAAGGAGATAAGAGAACATTTAGAAAACACGATAGGAACAGAGACTCTGAAAGAAACAAGAACAATGCGATTGAGAAAGACATTGAATGAAATGAAACTGAGGTAAGGGAGACACTCTCTTAAAACGCTTTGGTCATATTGCAGTTTAGATATAGACATTAGTGATTGTTATTCTTGCACCATTGCCACAATAGCAAGATTACACTGCCCAAACTGTTTTTGTGGGGTGACATTTGGGAAGAAACAACAAAATGTCTTTCCACTTCTCATCTTTTCTCTCTCTCTCTCTGTAGGTTTCCAAAAAGGTCGCCGATCTCATTCTGGAGAAACAGCCTGCTTATGTCAAGGTAACCTTCCAGTATCAACTCACGACCACTTTAAACAACCATTTCCGTCTCTTCTCGGCGCTGCCATTCGTCTTACAAAAAGTATTTCAGCTGCTGAAATTTCATTCCAAAACATATCAGCTATATTTGCCATGTGTTTTTTTTTTTTTAATGCGATCTTTTCTCTATTTATGACTTGTTAGGATTGGACATCAGTTTATTTTGATACTATCAGGGTGTCAGTGGATGTTTTCCTGTGTTGGCTGCCGAACGTCAACAAGATAAGGTAGAATTTCCGTAACCATGGCAATAGGAAATTTGACTCATCTGTGGATATGGAAAACGGGGGCAATAATCTAGTTTTTATTCAGAACATAGTCAGGTTGTGAATTATTTCCCTTCTTGGGATGAAATCCCTTCTTTGATCGCCTAGCGATGTTGCAATGAACTGAAATGAACCCGTGTGTGTGTGAGACGATGTCTTTTTATATCAAGTACGAATATATTCAATCTGTTTTTGGTCCGATCCAGTAGAGACTAGAGATTACAGAAGACCACATTTACTATAGTGATGAGTCAGATTGATTCTTTAAACTTATTTAAAATTCATCTGATTCTGATTTGACAGTAGGGAACCGATGTGAACTCATTCATCTCATTCTGATTAGAAACACACCTTGTTACAACAGCAACATTCTTGACCCTTCAAGCCATAAAACCATGAGCTAAGAGTAGTTTGCTGAACACACCGCCACATAGGGAAAAAAAAGACAAATGACTCTATTACCTTTTTGAAGGTTTAATAATCTTGGATAGCTTGTTAGTAAATGCAACTCTATACAGATGCTGGTGCAGCAGCTGAAGCCAGCATCAGGATCTTTCCAAGTTAGATAACTAGGTAAACATGTCTGTGGACTTTGTATTTGATTTGTGGCTGCATCAAGTTGGCTTCAAGATAAAAGTGTTTTTTTTCTGTTTTTTTTTTTAATATGTTTTTTTGTTGAAGGACAGATACAAATCATGCAATGTACAATTGAAGCAATATTTTTTACTTCCATTTTTCTTTTCTGTAACAAACCTCCTGCTCTTGCCTTGAAAGCACAGTAAATATAAATATAATATATTATAATAAAGAACACTAGAAAATAAAAGTAAATAAAGACAGAAACAAAGGAAAAAAAGGAAAAGGTCTTGTGAATAAATAACATTATGTAACACTGCATGATAAAAGCATTTTGGCAGGAGATCAAACATCCGTATATGTCAGAATGTGTATATTTGTGTGTGTCTGTGTCGGATTTGATTGAAGGAGTTGGTCTTTTGATTTATTGGATTTAGAAATAAAACTTTACTAGTCCCATCAGATATATTACTATTGAAGTTTGGCAGAGTATGTCAAATTTGTGTTTAGTCATTGAAGGTTTGATCCCAGCAGGACACAGCAGATGACTGACAGCGTTAACAAATTTGGTATGTTGTGAAATTACAGTCATTGTTAAGCCATCTGAAGGTCAGCCTATGAATAGTAAATTGATCATTATTTCTGTGACCCTCCCTGTGACTCTGCAGAGTGAAAATGACAGCAGGGCTTATTAGTAGATGTTGCCAGGGATTTTTGGGGGCATTCCCATTGACCCATCAGGGTTCAGAGGGCACTTCAGTTTCTACATCCACTGCATTAATGTCACAGTGTGATAAGGAAGCGTTTGACTACTTCATTAGCATTCAGAAAGACTTAGAGACCAAAAGAAACCAAGACCGTGACATACTTGGTGCTTTCTCTTGATTTGCAGATTTGTTTGGTTTATATGGCCTGTCAAATATGCTTTATCCTGGCCTTGAAAGGCACTTTAAAACCCATCTTTGAGGGTCCTCTCACTGTTCTGTGTTTGCTGCAACGTGCCTGCTTGATCTTATCTCCACTGTGTGATATTTGATCAAACATGTACACAGAAACACATACTGCTGCAGAAACACACAGCCACAGGGCACAATGCCGCTTCTCCCCAAAGCTCGCATGCTGTGTTTAACACATCGGTGGACGCACAAATTGTGCAGACAAGTACACTCATGCTTCTCAGTGCTTGAAATGATGGTCCGCAAAGCATCAGATGTCAATTCATAGTGATGCGGTTACTAACCTTCCTTCTGCTGGGGCCTGTGCCTGACCACTGTTGCTGCCCTCTAGTGACACATGGCCTCCCCTTGCACTCGGAAATGGTAAAAAGTGTGATCAGGCTTACATGGTGGCCAGAGCCATTACCATTGGTTAAACTAACAACTGTTGATTACTAATTAATAATTTTTATTTTTCTTTCAGGTGCCCTGATTTTGCTGCCCTTTCATTTTTATACCTCTCCCTTTGAGTTTGGTATTCTAAAGTTCATAGATGTAACATTAGTTCAAGGCGGAATCCAGTTAAAATTGCTGGATCAATAAAATAGGTAATTGATTTAAAATAACTGTCAGTAACAACTTGAAAGAAAGATCGTCTTCTGGGAGTCAAAGTTATAATCGACTTGCACCAGGTAGCCCTGACCAGGTTAGTCAACACCACTGGAAAGGAATGAACTTGGACTGGTATTCAATTTTTTTCCACTGGAAACACGTTACTGCTGGGGCCTTTATGTGTTCACCAGTTGCCTCCTTTGTAAGAGCTTGGTAATTTGTCCAACCTTGGTGGTCATACCTGTCAATTACATAGTGGTCTTATGGTCATTTCTGGAGACTAGAGTTTCACAGGAAACAGGGCTGTTAATATGTGTGGAGATGTGCAGGTGTGGTCACATACCCTTTAGCTATTTGTGTGTGAATGTGGAGACATAAATGTACTATATGCAAAGAAACGTCAACTCCAGCTATGAATCATTGCGCTTGTGTGTTCCAAATGTCATTCAACTTTGTTTTCCATTCACCTTAATACAAAAAAGTGACTAGGGCAGGGCCCAAACAGCGGCATCATTAGAATGTGTAGGCAGGGTGGGTAACAGGGAGCCAGTGCATAGTCAATGTGCTGGAGGGTCGCAGGGAAGACTTCTTATGAATATATGAATAAAGAATCCTGGGGAAAAAAAAAGAGAAAAACTCCCTTGTGACTAAACTTCTCATCCTCTTTGACCTTCACTTTCCGCAGCTGCACCTGTGGTTGAGGACATTGTACGAGTCGGGTTGTATAGTTTAATTGTACTTGAGTACTGTAGGCTCACCTTTCCAGTATGTGTACAGCACACAAAGGTTTACTGTGTACCTGTTGTTGTGTATTGGAATTCAGCCAGTCTTTACTTGAAGTCTTATTCCAGGTATCATTTTTTCATCCCAGTCATGCACACCAGCTCTTTAACCTCTTTTATCTACTAAAACCACTGTACACAATTATTGTATTTCCCCTTACACAAACTAAGCTGATTGGGCCCTCTGTCTGCCAGGTTAACTGTGGCTTACAGACAGGCTAGATGGCTCAGAGCAATGGTATCACAACAAATTGGAGCCTCAGGCTACACACTGAGCACTCAGCATGTTGAGCACGTGTGTGATTCCGCTTGAAGCTGCGATCAAGCTGTTTTTGTCTTTTCCTGTGTGGATTTGTGCACATAACTGAATGCATGAGTGTTTCTGCATTACATCATGGACTGAGTGTTTGGACAACTGCTGTGTACAGTATTACCTGCGTGTTCATAATGGGCATCATAACAAGGGATAGAGAGTGCGAGCCAGAGTGCGACTGTGTGTGTTCTTTTGGTGAAGCGAAAGTTTTAGTTTTGGTTGGACATAGGAAAGAAATGGCTTCTTCCTTGACCAGATTTGACCCTGAGTGCACTTCTTTTGTAACTACACAGACTGTTATTGAATGTTTAACTGAATTAAACCAACCAGTATTATCCATTGAAATACAAAATATGGGACTTTGCTGTGAGAATGACGCCTGCACAGCTTGATCCCCTTCACTGTGAATTTTTTGATGATTCTGGCTTTAGTACATTTCATTCTATTACTAAGTCCAGACACAGTAGACGTCTACAGTTGTGGCTGCACTGCTCCCAGTATGTGAATCAATCTGCTGGATTCAGTCTCTAAATTCTTCCTCCGCTGGATCTGGTGGGTCAGCCCAGTCCTCTGGCCAAGAAATAGTGTGTTACATAAGCCCCTAAAACCACAACTTGTCATTGTTACACTTTGGTTTTTGTCCGGATGGAGCAAACAAGATATAACATGTTAATTAGTGAACTTTACAGGTGTTGGTAGGTGGAATTTGTTACCTTTGGACAGAGCCAGGGTAGCTGTTTCCCAGTTTCAAGTCTTTATGCTAAGCTAAACTAACCACTGGCTGTAGCTTCATATTTCCCATACAGATATAAGAATCTTCGAATCTAATCTTCTCATCTAGCTCTTGGCGAGAAAACAAATAAGTGTATTTCCCAAAATGTTAAACTGTTCCTTTAACAAATTTAAAGTTTATGAAATCTTAATGATAGAAAAGCTACTCCTAATTTAAAGTAAACAAAGCTGTAAGCAGTTTATTGATCTCTCTACCAGTAAAATGTTAGCTTTAACAAGAAGATTTTTGAAAACGTTCATGAAACCAATTCTTTGAATTAGTATCATGGCATGCTGATGTTGTCTAACAGTCCCAGTTTCATAAGGCCCTGAGCAGAAAAACATGTCCCAACAACGTGTCGCATGGCGCATGTCCCCTAAGAGAAAACCCTGGCTATTGAATCAACCCTTACAAACTGTTCTGAGCACTTGTCAAGGTCTTCATCAACACTCAAGATCATGAGGGCAGATTGGTTTGAATGGGATCATTGATCTGGTACCCACAGCTGAAGTGCCACTTTGATGTTGTTGGTTTTTTTTATTACCGTTAAAAATGAATTTCCCCAGACTATATTCCGTTGGTAAAAGGTTGTTTTATGTCTGACAGTATTATGAGGACATTTTTTGTGAACACTGGACTTTTTTGCCGAGGGGTGATAGAACATTAAAAAATAAGATCAAAGAACGAGCATCTCCCACCTCAGGCATGACATCTGGCAGATCAAGCAAATAAAAACAGAAAGAGGAAGAGAAAAGTTGAAAATATAACCGTGATGCAATTTGTCCCTCGGTCCTTCTTTGGCTGGGGGTGTGTTCTCAACAGAAGTCATTGACGTGGCATAATAACTGAACTCTCAGTGCAGAGTGCTTATTGATCCTTTTCTAAATGTCAAAGCGCTGAAGCTCTGTCTCTAATTTTCTGTGCATTTTGAAAATTGTTGTCTCGAGCTACATTACACTTTGGCACTGATGATCCATGGCTTACTGCAACAGCATCATCTATAATATCTATCTTCATGAAATGCTCACAGCAGGATGTATCTCACTGAAGAGTGCTCTGGTGTGTGTGTGTGTGTGTGTGTGTGTGTGTGTAAAAATTGCTGTTCAAGTCTGTGCAGTACTTCGTCGGGGAAGTGCAGTAAATGGCATTATTACAGGCATATTTCACTGACCACACCATAAATGAACAAGTCTAACAATATCTTTGTGTCCTACAGATTTTACAAGCCCTCTGCATTATAGAATATTTTAGAATTCTTAGCACGAAATACATTTTTCTGCAGTTTTAGTGCCAGGTAGTAAATAATTCCTTGGAATCTGAAATGATCCAGTTTTTATAGGTACAGTATGCTGTTTTGTCTTATTTACTGTAATTTTTACCACAAACTTGTTAATTGTTCACAGGAACTGGAGCGGGTGACTGCGTTACAGACTAACCTGCAGCTGGCAGCGGTCATTTGCACTAATGCAAGGAGGTAATAATGTTCTATTGTGTACTATCTATTCACTGAATGAAATAGCTTCTGAAATGTCCCATTCAAGCGGCATCTGCATACTAAGTGCTTTTCTCATAACTGTGATACCATTCCTTTCCTTCATATAGTCTGTTGATGATATGGTCACAAATGACCAAATATCAACCAAAAGTATGCCACTATACACAATACAGTCTGTTCTATGGCATGTTGTTTCTTTGTTTATTAGGCTTGTTATTATGTTGTTGTGGACGATAAGAAAACAAATGTTGTCTTAGTGTTCCCAAACGTTTTGGTGGATACTCTATATTGTAGTGTAGTTATTTCTTCAGCCATGTTACATCTTGTACATTTTAGGCATCAGGATTCATGTCTCTGTGCGATTAAATATCAAAAGCTTAAACTATTCTTACCAATGATTTGTCCAATTATACAAGTTTTGGTAAAATAGGCTCCTGGGGCTACCATCTCTGCTTTAATTACAATAATGATGGCAGTAAAAACACCAAGACCATATTTGTTTGTGTGTGTATTTTTATAGATATACAGTATAATTAAATGCCAGCTTAACATAGTAGCATTAATCTGTATGGATGCTATATTCTTCCTGCACTGTGATGTGTTGTATGTAGGCAACTGAGCGTTGCGAAAGAGGGATTCACAGGAGCCAGCCTGGGGCTATTGGCCAATCAGAGGAGAAGACAACTGCTGACATGCCTGCTTAAGTCACTGAGGACCATCAAGACGCTGGTAAAGTTTACACACATAGTTTACATAGTACATGTTTTGTTCTAAACTGCATCTAGCTATAGTGCAAAGAGAGACACTAGTAGTTGCGCTTGCGGCTTTACCACTCTGACGACTCCCAATCTGGTTCACTGTTGAGCCTGACCTGTGACCTACCTTCAAAAGATTCTCCCTTAGTCCCAAGTAACTGCATGCTTTTTATTGGGTCCCTGAGCTCGAGCCCTGCACGGATTGTTATTATGATTTCGTTCACTTCCAAAACCAAATTAGTACCTCCCTGCGTGTCATTCCTTACACAGATTATTCGCACATCCAGTGTGGTGCCCGTTTTACATTACAAGCTATCCTTTGAATTCATTGTGTAAAAAGTATCTACTTATGGTAATTAACACACCTTTCTGTACTATATTTCATAGTTTTTTTTGTACTTTTATGGTTGATTAGTTGATATTTCTGTCTTGCAACATAATTCATGTTGTAATCCTGAGGAAAGTTTTTAATTTGCCTGAAAAGCATTTATTTTGGATGCCCTTGGGAATCTGACCTTCCTACTGCAAGACTCTACCCTGAGCTGTTTCTGTCTGAAATACAATCTTAAGCACACTGTGTGACATGTCACTGCTGTGAAATTAATTAATGTAGTCTACAATAATCAAACTGTTCCTCCACACTTGATTTGAAATTAAGATAAAAGTCAATCAAACATACTCTGTTTTAATCATTTGCTGTGATCATTAGATCCAGCCGTAATCATTAAGCATTTTAACCAACATGGTCACAGCAGGCAAGCATGGAACTAGTGTTGAACTAGTTATCACTTAATATTGTGATTGCGATTTTACGATGTATTCATGTCTTCCTCTTGTCGTTCGTCCCCTCACAGCAAAGAACAGATGTAAGACTCAGCGAGATGCTTGAGGTATTTTAATCCTGTCTACGCACACCAACACACATGCAGAGATATTTAATATATTATAGTTGGCTTAAAAGGTCAAACATCAGTAGGGATTCTGCATTAAAAGCCAAACCCACACTAACACTCAATGCTCTGACAAATGCCTTTCCATTGTGAAGGTCAGCTGTAGCACATGGAATGGATCTGGCTACAAATGAGTGTAATCCTTAGTTATCAGCTCTAACAACCATTTTTAAGTAGCTCAAACTCATGCACAGAAGAAGTCACACAGTACAGTCATCATTCAGAACAATCCAGAGTTTATTCTATATATGGTGTTTTGTTACCTTTTCAATTTGTATTTTTTATAGAATTACACATACTGTACTGGTCAGGCAATCCCAGTCAATATATTGTATTTTCTACATGCTGTTAAATGACCTCACGGCTCTGTTCCTTTAGGAGGAAGACTATCCAGGTGCAATCCAGCTCTGTCTGGAATGTCAGAAGGCTGCCAGCACCTTCAAACACTACAGCTGCATCAGGTACAGTATGAACAGATTGATAGAGTGATATATTTAGTTGTAGCCAAATAGAAGCAGGCATGGACATCATTTTCTATGGGCTGATGGAAAGTTTTCTCATAGATTCAAATGTGATATAAAAATGACCATTGTGAGTAATGATGGTCTGGAATCATCAGATGTCAACTCTGCTGAGGTAGAGACAACCAGGAAATTGGTCTCCTTTAAAATCGTGACCCTAGTTTTTTTTTTTTTTTAGTTTTTACCCTTTTTCTCTCAGGGTTGGAACGTAATTTCTCTGTTAGGAGAAGTTTTATTAAGGGGCTTTTTATCATCTCTTTTTTTTCCTTATTGTCATTGCCTTGTGGCTGCGCTATTGCATTGGCTAGGACGTCAAAGCGGTTATTAGAAGTTAGCCAACATTGCCAGTGGGCTTTTTGCTTGGAAAAAATGTATAAAGACTAAGCTGTGGGACATTTTCAGTGAGTGTAAGCTTGCTGCAATCACAGTTGTCTTTAAGAACTTTGTGGTTGGCATGTTTGGAATACGTTTGAACGCAGCTGCCAGCTTTAAGCATATTATCGCTTATCTCTTATTGTGAAAACCTTTGGTTCTAAAATAGCTGTTGGACTGAAAGGTGTCCAGTGGCAAGGTGAAGAGAGACACGCAGCCAGCTGGTTGGTGATGGTTTTGATACTACCCACACATGACTGTCATTATAAACCCTCTTCCCTCTCCTCCTATTCAAGATAAGAGTGGGATTTGAAAGTGTAGGGCATTGTTGGTATATTAATGAAGTGTCTGTGTAAAAGCATAGTCTCTATGTACACCAATGCAAGCTTGGCCATGTTGAATACCAGAGGGTTGATCTTCTCTGTCCCTTTGATTTCATGTGTTATTGTTCTCAATTTGTGGCAGTAGGCGGGTGCCACAGTGCTCCTTTTAGTGTATTGATTCAGGATTGATCAGGGATGCAGTGTTTGCTTCCTCCCTCTTCCTGCGACCCCCATGTACAGACTCGGACAGAATATTTGATGAAAAGGTGTGTGTGTGTGTGTGTGTGTGTGTGTGTGGGACTGAAATTAGCAGCTCCCACCACATGGCAACGTAACACCAGCACGGTGTTCAGACTGCTGTCATTTTTGCTTTTTTGTCATGCGTGGCAGGGTGTGTGTTGGTCTATTTGTGGAGCGGGCACAAAACGTGAGCTCCATGTCAACAGAGCTCCAGGTAAACGCAGATACAGACCTTTTAAACAACACACTGAGCATCCATACATACATTCAGAAATAAATTATCGAAGTAACCTTTGGCAACCAACCTTGCAGGCATCGTCGCCACTTATTAAACATATTAGAACACATCTATTGTGAAGTGCACGCCGAAAGTTTTGAACTCATATGAACAGCTACACTTACCACAGCGTTTTAACGCAGAGGCGCAGAAAACAGTGGAGCTGTGTTCCCGTGACGGAATGACTGCTGGGAAATGGTGATTAGTATGCAGCTGCTTTATTTGTGTGGATATCACTTTTGTTTCACAGTGTCATTAATTTCCCACTGATGGCGTTGCACATTCATGGTTGTGCTCCCATGCACCATTTTCCATCAATGATACCACCCAGCCTGTCGATGAGGGAATGTGATTGTGATCATCATAAAAAGAAGCACTTAGCCTACATATTTTTGCCAGTGTCACTGTAGTCCCACACATCTGGATGTGTAATCAAACGTGTCTGTGGCAGCTTCCTGAATGTCGTAGTTTTTAACACTGGTGCATTGATCCACACGTCTGTCACATTGTACGAAAGCTCTTCGCCCAAACTTGCTAGAATCCTGACTGCAGCATCGCCCTCCCTAAGCAGCTAGTTGCCGGTCTGCTGCACTTTGATTTAACCGTGTAGCTCTGCTTTTCGTGCACTGCTGAATGTTCTAAATGGAGGCTTTGCTTCATGCCTGCCCTTCCTTTGCCCCTGTCCCCAACCGTTTAAAAGTCAACATTGTTTTCCCAAGAAGGAACTTACACAGCCTCATGCTCCGTCTCTGTCCATTTTCATCAGGTGGTCCACATGGGCAACTTAAGACCCCCACATGTCAGCACTGTGTTCAGAAACTGTGAACTCTGCTGTGGCCTTAGAAAAACAAAGGTGTAATGTAGCCTAGAGCTTCTCTGTAGCATTGTGAGCCGTACAAAAGTAAGAGTAAATGGGAAAAGAAGTAAATTTTTGTGTCATATGGCAGTAATAAATTTAAATTTCTTTTGCGACTGTTGATTGTGGATATGCTGTGTGTTTTATGGTGTCTTTTTTTTTTCGTGGGAAACATTATGGGAAACTTTGTGTTATGCTGCTATCTTGGCCAGGTCACTCTCGATTTGTAATCTCACTGAGGTTCACCTGGTTAAATAAAGGATAAATAAAATAATCAAAATAAAATATATGTAAATTGGGTTTTTATGTTTTTTTTTTTTTTAAATTAACTTGACATTTTTAAACCTCTTAACATGGTTTAAGATAAGTTCGGAAGATTTCTCTACAGCCCTTACAAAACTAGAGTTGTAAATGAAAATGATAATATCACTTCTGTGCTACAAAAGAAAAGCATTTCGTACAGATTTTCACTAATTGTGGACATTTCACTCTGGCTCAGAATACGCTAGTTATTTTATACTAGTTGTTATACAAATTGTCAATGGGTTATTCTACGAGAAGCTCCTCCAGATCTCCACTTCAGCTAATTGCCGTCTTAGTATTGGGGGAGGTGGCGTTCTAATCTACTCGAAGGACAGGGCGGTTCAGCTGCATGTTCAGGAGGAGCAAAGTGTAGGAAGAAGGGCAGAGGGCTGCTACGTTAATTTCTTTTTCTCAGATACACAAACAATTGTGTGCAGGCTGCTCAACATGACACTGCAAGCACTGTAGCAATTCACCAATTTATTCAGAGCCACGGAGCCTTCTTCCTCCTCCTTTTTGTGGCTGTTGTAGTGTATTTTCTTTTTATCCCTGTGTGCCAGTGCATATTTCTAAGAAGATCTCCATATGCATCAGCTTGTAGAAGTGTGTCACTTTGATTTGTGTTTTCTTTAGAAAGATCACGATAAAGCCCCCCCAGCACTCACAACAACAGCAGGCTCTTAGGACATATTCAAAGTCGGGTCAGTTACTTTGATCTGGAAGACATGTTTCTTTCGGGGGTGTTTTTTCTGCCTGGCAGGTTTGGGTTCACACATACAAATTCAGCTGATCCACAGTGCATTTGTCTGTCTCTCTATTTGTCTCCAATGTTTCTTTTTCAGTTACGGTTGAATGCTTGGAAGAATGAAGACGTTTAACATTTTTTTTTATTTGTTTATTTGTAGCTGTTTTCATGATGAGCACCAATTATACCAGGGTGCATTCATTTCTCCAGCAAATCTGTTTTAGTCAGACATGTTATGTGCTTTCCAAATGTTTGAATTTAATTGGATGTTCACCTAAGCTACTGGACTGAATAGTCATTATGACAGACTAATCACTGCTTATTCTATTATTGGGCTAGCATATTTAAAGTGTCTCACTCTGCCTAAACCCTAAAGCTCTATAAGATATTTAGTGCATATCTAATACATTAGCATAAATATTTTAATTCTTGACTGTTTTCCATCTGCGAATCTGTAAATGGAGAGGAGTTGGCATGAGGCAGATAACAGTCTCCTATTGATAGATTGGTATGGAGTTGTCCCTCATGAGCCAGCTGCAGGTCGTCACCTTTTCGTATAATGGTCCATGTAACCTCTGAGCCCATAAGTCGGAACTGTAGCCATGGAGAAAGGGCCACAAGCCTGCTAGATATGCCAGAGACAAATATCTAAATATTACATCAAATCTTACCCTTGGAGAAAACAAGAAATCAGTCATTGCACATTCTCCACGTCTGGCATGATCAATTTCTCCAAATTCTCCTCTTCGTTGAATCTTTTCCTTCTTAACCTATCCTCTTTTTGCTTCCCGCTAACCTCCTCTGCTTTCACTTGCATAAATTATGGTTGCTTAGTTTCACTCTTTGAAGCCCTTCCTCTGCCACTTTGTTGCCTCTCTGCTTGCCTTGTAACATTGGCTAACATAACTAGAGCAAAAACTGCATTCTCACAAAATCTGAGTGTCCGGCAGGACCCTTAAAGCACTCGAGTCCACACACTGCCTATTTAACAAGTCAGCAGTCACTGTGGAGGGACTTGCCTCAAGGCCCTCTGGACACCTATTGCCAGAGATAATTGAAAACGGGGTGACCAACTTCCACGTAACTCTATTTCAATCCTTTTGTTCCCTGCAGGGAACAGATTGTTAATTAAGTTTTTCTCCTCATCTGTTATTTATGCATTCTGTCTGATCATGGAAGGGTGCCAGTATGTGGGGAGGAGCTGCATCTGTACACACACTAACACTCAGTGGACAGTGTAATCTAGTAATATATACACAGAAGCTGGAAGACTGGATAATATGGTCACCTGGGTTATTGGCTTTGATGAGTTGACCTCTTGTGGTGTTCATCAAAAGCCCAGAGAGTTCTTAAAGAAGCATTCAAGGATACGCGTGTGGCATTGTGTCCTGTGGTTCGGTTTTCCAGTCCCATTTCAGACTTTGCTAATGCACTGTTGTGTCAATTTAGCTTAGTGGTTATGATGAGTAACCGCTAACTTAGTTTAGATGACGTGACGAGACAGGTTATTGGTTGGCAGTTGGATGGTTCTACCTTGTTAGCCGGTGAGGGAGGGGGGCAGCTGTTGCTTTCTATCTAAGAGTGACATTAGACTGTCCTGTCTGTCCGCTAAATATGGACCTAGAAAGAGCTAATGGTTAGCTTAGCTTTGCAAAAAGACTAGAAGCAGGGGAAACAACTAGCTCTGTCCAAAGATAACAAAAATCTGCCTACCATCACCTCTGAAGCTCACTTATTGATGTTTTACCTTGTTTATTTAATAGCCTATGCAAACAGAAACAATTTGTGGTTTTACGTAGAGTTATGTGCTGTAGCTATTTCTTGGCTAGGCCAGTAAGGAAGTCACTGACTTGGCCTGGCTTTTGTTCAGATTAAATAAAAAAGATGTAATGTGTTAATTAGTGAGCATAGAGGGGCTGGTAGGTGCAGTTTTGAACTTTGGACAGAGCCAGGCTAGCTGTTTTCCCCTATTTCAAATCTTTATGCTAAGCTAAGCTAATCACCTGCTGACTCTAGCTTTATATTTGCCGTACAGACATGAGGGTGATGTCAATCTTAGCAAGAAAAGCAGATCAGTATATTTCCCAAATAGCGGAACCATTTTTTTTATTGTGTGCATTCAGTTCCTTTAACCAGTTGATGTGGGTCAAGTCATGTTGGTGCCCAGTCCTTAATGTTTGTCAACCACTGTTGGCTGTCTGCCATTCTGTGATGGTCACTGGTTCCTGTTCTGGGAAATAGCATATGTCCATGCCTTACTTTCTTTTTTAGATGATTTCTTTCTCTTGTATGCTCTTCCAGTACTGTTCAGTTTGTGGTTTAGCTTCTGTTACTGTACCACACTGCAGCGTGGGAGTGTTGGCCTCCGCTCCTCGGGTGTATCTCCTTAGTGTGGCTGCCAGAGCTGTAAGCCTTTGTTTAGCACTCTCCTGGGCCTTGCATATGGACATGCAGGTGTATTTCTTCAGTAGCCTGGACCTGACATTGATCTGTTCACTCCTCTGTAGTTGAGCCAGCTTACTTACTACTTTGTGCGTTTTCTTTATATTGGCTTCCAATCGTGGTTTCCACTGAGGATGCTGGCTGTGACTTGGGATTTCTGGTGCTATCATTGCTGTGGTGTATACCAACTTATTGAGTTGATTTACAGTGTGGAAGTAATGGAAATTGTGAGTAGTACTCCGTTAACATTTGCTATGTCATACTGTTTGATGTACAGTAAGTTGCTTCCTCTAAACTATCCCTCTAATGTCAGCATTTTGGCAACATTAACAAATGGGGCATTTGTGCTCATCTGGCTGTGGCTTCACATTGTGCTTACTGGCCATTATGTCAGTCACGTTTTAACATTTGTTAATTGTGTTTTCAGTTGGTGTGGATTGCTGTCTATTACTCGTCCATAATATTTCTCTCTCACACCCACAGGCAGATACAAATGTTTACAATGCATCAAGTTTTGAAATGGCATGCTCATTTTGTTACCTGTTTTGCAAACTACCTGTGGGACTCAGTCTGCAGTCTCCTCTCACTTTCTCTGCTCACTCGATCCCCAACTGAAGCTAAGACGCTTAATTAGCAATTTGTTAAGGACACTCTCTCCTTTGGGCGACTGCGGTCTCACAAGGCACAACATAAGAGCGGGTTGACCTGAAAAAGACCCCAAGCAAAGCAGGGACAGAGGCAGGGAAACGGTGGAACAGAGGGTGATTATGAACGGGCTCAGTGCAGTAGGAGTCACGAGGGAATTGGCGGTGTCTTGGGATGGGCAAAGTAGTCGTGATTTCTCTAGCTACTCCGCAGCTTTTGAGTTGAAAGCATTTCCCAAGATGAGGCAAAGTATGAGCACGCTCCAAGGATGCGTGGGCGTTTTGTATCTGTGCTAGTCTGGTACATGCACACACGCCCATACACAATTTATATAGCGGATTCCACTGTAGAAATTGAAAACACTTGAAAGACAAAAAGACTCCCTTTCCAAAATATTTGCTGGCAATACATCCATCACTTATACTTTTGCTCCCTGTTTGTATGAAGGAGGAGAATTATGAGACACATGGTTGAAGCTTGTTGTTAAAGTGGAGCTTTTTTAGATGACGTTGTTTTGGAAATACAAACTGTGCCCTATTCTGGGTCCTATAATAGTTACTCAATCAATTCATGGAAAATTAATTGATGGCAATTTTCATTATTGAATGTCAGAATGTTGTGTCATTTATCTGGTTAAAGATTGTTAACTGTGATGATTTGCTTGTTTTCCTCTGTTTTATATTGTTGGGAATTGAGAATATGGAATTTTTGACTGTTGGTCAAACACAAACTCATAAATTGTGATTTTTTTGCTCAGACTCCAGTAACTTGGGATGGGCATTTTCCATTATTTCTGTAATTTTCAAAATTATTTTTGACAAAATCATTAATATCTTAAACAGGAATGAAGTCATTGATTAACTGATATTATAAGTTAGTAGATTCCATATTCCCCTTCATAGTTGTGGAACTAACCCTCGGCAATCTCTTTTTCTACACAGCGAATTGAATTCCAAATTACAAGACACTCTGGAGCAAATAGAGGTATGTGCTTCCCAATTTTATCTCCAATTACAGTATTTGAAAGTGATATCAGTAAAGAGACTTTTAGCAGTGAATACTATTTGGCTCTAACCTTGTAATTTTTCAGAAGCCCTCATTTGAAAGAAGCAATTTATACATCATTTTGACATTTTGATTGGCTGTGGTGTGGCTTTCTCATTCTGGGTCTGCCAAATATTGACACATTCAGAAACATATTATTGTGAGTGTGCAAGCACAGTAAATTATCTGTTTCATCTCTAGCTGTGTCGTGATATTTGTGTGTGATAAATGGTATGCAAAGCAATTTTCTCTGCGCTGCTGCTGCTGCTGTGCTTGAGTAGATTAATTACTCACAGTTTTGTTGGTACACAAGAAACTGTCGTGCATGTACACACACACACAAATAGCCACGCACCAAGGTGCTCTTTTGTTTACCTGTCAGCATGAGTTCGTGAATGGGCAAAGCAAAATCCTTTACATTCATAAAGGTAAATACTTGCACAAAAATTATAGTATCTAACAACTTCATCTTCATCTTAAGAGTGCTAAGAGACATAAACACTCATATAAATATGTATACACATATACAGCATATACTGTGTGTGTATATATACATGCAATACATCAGTGCATCAAGTGAAGACCTCTTTTTTTCCAGTCCAACATGCTTCACACAACAGAGGTTGTCGTTGGTTGGTGGTCAGCATAGTGTGTGAATCACTTGATTCCTCAATTCTGTCTACTGGCAACACTATCTTCCATCTCACACACACACACACACACACATTCTTTGCAGCATGCTAACCATCTCCTACTGCCATGCCATGAAACCAAAAACTACAGTATCACTATATTTACTTCATAATAATTTTTCTTCCTGTTTCCAACTGCATATACTGTATTTCCAACCCCCTACATGTAGAATTTCTCTGTGATTATTGCAGAAAGGTTTAATAATCCCAGTGAAAATTAGCACAGTATGTGTTGCATTCATTCTCCGTGTCCTTGGGTGCGTATTACTCTCTGCCACAGAATGTGTTTTTGATACAGCAATAGGGAGCGCCAAAGACTGTTCATGTAGTTTTAATCATCAAATGACCTATTATAAAGTACCATTAATATTCTACAATACTTTTATAATTCCACAACACATATAATTAGACCAGTTTACAGTGGCACTAGTTAGTGTTGTTTGTCTTTCATCAAAGTCCTTTTGAATGATAGATTCAATTAAAATAGTTACTGATTAGTGGCTTCCTCTCGAGTAGTTATATGTTCGTTGTGTCAGCGGTTGTCATTGCGTTATTTTCAAGAGCAGCTTTAAACATAAGGTGTGAGAGTGTGTGGTGACCCAAGGCGTTTGATCACTTAACCTTTTGTCAGCACTATATTCTCTGAGGTCGTCTTATTGTGTCAGGGTTGTCACACATCCCTGTACTTCCTAACTTCCTGCTAACCTTGCTAACCTTACTTTCTTACCTCTCCTTTTTTTTTTAAATCTCTTTTTCAGAGACACACACACACACCCCCATATTCACCCACATCCAATTACTTGGCCTTGTGCGGTAGCTATAAATCTGCACATCTATATCTAAATCCCTGGTCTTAACGTTGATAATCCCTCTCTTTTCTCTTCCCCGTACTTCCCCCTCTTTTCCCTTTGTCATCTATCTATTTCTGGCTCCAGGAGCAGCTTGATGTCGCCCTGTCGAAGACTTGTAAGCACTTTGATGTTTCACACTACACCAAGGTCCAGCTGGCCTACACGCTCCTGGGCAAGACACAGGTCAGTGGTTTGACTCGTCTAAAGGGTCATGGGGAATGGCTAAACATGACTGGACGTGATGGTCCGACATATGCAGTAAGTCCCATATACTTACTGCATATGTCCTTTTATTTGTTTCAGATTTTCTCTTATTGGGGATTTGTTTGGGGGGATAGAAAGTCAGCATTTTTTTAAGTTTGTGGTGTTCTATCTTGGCGGTTCGTCTCCTTAACATTATTTCAAGGTTGCGTGCATTCAGTCGGCAGTGTTGTTTCTTTACTTTCACGACCTTATGCCACCATTTAGATTTGAACAGTATAGAGAAATCTGAAAACACTCCAGTGTGAATTCAGGGTCCTCTTATTGGAGTGGAGAGTATTTTAGGCTACGGGGCATGCATGTCATCCTTTGTGATTACATTATGCTCTGCTTTCTGCTTAAGTGTAAAACTAAATCTTTTTTTTAACTCCCTACTCCTATGCATCAATGCTCTCTGGTATGGGTAAGCAATCAAGGCTTGTGTTGTAAGCGAGAATTACAAACTTTGTGTTTACATTATCTGTTTCATCCTTGATATTTCTTACTTTCCTACTTCAACAAGTAGGAGAATTTGTGGCCCAGCAACAGCTGAAATGAGTAGCCATCCAGCTATGCATGATCATTTTGAACGGTGATGAGGCTGCAACGTCAGAAAATAACTCCTAGCACGTTTCAGCAAAGTTTGTGTGGACAAATGCTGTTTCAGTCCTTATCCACCATTGTGAGCCGTTACACCTTCTGCACTCACACGTTTCCGCTGAGCCTACAGGTGATGTCAATTAAAGTCTGTGAGGGTTCAGCGCTCAGGGCTTATGGTGGATGTTGAGGCTGGGCTGGATTTTACTCAGTGGATGTATGGAAACTTGCCAGTCTAAAACTGAATTACATTGGGTATGTTAATGTTCTGCAAGCAGGGCATTTTACTGCACAGCTGTTATTTTGCCAGTGTAAGTGCTGTGAATGAATGGGATAGACATTATAAAATAAAATGATGTCACCTTCTCCACATTACACTTGGCAGTGCTAATGTGTGAGGGGTATTTGACAAGTTATGGCACAAATTGGAAATCAAAGTGTAGACGGCGTTAGTTTGTTGAGTCGAACCATAACTCGAGCAACCAAGAAAAGAGCCTGTCACTCGCACAACAACAAACATTGCACGTCATTGTTATTCGAAACTTGAGCCAATGTTGATCTTAATAAATATGCTGCATGCCTCTTGACATTAACAACCATACTTGAGCTGGAGACTGCATCATCAAGGCCTGTTGAGAATGAATAATATTTTTCTTATTAACGTGATAATGAGCATGTGCTGAGACTATTGTAGTCATAGTGACAGCTCACATTTCCCAGCATGCACTGCACTAGGCCTTATGTTCCAAAATGCAAATGTTACTTTTTGTTAGTGTTTGTAATATGTCTGTTCAGAACATGGTGGTTAATGTTTGGTAGTTGTCATTTTGTGCTGGTTTGTACTTTATAACCATTAGTGAGGTCGCTGTTGCATTTCATGACACCAGCTGTATTTTACTGGTGTGACAACGCTTGTTGAGACAGGCTTCTTTTCTCTCATGCCAAGCTACTTACTCTGGTGGATAAACGTTGTAGTAACACAAATAGTGTTTCATGACCCTCTCTTTTAAGTACGCCGAAACCGATATATCTGCGTTAGGCCAATATCGGCCGATAATATCGGCTAACTGATAAATTGGTCAGGCTCTAAGTGCAAATGCTTCTTGTTTTCATCTTTCCTTCCCATTTTTTTTTGCTTTCACAGAATCTGTTTGTCACACCCTCCCTGCATTTGTGTTTCTTGCAGTCAGTTATATTCTTTATCTAAATCTTAGCTTTTACTCCGGTTTTTTTTCTGCTTCAGTGCGCACACATGCACACATTAACACTTTTAACCTGATACTTGAACTGAGACTTCCAAGATGTTTCTGAATGAACCATCTGCTTGTTTGGTATAAGTATCTGCAGAAGAAGGAGTCTGTTTGCTTTTGCAGTTGATTAATAATTATGCCTAAATATTGGTGGCTGGAGATTATGGTGATCATTATGAAGTGAGTTGCCATAGTTGCTCCTTTCTCTTGTCTGCAGTCCGTGCTTGGGACAGCCAGTGATTTTCATGATGTTTTTAGGACAGATGAAGTGAAATGCCCTCAGAAAACAGGGGAGAAATGCTTATTTTACTTCTGTGGCAGCAGGCAATCAGTATGGATGGGGGCAACATTTTGTTGGTCACGAACTTGTGGTGAGAACATCTAATTGCACTGCAACACCCATTACCTATAGGGCTTTGCTCAATACTGTGCGGATTATGGTGCCCTCAATTCACTAGGGTCCCATAGCAAGACTCCGGGTGGAAGCTGCAAAACAGGAAATGATGGTAAATGTAACTTGGACTTTGAAAGAGAATAAGGAATAACAGACTTGAAATGCAAAGGCACAAACCGAGCACAGTGCGGTGGAGGAAGATTGTACTACAGATGTTTTCTTTTGAGAAATCAGGGGTAAAAGCGTTGGGTTTGTAAATTAAGTCCTTGATTATTAATGATAAATGAAGTAAAGAAGAAATCCTACTTTGCAATTAATTTATTTTTATTGAAGCTGCTGTAGTTAATATTTGTATATTAACATTGGATGAAATGATCACATGTTATGTGAAAGGGCTTGTATATCTGCAGCAGCCGGATTTCTTTTAAGAGGCAAGCACTGTACACTACCTGCCAAGGACCAAATGGCAGACAGACAAACTCGCTGGTAAACATAGTGGAGCTTTAAGCAACTGATATTTCCCATAGGAGTTTGTGGAAACCGTAACAGAGCTCAAAGAGGAGTGACTATTACATTTATCACGTGGCCAGAAACACGACTCCAAATGAATGCTAATGTTGCTCCGTGTCTGCTTGATGTGTATATAAGCCTCATATATTAGCCCTAACAACTTTATAGGGTGATAATGTGTCAGTGTTGTGATTACAGCTTGTTGAGCTGCCCCCAAGTTGCCAAAAAATCAATTACTGCAGCTTTAAGGAGGAAATGACCTACTCATAGTTGAAAGCCAAAGTAGAAATGGAAGAGGCTGGTTGGGGTGAAAGTCAATACGTCATAATTTTTGTATGGTACATTTAACAGTGTAAGAGTAATTGGGGAACATTTCCTTGAAGGCATAGTGCCCTGAAAATGACTCATTTGGTTGAAATGGCTCAGGGTAAAGATGAATGGGGCTGCATGTGAAACAGAACTGGAGGCAGTTAGCTATGCTACCATATCATACATGTCACTAATATGATATATATGCCCTTGTGTTTTTCTATTTGTTTCTTGCCCTTATTGCTTCATTAATGACACTTTCCACAGCAAACTGAGCTGGTTTCAGAGATGTGAATCATGGTAACTGGAGGCAATATAGTTCCCAGGGTAGACGGCTGTCTTCATTTTCCCTCATGCCATCTTGTGTAACTAACGTAATATGTCTGCAAATAATTGATTTGCAAGCTCCCTGCTGTTTCCCTTTTCACAGATCCACACCAGCAGATGACAGTGACATCCTGACATAATAGTTTTCATAACAGTGTGTGTTTGCTCTCTCTGCAGACTGCTATGGACCAGCTGCACATGCACTTCACCCAGGCCATCCACAACACAGTGTTCCAAGTGGTGCTGGGATATGTTGAGCTGTGTGCCGGCAACGCTGATACCAAGTTCCAGAAGATGCAGTACAAGGACCTGTGCACGGTAAGGAGATTAGTGTGTGTGTGTGTGTGTGTGTGTGTTCACCCTTTATGTGTGTAATGTAACAGCTTTTTGGCCAGAAAAGGGTCAGTCCCCTTTGTGAAGACTCTCCATTTCTTTAGTCGGCTAAGTGAAAATTTGAATAAAAAAATGAAGTGCTAAAATGACATATGACATACTGCTGGGCCCACACTCCCACACTTTGTTGCTCACATTACTCCTCTAGCTTTCTTATTGCCTTGTAACCAAGTGAAACATTCTGTATTTCATGAAAAGGGATTCTACAAATTCTCAATAATACAGTGAAGGAGGGGTGGACAGCGTGGAGAATGTAATTGAGGGGGGGGGGGGGGGAAGTATTTCCTAGCCCTCACTATGAGATTATTAATCTTGCTCACAATACAGAACCAATGCACTGCAGCAGCAGCAATGGCACTTTTCGACTGGGCTCTCCATACTGGCCCACATGCCTCAGTTCCCTCTGTCGTTTTCATTTCCCCCAAAATTGTATCAAATTTGCATGGCCAGCAAGCGATAACTTGGCCAGTTCATCATGAATTTGCTGGGAGTGCATTTTCTTCTCCCAGGGGCTTTGTGACAGTCTGAATCACAGTGAGGAGGGATATATAAAGGCATAGGTAAAGGTTATCCCTGCCTGATCGGAGGATGCAATATATTTCTTTACCTTCCCTCCTGATATGTCAGCTGTTGTAGTTCCAGACCCTCTAGCTTCAGGTTTGGCCTTGCTGTTTGACTGCACAGCTTTTACGAGGGGTTTTGCCCGCTGTGCTTATATCTCCAATGCCTGCCCTTTACCTTTTACCTTCGTGTTACCTCTCCTGCTGTTCACTCCTCATCTCTTCTTCTCCTGTGTCCTGCTTCTTTTTCTTATGCACATTTTCCTACCCCAGGTGGTAAGTAGCATGGAAGGAGCAATATTCAATTTATAAAGGCTGTGGTTTCCAAGTCAAGGCGTCTTTTGGTTGGACCTGGGTTAAGATCCAAAGGGGTCAATGGTATACATCAAAATAGTGACATTATATACTGTACTACAGGATACGTGACAGTAATACCAGTTTAGCAACACCCCAATATGCTGTTCGATACTTATGACCCTCACTTTAAGTGCATGACCTGTCAAGTTATCAGTGCATATGCTGTATAACCCAAATATTAATTGGAAAATCTTTTGGGGGAAAATTATTGGATATCTTTCAGCTATCCCTCACAGGCTTTTGTGATGTTGTAAGTACTATATTTTATGTTCAGTGAAACAAAACATTCTTCCCTTAAGTTGAAGTGACATACTTAACTGTCCACTTTTTGTTAGTTTTTTCCCTATGTACCTAACTGTTTACTGTGTTGTGGATGGATCCCCTGACATACTGTGTACATGCAACTAACTGTACAGTAGTTACAGACATATCCTAGTGTTTACTTGTGTTTGATAGATGCCATGTTGCCGTGATGATCCCACTCATACAACAAACACCGACACATAAACTGTACAAACACTCATACAAGCTTAAGATTGATGGGATGTGTCGTTACACTCTCGGCTGTGTGATCATGATTGATAGAGTAGCACATACACACACGGCGCACACTCAAATGAAGACGATGTGAACACCCACACACAGTTCATTTGTGTGGCTCACAGCATTTTCAGCCTGTCTATAGAGACTTTTATGGGGAGATCAAGTGTTTTGCTTACTTTTACGGTAAATTATTTTATTTAATGCAGTTATGTACCTGCCTTTAAAATGTCAAAAGGAGCACTAACTGAAGTACTCATGTGAAATAAATGTCTAGCTTACAGTATTTGGCGCACACACACACTGGAATGAGGTGGTTTTGAAAAGGTGCTAAAAGTCTGAAGATGGACTTGAAAACTTGTTCTCTCTGAGTATTTGAAATGTCCTTCAATGTCCCTCTTGGAGATTGTTTTGGATTGTACAGCATAGAGGCACTCATTGACTTGTTTCCAACGTCTCTCTGAATAGTATAAAAAAAAATATACCTGTGACAAGTTCTGGCTCAAATAAACGGACCAAATATATGGTTGGGGAAATCAGCTAAGCAAAGCTCTCTGCTCTTTTAACAAATACCGCTGATTTGCTCTTAAGCAAGACGTCGACCCCTCACCTGCTCCAGTGGAGCTGCTCAGTAGAGAATGTGTTCATGTTGTGGAACTGTATTACTGGGAAACTTTGTGTTTGTGGAGAAGAGCAAACCTATTCAGCTGCTGTTCCCCTGATAAATAAAGGTTAAGGAAATGTTAGAACCACATTAGACCCTCTGAACTTGCCTCTTAGTTATACAACTTAAAATTCAAGGGAAACGGGAAATCTCAGAAAGGTCACTTCTGATTGTGAGGGGGTCTTATTAATTTTACATCAACATCTCATCATTATTGGCCACCCTCACTCCTTATAAATCCCCTTGTCTGTCTGAGTTTTCTCCTGATGGAATCAGGACAGTTCACTCCCAGAATCATCAGGAGGCTCTCATAGGAGAAAAGGTGACCGTAAAGGCTGCTATATACTGTACCGCATGCCAACACTTTGGTAATGTTTTAAACTTCTTCACACTGTATATACTGTAGTAGTTGTTATAGTAATTATATTCATCCAGCCAACTGGTGGCCTTCTAGACTGAAAAATATCAGCAAGTGGAAATACGCTAACAGAATAATTGTTTCTGATAATTTAGCGAAGTCATATTGTAAGGGGTTATGAACGTGGCAGTCTCTAGAAGCTGTTAGTGGGGCTGTAGCCTTTTAGTATTGTTTTTTACCTGTTACAAAAAGCCATTAGCTCTACTGATGATAGAGAAATCACCCCAACAATATCAAACGACTGCTCGTCTGTAACCCATAGTGATCCATCCCACTCTCTATTGTGCAGTGTCCCATTATTTTGATATACGCAGACCTTTTGCGCACTTGTATATCTAAAATATGGACCATTTTGCGAGGTCTCTGAGTGGATGCAGACACTGTTGCTTTTTCATGTTAAGCAGTGCCATGATCCTAGGCTGGCTTTTTGTGTTTAGTTAACCCAAAAATTGTGCATCTCATCATCCCAGCTCTTATGTATGGAAGTTGGTCTCATGTACTTTGTTGTGCTGATGGTTAAAAGGAGTATTGCCGTAAACTATTAACTGAATTATCAAAAGCATTCCATAGTAAACCATTATTTTTCTTTAAAAGTTAAAAGCTTTGACAATAGCATCAGTCAGTGGTTTATGTCTTTATTTGTTTATTTGGCAGGGACAATGCTCAGCTTTACCAGAGTTAATTATAAGCACATTTACATCTGTGTAGAATAACATCTCTGTTAAGAAAATCAACTCTGTAGTATAAAAACACTACCTTTCTGAGCAACAAAACTCAAGCAAAAGGAGCAAGTTACAGTTTCTTTAGTCTTTAAGGGTCTGCCACATGGCTCTGTATTGGGTCCTTTTCTCTTTACAATATACATAAACGTGAACAAAACTATTTCTTATGTATACCATTATATAACCTGCATGTCACTTTTAATTGCTGAGGCCTTTATTAACTCAGACTGAGTTTATGCCATCCAGAATGCTACAAAAGATCTGTAACTTGTCCTTAACCTTGCAAAGACAAATCATTTCCTGTCCAGTAGATTAAATCAGGAGGAGCAAAGTAATGATAAGATTTTTTTGAGATTTTTCTGATTACATAGGAACCCACTGCCTAGACGTGTTGTTAAAACTGTGTCATATATGTTGGCTCAAAGTTAAAGCAGATTCTCTTTTACAGACTCGTGCACCAAGTTGTGTTTAAGAATGTGTGTGAGAGATTCCTCCTTAGGAGGAGGGTGTACTGTACTTTGCTTCTTTGCTGGCACAGCAGGTCTACAGATTGCTGACTATGTTTTTGATCTCTTGCAGGTTAATCTGTTTGTTTATTGTTTTTTGAAAGGAAGGGGGTTTGATTGTCTTTTCCTAAAGAAAGTGAATCAGCTGAATCAGGGTGCCTGCACTCTCTTGCACAACTCTTTTGTAAAATATGTGGCATTTCTTTCATGCATACTCCTTCACACGCCCAAACACACAATTGGAAAAAATGCACTCAGCACTTTGTCTTATTAAAACCATCCTGACACAGCTTGGCATGTCTTTTGTGCATAATGATGGGCAACTGTATTCAGAAAATGAAATGGCTCTTCCAAAATTAAACCCAAGCCTGCCTCGTCTGAGCTCTCATTACTGTACTTCTTGAGAAGGCTATGTCCAGCAAGGTGGATAGCTGTTTCCAGAAAAGATTTATATTAGCTCACGTAGCTAAGGTAACTGAGATTACCTCTTCTCATCAAACTCATTGAAGATCTTAACCCCCACACACACTCACACCACTTACCCCTGCATCGCGTCCCCTCACCCCAGTTGCCTGGCAACATGCTGCTGTGATCTGGTCGGCAGGTGGATAACCTGGAATGTCGAATGTAAGCCCTGTGTTGTCAGAAATGATCCATTAGCTCACCAATCTGACCGGTGGTGCTGGAGCCTGTCTGCAACTGCTGTTGTGTTTATCACTGTTTATTATTTCAGGTTGGTCCCTTTTAAGCACTGGTGCTCAATCATTTTCTTTGACTGTATATGAAAATTGTAATTCTAAATTCTACAAATGAGGTAAGTGTACTATTCACCACTGTAAACTGTTAGCTGTGGTCGTTGCGGTGTAGAGTTTGTTGTTGAAATGCTGATTTGGAGATGAGTTTATGCCATTGTTTATGGTTACAAAAACATCCTCAGAAAGAAAACCATAATTAATGTCCATTGCAGCAAAGGTATAGTTTGAGTGTAGTTAAAACATATTTATATGAAGGTTTATTACAGTGGTAAGAGCATAATTGACTATTCTCATTTGGAGGTTTTACAGGGCAAGTTGTTTTAACGTGCTATTGAGAATGGATGGTTAAAAGTCTGATGTGTATTTAACAGTATCTGTATGAAAGCATCACCATACCTCTAACATTCTGTGCCTTAATACAGTACATTACCAACCTTTTAATTTGAAGAGCAGGACATTTTTTGATTATCCGTTAAACTTCAGTGATGTTACATTTCTGAGAAATGGCTGTTGAATTAATAGCACCATCTCTAACAACAAGCGCTTGACAGCAGTGGATTTGTGCCTGTTGGGCAGTTTAGCTGCCTTGGGCAACAGCTCTGTTATTAACATCTTTTGAGATAGTGGTCATTATATGAAACTTCCTTGCTGATGGCTTACAGCCTTGAATCTACTTCAGATGTCTCACTAGCAAATGTTCTGTTGAGAGATTTTCCTGGCAAGTTGTGGTTTGTCACTCAGGGACTCGGACATGCCAGAGCAAAAAGCCAGCAGAAGTGTGTGGGACTTTACTTGTGTTTTTTTTTTTTTTTTTTTTTTAACACAGTTGGAGTTGTGTATTCAAATGCACTGTTTTCTCTCTCAGCAGTCATCAGTGTGTGACGCTTGTGGTGTGTAATTTACAATGCTTTTGTGAAAGATAGCAGGGGTGGACAAACACTTATTCATTATCGTGGTTTAAACAAAGTAAACTGCGGGTGCTGTCGACAGCACTGTTTCATCTGGCAGTTATTAATTTGTCTCTGAACATGTTGACAGGCTAGTTGTTCTGTAGAGACTCGAGCTGTGTCAGTGCCAGCTGCCCTTTTCTTAGGTGGGCCAAATTTTAATTTAACCCAAGCATTTAGCAGGCTGACTCGCCTCCTAAGAGCTCAGAATCAGACGTGTTTATCTGTTGGATGTGTGCAGGATAAACAGCAGTGTGCATTATCCTTTGAGTACTTTGTATCATACATTTTTAGCTGTCTTGTTTTGGATTTCGCACCACTGTGAAATTAAACAAAAAGTTAGTCCATGGATTAAGGCATATTGTCTCACATGTAAGTAGGTAGATAATTATTTATTTTTCATTAAAAAAAGACATCGGTCAACATTAGAATTCTCTTAAAAGACATCATTACCTAAGGCTTGTTACTGGCAGAATTATCATTAATATATACTTTTCTTTTCTAAATTAATACTTTAATGAAGTTACCATTTAATGACAGCAATAACTCACTTTTGGCCTTGGGCATATGAACATTCTATCATAGCTGATGTATTACTTTCACATGCACGGACAGCGATTGGCTGTCCATGTAGAAAGACATATTACATATCTACAGTACTAGATCAAAAATGTCATGTGAGAATATATATGTGTATGAACTTGACACAGGTGCCGTTACCACGACAACCACACAGTACATTATTGTCCTGAGAGTGAATAGCTCAGTGAGATCCATTTGCTTTTTTTTTTTTTTTACATGACTGCTAAGAGGATAGTTTTTCTCAGAAACTGTGTGAATGCAGCAATTACACTCGGGTGCTCACCAAAAGCAGCCCAAATGAGGGTACCGAGACCCCCTTGAAGAGGTTGTCTCTGTACGCTTTTGAGATGAGCGTTTGTGGCACGTGATCAGACCTCGTTCCGACCCATCTACCATAAACTACCATTAACGTATCACACTTACTGAACACTTCTTTGGTTTAACATGTTGATGGTTAGCATGTCATTGTACATGCTCAATATTAGCTCCCTTCTGCTCAGTGGTCTGAAGGCAGCGAGTCTACTTTGCAATGTGTGAAGCTGTAATTTGTAGTATTTTCAAGACGTTTCCTCGAGGGGAATTCAGCATTTTTCTGGTATAGTTTTGCCTGGTATATTGCACAGATAATTACCCCGGTTATGAGCAAATGCCAGCTATGCCGTTGCTCCATGTTAAGTTGCATAGCAATGTTTCTCTCAGAAATATGCATTAGTCCAGAACACAGGACCTATTCCTGTATTTACTTTCGTGCTCCCGCCCCAGACACATCTGACCAATAAGCGGAGTAAGAATTCTCTCATGGTTTGCAATGATACGTTTTGGTTCGCTTGGACCTTTCTCTGTGTGAAAAGAAACCGAACCTAGTTTAAAAACTCATCAACAGATTTGGACTAGAGCAAATAAACAACAGGTGTGAAAACGCCCTGAGTCTTAATTCAACCTACCTAATGTGTACATCAGATATATTTTCAAATCTATATTATGTGTATAAGCAAGAAACCCTCTTAATAACATCCTTATTTTATTCAGTACTTATATTAATTAGCTCTTAGACGAGATTAAATTATTCCTTTTGACACAAAATAGATGTTTTCCAACACAATGTCCTTGAATGACGAGTATAAACAGGCTTTAATTAGATGTAACATAGAGGACAGCTGAATAGCTTATTTTTTTCTCTGAGTCTCTTGCTGAATCTTGTAATAAGTAGTTCAGCACTGGGTGTTTCATAACTCTGAAACAATTACTTTTTTCTTTTAGGTAAAAACTATACAGTAGAAGCACATAGGACACACAAATAGAGTAATACAAAATATGACAAGGAATTCATATACTGTATAGAAAAGAGCATCAGTGATCTTGTTTTCATCACTTCTCTGTTGGCAGCATATCACCCTGGACAGCTACATTCCCTGCCTGACAGATCTATGCAAGGCATTGTGGGAGGTGATGCTGAGCTACCACCGCACCATGCAGTGGCATGAGGAGCATGACAAACAGGAGACAACACCCACTCCAGGTAAGAGACAATACCTATTTAATCCTATGACCTTAGTATTTTTCAAAACCTATTTATATTCAGCAACAATACTCTATTTGTTCTGACCTGCCAAAATGCAGCAAAAACTCGCACAGGTCCCTGTAGAAGCGTCATATCTTGGTGCAATTAAAGATTCAGAAATAAAATATACAGTAACAACCGACCATGTAGCAGATCCCACAGAGGGAGCACGTGACTTGTGCACCTTCTGCCTTGCACAAGTTTATAGTGTGTGCCACAAACACTCCTTCCCTATTTCATTTTAACTCTCTAAAATATCTTTTTTTGTCACCTGCTTTCTTTCTCTCTAGTTTTTCATTTAGATTTACTCATAAAACACCAAATCTGCTCCCTGTACCAGAAGCTGAAAAATGAACGCACAGATTCACTTTACAAAGACTTGGTGAAAATGGGGTCAGCTTCCTCCACACTCTCAGGAGTGCCGCTCTTTGCTGGCTGTTTGATTTCAACGTACAGCAGGTTCAGCAGCTTTATAGCTTACAGAAAGTAATGAATGAATCCAGGTGTATGAAAAGAGAGTATTGAATGTGTGGTGGGGCTTTCAGTGCAGCATCTTGTCAGCGTTTACAAAGTCCCCTTTCAGTGTAGCGGTCATTGAATGGGTCAGTAGTGGCGTCATAATTTTTGATTACACTGCTGCAGAGAGGTGGAGTTTTACCAATGACAATGTATAGAGATGTGCATTATAGTTTCACAGTTGAACAGCAGCTCTGTGGTGCAATAATACGGTGTTTTGTATATATTCATTTTAGTAGATTTTTCAATTTTAAATTGTTTTGACAGTGTTTCCTAATTGCATGAATATAAATGATTTGTACTCATTGTTGAATTTACATTGCCAAATTAATATGACCCAGCTGTATGTTTTCAAGGATAAATATATGCACAGGTGATGAACCATGAATGATGCATTTTTCTTAAGGAAATGTAGTGTGTCCTGTTTCCATGCGCATACGAACAGGACTTTTTCCCCCCACACATGGGGTTGTTTTTTCTGTTGTTTTCAGTGACATTCATGACCTTCCGGTATAATTTAGATCCCAAAACTTTACCTGTTATATAATTTTAGAAAAAAAATAGCAAGTTACCCGTTCTTTTTGTACATTTGGTACATTTTGTGACGATAACAGTATAAAGTGCACCGACTCTCCATTGGAAACTCAGTATAGCTGCACTCAAGTTACGGCCCATTAAGAACAGCACGACGACTGAACACCACATCTGTCCAAACCCAAAGCTTATGTCTGGATAAACAAGAAAAGTCTTGCTTGTGTTGCTGCTTCTCTACATCCTGCCTTCAGTCAGCCAGATGTGAAAACATCAGCCTCGGGAAGCTCAGTTGTCAAGGCAATACATACTTTGCGGTTTAGCAGTAAGCTCCACTAGAAGTTGAATTTCTTACCAGTGTAAGAAAAGAACCCATACTGGATATGGTTTATAGCACTTTTCACCTCATTGCTGTTTAAATCATTTGTCTTGCGAAAGACTTTGTCGGATATTCGCTACAAATACTGAACTGTCAAATTAGCTGGTACCTTCCTACTGCGTATCAAAAGATAGTTCATTCCATTTCCCATACTGCACAGAATTCATTAGGGGAATGGATGAGGACACAAAGATGTCCTGAATGGTTGGTGACATGCTAAGTCCTCAGGATCCTTCATTAGATGTGATCCTCCTTGCAGGGGAAAGGACATACACCACATTCCCTTTCATGTGGCCCATCTTTCATCTCATGACTTGATTGGCTGTCACCTCTGTCATCTGTGTAAAGGTGTCCCTGACCTCAGTTTTGTCCTGGCTCTCACCTTTCTCTCTTTATCTTTGTGTGTGTGTGTGTGTGTGTGTGTGTGCTATTTACTGTACAGGCCTTGTCTCATTTATCGAAGAGTACTTTGCGCAGACAGTGACCTCCATTTCACACAAGAGGCCTTAGGACTCCTAACGGTCAGACCCACTGAAGATCGCTCTCCCCCTTCTTTTTGTCACACACACATACACACACACACACACACACAATCTCACCTCTCCCCTCTCCCCTCAGTGAGAAAGCCAAAAGAGCATCCCATTGAATTTAAGGCTATGGCCACTTGATTTATTGAGCTTGTTAGTGTATTGTTTCAGTAATTAATCCTGCCACTTGATGAAAGGAAAGGTTGTTTCAGGAAGTAATATGGGCCAGGGTCGTATCCCTGCCTGACAAAATAGATTTTCTGCTGTAGCACACACCCTGTCATGTTTGATCAACACTGATGGCTGTCAGGCACAGGGATCGCTCCATCTGTGTGAAAGCAAATAACCATGGCCAGTCTGTGCATTTGTTACATCTTCATACAGATCATGGGCATGAACTATGTAGGCTAATGTTGAAATGTACGGAGGCTCTGGTACGATAAACAAAAACAATCAGAAGTCAGGGTGAGAATTGGCCTTCACAGCTCATTAATGTTCAGCAGTAACTTGGCATATAAACTAAACTGGGGAGCATGCTAGGTGGGAAAGAAACCTATGATTTACTGACCTCTCCCAGTACATACTGCAATTTGTTTATTTTTTGATTGACCCATTTCATCATACTTTTTTATTAATGCATACCTCCTTACCCTGAGTCAACATGACTTCACCAATCTAATCAATGTTTTTTCTCAATATTTAGATCATGTGTATTCAGTAATTTGATTTACTTGCAAGCCCTGCAACTCTCATCTCTTTTAAAGGAGGCACCAAATCATGACTGAATAAATACATTGAAAATGTATAGTGTATAAAGTGTGATGGAATGTAATCCCTTGAAATTAAGTGGGCTTTATTAACCATGTGGTGCAGTGCTACAGGCCAGTACTACCCAACTGTTCGGCGCTAGTTTGGAGTTTTCTGTTTTGTCTGCTTTATCACTTAGTACATATAAAGACAGCTGTACTGCTTTCTCTTTTTTGGCATCTCTTAACTGTGCATCATCTGTGGTGAATATCAGATCATATTTTCAGTTCCTTGTAGTTATGAATTTGTACGATGAAAGCCTCACATTGCCAGGTATCATACTTCTTTTCTCACCGATTACTGTTGACCATTTTCTTCCATTTAGATTGTGTTGTTAAAATATTCTAAAACCATGAGCCGTGTTTTTACTTTTCTCTTGCTAAACCTTTACAGATTTATACAAAGGCATGTACATGCTGCTCTTTTATGAGTTATACTTTGAAACCAGTGGGGAGCTAAGGCCCCTGTGGGTGTTTTGTCCTGTGAGTCACCAAGAACTCTGTTACCCACAATGCCACCAAAGGTCAAACACTGGTTACCACCTATGGATTGGCAAAGGGTGCCTTTCCCTATCATTTATCTTTTCCTCTCTCTCTGTAGTAACACTTTTTAATAACCATTATTAAAGCTTTCTAAGTTGTTACCCTGGGGAGGCTGTCAACACCCTCACCAGGTCAACAGTGATACGAACTGCACTGACGTCCACCACAGAGTATGGGGAATTAATGGGGATATAGTTGTTGGAGGTAAATTGGTGGGAAAGAGGACAGACAAAGAAAATGAGTACTTTGTTCAATTGAATAAAAACGATATGGATTCAGAAATCTCATGTAAAGCATCAATATACACTCTACCCTTTAATGTGTTTTCTTTAAGAGATGAACAAATTCGGAGCCGTCATTAGAAGCCTCTTAATGCCTGACTAGATTTAGCAAGCTCAATTGTCACTATGAGATTTTAGTTTTAAATCAGTTGAGCCCAACCAGCTGCTATGCTGTATTGCTCCGTTCATTTGATCTTTCTAACACACCCAATGCTCTCTGTTTTGTGTCATCAGTTAATCAGTCACAGCTCTCTCACCTTTTCCAGGGCTCTCAATTTTCCCAACCTCGGTTTCACTTTGTCTTCTCCAAATGTTTTTGCTCTCTCTTCCTCACACCCCCTCACTCCCACTGCTGTCCTTGTGCTCATTAAAAGAAACCCAGATATGTCAAGTTGCCATGTCACGATGTCTCCCAAGCCCTCTGTTCTTTTGTCTTTGGGTGAATGATGCAAATTTTTCCCCCAATTCTGGCCCTATTAATGACAAATTACAACCAATGTCATTGGGGTCTCAAGGACAGTGTTTGAAAACCACCAGTTTAGGGCATACATTGAAATTCCCATGATGTGTTTGATTAAACCCTGCTACAATGACGTTATTAGAAATCATGACAAGTATTAGCTATAACGTGACAGCAGTGGCTGTGGAGATAATATGAAAGCATGGGAAGGGCTTGAATTTACAATGCATCATGAGCACACTCCCAGTGAAGGTAGGACCCTGAGATGAAGAAGAACAAAATATATTTCATATAAATCCAAATGCCAAGGAGAAAAGCATGAGGTGTAGCATTTACACTCACAGCAATTTCTGAGTTATACAGATTATAAAGCCCTTTAAGGCAAGTTGTGATTTGTGATATTGGGCTATATAAATAAAATTGAATTGAATTGAGTATGATGATTTCAATCAGTTGGTGGGAGGAGAAGATACACGTGCATGCTATAGCTAGATGCAGAAGTATTCTTGCTGGCCAGAATTTAGATTGAACCTGCTGTTATGAAAGTGGTTTCTCGCTGTCCACCAAATAATCTTGCTGGTCCGGCGCTCACTGTTACCATCCTTGAAAAACAAGAGAGGCTTTCCCTCTCCCTAGGGATAAGACACATATGACCATGTCAAGTTAATATATGAATCTGTTGTTGAAACAGCTGGTGTGACGCAGGGTTCATGGTTTGGAGCATGCTCACGATTATTAACAAAGTTGACCTGAAACTGTCACACTGAAACAAACATGTTAGCTTATGTTCACCCTTTAACATTGTTGATAGATTTCTGAGACAAAAAAGTGCAAATTCAGTGAGAGAATTTGATGAGCGTTAGTAGTAGATGCAGGTAATGAAGATTGCCGAAGAATGAAAAGAAGGGGGGTTCCACTTGTTTTAATAAGATACATTGTTTAAACTTAATGCGAGGCTAAACTTCTTCTTAAGATGGACAATGGGTCCTGTGGGTAAAGTGCTGGTCTACATGCAGACTGATGAAAAGGAACGATAGAGTAGGAAAACCTTGTAAGGTTAAGTAGGACAGAGAGAAACAAAGCGGAAGAATCTTCTGCTAAGATGTTAATGATTAATTAATAATTAATCAGAATTATCGGGTAATATATCTCATTGTATAACCCAAGGATGACCCATCCATATATTTGTTGGTGAATGAAACCATTCTCTTCTTGTACTTTTTTGTCTGTGTCACAATTAAGGAATACTCTTGAGGTGTCTGAGGAGCTTTGATTAATTCAGGTTCACTGATTCCCACTGAACACAGATGTCTGAAGTCTTTTACTAGTGTTTCTAACAACATTATGGAAAGGAGATAGACCTTTTTGTTAAACAGTACAATAATGTTACTTAGCATCTTAAAACACACTTCATTCAAACTGCACAGAAACAAAATAAAACTCACCAAAACTATCTTTGTTAGTCTTTCCACTGTTCCAACGATCACCAACTCTGGTTTGGTCAAAATAAATCCTTAATTCACCACGTTAGATGAGAAAAGAACCAGCCGTTATATCGCTCTCCTCAAAGCCAACAGTTTCACAGGGAGGGACTCATGCGCTAACATGCACGTGCAGCCGGACCGACTACCAAAACAAAGAACTTAGAAGCTCGGATGACAACACACACAGAGGGGCTGTGATGTCATTCTCTGCACAGGACCCCATTACTCCACAATCTCTTTGCATAGCAAATAGTTGTTTACGGCTATATTAACGTTCAGAGTCTCGTGCACAACACCTTTAAGGCACTCAATACCTTTCATCAACTGTTCCTCCTCTTTCTCTCATTCTCTGTCATTATTTTTTTTTAATGCATGTGCTTTATGTTCTGGTGTGTCATAATGAGAATAACCTCACTGCCACAAACTCTCAGATCAAAAAGTGGCGTGTGCGCGTGTGTGTGTGTGTGTGTGTCTCTATATATAGAGTCTGATATGCAGTTTTGCTATTGAGTACCATTCTTTTTCCTAGAGATCTCTTGCTCAGAAGACAAACGCCTCACCCATCAGTGTACAGTTGCTCTGTTTTGACTACAGCTTGGAGATGTTTCAGTCAAGCCGAGTTAAATAATGTGTTTGTATGTTTAAGATTTTAGGTCTTTCAACCATCTCGCTGCTTCAGAAAAAGAAAAACACTAGCCATGATTCATGCCTGTCTCCCTTGTTTTCTCTTACTAATGCGTCTAAGCGTCATCTGGTTTAATGGTTACCGAAGGGCAATGCGCGTGATCTCAAACACAACAAGATCTACACATGTTCTGTCAGTGACACATTTACGCTCTCCTCAGTTACACTTTAGACTGGAATTTCTTGCCTCTTGAATGTCTTTCTCGTCAATAATCGGTTCCCCTGCCTGTGATTTGTACTCATGGAGATGAATTCACTGTGTGTATTCACCAAATTGTTTTGGTTGCCTATAAATATGCATTCTTGTCCAATACTTGAAGAGAATGCTTTTTAAGTGAAAAATAACAAAAAAAGGGAGTATCACAGATACTACAGCAGAATTGTAGCTTGTTTCCCTTCTGGCTTTTGTCTATGGGCCCATGACCAGAGTTATTTGTTTCTCTCCTGCTTTGAAACTGTTGTGATGATGTATTTTGACCTGTCATTTGGGGTATTATATACTGCACTGCATTGAATGTTGTTCAGTAGCGATTGACTTTGTTATCAGGGTGCTGCAGTGGGTAGGAATGCCTTCCTTCCTACAGAGAGAGCCAGGATTGAGGTTCCCATGTCTATAAGCATCTTCCCTTTTAACGCATGTTTGGCCCTAATGAAGAGAGTACCCCTGCAGCTGACCCTGGTAGCTAGCCTTACTGTAGAGTGGAGAAATTGAAACATGTCCTTCACAGGATCAGCTGAATACATATCACATTATACAAGGTGTTTATATTTTTTATGTAACATTCTGGATACATTTTAGAAGTATATGTTTAATGTATAAGTTGTGGTACTTTTAAAAAAAAGGGTCTTTTAGGTATATTATGCACAATACCAAAACCACAAAAACAAACCCAAACATTAGCTAGTGGGGAAATCCATGACTAAGGACAGGGATTGACAGCCACCTGCTTGTTGACTTGCGGGCTCACTGACTTTCCTAGAGATCCACTCCAAACAGAGCAAGTGGCTTTTGACTGATTTTAGCAATTTTCAGCCAAAATTGGCGCTATTGTGACATTCTATCCTCTGCAGTGTCCGCACCACATGGTGTTCAATCGGTGAGAAGAAAAAAAAACACACACAAAAGAGAGGATTGTGAGCAGATGTTAGAGGAGGAATCACGTTAACCATAGATGTTGGTGACTGCCTGACTGTGAACAGGACCATGACAGTATTGTCCTATTGGTTGATGTCAGTCTCTTGAGGGACTCTATGACCTATGCGCTTGTCAGATGCTGACTGACAACCACTTCTGTACAGATAGTAGAGAGTCTTCGGATAAAATTCAGGCTATCCACATGGTCAAACGTACAATAAAGGACTTTTGACATCACTCAAGCGTGTCAGATTTGTCACCACATTTCCCTGTTCATATTAGAATGCACCTCAGGAATCATATTTTACCATTATCAAAGGGATATTTTTCATTTTCTTCCTCATCAACCATAAAAATAGTCTCTTTTTTTTAAACTTTTGTACGGATTCAGATCCAGTCTGCTCATGTATCATTGTGCAGATATCCATTGAAATAAGTAAATGAAATTCTTTGAGTCATGCTGAAATGACAGTCCAACAATGGATAAGGGGAAATAGAATTTATTAGTCTCGTTATTAGTTTTGAATCCGTCTGTGGGCTTTGTTTGAAAACCCCTAGATGACGCAGCGGCAGCAGAGTCGGATGAGTCGGTGGTGGACCGCAGCTATGTAAAGAAGAAGCTGGAGCACGGACTGACACGGATCTGGCAGGTTGGAAAGAAAAGCGCGCTCTCGCTCTCTTTGCATGGGCTGAGCATGTCTCTTCCTCCCTCGCCGCTCCGGGTTTTTCTTTTCATTTATTTTCCCCCCAGATTTCTGTTCAACTCAGAGTTGCTCAATCACAAGTTCTCCTCCCAACAAATCACCTTGTGCCTCTCACTTCTCTCTTCAGGATGTCCAGTTGAAAGTGAAGGCCTACATCCTGGGGACAGACATGTCTAACTTCAAATACGATGATTTCATAGTTGTGCTGGATGTCATCAGCAGGTACGCCACGTGGCCACAGCAGCCAGCTCGTCCTTATTTCCACTAATGGGTCTTCATTATTTTGCTATCGCCGTCCCTTTCTCCTTTTTGGCTTTGTTATTTTTTTCTACTTTCACATGCAGTCTTCTCTTGTTTCCCCTTTATTTTCTCAAAATACCAATTTGCTCAGTCTAAGAAAGTTCTCATTGGCTTTGTTTACATGCACATCAAAACTGAAATTATAACTTTTATTATATTAACTCTGATCATAATAACGTGAGACTCCAGTTTATGTTGTATTAATGGAAACCAAATAGGAAGTGCACACACCGTCATCGCATTTGAGTTGCGGTCATACTGTGTTTTTGCTTAGATTATTGTTGCTGTATGTGGGAGTGTATTTTGTGCTCGACTGGAACAAACGTTTGGGTGGAAGGAATCAAGACTTTTTTGACTTTCGAAAAGACAGGGCTGTGAGTAGACTCCAGGATATTATTGTTTTCAAGAAATGATGTATGTGATGATCATAATAATCTGTTTTGTAAATTTGAGGTCTTATGACCCAAATCGATACCCAAAAGAGAGGCATTTACGTTCAGTGTTTGTTGATCTAATGAGGCCACTGTTTGCGTAACGATTATTTTTGCATGTACTGTAGATGACATATTCTTTTCATATAGTGCAGCAGCTGTTTGCCTAGTCAGCTACCTGAAATGTCAAAATTTGACATTTTAGTTCGCTTACTTTAGATGCAGCATTGTGTGATCCCTTTCCTCAATGCCGCTGCTAACAGTTCATTCACTGGCAAGTTACAGTTTGTTTACACTGTATCTCTGTGCTCCTCCTGGCTCAGCTGTCAGTCAAACACACACAGTGATAATCCTCCAAAGGCGGCTGTTTCTTGATACATCAAAGAATTTTTTTTTTTTTATTTAATGATAATGTAATATGAACAACAAATTTAGGAAACCACTTTTACATTTTTGACTGCAAAAAAAATACAATTTTAAGTTCTTGCAGAAGCACGTATGATTTAGGTGCAGTGAAAATGTATATAATTTTTGCAATAAAACCTTAAAATAGCTACGCTGTCACTTTACACAGATTTCGGTAGAAATCTGGAGATTGATTAATCAAGTCATTACCTTAATCCCAGTAGTCCTAACTTGCAGTGCAAGTGCACTGCAAATACATTCATTATCAAGGTTTAAAGGTTCAATAGTCGGCCATCAAAGAGTCCACTTGTTCCCTGGGTCTTCCCATTACTCTCCTTCTCAGTTCTTCCTCCATCGTTGTCTCTGTCATAATTTGTTCTATCATCCTTCAAACCTCTCTACCAGGTTGATGCAGGTGGGGGAGGAGTTCTGTGGCAGTAAGTCAGAGGTCCTGCAGGAATCCATCAAACGCCAGAGTATCAACTACTTTAAAAACTATCACAGGTAAGATATTCCCTTTGCTTCTGGATCATTACCTGGATCATGTGACAATTAGACGAAATTTCTGCTCATTCACTTGGCTGATATGTGGCTGCAGCTATCGAGTATTTCAGTTAGTTACTGAGTTTAGTTACATTTACATTTAGTCATTTAGCAGACGCTTTTATCCAAAGCGACTTACGTATGAATGTTGTCACATTCACAAACCGAAGACGCAGCTTCGGGAGCATTTTGGGGTTCAGTATCTTGCTCAAGAATACGTCGACGCATGGCTGGGGGATTGAACCGCCGACCTTCCGATTGGCAAGCGACCGCTCTGCCACCAAGCCACAGCCGCCCAGTGTGGCCCAGTAGTTAAGCGATTAATTGTGTAATCGGATAAGAAATACTTTTGCTTTATTTAAGAGCAATAGTAAATATGCAACTCTTAAAAAAGGGAACTTAAAAAACTAATTGGTTTCCTTTTTCGAAAAATCTACATTTTAGTGATTCCTTTCATTACAATAATATTGTCTGTCAAAACCAAACCCATTTAGTGCATTTAAGTGCCATATTACATTCAAAATGCAAAAACAAACACATTTTTCTTTTATAAAAGGTGTGTGTGTGTATATATATATATATATATATTCGTAACTTTCAGAACTACAAGTTTCAACCTAACTACAGCTCAGGCATAGGGTAAGCCCTTACTGTCTTCTTTGTGGCATTTGTAGGAGGCAAAAACGGGGGACTTATTTTCTCTTTTGCAATAGTAAATATGCAAAAGAGAAAATAAGTAAACAACTAATTGGTTTTCTTTTTAGTAAAATCGACATTTTAATTGCATAATAATAAATAACATGAATGAAGCTCAGGCTTTCACAAATTGACCACAGCATTTTATTTTTTGTGGGTAATTTTTTTCTTGAACAAAACCTAGCTAACTTAGGGACATCCTAAATAGCCACCACATTGATTTAGGTTGTTAACTAGCCATTACGTATAGCCATAATTAACGACGCCTACATTCTTTAGTAGCCTTCATATACCTTGTGCCAGGTCTGCTCTGTGGACTGGATGCTTTCTGCTGAGACGCTGAAGCATAGACACTGTACAGGGACACTTTCTGTCTCTTTCTCTGGCCCGTCTCGTTCTCAGTGTCCCACGCTATTTTCTCTCTCTTCCTCCTTTATGTAATCTGCACTGTCAAATCACACCAAAGACGCTCTGAACCGTCTTTGTTCACACGCAGCGTAAGCGCGTTGTGTGACAGTAATCATCCGTCATCCATTATATGGATTAAACAAAGCTTTGATCCAAATAATTTGCATCGATGATTTTTAGTAATCAAGTTACTCGAGGAATCGTTTCAGCTCTAGTGAACAATTAGAAATAGAGTGCATGGATCTGACGTGCAGTCCCCCGATTTCACTGAAAGAAAGTTTTTAAGATAAACGTAGATGATTCTTGGACAGCAGGTTGTCATTGCTTGACAGTAACTTTTACACACAATCACAACAATTGGCTGCGTTGATCACACTCTGTTCCCAGCGTAACCCTGCTTGGAGTTGGCGTGTAATTACACAGTAACACTCACTGAGTTCAAAGCACATTAACATCCTGATTACATAACCCCCTGCCCACGACATGAATATGTATGCTTCCACACAGACAGCGCCACATCATCATAGGTGTTTGGCATTGATCAGTGTTGTGATTACCTGTCAAGAATCATTGATAGGATTCTTAAATATCAGAATGCTAATAGGCTTCATTCTTGTGACACTGAATGGCAAAGGAGGGAGACACAGAGGCATGATGGGATATATCTTTAGGTTAGAGGTGATGAGATGGAGGTGAGCTCAGTATGAAATTGTAATCAGAACTGAAAAGGAGCGTAAGAGATGACAGACCCAGGGAGAGAGACGAGGAGGTGGACACCAGACAGCGCTCTGTCCACATGCACACACACACTCACACATCTGCACTGTTGGCCAGGAGGCTTCCAGTGTGCATCATCTTTACATTAGGCTTGATTCATTTTCCACCCGGGTGTCATTCCCAAAGATATTACCCATCAGTGAACTTGTATTTGTCTGTCAGCTGCCTGCAGTAACACACTCAGTCATCAGGGTGGGTGTATTGTTGGCCTGCGGGTACAAAGGACAGAATGACATTGTCAGGGTTCAGACATTATAAATATCTAAGAGCTGCACCATTAGTCATTTCTGATTTTATGTTCCTAACTGATGAGTGATTGAAATGTTTTCAAAGTTGTAATGTCCTTTAATTCTCAATGCATTACATTTGAGGAATATCACTGTAGGGAAATAATGCAAAATGGACTGGTTAAATACAGTTCACTGAGCATACTGTACAACATTGAGCTCATTGAAATTGATATCCCTTCTTTATTTCTGTACCACAAGGCTTCCCTGTCTCTTGCCACTGTTCCATGTTCTTTCGCTTCTCATACCTCAAAAAACTTTAAGACAAGTGACAAGTGGTACTGCAGTGTTTGAAGTCACCACTGCTCGGACATTTCACACAAAGAACTGATATTGACCCTGCGGGTGAGCACCACCTTGAGCTGTGAAACATGTTACACACACCCACTCACACCATTCACTGCACATCAGTGACCTTTGCAGGCTTGTTTTTATGTCAGCACATTTAATCTGGACTCTGCATGAATATGCCAAAAGGCATGAGGTTAGTAATGGACAGGTGTTGACTTCTTCGTTTTAACTTTTTAACCCTTCTTCTTATCTTTATTTTATTCCATCTCGGTTCCTTTTTCTCTTCTCAACCTCTCAGGGCACGGCTGGAAGAGCTGCGGATGTTTCTGGAAAATGAGACATGGGAACTGTGTCCGGTCAAGTCTAACTTTAACATCGCCCAGCTCCATGTGAGTAAGAATCACAGCACTGATGCGAGAAAGTGAAGCACGGTAGCATACATTTATTCTACAGTCACTCATCGCACACCCCCACCACTGTGATATTTGCATAAGGATATGAAACAAAACAATGTGTCTGTGCGAGTGTGTCAGCATGTATATCAACATAGGAGAAGAGACGTTCACTGCACATTATATAACACAGATGAAGATAAAGGGCTGTTGTCTTTTGTGGCGTGTATGTTAGAGGTTTTTATTTCTCCGCACTCATGAGTTACAGTTAATAAATAAAACCTTGACTATCAGAGCCTAAGTAGATAATGTACAACCACCACCAACATATTGTAGGTACCTCATGGATACATATTGTAACCACCTCAATGAAAAGATAATTGCTCGCAACATGTTCAGCTCACTTTGCCTAGAAGCACAAATGATAAATGGAAAGACAGCGATGTCAGAAAGATAAATGGAGTTTATTCAAAGTTAGATTTTTCAGTTTCATACATTTTTTTTTTTCTCTTCAAGCCTGTCTTGCTTTGGCACATTTTGCAACAAACACGCATGTCGAAGAATCTTCATAATAAACCCACTGCCATGAAAAGTTTGTTCGTCTATATTACTGCACGGTATACAGGCAATTTACATTAATGCAGGGCCGTGGTTTAAAAAAAAAAAATTAAATAATTAAAGCTTGCTTTTTTTGAATTCCAAAAGATGCAACAGTTTGTTTCAGGCGTCCAGCTGAGATAATGCTTTTTTGGGACTTTAACCCTTTAAATCTCACTGGGTAATAGAATATTAACAGGCTGCTAGTACTGTGAAAAGGTACATAAATGTGATTAGATTAGACGGTGGTCATTTTCAAAAAGAATGGCCTGTTGTAAAAAGAGTTAAAATACCATGTACAGTAAACGACTGAAAGTGGGTTCAAATGTGATTATTTCAGTGCACTGATTTCTAATCTTTTTAATATTCTTCATATTTGGCTGATTATGCTCTAAATTGTTGCAGTCGTACCCAATTTGTGGTTGTTGAGTCTGTTGTCTCAACTTCTCTAAAGTTCTTCCCAAACACTACATGCTGTTTCTTACTTGACTACGTAGGATCCATTTGAAATTATTTCAGTCCCTGAACTTGGAACATTTTCCATTTAGCTACAGGAAGGTTTGATACTATACAGGATATACAGCTTAAGGAAATGATGCACGAACAAGCACGTTTCCTTGCAAGCAGGCAGCTCGCTTGTGTTTTGATCTTTGGCCCAAGCTATTTCCAGGAGAATATGCACCTGTTCGGTTGTGTTGTTCATAGATGTACACACTGTATATTCTATTATTGTTACTGTTACTACCACTGTTTTCTACCTAATCATGATTGCTGATTTGATAATGCAGCCATGAATAGCAAAATGTAATACTGTTTATTGTAGACTTTTTGAAAGCTAGAATGATTGATAACCCAGATCAAGTTCTGAAATGCTCAAGTTTCTAAACCTCAGTTTCTTTTCCTATGTGCCTCTTCTGCTAACTTTACCAACCATTAACCTACATCTGTCTCTTTTGTGTCTCTGTGCCATCCTCTCCAATCCAGGAGTTTAAGTTCATGGGCCAGTGTCGTTCTCCATCCGTTTCCCCGAGCAGACAGGTCGTGTCCTCGACCAGTCCGGCTCAGGAGGAGCTGTCTCTGTTCCAGCAGTACCTTCAGGAGGGGAACCCCTTTGAGATGCACGCTGAGCACAAAGAGGAGGAGACTGAGGATGTGCTGGCATCTAATGGGGTAAGTGCCAAGGAAAGGGAATTGTAAACACATGCTTCCAGTTGGAGCCAGTTGTCCATCATATACATTGTATTGTCTTTCCTTATGTGGACCGTGTACAGATGAAATCTGCTGATTCACTCAAGTTGTTAATTCGTTTCACCAGTCAGAAACACCCACTTGCAGTGGTATGTTTAATTAACATGGCTACCTGTTGAGGTGCGCCACCAAAAAAGTTAGGCAAGTTGATTAATTGGGACATAATCACTCTGGGTTGTTAAGTGGTTTACAGCAGCCCTCACACTGTCATCACCAGGGCCATCAGGAAAGTTTCACGTCTTTGTTATCACACACACCAGCTGTGGTACTGTGGTACTGGCAAATCATCATTGCAGCGTAGAAATTGCTTCATTAGGCCACTGCAGCACTGCTGCTAAAGGGCCTAGTCGCCGCTAGCTGGACAGGTGAGCTACTTGCTAAGCTGTCCTGCTTGTACAGCAGCCTGAACCTTTGCCTCTCTTTGTTGCATTTCCCAGCAGTAGGCTCATACAGACTCACTTTTGACAGCATTGTATGTTAAAAAATATGAAATAATAACTTAATAAGTCTAACTTCTCGGCTCTGATAGCAGCCTGAAGTGTAGTGACACCACGAGACAGAGAGAAGAAAACAAACATGTTCTCTGTCAAGGCTTCTATAGGGTTCAGTCAGATATCTATAGCATTAATACAGTGATCCAGAGAGAATATTGCCTGGTACTGTGGATGTTATACACGTGCTTCTCATAGTTAGTAGTTAGTAGTTCTTTCAAGGCTTATTTGTTTAACGAAACAATTCTCTTCAAGAATCGAGAGAAGAGATTGCACAGGTTCCCAAACACCCCGACACATGACCCACTTTTAAAAGAATTGTATATTGATATATTTTTCTTTCAGGCTCAACATAAAAAGCAATATTGCACTATCTAACATATTAGGCTTACAGAAGCCCTAGCTTGGCTTAAGCTTGTAGTCCTTTCTGTATGGCTGTTGCGTGAGCTTGCAGTTAAGGACAAAGAAAATATTGTCTTATTTCAGGGGGGCTTCAACCAAACTCTCCTCTGGGAGGTGAACGGATTTTCTGCTTTACCTCCTCAAACCTCAAGTTGTTTCATGGTTGTGCACCCATTAGAGCTAAAAGACGGGGTGGTTGCACTTTCTTTTCAATACAATTTGAGATTATTTAATCACAGGCCTTTTAACACAATTGGGGCTTCAGCTATTGATTTTAGTAATAGAACATTGTTAAGTAATTGGATAAGAAATACTTTTGCTTTTTTAAAGAGAGCAATAGTAAATATGCAAAAGAGAAAATAAGTGAACAACTAATTGGCTTCCTTTTTAGTAAAATCGACATTTTAATTGCATAATAATAAATAACATGAATGAAGCTCAGGCTTTCACAAATTGACTGCAGCATTTTATTTTATGTGGTTATTTTCTTGAACAAAACCTAGCTCACTTAGGGACATCATAACTAGCCACCACATTGATTTAGGTTGTTTGCTAGCCATTACGTATTGCCATAATTAACAACGCCTACATTCTTTAGTAGCCTTCATATACCTTGTGTCGGGTCTGCTCTGTGGACTGTCGTGCTGTTGTGGTCGGCTGGTTCAGTTTTACAACAGACACACTGTACAGAGTTTTCGTGGACACTTCCTGTCTCTTTCTCTGGCCCGTCTCTTCTCAGCGCCCCTCGCTGTTTTGTCTCTCTTCCTCCTTTACGTAATCCGCACTGTCAAATCACACCGACGACGCTGTGAACCGTCTCTGAACACACACAGCATAGGCACGTTGTGTCACAGTAGTCCTCATCCGTGTGAAACACAGTGTGCTGTATGTCATTATATGGATTAAACAAAGCTTCGATGCAAATAATTTGAATCGATGATTTTTTTTTAGTAATCAAGTTACTCGAGGAATCGTTTCAGCCCATAACACAATTTGGTTTTACACCTTTTTCTTCTTGAGTAGCAGTTTCACAGCATGTTATAGGTTTTTCGCTTGTTTTTATCTCTTTTACTCACTTCCTCTCTACTGTATCTCTTCGTTGCACTGGCCCTTCGTCTTCCATGACTTCCATCTGATCTTTCCTTTACCCATTTCTCAAGTATGAGTCAGACGAGTTGGAGAAGAGTGTGTATCAAGATTATGACAGCGACAGTGATGTCCCTGAGGAGCTCAAGCAGGACTACGTTGACGAGCAGACGGGTGATGCCCCCCACAAAAGGTCAGTTCCAATTGTTTTGTGCCACTCCGAAGAGACCCCGCTCAGGGTATGACATGTGTAGTTACGTGGTATATTCAGGTGTCCGTCATTTCTACTCCTAGCTTTTTCAAATTTATGAAAGTAAGTGAAAATGTGTACAAAAAAAAAAGAAGTAACTCATATTAATCACAGACACAAAATAAAACCTGCCTTTAAATCTTTTTTTCTCAAAGGATGTGAAGTCATGCATCACGCCACTTTTTGTGCATTTAGCAATGATAATTTTAGCTCACCTCTGCCCAACCCTGCGAAGAAGGCAGAAAGCTTGTATAAAGCTTTTTGTCTACCCATGAAAAGTTCTCTTTCTTCCCACCTCCGCCTACGTGATTGGTGACTATTGAAAGATTAGTCGCGGTTTAATAAAGATGGAGGCAATCATGCGCTCTTCTGCAACTTGTGTAAAAGGATTCATTTTCATTTGAAAGAGAATTTATTACTTAGTTTATTTATTATCAGGGAGGTCCTATAATTAATGTACTCAATTACCATCTTTGCATGTCACAGCGGTAATTAATTCTGTCATCCTTTTCAAAAATGTAGATGTAGTGCATGTCATAAATAACCACATACATTTGGATGCTTTGGATTCAGCATGATGGAGTTTTGAATTTTATAAACCTCCTTGTTTACATTATAGTGTTTTTGTCAGTAAACTGACTGTATGTGTATGAATTATTCAGAACCTAGGATTGTGTGTGTACATGTGTTTGTGCATATCTGCGAGCTGACATCAAATTTTACACTAGATTTGCATGAGAAACAACACACACAATACTATTATTTATTCAGTAGCTCCTCATTACACAAGCATTGTTAAAATGACCATTTCCTGTCAAGTCATGTACAATCATGACTTATTAATGATATCTGGATGTTTGTGCTCAGTGTTGAGGCTCATTATTTCACAGGTCTGACATGCCTGAATTTTTTTGCTTTAACACTCACCACATTCGATTTCCTGCTTCCCATGTACATTAACCTTACGTTAGCCTATAGTCACTAAAATGATAATTTCCCGTTCTTATAAGCAGGAATCACTAATAGTTAATTATTGAATGGCTCGTGTGGTCACATCCAGAAATTAGAAGGCCCATTTAATTATAGCTGGTTAATATGGCTCAAGGACCAGTGTCAGGGGTCTGGTGCTCCAGGATCACCAGTTCAAAGACTTCACCATCAAGGTCCTTCTGTGTCTCCTGCATCGTGTAAAAGGTTCTGATTGATCAATTACAAGACTCTGAGCCACAGGTTTTGAACCTAGCCGATCATTGCCGGGGATTAGTGAGGTTAACATATATTACTGAGTCTATCCTTTTCTCATGACTCTGCCCTACTTTCTCTTTCACCCGCACCTCCTGCACGCACCAGTGTGTCCAGAGAGACCATAAGAAGCAAGAAAAAGTCAGACTACAACCTAAACAAGACCAATGCACCGATCCTCACCAACACCACCCTGAATGTCATCCGGCTTGTCGGTGAGTCCTGCACACACACACACACACACACACACACACACACACACACACACTCTACCACTTACCTCTCCCTGAGGGCAGGCCAGACTCAGCCGCAGTGAGGGTCCTCCCTAGCCTGCTGAGATTTCCATTTCTTCACCAATGAAGTCAGCATCTCATAACGATCGGCATGCTCATGTCTCTGTTGCTACCTGTGTGACTGCGCCGCACTAATAATGGTTAGCCTTTGCCCTGAACTCTGACCTTTCGCTTCCTAAGAGGTGCTTACACGTCTTTGTGATGTGACTTTGAAGACATCGGGGGCCCATCCTTGACAAAGCGTGCCTTTTGGCGATGTGACCCTCATGATGTGATTTTCATGTGTGAAAATGAATTAGACAAGGCAGTTATCTGTGTTATTCTGTGTGGTTGTATGGTTGAATAAATCCTCTCCTATATGAATTAATTTAATAACTCTGATACAGATCATTCTTGACATTTCAAACAATAAAAGAATGTGTGGTCCCACCAGTTGTTTCCATTTAAAACGTTTTTCCCTTTTCTGTACTTCTAAACTTTCCATCACATACAGTACAAAATAAAATAATAATAGTTTTTTCTTTTTTTTTTTTTTTTTTTTTTTTTTTACTCAATTGGTATTATTGATGTGGGAAAGTGGCAAACAGAGTGAAAACCTAAAGTTTGATTCCAAGCAATCACTTCTAATTCAGTCTCTGTAGCTCTTTGATGGAGTTAGATTGCTCCCTGAGTTCTTGGTGCAGAATTCAAGAGAAAGGGCGTGAAAAATGAGAGTGTGAGAGAAATAGTGCTGTCTCAGTGGCAAAGCCAGCTAGATTGAGTTTATTTCTTCTTTTCCCCTCCATTCATCAGTTCTGAGTCAATGGTAACCTTTTTACACCCCTGTTCCTTTGTACTTATTGCTTTTATTACCTTCCTTCTAAATGAAAGGTGGGGAATGCAATTCTAATCCAACACACGTCTTTTTGTCAAATTCAGTGGATATCTCCTTACGGTCCGCTAGCTGGCCGTTCAGTGTGTGCGCTGAAAAAAACTCTGGTGTTTGTACACAGCCCTGCCTCTCTAAATGGCAAATAAATAAAGTGGCTCGGACTGAGCCACACAACACTGTTCCAGGGATTCCAGCCATGATTTGTGTGTCAGGTAACATTAAATGATTTACCCACAGACGATCAGCTTACTTTTTAGTTCCCCTTTAGCTATGCTGTTTTTGTGATGTTAGCTATAGTAGCAGGAGAGTTGTGAGTATCGCTGTCTGGAGCTGGTGTTCTGGCTCTGGGAAACCGTCCTCTCTGTAGAGAGAGTAACCACCACCAAGCTAAGCTAACCCAAAACCTAACTAACGTTAGTTACATTACTTTCTGATGTAACACGAATTTCAACAAATATAACAAAAAAAATGCTTCTGAAATACATTAAGAACAGAACCATTCTGTTCGTTGTAAACTAATACTGGGCTTAAACACTTAGGCCAAAAAATAAGACCCAGTATGGGTGTCCACTGTGTCACTGCCTGGTATGCTGCCAGGAACACATGAAGCTTGTCCAACAAACTTCTTGTGACTGTTTATTTTCTGTCGTCTCCTCACAGGGAAGTATTTGCAGATGATGAACATCCTGAAGCCGATCGCCTTCGATGTCATCCACTGTGTGTCCCAGCTCTTCGACTACTACCTGTACGCTGTATACACCTTCTTTGGACGCAATGACATGGTACAGTATTTTTGAATCGCTATGCTGCGGTTTGTAAGAGTTGGTCCAAAACGCAGCTGCCAGGCTGCTAACTAGAACTAGCCGTCGGTCCCATGTTACTCCTCCATTGGCTTATTTCAGAATAAACTACATGATTTTGTTGATTACTTATAAGGCTCTGCATTACCTTGTCCCCAGTTACATTTTTGATCTTCGTGTTCCTCATTCTACTTCTCGACCGCTCAGATCCTCAGATCTCGGCCTTTTATACATCCCAACAAAAGGTGACTCGCTGTTTTAGCACCGACCCTCTGGAATCATCTTCCACCAACATCAGATTTGCTGATTCTTTGGACTGCTTTAAGCGGCTTCTAAAAACCTAAAAGACCTTTATAGACAAGCCTTTTTATAGATTCCCATCCTTGTCATATGTTTTGGTTCATTTCATTTTGGTTTTGTGCTGTGTTTTTGTATTGTAATATATCTTTATTTATAAATTAATTTATATTTTCCGTGTGTGTGAAGCACTTTGTAACTGTGTGTTTTAAAAAGTGCTATACAAATCAAGCTTTACTTATATACTTACTTACCTCACAAGTAATCAGGAGCTTTTGTTTTGTTTCCACTGCAATGTCCACAGTTACGTAATATTGCTTCTGCTGCATCAGTGGTATGGTGCTTTAAGAAAATTGCCTGCATTCATTTCTCAAGATGGATTTTTTTATGTTCATTAGATGATGTACAGTGAGATGGGGAATAACCACTGCTTCCATCTGTTCTCATTGCTGTCTGTCTCTGTAAAAAGTTCAGTTGAATGATAGCTTACATTCTGCGAGCCCAGTCTCCCCCACTCCATCTAACCACTATCATGTCATTTATACTGCGCTTCACAAAGAAAGCAAACAGCATTTGTGCCAGTATCGCCTTCGGGGAAGTGGTAATGATAGCAACAAAATGACTTCTGTCCCATCGAGGCGGAAGAGATAAAGAGGATGAGCACTCCCCGGGGGCCACTCCGATACAGATTATTGGCGTGTTTGTGTGTGTCATGGGGAGATGAGGGAAGTTGACACACTGGTTGTGAGTTGGCAACTCTCATGTGTCTTAATCTGACCACTGTGGGTCCATGTACTGTATGTGAGTCTGTTCCTGTTACCTTTTCCCTGTCGTCTTTCTTCGCGTCTAACTTGTCTTAAACTCTCTGTTCCTTCTTTACATGTATACTGTATGCCCTTCTTTTTTTTATCTTTTGTGCCAAACAGTATCCTTAATCTTACATGTTCTGCTCCTTTCACATAGCATCGCTTGCCTATAATCCCTTCTACCTTTTTCTTCTCATTACTCCCATGCCTCTCTTCATCGGTCTGTCTTCATCTCTCTTAAACTCTCACCTTCTCTTTTTTCCACTGTTCCTGTTGTAGAAAATCTACATGTTTCTGCCTGCATTTTGTATCATTATTTAGTGAATACAAAGTAGCAGAAATGTAATTAATATTCTCCACCATTCAACATCTAGTTAAAATTTAGCTCACACTATGTTTTACACTAAGCCGTTTCTCCTGATCAGTCAAGAGATAATGCACAAATTAGCTTTGTGAATTTACGGAAACCAAAGGCAATGATCTTTATATGTGAAACATTTATTACACACACATCTAACAATACACAAACAACTAGACACAACTCGACTGTCCGGATGAGTCACAGAACTTTAAGGGTCTGCGCATAGTATTGCATAGATGGGCTGACTGTTTGGGCGTTTGCGTTTTTTTTGTAGTCTTTGGCCAGGATGGGGGGGGGTGTGATGTCAACGGCACAACAATTCACTCCCACCAGATCTGTTCTGTCTTAATTATTTTCCTGTATTAATTTCTTCCTAAAGAATCAGTTGTTTGTTACCAATTTAATACTTCCAAGTTAAAACTCATTAGTTGTTGAAAGACACTAAACATTTTATATGACAACAAGATATCATCCTTATGAGTAACAGACCCAGGAAAATGTCATAAATGACAATCATGTTACAACGGTTATTATTAATACACCTATGATCATATATATATATATATATATATATATGCATACTTATAACCGCAAATGAGAAAGTTAAATAAAATCAATACAGCTCATGTTTATGTCCATATTCTTCACCTGAATGTCTTTTGTTTGTCTCTGAGAGGCGCGCAGTAGAAGGGGGAAGAACCAACCTCCAATCAGGCACACATGAGATGCAACATTCCCATTTACCTCTTCTTTCTGGATTAGTTCAGTTCCTGTATCACAATCAGCATGCTGAAATAAAACTTCACATTCTTCCTATAACATTAATTAAACATGGTATATCAATTAATGTACATTGAATCTCAATTGCAAAGTTGGTTCCTTTTGTTCTTTGTTCCCTCTATTGATGAAGTCCAAATATCATCCCGAGGGGATTAGTGACGGTAAGAAACTGGCTCACTGTCACTTAACTTTTATTGGTGTCCTCTTGGAGTCCTGGCAGGGGTCATTTTATGATCCCAAAAGGAGAGTAAGACAGAATGTTTGGGGAAAGTTCATCTTTAAATTCTCACAGAGCTTGTTTATGAGTCAGAGGCAGGCTGTTTAGGAGAGGGCATCAGGTTTCTGCTAAATAGTTAACTTGTTCACCATCGTCATCATCATCATAATCCTCATTAAGTGTGATTTCATGAACCCACACATTTCATGAATAGTCTCACTCAAAGAGGAACCTACAGTAAAATGCTAATGTCCCTATGAATCTTTTAAGGTTATGGAAATTGCTATGCACATCTGCTGGTATTTTGACCTAGGCTCTGCTCTCTTTACTCTGCTGGAATCAAAATGGAGCTGCTTGACTTCTCCACTTGAAGAGTAATGGGTGACATTAATATTCAAAACGGTAAATACCCCATTATCTGTGTATATTGGCCCTGTCAAGTCAAGCTGCACTATTAACTCACACATATGCTAAAGATGCATTATGTGCCGTGCTCACAGATTCTCCATTACCATTAATAACTGGGCTTTCTAATGCCGGGACTGAGGGAGGCAGATTTCCAAACAGTTTTTTGGAAAACTGTTTCAAAATTATGGAAAGCTGTGCCCTGTGGGTTTAACCTGAATATTTCATTCAAGTGTCTGTTCTAAGAAGAAACAGACGCAGGGTATAGTAAGAAAAAGAGAATAAGACAGAGAGATGTGACTTGAAAGATGGAGGGAAGATTAATTCCTTCAACCTTTATTTAAATCTCGAGGAATCGTTGAGTGCACGCCCTCATTTTAAGTGAGGTACAAAACAAAATGTTCCAAGTGTGTGCAGCATAAAAACCAAAAAGCAGTTTTCCCACTCAGGACATTGAGCATCTACCCCACTAGATCGAGTTAAATAATGACTATTGGACTAGTTTAATATGGAAGTGATATATTGTGGCAAATTGCCATTAAGGGCTTTCTAAACAGAAATAGAAACCATTGCCTGTCACGTCTTACTGTAAAGATGGAAAACAATGTACTGTGTCACTCTGTTTTGCAATATGATGGCAGAAAGAAGGGAGGAGAGGGGCTGGCTACAAAAATTAGGAAAGATGTGTTAGAGCTACAGAGAGAGAGAAGATCAGAAAATTATCTGACACTTGAATAGAAGGCTTCTCTGAAAAATGAGCAACAATGCAAGAAATATTTTTCATTCTCGACTCCTGACTCCCACAGACAGTTTGTCATGGATGTTATTCATCTTGCATGCACATGTGCAAGTCAAAAGTGTTTTACACCATAAAGGTCACCTGTGATGTAGAGTCAAATAAAATATCCCCCAACTGCTTTGTCTTCTGTCAGATAATTGTGAACTAGGCCAAATTAAGACTATAATATAAGATACTGGTTCTTCACTGGTAGTTTATTTTTGGAGTCATAATTTTCTCCTCTAATGCAAAGTTATTTAACTCCTTAACGATTAGGGCTAGGTAATTAAAGGGGTGCTCCTGACTTCTAGTCTCTAGTACGGGTCAAAATACTCTAGAAATGCTTGAGCCTACATTTCCCATATTCAACTCAATAGCATCGTTTGTTAGCGTACCCCTGCCTCTTAAATGCCTACCTCTTTCAAACACCACATCCCCATTTCAATGTAAGCGTCTGTTTAAAGTTTTCAGTCATAAGTGCATCAAGAGCTATGCTGTTGGCATCGTTAGGGTTGTTTTTTTCAAACCTCCCTCCAGAGACACAGAAGACATGATTGTTTTCACAGGCTGTGTAGTACAAATCGTGATGAGTAAACACCAGTGGGATGCCCCTTTAATTTGTTAGCTTCTTACCCATATTGTCATATTGGACTACTGCGTGTCACCTGTGTTGTGGTAGACTACAGCGGCTATTGTATTGTTTCCTTTTCTTTTTTTAAACTGATTTCAATTTGAATGCTAATTTTGAATGGGCCACACTGCATAAGATGCATTGAGATGAGCGAGGCCCCATTTATATCAAAGGTTTCAAGAGCTAATTTGGAAGTTTCTAAAAATAGTGACTCCAACTTGAAAACATGTTTGAAGTTGACTATCAAGAAGCTGTGAACCCTTTGCTCTTTGCTGTTCGATTCCCTAAGACACAGACAATAGGGAAAAACACACCAGTGACATCACCAAAAAGGTTACATCTAATGTAAAAGGGACATTGTTGAACTGAAATTATGTTTCAGTTTCAGAACCAAGTGCAAGTTAATGTTTGGACACAAATGAGGAAGCCACCATGTATCCTGGTGACAAGGTTCAACAGTTGGATTTTCCTTACGTTACCTGGAAGTTTCTGATTAGTTAGAACAGAGTTTTGCTGTTGCTCTTACAGTAAAGGCCATTTGAATCTGAGGAAAGAATAGAGTATACATGTACAAGAGTAATTCCACCTCTTACTTCCATTCATCAAATTCTGTTTCTTTGCTTCTTTTTAAATGCATTTTTTCAAGTGTGTAATACTTCCTCCACTGTGTGATTTATTTGAAATTTGAAACTTGTTTTTCCTTTCTGCTGTCCATTCGTCACCCATAGCCTGTCCCAAGCCCGTCTTTGTCAACTCATGGTGGCAGAGAGGCGGGCACGGCCAGGGTGGTGGGCCCTGCTTGCTTGGTAAGAGTAGATCTCCGGAAGTATCATAACTAATACACAAGCTTTTCCCTGCCTTGTGAGTCCAAAATACTAGTCAACACTAGTGTGGTGTGGTTGATTCGAAGCCCTTAAAGGGACAGGGACATGATTTCAGGAAAAAGACATTGCTGTTGAGTTTTTCAAATCTATTTATTTGGCACTTTGAGCACCATGTAGCCCTATTATACTCAAAATATGGAGACCTCTCTACGGCCAATATGGATGAAAACAATCTAGAGGGATAAACGGCACTACAGGTAAGAGGAAAAAAAAATATTTTTTTGGGGTGAACTGTCCCTTTAGGGTGTGTGTGATTTGCTTTCTCAAGTGATATCCAGCACATCTGAAAGTGATTTCAGAAGCATTTAGATGTTGAGTTTGCTGTGCTCTCACCCTCTCCACCCTCTGCGTTTACCTCTCGTCTCCCACCTACTGTAGCCGGTCTGATTGTCTGATTTTGATTCCTGTTCCTCCCAGTTATTTCTCCTTATTTTGGATTAGAGTCGACTAAAAGCAGAAAGTAAAGATTCTCTTGTCTCCGGCTACGTGAGATGAGAGCAGATGTTGCCGTGTGTTTGTGTGCGCGTTCTTTCACACTGCTGAAGTGTGTGTTCTTATAGAGGAAGGTGCAGACACTAACTCTGTGTGTGTGTGTGTGTGTGTGTGTGTGTGTGTCTGTGTGTATCCTTCAGTATGAGTCATCGGGTCTGGGCCTTATCAGCAGCAGACTGAGAACCACACTGAACCGGATCCAGGAGAACCTCATTGACATGGTAAGACTGTAACTCTTTCTCTCTTCCGCTACACTCTGTCTCACTTTTTCTTTCTTTCTTTTTTACCATTGCTCGTTACCTCATCGCCTGTCTCATTTTCTGACACAAACGTTCTCTCCCCACTCTATGTATCCCAGCCATATGTGTGGTCTTATTGTTGAGAGTGCCCACAGCCCATGTAGCCACAAAATGCATTATGGGTCATCATTATCTGGCCACTGGTCACTTACACGTACACACACCTCCCTCTGTTTAAGTGGCCACACCAGGGTGGATGTATGTGTTATTCCATTAGGGCTCTCAGTCACTCCTCCCTTCTGTAATACCACATAGTGACAATTAGCCTGCTTCAGTCCTCACTCTCTACACTTTTGTCTGACAGTGTATCTGTCTACAGTCTGTCTCCTCTGTTACATGATGATACAAGTGTCATCTCTCGCATGTTCCTTTCATTTGTCACTATATATCAGACAGCCGTTTTGGCCTGTGTTCAAAGAAGCCATGCTTGGACTTTAATCTGGCCCCAATGCCGCGGATGTTTTGGCGAATATGAATTTGCTACCAGTTTACATTTGTCCGTCGTGTACATCGTTATACAGAAGCGTCTAGTTCTGAAGCTCTAGAAACTAGACGACATCAGCTCAGCTTTTATTTCAGACAAATATTAAGCCCAGAGCTTCTCTTTTGGAAAATAAAGAGGCCAATATTGCTTATGCATAGTTAAATTAGATTTGTATCATATGCCACAATTTATGACTCACAATACTCCATCAGCTGTGAAAATGAAAAAGAAAATGTAATATTTTCCCACGGTGAAATCCCGAATAACATAATTTCATTTTTCATTTGCTGAGAACCTGTGGGGCTTTCCGTCTGTCTCTCTCAAATATCCTTTCTAATTTCATCTGTACATTCAGGTAACACCACAGACCAGACTGCAGGAAAAAACTATGAAATGGGCCATTAAGTTTTTTTCTTTTTGACTGTCAATGCCAATAACAATCCCATGAGAAGCCGCCATGGCAGCCATCATCTTTAATGTGTATCCCATCAGAATGTGAAGTAAGGTGAACGGAGTGAATTGTTTTCCAACCAGCGTCTTCTTTGCATGACGATATAATCATCAGTTTTCCACAGTAAGGCAAATACAGCAATCCAAAACCTTTTTAAAACATAGCATTTATTTATTTGACAGTGCAGCATAATGGCATTTCGCTGTGATAGCAATGCTGTCTTCTTGGCTGTGATGTTTATAGCTTAGCAGTTCTCGGCTGGACTGAGGAGAAGGAGAACACAGAGGGAAGAAAACAGATACAAGTTTTTTTTTAAAAGCACACAAAAAAGAAAATAATAACGAATTACCAAAACTTTAAATCGTATTAAGCAGTGTGATGCAGTGGCATGTTTTCTCCCTCAGGGGGCACTATAGCAACTATTTACACCCCAGTAATTTTCTGGCTGAGTTATGAGCCATTTTCAAATGTTAGACAAGCTCAGTGCTCAGCTGTGGAGAATATGTTTATCGCCTGAACTGTTCACCTGACCAGATGGACACAGATGGACAAATGGACAGCCTGGGTGGAGAAAGAGAACGGAAGCCTGTGATGCACTGAGATGTGTGTGTGGGTTTTTCTGATTGAGAGTGAGTTCTCTCAAGAGATATAGCGATGCTAGACCTTTAACACGTGCATGCACACGCATTTCAGATTAGCATAATCATATCACTTTGTGGCCATCACCGGCTTCCTGAGAAAGACCACCTCAGAGGGAGAGCACAGAGTTGGGCTTTGTAACTACACCCATCCTCTCTCTCTAATGTATTGGTAAATGCTTTTAGTCTGTCCTTTCTCATATGCAAAACTATTTTAGCTCATCTCGATAAATCATTCAATTCTGTAAAAATGCCCTATTTTCCAAACTAACACAGCACTCCCCCCCCCCCCCTCTCCGTCTCTGCTCCCTTTCTGCTCTTCTGTGTTTCGCATCAGGATCTGCACACACAAATCTCACAGGAACACACTCTTCCATTAAAAGTTTCTGTTTGTATATTGTCATTTATAATAATTTATATCCAGTTTCCATGGTTTTATTAGATGTGTAGGCATATGGTTTAAATCCCTTTTTTAAATTTAGGTGACTTCACTCCAAAGTGAGACTGTGCATGTATTCACATAGCATACACAAACGCACTCCCCCACCTGCATACAAATACTCACTCTAGAGATTACATCAGGGTAGACCTCATTTGTAAACAGATTTATAAAGTTAATTGCACACTGCATTTCAATTGAGCCACCAAATCCTTGCGGTTTTGTACCCCTGATTTGCCGTCGCAACTGTTTGATTTCAAAACCAATGTGCTGGTAATGACTCCGAGTCCCATATGAACGGCAGCGAGTTTCCATCTCATCTCGTCTCAGGTACAGAGTGGCTTCAGCTTAAATTGGGAGCTCTGCTGGGAATAAGTAAAAGATCATCCCCTTGTTTATGTTCTATTTCTCTGCCACCGCTATTCTTGATTACCTTTCTGAAACCCAGTTGCTCGTCTGGGTTTGACAGTTTTCATTTCAAATTCACTCACTTTTGACTTTGAATATTTCATTGAGTGTTTGGAAGGTTGTGAGGGTAAGCGGGAAACTTCGGAGAGTGTCAGAGGCGTAATCACCTGGTTCAAACGTTTTCCACAAAACGCTTGTTACATAATGTTTAATCACATGTGCTGTCATTAACACCAAGTTCAAATGTGTCATCTTTACCTAAATGTGATGCTCTGAACTGAATTCTTTTACTTGAAAAGAATCCGCTTTTGCAGAAACTAATGATTTGCTTACAATCCTACAATTCGAATCCTTTGGTGATGGCGCTTGGGGAAGGCTGAATGACAATGCCATATCAGAATAATGCCAGAATAATAATCTCCAACTGTGGCCATATTGTCGCTGCCAGAAGGTTCAGCTGTGACAGCTGTTTAGAGCCACTGCAACGAAGGCCACCTCTGGTTCGCACTCCTCTTACTTCTCTCAGTGCCCAAACCACCAGTATTTACTCTTTCAATCAATCAGCCATTTTTTCTCACTTGTTTTTCCACCTCTTTCTCTCTCTCTCATTCCTCTCATTTCTTCCCTTACTTTTCCTCCTTCCATTTTATCTGTTTGTTCTGTCGCCTCCTTCTCTTCAGCAGCTGCATGCCAGTGATTACATGCCACTCAGCTCTCAACACAAACAACCGTGTGTATCGTTCCTCCCAGTTTATTGGTGCTTCTGACTGAATATACAATGGCATGTTTGTATGTGTATTTATTTCAGTGCTCATCATCGGTCCAGGCATGAAGACAATATCATACGGGTGGAAATTATGTTTATCATTTCCTTTTTTTCCTCTGTTTGATTTGAATCTTACAATTGCTGAAGTCAACCCACAATTGTGTGATGAGTTGAGTAGCTGTGTGTTTGTGTGTGTTTATACGGCCGCTGCTGGGTACTCAGCTTTAGTGCAGAGTAGGAGTCAGGCTTTTTCAGGCCTGGCACTGATACAGGAATGAGAAGCCGGGTAATTTCAGTGTTGGCAGCAGTAATCTGGCAGTGAGGGTGCTTGCAGAAATGTACACAAAAACACACACTGACAGACAAGAAAAACAACACATATATAGCAAGAGAATGCAAACTTTAACAAATAAACTAACACACATCCAGGTTTGTAGTCCTACTGTATGTCACTACTCACTGTCCAGCACACTTTTCATGCTCCCTCCCTGTCTGTCTCCTAATAGCAGAGTGGTAATCCCTAAGCATGTGTTGTGGTTGTGGTTCGCTACACTGGCTTGGCGCAGCTGACACACACTGGCGCTATGCCTCTCATGAGAGGCACTGGCTAATGTAACACACACACACACACACACACGCACACACACACGCACTACATTTTCTTTCACACTCAACCCAGTCATTAATTCTGCGTCTCGCACGGGGGCCCATCACTCTCCTGACTGGTCTCTTTCTTGTGGCTTGCTGTCTCCCTCTGTGAATGATGCAGCAAGACAGAGGGGATTGCCATTTGACAGGGATTTTAAGTCATAATTGAGCTCCATTGTGTGGCTGTTTATTAGGGCTGCACCTAACGATTATTTTTGTTATCGATGAATCCTACTATTATTTCTTCAATTACTTGTTTAATCTACTGACTAATTTATCGATTATTCCAAAGATGATTTTCTTTTATTACTCGATTAATATAACAATTAATTTACCCAATATACATATCAAAATTTGTCTCATTAATATTTCAATATTTTATTCAATCATTTTCTCTTAAAAACAAACAAATGTAACAAGAAAATGCAGGGCATTATTCTGCAACAAAACATATATTTTTCTATTGAAAATATTATAATATTTGAATGAACACATTATTTTAGTTCTCCACCTTATTTTAGTGTTTACTCACAAACCACTTTAATCTGCTCACCTTGCTTTTCCCTTCAGTTCTGTTTTCCCAGCACACACGCCCACACATACACCGGCTTGCCCCGCCTCTTTCTGATTCTCTCTCCGCGTAGTTGACTTTCTTTTAGAAGGTCTCCCTAAAACACTACTCCCGTTTCCCGATTTCTTTCACCCGCAATTCTGTTTTCACAGCAGCAGGTGAGCCGCGTGTGGAGGAGGCTTGCTGTTCATGACATCGCCTGTCAAAATGATCAATTGGTAGTGAATGACATGGGCACCAACATGTGCCCTTACAAGCTTTTACTAAACAACGGCATAAGTAGGCCTAACTAAACAGGAGACTCTCGCTCTCTCTCTCTCTCGCTCTCTCTGTGTTTCTCTGCAGAGTGTGTGTGACTTGTTAGTAGACCGCAAGGGGAGATAATCCATGCTTTGACCCGGCAGCCATACTTCATTGCGACACGCCTAAGCACCATATGCAAATCAACGTATTTCTGCAATCAATGACGTCGGTGAATCGCCCCAGCCCTATGGTTGATACCACAGTTGTCAGGATATCACAAGTATTGACACTTTTGTTTGGGTTTCAGTGGAACGCACGAACACACTCCATTGATAGGCCTCATCACATCTCCCGGTGTGACAGACATGGTGATAAGGAGAATTATGCACTTTAATTTAAATCCTTTAATTTGTATTCTGCATTCTCCTCCTACACTGTGGTTCATTCCTGTTAAGCTTTCTTAACTCGGATATTTCAAGGAATTTATTTTCTTCTTGTATCTTGGGTGTTTTGTCATGCCAAAGCAGGTGAGCGGACCAACCGCTATGGGAAAAGAAGTTGCCAGAGATAGGCTTAGAGGTGCCGGGCGGTGTCGCGCAAAATAAATGAAGGCCTTAATTCCATTTGACATTCATCTAATTAGAACCAAATTTCTAGTATTAGAGTGACAAAGAGGTGCAATAGGATCCACTTGACAGTAATTGCCTGGCAGCCATTCCACTCGACTTGGCCATAAATCTCTATGGAATGGATTGGAGAGGAATAAGCAGTCAATCAGGATAGATTGAGACACTTCAACTGAGAGATCACTTTTCAGCTCCGCAGCTGGAAGCTTCCTTCATGACAAGCTCTTAGAGTTGACTGAACCTTTCAAATTAAGGAGGTTTGGTTTTTACTTTGCTGGGGACTAATATTTGAAAGTTGTTTGAAAGTTCAAAAGGCCACAATTTGTACGGTTATTATTAGGTTCAAGCTCCCTTTGTATTATTTGAAAGGTGCTGAGCCAGATTTGCATGGGGTATCACTGTACAGTCCCTTACCTTGGTACCTTTACCGTGGTCCTGTTTTTTGGTTACAAAACGCAAAAACACTTAATTTACTATTAAAGAAGAGTAAGAAAAGGCGCAAACATTTGAGAAGCTAGAATCAATGAATTCTTTTGGCATTTTTGCTTAAAAATATCTGAAATGATCAATTTTTAAAGTGTTGCAGAATAATTGTAAAGTTATGGTGAAACCTGTTTTAATAAATTCCTGCATCAATAGATGCGTTGTGTGAGTTTTAGAGCTCCTGTAAACTCGGTTTCAAATCTAAAACCTTTCTTTCTAACATTAGATATTCATGACAATCAAAGTTAAAGTTCAGCGCGTGGGAGTGGTTCATCCAGTTTGACTGACAGTGCTGGCAACGTAAGCAAAAAGTCGGACAACTATCATCACATTGTGATTGAAATAATGCTAAATGCTGATTGGTGCAATGACGTAGGCGAAGTCATGGTTTCAAACTGCATCCCGCCCACTTCGACCTAGTGAGAGACAGCACAGACAAAAACAAAAAAAACAGAAACCTCTCATGTCAAAAACTGTTCTAACTTTTTGGTAGATTATTAATATTATGTATTAATGTAGGACAACATTGCTCATAGTAAGAAGCTGATTGAGAGAATAGGTATTAAGGGCCTAATTGTATTTGCATATCTTTTCTACCAGCCACTCATGTTGGGGACTATTTCTTGTCCATCCCCCAGGTGTATATAACTTTACTTCACACAGTTCAAATGATGGATCCAGCAGATTTGATACTGAGAGGGAGCTCCCTTCTCTCCTCAGGTGTCTGCTGCTGCTGACAGATCGGGCCTATCATACCCACCTCAAAACTACCTCCGGCTGTTGCTCAGAATCGAGCTGCTCACAACAAATCACCCAGTGGACGTGCAGGGAAAACCCAATGACAAAATAGAGGCTCCAGCAGAGGTGGGCCTGACTCAGCACTTTAGAAAAACAGAGAATTTATCCGAGTCAGTGAAACCAATGGCCCGCAATGCAGACGGTGGCTACTTACATGTAATGAGGAAGTCAATAGCTGCAGTTTGTTATCTAGTCCTAACAGATACAATTATTGTACATATACTGTACACAGACAACATACATCTGCTCTAACCATCTACCCTCATTAAGAATAATTTTCAGCTGGGTCAATATCTCAGCATCTTGTCTTTGATCTGTTTGAGGAAAAACCGCAGGAGTGTGATAGTCATCAAGCTACTGCTATATCCCTGTTTTTCTTATTCAAAGCTTTGCTCTTCTCTGTTTTCAAATCCCTCCCTGGATGTTCAATTTTATAAGTTTTCTTTTCATTGGGAATTCCAGGGCTTAATTTCTAATCATTACACAAGGGTAGATAAGCTCCCTGGATTTGATACTTGATGGCTTTATGCTTGACAATGCTGTTGGTCCACACAGGGAAACCATCTCAGTATTAATACCATGCAGACAGGAACAAAACTTGGGTTCCCTTTTGCCTGTCCACAGAATACAAAGGTCCTCAAGGACATTGAAGCTGATGTTTGAACTGTTAGGTATGCCTTTTTATTCTCAAGTAAAGAAGTGCTAAACCCTTTGCGGTGATGCTGCTCTCCAAAATTCCTAATAAAATTATGGTTTGGCTGTAGTGTAGTCTCTTGAAGCGCTGATATTCCCATACATTTTTTTTCTTGTGATCTTGTCTTTTGGCGCATATATGTGTTTTTATTTTATATAAACACCAGAAATATATTTTTCTATTTAAATTCTCGCTAAAAGGTGCTATTACTTCCACATTCTGACTCACTCTTCTGTTTTGTACCATTTACATTAATTATTGATCATCGATGAAGTCTCATCCTTGCCTGACGTTACAGACATAGACACTACAGCATTACTGAGAGAGTGCAGTATCTGCACTACAAGTAAGAAAAAATAACAGGGGACCAAAGACTACAATAGAATAGTTTGACCTTAACTGTAGCTTCTGTGAATGTAGACGGGAATGAAGAAATGAGACCACACAGAAGACCAGAAGCATGAATAAAGTTCTCAAATATGTTTAGGTATTAAGACCGAGGCATTTGGTTTGTAATGATGGCTTTTTGCCATGATTAATAACATTGTAGGCCAAAGTTTTGTCAAGTGTACTCAGGGTGTATCAAGTTTATTATGCTCAAATAAGATATGAACATATACCGAAGTCCAAAAATAACTGTAGCATTTCTTTCTTGATGGTTTGATTTCTGCTGTCACCTACATAAAGAGAGTTCATTAACAATAGTCAGAGTCAAACTAAAGGCCTTAAATGAGTGCCAGAATCGCCTTCTTGCAGCATGTCAGCGATTAAGATGCATTTAGATTCCGTGTATGATTGTTAGTATGTTTCTATGTCATATGTACAGTATAGAAGAAACATTGCTATGAGTGTGCCTTCTTCATGAGCTTCGTACACTTAAGTGTAACAGAAGCCATTAAAGTGGCCTTTAGTTATATCTGTGACAGATGTATATTAACATCCTATACCTCAAAGGTTTGAATCACTTCAGTGTGCCCAGGGCATTACTTTTGTTAAGTTTTTTCCAGTGGTGTCTATCAACAAAAACGAACAAGTTTTTTTTAGTCTCGTTTTTACTCATCGTTTAGCAAAAAGGTCTTAAAATGGGTCATTAACTCAGAGGCCACTTCTATCTGAGCACCAACGCCAGACAGATAATTAAAACACGATGAGCTCACAAAGAAGATAATTGTTCTCTTCCTCCAGTCCTGCTTTTTGGCCCCCATTTTGCTACTTCAATTCAGATTACAATGAGCATTCAGACACCCACAAAGATATTTCCTTTTCTCTAATACAATGGGCAGAAGTAGATTTTTAGTTCAAACTTATCTGTGAACTTTGATTATTTTTTGTAATGAAATGGAGGAGGTTGGACATATCGAGCTTTGATATGGACTTGCTTGTCATTTTACAAAATCCTTAGCTAGTCCAACACACGCGAGGCTTGTTAGCTGCTGCTAGACCAAGCTAGCAATGGGCTAATGACTAGCATAGCAAGCAGAGCTGTATTTAATGCTGCTGTGACGAGCTCTGCCAGCTAAAAAGTATATAATAAAGTTAATTATTATTAATAATTAACTTTATTTTAATTGATTGATTTTCAAAAAGAAACGTGTTTTACATGGTTTAACCAGAATTAAAACACTTCAACATTGATGCAAATAAAATCAGGCATTTAAAGTAATACAGCAATACGATGAAATAAAATAACCTCCGACAATAAAGATATTTACGAATAGAAAAACAGATATGATATGTTGTAACAGAGTGCAATGTTTCCCATGTTTTTTCCCGTCCACTACTGGTCTGGGCTACTGTTTTAGGATTAGCTGGCTTTATCAACTAACTCATTACTGCTAATCAAAACTTGAAAGTGTGTCTTGATTCACACTGGGTGAATTTGACAAGAGATACTCCACAAAAAATCTGCATATTCATAAATTACCCATTGAAATTATACATTTTTGCTATTTATATTTGAAACCAGTCTGGGTAGCTGCATTGGCTAAAATTCTAAAATGTTATAATAGTCAAGAAATGTAAATCTTAACATCCTGAAATAAATGTAATATATCATTGTATATTATATCAGTACACATAAAAAAACATAATATTTAATGTCATTACTTTTGTCTCAAACGAACAATTTATTAGTTAGTTATCAGTGAAGACCTACTACGTCCGTCCTGATTAAAAAATGTACATAATTGCGTAGATTACTCCCAAAGTGTTGGATGGAAATTCTTAACATTGACTAATTAAATGTCAGTCTGCTCCTGTCCTGTAGGTTCATATTATGGAGCTTGTTTAAAGAAAGCATATTGAATAAGTCTCTTAAATAGCAATCAAAGGAGAATGTGGATAGAATTGCCGCCACATTTTTTTAAAGGAATATGCTCTAAATTGTGTAGTTGAGGTCACCAATGGACATTTTTCAGGCACCACTTTCAAGTAGCAGGTTTCAATGGGCCTCCTTGTTTTTGTCCATGAGTAATGTGATTCAGGATCTTTTTTCAGTGGACTGCTTTCTGTTTCTCTGTACTACTGTTGGAACAAATTGTATCCTGCTGTGCATCCTCCTTGGAGGATGCCAACCTTGTTTATTACCTGCAAGGCTCGGAATTTACTTTTGGCCTCCCTTGCTAATGTGGCTGGTGTTGGTCTTTGGAGTGACCTGCCTTTCAAAATTCTCCCAAATTTAATCAAATTCAAAGAGACTGTAACAGAATCTAAAATTGATTTTGTATAAATTCAAAGTTCACATTATTAGTTCTTTTTTATACTAAATAGATTTAAATTGTGCTACTAATACCACAGAAAGAAGAAAGCCTCATCAGCTGTAGCATTGTATCATAGTAAGCTGATCAAATTTCAAAATAAAGGCCTGTTCATGGGTGATAGCAGGTTTCCATCTTGTTTTGTTTTTTGGTGTTGGGGCTTCCCTTTTGCTTACACTTACATTACAAATTGTCCCTTTAACATGTAACAACCAGTCAACAGTGTGAAGCGTGTGTGTGCTCAGCCTTTGGCTCCGACTTGCTCTGCGAAATGCGTCAAATGCAATTTTGAGAGCATTTCATTGTAGAACTGTTTTACCATGCTTGGATGCACAGGATGTATTTTTTCACAGAGGAAATCATTCATATGGTTGTAATAAGACACTCGCAGCCGCTAATATCAGATTCATGTTAATTTTGCAATCGTCAAAACTTTGGGTTTTTTTCCCCCTCTTTTCTTGTTCTCACTGTTAATAGTTTGCTGTTATCGACTCTGTAAGGGATTTATTGTCACATGCTAATGAAGTGTCAACTTGTCAATCTTAAAGTAATGAGTATTTACTGTAGTTTGATTGCAGGTAGTGTATGAAAGATTAAATCATCAGCCCGAGCTGATGTCTTTTAATGTCTTATGTTTCGACCAAAAGTCCTAAACCCAAAGATATTCAGTTTACTATGATATAAAACAGAGAAAAGCAACAAATCCTCTCATTTGAGAAGATGAAACCAGAGAGTATTTGGGATTTTGTCACTAATTTTGCCTGAAATATGACTGAAAAGATGAATTGATAATTCTTTTTTGGTCCATCGACTATTTAGTTTTACGTCCACTGTGATTTAATATTTGTATACACTACACACTATAGCCACAGATAAATACTGTACATACATACATTTTGTATGCCACCAGCATGCCAGAAATGGTTCAGTAGTCATTCTGACAGTTCTCATCTTGTGGCAAATATTGAAAATCACTACCAATAATCCTCAGTCTATATAAAAAATATACTATACTCCACTATGGAAGAGTAATTTCCCGATTTATCTCAGTGGGACAGCAGAGAAACTGTAGTTAAGGTTTATATTTCAACTCCTAAATATCTTCAGCAGCTGCAGGATGTAAATCAAATGAAGTCTGACCTCTTCACTATAAGTCATGCTGTATGGAAAGGTCTGCTCCCTAGATCCCTAGTTTTTCAGGCCCTTTTATGACTTTGAAAATGCTTAATTTGTCCAATATGGCATTCTTTTGCACGTACTTGGCAAAGCAGCAGGCACATGGAGTTAGTTTACTTTTATCTTGCTGAAGTCGTTTGTCATTTTAAACGCTTGTCATCATAAAAGTGACATAATTGTTTGTGCAGTGGTATCTTTGAGGCTATCAAGTAACCAACAAGCTATAATACAGATTACAATAGGTCCACAATAAGGACTGAAGAGTTATCTTTATATGTAGGCTATTTTTAGAAGCCTGAATCATGAAGTTGCATTTTTACCTGTTTTCTGATTTCCAGCAGCTGCGTTTTGGTATGTCTGCCAGCAACCACAAAGATTTCTGTGCTTGAGTCATACTTGCCACAGGATTAAGAGGACAATATTGAGCAAAGAAGTTCAGTCTCTCATTTGTAGGAGTTTATGTATGGGACGAAATAAGCTTCCTCATCGCCTCTTTTACATTTATTTGCAGATTAAAACAGGCAGCAGTATTTAAATTGTATGCAAGTATTTGTATCCATTATATTAACAAGCTGCATGTCTTCCTAAGTATCAGACATGATTTGCATGTTTATCCCCAAAAATGATTTAAATTTTCAGAGGCACCGAAGGGCAGCAACAGCAGAGAATTATGTTAATGCTATTCTATCAAATCATGTTTGCCATTTTGAGCATATAATGTTTGTAGATCAAGCATCTAATAAACTAATTAACATGAAGTAGGCACTCGGCTGACGCTGTGTCACATTCAGTGTGCATGTCACCCCAAAAAGGGGAAAAGATGAAACCCTGTTGAGGTTGCTACAAGCTGCTAAAGCTCGGAGCACGTCTAAAATTGTGTTTGCACTCACTTTCTTGCCTCAGAATTGGAAAAGTAGATGCATAAAACCCTAAATGTCAAGGGTGTTGTTCCTTTTTTTACGCCTTTTGTTTTCAGCCCAGCCATTGCTTCTACCCGAAGAATCCCCACAGAGTTCTACGCAGTTGGAAAAGAAACACCACTTTTCTCCCGACTGTCTTTCAGAAGCCTTCTTTTCCTTTTTTGCATAAAGTGTTTATGCTGCAGGGGCACAGTCAATGAAAGGTCAAGCCTCAACCAGACTTCGCTGTAATGTCAGACTAATGCGACCGAAGTTTAATTGATTTAATTAATTCAAAGGAGACCATACCATCTACCAGCGATTTTCATAATGCAACAACTATTTCTTAAACCTGAGAATGGGTTTTAGCTAACTTGTAACCATTGTTCAAATATAAAATACCTAAAGCAGCCATGTACATAGAAATTGTATATTAAAACTTGGAGCCGGGCTTGCAAATGAAGAGGTCTTTCTCACACTGAAAAACCCTCTGGGTGCACCTTTTGTACCCCCAGCAGAAGCAGATCTTAAAGAAGAAACCAGAAACCAAAGACATGAATAGTGAATCCCAAAGGTTGTAAACAACCAGAAAGAGAAAAGAAGCATGGTTTGACCAGTGTAGCACCACCGTTACCAAACTATTGTGGAACTACGAAAACAAGAACAGCAACAATATTTTTTCAACTATGTGCATTTCTTTTACAATATACTGTGCATCTGCGTGGTGGTCTGATATGTCACCAATACAAATGGCCACCAGCTGCTGCTGTGCAACATTTTACATCATGTTCCAATTCTGAAATCATGTGTTGTCGTAGATAAAAGCGGGTACTAATGGCCTTTCTGGATGAAGTCCATAACTGCTGCACGTTTGTCATGTTTATGTGCTATGAAGTGTTCCAAATATCGAGGACTGTCCTTCTTTTAGTGGCTTTAACCCTTCACAGTGATCAGTGACCTAGCTGACATTGTTTTAGCCTCAAATGTGTTCAATCACACAGTACGTTTGTTTATTAAAAGATGTTAACACATTTATAAAGTAGGACTGGAGGAAATTACTTTCACTTTGTCGTGATGTTGATGTTGTGGAATACAAACAATAGTAAACTTGCCATAAATAAATGTCTTGATTTATTTTGACAACATAACAACCTCAATAATAATCCTTTATGTTGTATGTGTAAAGTGTTTCAGAGCTTAGAATATTTTTGCCATTTTCAGTGAGACAGATAAAAAATGCCGCAGAAACTTTACCAGTACAAGCTCCTTAACTGTAAAATACTTGAGCAACAGATGTAAATCTTAAAAAGTACTAAATATAGCATCTGTACACTTCAGTAATCTTTGATTTGGAGCTTCAGTTGTTCTGCCTTTGCCACGAGTTTAGCGTAACTGCACTTTCAGCAGGTTCAGCCGTATACAGGCCAAGGTGTGGATGCTTTGGTGTAGACGAGCTGTGAATGCTCTGCAGCCTCTTGCCAGAGGAGAGAAAGTCTGCACTGGACAAAAGATCAGTGTATATACTTTTTGTCCTGTCCTTTTTTTAAATTCTGGTTGTCAGAAGAGGGACGTTCGCTGCCTATGACTAATACTAATGACAAAGGAACAAAATACTAATCATATTTAAAATGTGTAAAAATGTAACCCATCCTTAACAATAATTTAATGTTATGAGTAACTTATTCATATTTAACTTGTTATTTAATGCTTATAATATTAGATTTTACCATCTGTGCTGAGGATTTTCTCTCCATTTAATGTCTTATTCTCTTCATGTTTCTGACTTTTAAGAAGTAACGGCGTTTATATTCATTATATTAAGAGTTGCTCTTGGGAGAAATATATTGCACCCTCCATAGGGATGCCATTAAATTCCCTCCGCTGTAAAAGTTATCTAATTCAAGCGTTAATCTTCTGAATGTGATAAAATTTAATTTCAGCCTGATAATGGTTTCTGCAACCCTGAAGGTTTGACTGACTGCAGAGACATAACTCTGAGGTTCTGGAAAGGTTGCAGTTTTCACATAGGAGGAGGCAGTATCAGTCAGTCCAAACCATAAATTGTCAGCAGAGCTACATACTCTCCATTTTGTTCTGTATTCTGGGCTGTTTATGTAACTTGTCTTAGTGAATAGGTTGCTGTTAGAGGAACATCAGATGTCATCTTCTTAAAACTGCGGTCCTCACTGCCTGAAGGTCTTCAGCAAAAATATTAGCCTACTTTCTTTCCAGTTTTTAGTGATGATAAACTAGTGACATGTAGGCCGGTTATCAGTTTTGATGTTTTATGAATTTTTCCTGTCAGTTTTTCAGATGAATCAGAAGTGATGTAACCGTTTATTTGCACATTATGCTTTGATTTACACACGTCCTCGTTCTAAACTAGCTGCCAGGTCCATAGTGCAGTCTCCGTAATAAAAGCAGTGGAGTAATGGTGCTTGTGCACAGTGTTAGACCCAGACTGGACAGGAGTGCAGTATGTAAGTGGATGATATGGTACAGCATTAATAGCTCCCATTGGTTCATTACCTGTGTGATTGCTATTGATCTGCCAGAGGCTGTTTCAGGGGGCTTTGCAGCTGCAGAGTGCAGAGCTCTGCATGCCAATGTGATACATCGTGTCACCTAGACATGCCCTATAGAGAAAAAACTGATCTGCCCTCCTGTACAGAATCTCAATGGCTTTGTATGCAGATATAGATTACTGTGATTGATGGGAGGGGATTTAGGTTAAAATCGTTCGTTTTATATTTCAATTGTTTTTCAAATGAAGGGATAAAAGGACTGCTGGATGGGGAGGTGTAGTGGAATATATCAAAAGAAAGATAAATGCTTGCTGTTGAGGAGTGTTTGGTCAGCAGAATTTTGTGAGAGAGTCTGTGTGCTTTGGATGTAACTGAGTTCCACAAGGTTGATTGAATTTCAGATTATGCTTACCCACCATCTACATTTTGTCTTCATTTTGCATTTGAACCATTTGTTATGTCAGGTGAACTGTTAAAGTAACAGTAGGACAATGCTCTTCCCCAGAAACCATGAGCGTTTCACAATTAACACTGATAGTTACAAATATTTTAATAATATTATATAATAATTATTCCTCAGCATTTTAAACAATGCACCCTCTGTTCCCAGGTTATTGCATATGTCTCTGTCCTGGCTCTAATAACAATAATAATAACTAGATTTGTAATCAAGTATAACAGAGTCCAAGCACCCCACACAATTAGGTATCTGAAATGAACCATTTCGCACCTCATTCACAAGTTATAGTGTCTCTGCGTCTGAAACCTGAAAGGACAAGAATGTAACGCATGTACATTTTTGAATATGCATGCTAACTTGCCCGTCCACCTGTGTGTCTTCCAGGAGGCTGTGGGGGAGAACGCAGGAGTCCATGGGCCAGCGGAGGACAGGAAGGAGAAGGTGCCCAGCCCCCATCTCAGCCAACTGGTGGTCCTCACTAACAGTGGGACTCTTTATGGGCTAGCACAGAGGGTGGTGGCCACTGAGTCTCTGTAAGTACTCTCTACACAACACTCCAGTAAAACCACAAATAATTACTTTGCAGTGACACTACTTGATAAATTACCATGCACATTACATAGACGCACAGCAGTATTGGTTTTTATTCCTCTGTCATGGGGAAAAAGATTATGACAGTAGTGGTTATTTCATGTCGGTACTTGTGTGTCCTGGCAGTGTGACGTAACTCAGCAGTTATGTTTGTCAAAGTTGATCAAGTTAAAGAGACCAGTTCTCACCCACTGCATCGCCTCAAGGTGCTCAGATTTTCATTAGGCTGCGTTAAGCAGCCTGGCCGTCAAAGATTTGCACTACCTACAGTGTGTGTTTGTGTGTGGCATTGTTGTTTTCAATATTCACATCAATAAAGCTTGTTAAATTGAAAATAAAAAAAGATTATTGAAATCGAAATAGAGACGGGGAGACTTATTTGACCCCTAAATAGAATTGCTAGCTTTCTCCCTATAATTTACTATTTGTGTTAAACTTTCGCAATCAGTCGCTCCCTTACTGATGTAATTTCTGCCCATGTAGTTATTCTCCCTCTCTATCCTTGTCTGTTACATCCACACACACTACACAAAAGCACCCTCATACATAATTAGGTCAAACTATCGTCAGTGCTGACAACTCATGGACCCTGAGAAGCCTGCAGTGTCTTAAGTGCTTTATAATGAAAGTCTGAAAACCGAGGGCCCAGATGTCACCGCTGCAAAATTGCTGAATAGGCTTACACTCTCTCACACAAAGTATTTCACGTATCGAAGGAAGGCAACAAGTTCAGTAGAATAATCAAAGTAAAAGAGCTGTGAAGGTATTTCTTGGGTGAACTTTAAAGGAAAAGAGTCTCTGGGGAGGAAAGGGACAGACTTATTCTGGGCAGGACTGCATGAAACGTTTTTCTGTCTGAAAAGGTGTTATTAGAAAAGGCAGCGAGCCTTACTGTGTATTGTGAGACCCTCTGACATCTTCAGCATGTGCAATTTTGTCATCTTGGGGGGAAAAAATCAAAGATAAGAGATCTGTAAGGTGCGCCTCTCGCTGCTGTTCACCCTTCGAGCTGTTGTTCAGATGTCGTATTTAAACACGCGTGATCAGATAAGTGTGAACTGCAGGGTGGCCTTTTTTTTTTCCCAACACCGCACCATGTTGCCGAGGTAAACACAAGCTGTTCCAGCTAACCTTAATGTGATTTTCTCTGCTCCATGAAAAGAACAAGTTTCCGCTGGGCTCATTTATGGGGCACTGGCTGTGTTTAATGGAATGCTTTCAGATTTAGTGTTAACCAGACAGCACTCATTGATATTAATTCTTGCTTTTAATATAAGGATTTCTGTTGGGGTTACCAGCATTCACTGCCATGCAGTATCCTTCGGACGGTCTGTTAATAAAGCGTCAGTATAGCCAGCTCTTGAACTGAAATATCTAAATTATTGGCTCATTGAGCCATCCAGTGATTGAAAATTGCATACAACAAGGCTCATGATTTTCTGTTTCTCCCAATCTTCCCTGTAAATCACCCTGTTTAAAAGGAGAAGATTGTTTAAGAAAGAATACTGACTTAGCTTTTAAGTACCCATGCATCCAACATTAGGTGTTTTCTGCTGCATCTTTAGCTTATATATATTTTTTAATCATTTACCCCCACCCTTTTAATATTCAGAATAAACAAATATTCTAATTTGAATAAAAACTGAATATTAAAATATCAATTAAGATGTATTCTTTTTAATAAATATTAGGGCTAGACCGATTTTAAAAAGAGCAGGCAGATGTACTGGCCAATTGCAAACATATTGGTATTGGTGCATATGTCGGCCAATAATGAGTAAGAAAATGTATTAAATAAGAAATTGCATTAGACAAATACAAAATATATGTTTTATGGTAATTTAGGAACAGTCACATAGTTCCTAAATTATGTGACATAGTTTGTCCAGAGACCACTGACAAGTTTAAAATATCCCACTTAGGAAAAACTAATTTAAGGAATCGTCATCAAAAATGTTTGTTAATGTTATGTGTGGAAGAAAATGACTATAGAACAATTTAAAATCTAAATATTGATATATCTTTCAGCCTAAAAAATCCAATATCGTTCAGGCTACAATAAATTCAACTGACAGTAATAAGCCCTCACCATACCGTGCGTTTTGGATACATTTCTCTATTCTGAATGGGATGGGCATTTACTTTGTGTTTTAGAAGCACACTTAATTCTGTGGTCTGATAGCTTTAGTATCCATTCATCATCGGATCTTTCTGCAAGAATCCTGTCGCTCAAATTGTTTTTCAGCTGATTAAGGAACAGGAAGATAGATGTGCGGAATTACAGGGTAGTTTTCGGTCCCACTGGCCGAAGGGTATGACCCTGAGAACAACATTGTTGTTCACTTGGTTGCTCAGGGAGTTCAAAACAAAATTGGGTTCAAGGGGCAGTACATGTACACATGAATGTGGAGGCCACTCATGGGGGCTTCCGTCTTCATCTTGTTGAGTTGTTTTCTTCACTGAGCCGTGCTGTGCTGCAGCAGTCATGCTCGTTAAACTCCGGACTCAACCCTGAACTTCAGTCCTCTCAAACCTGCTCCCTCAGTTTTTATTTATTGTACGGTAACACTTTAGCGCCATCGATCAGCCAAAGTACAACGGTCTTTATTTAGTCAGAGGAATGGGGGTATTAGTTTTGTCTGCATTGATTTCTTTTCTTTTCTGCTCCTTCGCTCGGTCACATTCATTGTAAAAAAACTGATGCCTGATGGCGTGTGAGGGGCGAGACTCGAAGATTTGGAAATCAGAAGTGGTCTTCGCAAAGTGCAACATGACAACCGAGTCGAGGGACTAGATAATAATCTATGCTGGGACAGCCCTGGAGTCTGTTCAACTTAACTATTTATTACATTAAACTGTAACGATCACGGGGGAGAAATTAGATTGCTGCAACAGCCGCGAATGGTTTAGCTGCACTTTCAGGACAAGTACAGCATTTGCAATTCACAGAAAATGCTCAGAGGGTACACGTTGGCATCAGTGACGCTAAGCATAAGTAGCACTTGTGCAGACATGTCTCCAGGTTGTACAGATGAGCATATGTTATCTATTCACATTACTAAATCTAAATCTGAAGAATGTGAGGGGTCAAAGACTTTACCTTGAGTTTTCTTAACTGTTTTCTGTCAGTTCTACTGCTGGTGTGTCAGACGAGAAAGGCTGAGCTTTAATATTAGAAGCCTTATGAGTCACGCATCAGTCCTCTTGTGCTGCTCTGGGAGAAAGATTTAAGCTGATGTTTTGTGAAGAAGCTCAACTACTATCTGTAACTGCCAGTTGCTCCAGTTTAGGTCCTCAAACCAAATTTTTTATCAAAACTAATATCAGCTTTATTTAATAGATCTGTCACTCTTGAATAATACAATACTTGATGTGCCACGCCAGAACATTTTTCAGACCATATTATGGCACCACTGCGCTGAATTAAACAGCTGTTTCTGTATTGTTTCTCAGTGTGTTTCTGGCCGAACAATTTGAATCCCTCCAGTCGCACCTCGACACAATGATGCCCACAGCCAAGAAGCCCTTCCTGCAACAGTTCTATTCCCAGGTATACTTGCACCTTCTCTCTAAAGTCTGTGTAGCTGCAGTAACTGTTAATCAGCTGCAGGTAGGGTTGTACCAAACATCGGAGTACAGTGGTACCAAACCTTTCTACATCATTTATTTAGAATCTTTCATAGAATCACAATTTTTGTAAAACTCCCTATGAATAATTGGTTTATAACTTACAGCCACATGTGTTTGCCTTTTGGTTGTATGGAAAAACCCATTAGTGTATACTAAGAGTGTAATAACCAATGTATGAGTCGATTACTTTGCAAGCTTGTCATGTGCCTGCCTCTGAGGCCGGGAAACGTAATATTTTAAACAGAGTTTTCATCAATTTTAATATAATATCATGAATAAACTTAATCCTATGATACTAACAGACACTCATCTTTACATTTAAAACCATACTGTTATACATATGCCCAGTGTCTTTCATTTAATGTGCTCCAGTAAATATTCCAGTGGGATTCATTCGTTTATTTGGAACCATCATTCTGCTTTTTGGTTTTCTGTAAAAGCCTATTTCTCCTCAGAGACAAATGACTGTGTAACTGCAACCCAGCATTCAGTCCTGTTCTCGATCAACAAAGGAGAAAATTGTCTGTCACTCATAACCACGCAGGCAGCTCTTTCCCAGCCTTTCATTTTTCCCAGCCTCTTGACATTTGAAATGTCCAGGTACACAGACAGGTCTGTTTTCCCCAAACATCAAATGAATGTCATGTCCTATAATTTCACTCTTGGAAATATTGTGCAATCGATGACATTATGTTACCTGCACAACATGTTCATCTCAGAACAGACCTTAACTTTATGTCTGTCTCATCGCTGGTTACTGTTTACACAACATTCGAAAATGTGTTGAATATAACACACATGCATGTATCCTCCATTCCTTCTCCCAGACGGTGTCTACAGCCAGTGAGCTTCGGAAACCAATATACTGGATTGTTGCAGCCAAGGCCATCGACTATGAACAAATGTTGCTCTTGATGGCCGGAGTTAAATGGGACATTAGGGAGATAATGTCGCAGCATAATGTATATGTGGACGTCCTGTTAAAGGTAATGTTGCATTTTATAATGTTGGGAATGGAAACATTAAAGCATCATTAGGTTGTTTCTTTTGTTGTTTATTGCCACTGGGGGGCGGTGGATCAAGGTGTAAACACAGCACTGAAATATTAGCAAGTTTTAAAATGTTTGTTGCTAACATGTTATCAAACAGTAGCTTATTTACACAGCCAGCAGACATGGAGCAACATTAGCATGACTTTGGAGTTGTGTTTCTGGCCAACCAACCAGTGTAGGTCCAGCTCTGTTTTTGGTCTATCAACTCGTGAGGGAAATATCTGGATCTTTAGCGGCTAAGCGCTCCACTTTGGTTTCCTGCTACTCCCTAACTTTGTCTGCCATTTTGTGCTCGCCACGGCAAGTAGCGTACAGTCAGTTTATCAGAACCTTTTCACTGAAAACACTGGTTGATGAGAGCAGTGGGAGTGATCCAAAACAGTACAATTGCTGCCCGGAAAACCAAAACAATGAGCTGAAAGTACTCGGCCCCTTTCACATTACAGTACATGTAGCCATTTTTTCCATTGCTAATGTATAGATATTGATTAGTGCAGCTTTAATGTTTAAAGGTTTGCTGCATTTTTAATCCTAATATGTGCTGCATTAAGATTCTGTTCAAAGACAAGGATGGAGACTTCACTAGAACAGCCTTTTCACACATTGCATAAAGAAATATGAAAACATTTCCCCATTAAGATTGTTGCATCCTTTATGCCACTATAACTCCTTGTCAGTTGAGTATAGATGATCATACCAAGACTACAGGAATCCCTATTAAAATCTGTTTTGCTGTTCGGGAAAAGCTCAAAATTGTCCCAGTGTTTATTATTTTTCCCAAAACAAATACTTATTGACCACTGCAGCCTTCTCGGTGTCATGCGATAGCTGCAGTAATAAAAGTAGAACACACAAAAGGCAGCTGTAATAGATTTGCTTTTATCTTGCGGGGATTTTCCTCGCAAAGTGGGTATTTTTGTATTTTGTACCAAAATACAGTCTGGGTTATCCTTTTAACATCTGTGTCATTTACATGAAGTATTACCCTCTATTCCACTTAAAGTCTAGAACTGTTAAGTTCCTTGTTGTCCCTCTTGAGTTTAAATTCCTTTGGGGATCTTTAATATAAATTATTTGGGATGGAGTGAATAATTTAGCTGTTGAGAGTTAAATGCAGATCTCCCCTGAAGTTTCAGCTTTGTTAAAGACATTTGAGCTCCCTGGTCACAGACATATTTTTGGAATCGGGAGTTTTCCACTAAATGTGTGTCTTTATGCATGCTGGCCACTTATCCCAATATAAATCTTGCATGGGGTGGAAGGACACACTGCACCAGTTTCCTCGCCGCTGACGTTCAGAGACAGAAAAGTGTGAAGGGCTCGCTGCGGTGTGAAATCAGACCAGCAACGAAGCAAGACAAATCCCCATATATGCATCAGCATTTCTTACGGAGCTGTTGATTAAATCACACTTTAAATCACAGATATTGCTGTAATAGATAAATAAATATATAGACATCGAGTCACAGTTAAAAGTTATCCGCTAATAAAAAATAAACTCAAACCCACCTTTTGAATTCTTGAATGGCCCATAGATCTTGGTCTGGCTCTAGCAGCTCTGCAGCTAAGTCTAACTAATTTAGCTTATGAGCTAAATAGCCTAAGGGGAAAATCTCTGTCTCACTGGCCTGGTTTAAATGCCGAACCGTTTCAAAATGGTCCAGCTGATAGACTGACATGGTGCATGTACTTTTCCTCATCAGGTGCTAATAGCCTTCTCTGCCAACTTGTCAGACACTCGTAATACATATGGATTGTATTATGTGCATTGATTGGAAAGAGTGTGCTACATTTTGTTGTACTGCACTCAGGAATATTTTATTCATGAATTCAGGTTGATCACTAGCATTCAACGATGCCATTGATTTGCATATAAAGTGGCAAGGAAATGCAGCAGCCTCAGAATGACTTCATTGACAAAATGCTTTAGTCAGAAACTATTGTGGGACTGTTTGTGAATGAATAACCTTCCGTTCTTGGGCACAAAATTAATGGCAGTTGTGTGCGCTTTCAAATCCAGGTTCATTTTTTAACAAGATGCAGGTTGAATTAAAGCCGTCAGACGTGTATTTGCAAACACACACTAGAAAATCACATAATTCTCCTGAGACACATCCATCATATTTATGTACAGTTCTTATGTACTGCAATTTGTTCCCTATAAACAGCGACATAATATCATAATCGTATAATTTCATCCATAATTGATCATTTGAGAGTGTTGGCATAGCTGAAACTCCTTCCTTTAATACTGTACCATACATCTTTGATTCCTGCAGCCTGCATCTTCCTCTGGGATATTTCCTCTTTATTCTTTGTGTTAAAACATACAATAAAGAAAATTTGGAAGCCAGTTGTAACAAAACCCTCATGGCTGTGGTCCTTTTTTTTGTGCTTGGAAATTATATTTTGTAGCAAGAAATGGTAAGATACCTGCAGAGGAGATGTTACTACAGGTGTCAAAGGTCCTCTCAAGTATGTATTCAAAGATATAAATTAAAAGAGCCCAAAGGCCGACTAAGGGCTGACTGGAATGAGTCCAGTTGGGATGTTCCAAAACCTGAGTATAACATTCAGCAGCGCACAAATGATTTGTTTTAACATATGATTTGTAGCTTGGTGGATTCATACTACCTGCCCCCGTCTGTTCAGTTCATCAGGATGTTGTGTCCATCAGTCCAGACTGCAAAACCATTAAACTAGCGTAATTAAAGTAGAGTTGCTGTACGATAACCCAGACATACTGTAGGCTGCTCACTTTTGATTGATATGATTTACTCCTATCACTATTACTTATACCATTACCAGAGTATGTAGTGTATGTTAAATGATCAAAGTATTTATAAGAAGAGAGCGATACAAACCCCTGATGCAGTTTCTTCTTCGCAGACTGTAAATAATTGGGTTGTGCAATTCACAGCATGAGGATGTTTTATAACTCTGCAGCTTCTCCAAGTTAAGATTGGAGGAGCTGGTGTTGGGCATGATCCAGGAACACAGAGTAGCTGAGAGTGAGTCAGAGGAAATATGTTTGTTGTTGTTCATGAAGACTTTTATTTGACTTTCTTGACTTTTATGGTCCCATAGTGGTTTGTTTCCTGTTCAGACTTGTTTGTGCCTGCAGTTGTTTACTGTTGTAAATGTCTTCTATAGCATGTAGGTTTTTTGATTTTTTTTTTTTTAATATACCTTTGACAAGCTGATAACATGGTTGTACCCTTAAATATTATGCATCTGTCTGTATAAAACAAGTTTAATGTGTCTGATTACATCACAGAAATTTCACATTGACTATATGTTTTCCAATTAAAGAAATCCACCTCTTGAACATTTATTTCTGCTACTTTTTATTATATTTTATATAGCTCTAGTGTTCACCTGTGCTTTTCTCCTCCACCTTCCCAGGAGTTTGAGCAATTTAACAAGCGGCTGGGTGATGTTTCCAGACAGGTGCGCATCCCACTGCCTGTGTCCAACGTGCTGTGGGAGCACTGCATCCGCCTGGCCAACAGGACTCTTGTAGAAGGGTAAGAAAGTATCAAAATAACTCTTCAGCGTTTTTCAGTGTGCAGCCCGGTGTCATGCTGGTAAATTTGCAGCCAAAGCTTTTTCACTGACTATCAATTATTGTTAAAACTTCTGTAGAAAAACAACATTTTATTCATCATAATATTTTCCCCATTTCCTTCTGTATCAAACAGTGACTCAAAAAAGCGGTTTGCCACAGTACTTGAACTATACAAATGTACAAGGTTGTCTATTTAGACAACAAATAGAATTTGCCGTTCAATATCATTTTTTTAATGATTGTTTTTATTTTGTTACCCTTTTATTAGAAAAGCCTACTGTGCTGCAGTTATGCCCTCGGTATGTTTTATATTTCTCACTGCCTAATTATGAGCAAACAACATTTTGTAAGCAAAAGTCACAGCAACTCACAAGCAGCTCAGATATTGGAAAAAGAGTCTTTATAACCTGTCAAACTACCCACTTAGAGATTTTAATAGGATTTAGAGGCAGAGGGAGTTGAGACAAGTCTAAATGCAGTTCCTCTAACTTTACCCGAGCATGATGGAACTCACTGTACACTTTGTGGATTTCTATTTATTCCGGCTAAGAGCACTTGAAGATTAACCGCACAAGTCCAGACTGTAGTTTTCCCGTGGTTGATTTCGTCACGCCAGGCTTTCCCACACAAGTAACATCCATCTCTTTATATCTACAAAAACATGTGCATATCCAAGTTTGAGAAGGACTGTTCATCTACCCAAACAAATTTAATGACTAAAAGATCTGAAGGTCAAATGTACTGTAAACATCTTTACTCTGAATGCACTTTTACTGTATTGCTGCCCAAATATCTTTTTAATTGTGGTATTTTGTGTAAATAATTCCTCTTGGATAGCAGCTCTCACCCGATTAAATACATTTGTTCATAAATATAGAAAAAAGTCAGCAACTTAAAACCATTGAATTTAACAATTATTGATAGTTTGTCAGTACAGTAAAGGCCTTAGTCAGCAGTAAGGTTTTGTGTATTAAATATTTATTTAGGATATCTCAGCGGCTATTCAAGAAGAAATCCTATGCTGTTCAAGATGATACTGCAAGGAGGACGGAAATGTGCACAAAACACAGGGATTGCCCAAACTACATTTTAGCTCAATGACTTCTTCAAAACAGTAACGTAATCAATGCTGAATACACTGCAGACCTCTAGGATAGACCATGGGGGGTCTTTTCTTGTTATGACAGCCTTATGTGCTTGAAAAGGTCACTTTACTCTCAGGTTACATTTGTAAATGGTGTCCCTAAGCTTGTGTCATGTACTCGCACCAAACAGCATTCGTGAGTTATTGTATCACAGTGATTTGAGCCCCCCTCATAATTTGCGTGTTTACAGGAAAGCCAACAGAGATTCTTGTCGAAAAGAAGTGGAATTTTTCCCCCCTTTACGCCTTTCTTTTAATTTTTTTTATTACTCAGCTTGAACATCTGCTGATCATAAATTATAAAAGAATTTCTTTCCTAAGCATGTTGTCAAGCACCATGAAGGACAGTGGAAATGACCTACAGTACATGAGAAACCTGGAGACTCTGTTGCCAGGTTCCTTTGGAGTAATCCCCCAAGAAAACCACTCTCAATTCCTGCCATCTCCTTCTCTCCTCATGCTGGCAAACCCCTCTGTGTAACATCTCTCCTGCTTCACCAGAGGCCCATCAGGGAATTGCATGACTCAGGCCACTCACGCAAACCACAAAACGCTCTTGACACATCTCTTGTAATGCATTTCACCACTTTCTCCCTTTTAAGCCGGCGATATGGGCTGTGGTAGGTGACAGACCGTCAGAGTGTTTTCTCTTTACTCAGCTCGTGTGCGTCGACTGAATGTGCGAAATAGGTTTTTAGATTGAAGGTGTGATAAAAACCTTCTGATCAGACGGACTGGATTCACAGCAACACTGAGTCAGGCCGGCTGGATGGTGATGCAGCGCTAACAGCTGACAATTATGAGGTTACGCGCATTTTATTGGGAACAAGAAATTGGCTGATGTTGAGGTCAAAATCGTCCTGGGTTGCTAATTTGTGCACGTTACAGTGAACGGGTTGGTGGGGTTGTAATGGCAGGCACAGTAAATGGTTTAGGTTCAAAACAAATGCTTGGTAAGTGGTGTAGTGCTTGCCAAGTGTTTTTAAGAAGGAGAGAGAACATTGGACATTAAGCATAGGTGGAAGGTTTGCCTTCATCCACTGAGAAAAGGGAACATGTTTACCTCCTAACACATTTGCTGAGGACTTTTCTTCCCATTGCGTAAGAAAACTTTTGAACCCTTTCCAATGAAAACATGGCCCATTACGGCTACGATGCTCAGCAAATTTAAGCTGCTGCTGCAGACTTCTGCCGTCTGCTTAGTTCTGCCAGTACACACATACACATTTCTTCCCACCCGCTGGCACACCAGGGCGGAGTGGTCATATTTGTTTGTTTGTACTGCGTCTCGCTCAGGCTGTTATTTAATTTCTCTGTCTAGCGTTCGCCTCCCCCTAGAGCCTCGCAGAAATGGCTCTGTTAGCATTCTGTGCCGAAGCTCAAACACTCAGCAACAAACTCTGGCAGGCCTGACAAGCAAAAGAGAAAGCATGACCGAGAGAGGCGATGAGAGAGAGAGAGAGAGAGAGAGAGGGTGAGGCAGAAAATGGAAACAGAAGAGAGAAAAGCTGAAGTGCGAGACAGAGAGCAGACCTGTCTGTGTGGTATGCGTAGATGTCACCCACACACTGACCTGCCAGTGGACAACAGTCCCCGCTGTGAAACACACTTATAAAATTGAAGCATGACAGAATAAAAAACACAAAAAGTGAATGTGGACTGCTCTGTCTATGCTACATTACAGACTTAAATGAAATGTGTGACATGCAGATTTAATTACTGTAGGTATCACATGAACTAAAATATTAAGTAGATCTCTCCTCTTTCCATTTCCATTAATACAAATTTTTTACACTTGTTTTTAAAAACTCTAATGGATTCTGAGTGTCTCCCATCATCTGGAAACCTAAATTATTACACATTGCTTTGATTACTTTGCTGCTGGTTTTTTGACAGTATTTCCATTTTGACTCGAACATTGATGAAAATTGGCATATGACAAGCTGAAACACATCTTCCAGACAATTTTTTATGCATAACAAATTCACAGCGAAATACAGTCGTGAGCTAAGATGAAATAATTTAAAACTATTGCACTGTTGCATTGACTTTCTCCTTTTAATATACAGAGTTGGCCTGTAATTTAGGCCTAGATACGCGACTTGATCACTGTGTAATTCCAAAAGTAAATTAACATCATAACTTCACATCACGTCAGTAAACATAGAGTACACTACTAATATCCTATACAACTTATATTCCCTTGCGTGGAATCAATAAAGCTTATCTAATCTTAAAATGAACAGCATTGTTCAATTAAATTCAACTAGTGTACATGTAGTCTTGTTTTATGCCATCTGGCTATCTAATACATTTAGACTACTTAGAAAAGGGAGACAACATGGGGATGCATGCCTGCCACAACAAAATCTGAGTTTGGAGACCTTCCAGCTTTCTGGTGATGTGAAGTGCAGAATTGTTAATTTGGATAGTTTTGGAGTTACCATCAAGGGAACAAAGTGTTACAGTGATCCAAAACTGGGCATGCCTTTTCTATATAAATGCTTTGAATGTATTGGGAAGCCGCATGGCATCTTCCAATGTGAGACTGGTAGCTGGCTGCCTAGCAAGGCATACGTTAGTGCATTCAAGGGTGGAAAATGTGCAATGTGAAAAATTCCCCTCAGGCCAGACAGAAATGACATTCGTGAATCAAAAGAAAAATCACACAGAATTGACCTGCTTTCGAATCGTCGCCTACTTGTATCGCAATACTTTGCGCTATGCTAATCTCCTCTTTCCCTCTGCTGTTTTGTCCTCTATCTACTGTAGCTATGCTAACGTGAAGAAATGCAGCAATGAGGGCCGGGCCCTGATGCAGCTGGACTTCCAACAGTTCCTCATGAAGTTGGAGAAGCTGACTGACCTGCGACCCATTCCCGATAAAGAGTTCGTCGAGACCTACATCAAGGCCTATTACCTGACGGAGAATGACATGGAGCAGTTTATCAAGAATCACAGGGTGAGACAGTAAAGCAGGCCGCTGGATGGAGGATTGTAGCTTTAGGTTCTATGCAACACTAAATATAAAGTTTAATTTGAAATCTGCATTTCACTGAAAGCCTCGTGCTGAGAGGCAGCATGTCTGTTTTGCTGACTGACTTTGTGTTTTTGTGCAGGAGTACTCCATGAAGCAGCTGGCCAACTTGGTGAACGTTTGTCTGGGCTCGCATATAAACAAGAAGGCTCGTCAGAAACTTCTGGCGGCCATCGATGACATTGACAGACCCAAGAGATAGACTGATGAACAGAGCAGACCCCGAACGCATCAACCAGCCACAGAGATGGACAGTCCAACAGAGGAACTCCCACGGTGGAGCTCAGCATAGAATGTCTTCATTTTCAGTTTAAAGCGTACATTTTGGGGTGTGTTCAACGAGCTGATCAGTACATACAGAAGTAGAGCTACTATATACATCAATTTAAAGCTCATACATTAGCCAAATGCTAATTATCTGTTAATCTACAGTCCCTATATGGTCAAAAACACAAACTGCTTGTTTATTGCACTTCATGACGTACTGATGGACATAAATACTACAACTTTCACTCTCAAGCATGCTGCAGTAACTTTATGCATACGGTAGATGTACCATAATGCATGCCCGCTCGTTTTCATTAAACAAACATGCCGCTTATGAAGTTTCTCTGCAAAATGCCTGCAACCACAACAATCTCTTCAATGACCATAAGGAACGGATATGTTTTTCCGACTACAAATACAGGATGTAACAGTGTAATGTGGGCCGTTTACGGCATTCCATCTGAATTCACCAAATGTGCTCAGTTTCTGATACAGCTCCTACCTTGAGATTAAAACAAAACAATGAGTGAACATTTATGAGTTGCTGAAGTTGCGTGATGTCAAGTTTTGTGGCGAATACGTCCCAATTACAGATCCAAGAAGAGTCTGTAGTAGTTAAAAAAAATAAAATAAAATAATACTACCCTGTCTGATTTAAAGCTGTGTCACCTGATTGTGCCCACTGATGGAGATACAGTAGATCTGGGTAGTTAATCACTTTTATCATTCATTATAAGTTATCCAGCTCATGTATATTATTTCACTTCAGGGTATTTGTTGTGCCTGACTGGATGTTCTGCTTCTTTGTTTTGTCTGTGAATTACATAAATCTAATATAATGATCTTTCTGAAAATAATATAAATTTCTCTAGTTAGCGTTAACATATAGTATATGTGCACCAGCTGCATTTGATTGTTTGTCATATTGGAGGCGCAAATGATTTTATTGTCCTAGTATGCGGTGTTGGAAGTCTTTCCGAAACTACTTCTCTTAGAATTCAGGCTCTGGCCTTCTTGCTGAGCAGTGAAATGTTGACTTGTTTTTGATCTGTTTTGTAGGTTTGTGCAGTCAGGCACTGAATATGTGATTTCCCATGAGTTAGTAGTTGAAGTGTGTCTACTAAAAGAGCTTTCCTCAAAGGCTTTAACAGCCCCCCCCCCAGTCATCTCCATTAGTTTACCTTGATACGGCTTCATGTTTTGTGTGCAACTATTCCAAGAAGAAGACTGTAAATGTGAATGTTTTGAACAATGTCTGTATTTATTTCTATTTCTTGTCTTGTTTGGGATTTTATATGATATATGAGATTACTGGAAGTGTGCTGTCATTCATCACCTCTCAGTATCTTGTAACCTATCAACTGATGCGAATACAAATATTTAAACATTGTCAAATTATGTTAACGGTCCAGTGCACTATAGTGAAAATCAGTAATCAGTGGTGGAACTGTAGGATGAACCAAAATGATTCAAACATAATAAACACACTAACATTAGACTCTTATTGTCTCTGTTATTCTTACCCACTTTATCCCTACAGGTCTCTGAATGGACTGCATAATCTAGAAATCATATCCAACCTTTAAAATCTCTGTGCTCCGGCAGTTTTAGTCAAGACATTGTTATCGTTCATCAGAATATAAGCGTTACCTTTCAGCAGCACCGCTGTCCATCCTAATGATGCTTTATTCAGCCAGGAGCAGGACGCTGTCAGATTAATTAATGTTACAAGCCCTTAGCCTTCCTGTTTAGGGGGAGTCTACTGATCAGGTTGAACTGAAAGAGCTGTGAAGGACTCATTACAACTCTGATGACTCACTGTTTTTTATTATACAATAATTTTATTGTTAGTTTTTATGTAGGACACCTCTGGTCTGATTGAAACCTTGAGGGATGATTCTGTAAAACACACTTGTTAAACAGACAAAACAAAAAAACTAAAAAGAACGGTATATTTATATGTATTCCAATTAATATTCCAAATATCCCTGATGGCAGGGTTACAGTTTACAGTTACAGGTGACCGTTTTAGTTACTGTGTTGTTGCAGCTTGTTTGACAGCACTTGACCCTTCAAACCGTGTGCCACAGAGGTTTCCTCACCCTCAAATGCGACACATTTGGGTGGCCAGCTGGGTCGTACCCCTCCTGTGATGCCATGGCCCACTTACCCTTTCAGTTAACAGATAAAAGACCAGGCATTCTTTGCTCCTGCGTGTCTGCTCCGCTGCCAAATTTCATGAGCCAAGCCCATAGAAATCACTATCACTGACCTACATGGCCTCTGTTCCCTCACTGTCTGCTCATATGCATTGACACAGGCTTCATTCATTTCTACTCATACATAACTGAGAACAATTGCTGGGCATGATGATTGACAAGACAGGGTGTGACAGAGGAGGGGGAAAGAGTTAAAGTAAATGTGGCAACCAGAGGAGATGCTGATGAGCTTTGCTGGTTGTACATGAAAGACCAAGTTGTTATGTGAATAGGTGATGGCCAGGTGAAGTGCAGACAGTATTTAAATGATGAATTCTCCCAAAAAATGTCTGTGGTTCAGTGAAAGCTGCATTTTATGAACGGTCATCAATGAAAAGAAGTTCTATGTTTTCTCAGGCACAGTCTTTGAGGATAACTTATCTTTGAAATCTTGAGCTTAGAAATACTGATTAAAAATCTCTTGAACTTCCTTATGTAAAACTTTATTAATAGTCAAAGTTGATTGGACTTTTTAAAATAAAGTGCTTATGAAACGGGAAATGATGTTTTCTGCCTGTTCCACTATAGGAGCTCAGTTGCTGTCCACCCCCTGGTCCCTTTACAGTGATCTTTCGAATACTTTGGATGATTAGACCTTTTTATCAGGTCGGAAATGTGACATTTGCTGAGAATTTGCAGAGGTCATCAAACTTCATTTATACAAAACCTGTAACTTGTGTCATATCAGGTGCAACAAAACTAACATAGGGGGTCAAGCATGATCCATATAAACCCATAGTCACAAAAAGAAGCATCAGAGATGCTGGCTGCAGACACTATCCTCAGCCATGGATGGATTGATGTATTAAGGAGAACGTCCTCATCACGCTACGATAACTCTTGTGGCCTCAAGTGAGAGATGGTATCTTGAAAAGAACATTTTTATTCAAGACATTTTGATGCACTTGGTGTTTCAGCAACAAGATAGTCTCGCAATTATGGCAAGGAAAGAGTAGTCAAAATTCCCAGTACCACCTGTACCTGCATCTACAGTTGATACTAGCAAAAAAAAAAGGAAGACAGAATTTGAAAAGACGTTGGATAAAGCAAGAGGCCAGACCAGAGTTAATAACGGCGTGGCTTTTCAATGATGGCGACAACTGAGGGACCTCAAGGAGCGGAAGAGTGACACCATGGTCGCTTTATTTCTGCTGGACAGGTAATCTGGCTTTTTTCATTTTGATGGTAATTTGTTACTTTCATGAAGTATGTATCACTAGCCAACGTAGCTACCTATTTAGCGTACGCCTACATTCTAGCTAACGTGTAGCTCATTTGTGTTTTTTTGTAGTTATGAGAAAGACGCATCAACTTCCGCGCGCCGCACGGGTTCACATGTTTTGTGGGCGTGGCTTTGGAAGCGAGGGGGCGGGACTTTATCAGTTGGACACTTTCAAAATCTAGTTGTTTCTTGCAAACTTACCTACCCTTGCTTTAAATGCTATAGCTAAACTTGATACAGCTAGCACCAATGTGAGCAGGCTAACAGTACAGTAGCAAATCAAGCTGTTAAGGCAATGCAGGATTTTGAAAAATAAAGATATCCTAGCTTGATTTTACAGAAAGGCTACTACCCTCAAAAAGTAATGATAGGCTTCAAATTTCTTATCCATAACATTATAATGCTAACTAGTTGTCTACGTTAGCATGAGCTACGTTAGCTGTAGTTACCATAAATAGCTCAAAGGTATAACCTTAAGGCCTTTAGCCGTTAGCTGTAGCGTTACTTGGCTCTCGCATTATTTAAATTGTCCCATGCTCGCTTTGCACAACTCTCTTAACATGTAGAGTCAAAATAAGTGTTTGAAGACCCTACTCGGGCGGGAAAGGGCTGAGCTTGTCCTCCCCGTCAGGTCAGCTGTCACTTAGTTATCTGACAGAGAACAGAAAACTTGAAGGTTCATCTTAAGAGAAGAAAACACATTCGGGGTGTCATGCAAACTGGAACTCACGTACACACATGAAGACCCTTTAATCTCAGTGTCTCACTCTGTCAGAAAATCGAAAACTGTAACTAGGGATCTGCGCACAGTTTAGACAAACCCATTCGCGCTCCTATAATGACAACCAAGTGTATTCAGCGCTTTTCATTGAAGCGGTCTTAATGATTTAGCCCTAACACCAAACAAAGCTGCAAGGGAATGGGAATGTCCGTCTCTATAAAGAAATGGCAGTTTCATCTATTAGGCCCTACTGTAGAGTAGGAAAGGAGTTCTGAAATGTTCATGGCATGTGGTTCGAGTTGGTAATGCTAACAAAACTGTTCAGCTTGCTATAGAAGATAATTTACATTTCATTCAAAGTGAAATGTAAATGTAAATTCATTCAAACCCCTCAGTAATTCAATAAACATAGTTATTTTCCAGTATTTAATCAACATAATGCCAGTATTCTCTTTTTCTATTGACTGGCATTATGGATTGAAGCAGCTAATTGGATGTCAGACTCCGCTGCATAAACTTTTACGACGGCCCTCTGAGAATCTTGTTCCACCAGTCGCTGCTAATTTGTTGCTTGACTGGCTGTACTTGGGCGGGAAAAAAATGTTGTGTGTGGTCGTAAACATGAGCAAGAAACATTTGGGCTCTGTATACAGCAGACTGAACTAGGTAGGGGCTGGTCCCCTGAAAAAAGCTATCAATCCAAAGTTCAACTTGAAGTTAAATTGGTTTCAGTTAAAGTAGCAGCAAATATGGAAATTTATTGGGATTCAGTTCTGTATACTGTGAAAAAGGGAAATCAAAGTTCATCCCTCAAAAAGAGAAGATATATTGACTGTGTGAGCATATTTCCAAAATAATATGTACATCTTATCAACAGTACTTTCTGGTGCTCTTGGAAATACCCTCACACAAAGTCATACTCCCCTCTGGACTTGTATTTGGTTGTAAATTACCGGTTTTCACACAGTTTAAAAAAAAGGGGACAGTGTATCTTCTGACATCTCATTTCAAAGAGGTGAAGGTTTATTTTTCCATGGGGAAGCTCAGATGTGACTGATGGAAAAATTCAGGTTAGTTTGCTTGCAGCAGGAATACATTTCTGTGCATATAATCTCAGTCCTGAGCCAATGGCCTCCTAATGCAACACTTACAATGATGACTAGGGACGTTTTCATTTAGATGGCACTGAAGAATAACATATCTTTATGGTTACTGCCTCAGTGTTTAGGCACTCAAAAGGATTACTTCACTTTGCTGAGGATTTATTTCTAACTGTAGTTCTAATAAATTGGGCAACCTGCATGAAATTTGGCCACTACATCTCACCACCTTAGTGCTTTTCTTAGTGTGTTTAGACCAGGTGCTGCGGTGCTTTGAGCTAAATGCCAATGTTAGCACGCTAATATGCGCATAATGACAATGTTAACATGCTGATGTATAATGTGCACCATTTTAGTTTAGCATGTTTAATTAGCACTAAACACAACATAACCCACAGCTGAGGCTGATGGGAATGCCTTTAGTTTTGGAAGTCTTTAGTCTTGACTGACACTGATGGGACAGTGTCTCTGATCTCGAATGGTGGTTTGAGTTGCTTTGCATCAGTGACACTGTGTGTCCTTGTTATTCCTCCCTTTTCATGTATTTGTTTAATGGCCTCTCCATTCTAGAAACTAAAAACATCGGTGGGTGCCCTGGGGCCACTTTGCAAAACACAGAATATTCATTGGATTTTATTAACATTCTTGCACAGGCATAACTTCACATTCCTGATAACTAATGTCCACTTTGCCTTATAAGTGAGCCATGAATGACGTCTATAGACATACAGTAGAATAGTATGAATCACACTTAATAGGCAGAATATTTACCAGATGGTAAACCAACAAAAGATTATTCCACGTAATTTCATGGGTCTCGCCCTCTTGTGTCCTCCTTTTCACAACACTGCAAACAGAGTGATGACTTTTGCGTAGCGAGACAGAAAACAAATGAGAAAGTTTCTGTATTTCATCAGCTACAGTATCGCTCAAATCTAATTGCATTTGCAGTTTATTCATGGCCTCACAATATGCAAATATTACTGATGAGTGTGTGTGAACTCTAATGAATTGTTGACTAGAGTATAATAAAAGGGACGTACTATTTTTACACTTCCTGTTTATGCAACCAGTGGCCGCTGCCCTCAGGTTACCTTACATGGTTGTATTGAGGAAGGAAAATTAAATATACAATACAGGTCAATGTTTAACAATATTAACAATTTGCAGGGTTGACCTCATTTATCATAATGCAGACAAACAATCTACTAAGCGTGATTAAGAAAATGTTTGACCTTTAGGCTATAACAGACTCACCATTACTGCACATCTAAATCAGAGTAACATTGTACCAATTTATCATGAGCCCAGGAGTCAAAGATGCAACAAGAATTGTGATCTGCATACTGAATCACATGTTTCCCTTTAGATAACACTAATACTGACACAATGTAACTAATGATGTCGTAGATCAGATTCTGTCTCTTTTCTTGTACACTGTGTTCAGCAGGATCTTTTTAAAGTGACAGCATGAAGTGAATGGCTGAAATGGTTGGCAAAGAATGTCTACAACTTCCACTGCATTGAAAGAAAAGTCAGACATGATCATATTTGCAGGAAAGATGCCATAATGAAAATCTCTTCACTTTTGCATTTGAAGCTGACAGGAGAACCTCAGAACAGTGACCCAGAAATGATTACAGTATTTTCATTTTTACTGGATGGCAAAATAATGAAAGCAATACATCATACAAGGGAAAATAGACCTGCTCAGATTCTCTGTCTTCTGTGCAAAATGTGTTTCACGACCACCATTACTATAGACCAATATTTCACACACCAAAGCCTTTCTCAAAGCCTCCGCGTTGCTTTTAGTAATGCAATCTGTATACTGTACGTTCCATTTCAATCATTTGGTTATCATAAGGCCCAGCATGCTCCTCTTGGCTTTCCCTGTTTCTCAGAACACAGAAGAAATATGTGGCCTACAGATCAGTGAATTTAAAGAAGTCAGAGTGAAGGTGACGGCAAATGAAGGTTTAACAGGACCTGAGCAAACCTCAAACCGTGACAGCTTTTTAAAAAATAGCAATTACACAACGTCTTTGCTTCGCTGCTGACAGTGTGTAAGTGTGTGCGTGTGTGAAAGAGATTCAGAGAGGGAGAGATAGAAATGCATATTATATACTAGTGATAAATTCTATAATACAAGAATAAAACTATATGCTGTATGGTGCGCGCACTACAATGAAAGCTAATGTGTCCAACCTCTGTTTCCCTGCAGTGTCCCTTTCTCCTCATAGCTACATAGGGGGTTCAAGGAGGGACATTTAAGGATAATTCCAGTTAATTAAAACATTGTAGTCACCAAAATCATCAGTCATATATTTGGAAATAGGGCGAGCCAACAGCAAACAGTTAAGCTAGCATATCTAAACCACTTTATTTAGAGGTAAAACTCAAAGTGAACACACCCAAAATGCCAGTTGTAATCCCTCATCCACAGGAAAGCAACTACTGTACGTACAGTTCAAACAGGAGCCTCAAAGCATCATGGACTGCAATAACAGCAGAGAGACATGTAAACAGATAAGGTGGTTTAAATTTTCTTCAACTAGGATGATCATTGGATGATAGCAAAGCCATCAAGTAAAACCCAGCAAAATCTTATAATAACTGAGAGATGGAGCACCAAGCTGAAGATGTCATAGAATTATCATTGTCTTCCCCCTTGAACGTGCTAAAAGTTAAGGTCAAAGTTGAACCAGGAAGTTGGTCAGTAAACTATGATGGATGTTTACAGTGGAAAGTTTGGGTAATCATTTTACCATTCGCCTTCATTTTCTCTGCCACATAGTTTTGGCTAATCTGTCTGATAGTCTGACCGCTCATGTGTTTTTCTGCGTCAGACTCCCTTTTAGCCATGTTGCCACATTCCCAGATTTCACCATTTAGTAGCTGTCGTGGAGCTTTTGACCCTATCACACAGTCATCATCAACGGTCCCGCTTGCATCAGCTAATTGGCATCAGCTCCTGTCATGCATTCATGCTTTATAATCACTAGCTCATCAGCTGACTAGTGATGCCCATTCACATACATAAAGGTGTACAGTGTGGCTGTTGTAACACTTCTCACCGTTATAGACCAATTTGGACTCAACGTCCCAGTTACGTCACTGCAGTTGCGCATGCAGTGTGATGGCAGAAAAACAGCGGAAACAAAACATCCATGAGTGAAACGGGTATTAAACCAGTATGAATATTAGGCTATCAAATAACTCACTAGCTCTGACTCACATGACAATATTCACAACTTGGATACATTTTTATGAAAAACTGTTTTGATTATTTTTATCAGTGGACTCTTACAGACCAAAGAAATGTAAATAATGGAGGAATGGACACATATTCGCTATGACCGCTTCAAAGGAAGGGAGTCAATATGAATGAAATATACTTTAGTGCTCATGGTTTCTGTTAAGTGAGCTGAACGGATGAATTGTGGTTAATCTAACAATGTACCATGTCCTATTGACAAACTTTTAAACATTTATATTTGTATGTGCCCATGTCTTATATAGCTGTGTTTTATGTCCTTTCTGCTGGCTAGGTGTCACAAAAATAGGTCTATTGATAACCTCATGCCAATGTCCTTTGCTACTGCAGCTCCACCACCGCAACCTCCTCCTCATGTGCTATATTTTGGTATTGTTGATTTAACTAAGATTTAACATTCATATATGTTTTTTAAGAAGGGATCAGTTCACCCATCAGAAATTCTGAGCACCGCTAAACATTTTCATCCACGTTGACTTTGAGATTTAAATGCTGTTTCAAAGGGCAAGGATGAACTTGGAACCTCAACTTTGAAAATATGATCCAAGTTTTAATAAACCAGAATCATCCTTCAATAATAGAATAGAATAAGAAACGGTTATATAGGAAACACCCATCCAGCAGCACTCTTACATACACACACCATTTGACTTTCTGTGTGCAGTCTGGTGAAATTGCTTTTGGCAAAAACCAGCATCCTGACAGATCTGAAGGAGATGAAATTTGCTCCCTATTAGACTCATGTCACCCTCTTTTCCCACACACACACACCTGCCTTGAAGCACTTTGAACAAGATGACCATCAGCCCTATTGATTGCCTTTTTAATGTGTGTGACCATTTTTTATCTTGATGCTGATAATCCAGAGGGTTTAGATGTGTGCTCGGGGAATGAGTCTTATATGCAACGCTGGCTAACTGAGCTCTGACAGGTTTTTGTGGATCTCCCACATCCTGGTTACCCCAAGGATGATAGAAACTGCAGACAGAGGGCTCACAGACTCGCTTCGGATGAATCATCCCATCCAATCCCACTTGGGTCTCAGCCAGTATTATTTACATATTCAAATTAGCCGCAGGATTAACTTGAGGCTTGTGTTGTGAACTCACTGAAGCGGATGCATTACGCATCTGTCTTGTGCATGTGCTTGAATTTTCCCAATTTATTAAAATATTTGTACTGATGGCAGCCTTCAGTACCTTTTGAAGTACAAGGGGCAGAGAGAAGCAACCGTGTTATACTTTCACCTCAAAAAGTCCTTCAATTCTGCTTTTTAGCCTCCTTCTCTATTTGTGTTTCTCCATCTTCCTCTAGTCATTCCTCATCAGAATTATAATTGATTATACAGTCAGGGTCTCTGTGAGTAAATTGCTTGCATGCACACGAACAATCACACTACTTAGGCAAAACACAATGTAGGATTTCATAAATACAATGAAAATCTGATCCTGCTCAACTCTGTCTCTGTCAGTTCGCTTCCTCTTAACAGAATCCTGTCTCCAATGTCCGTACTGCTTCTGGATGCTCTGGTCTATCATGTCTCAGTTTCATTTTTCATGGTTGCTTGTGTTTATGGCACTCACTGATGTTCATCTTCCATTTCGGCAGACATCTTAAGACCTTTGGAGTGAGACAGATTGGTGCTATCTGGGCTTGATTTAAACTTGATAGGTGATATGGGGTGTGTACTGGCTAAGGTGCCAAGGCAGGTTTGAATGACAGTAAACAATGCCTTATCTGTGGGTGGAAAGTGGCTGGCTGTCCCCTCCTAACCTGCTGCGGTATATTACCCTGAGGGGGAAACACACACACTTCCTTTTAAGTGTGTGACTTACAGCCTGAGTACATGGTATCAGAGTGTGGGAAGGGAGAGAAACCATAGCAGCTATGGTCCATAGGCCTCAGTGAAGAGGTGCGTTTTAAGCTGGTTTTTAAAGGTTGCTAGAGATGATGCAGAGCGGATGGAATGAGGAAGCTTGTTCCAGAGTGAAGGTGCACCAACACAGAAGGCTCTATCACCAAACGTCCGTAGCCTGGACTTTGGGACAGCGAGCAGGTCCTTGTCTGAGGAACGCAGGGACCGAGCTTGGTTGTAAGGATGGAGTAGATCGGTCAGATACTGCGGTGCAAGTCCATTTAGAGATGTGTACGTCAGGAGGAGAAATTTATATTTGATCCGTGATTTAACTGGTAGCCAATGAAGTTTTTTAAGGTTTGGAGTAATATGAGATCCAAGTTTTGTGTGAGTAAGCATCCTAGCCGCAGAGTTCTGTACATACTGTAGCCTGTCAGTAGCTTTGCTAGGTAGACCAAACAGGATACTATTACAGTAATCAAGTCGAGACGTGATGAAGGAGTGGATTAGGGTCTCGGCTAGAGAGTCAGAGAGGCAGTGCCAGGGTCTAGAGATGTCCTTGAGATGGTAAAATGCCGTTTTTGGTAGTGTGTTTAATGTGTTGCTGGAAGGATAGAGTGGAATCCATGATGACGCCTAGATTGAGTACTTGAGGTGTTTCAGTGCTGATTCGCAGTGCAGAGATAACAGACAAACCACAGGCAAACAAACCTACACGGACAAAGCAAACCACTTGACTTGGCTAAATGAGATTGCCGAAGATTCATATTAGTTTGGCTTGAACTTTTGAATTAAGTTATCTACCACCATATTAACCTGTAGTCGTTACCCCTTTGCTTTCAAACCACAAATGAACTGAACCAAGTACAACGGGCAGCAGCATGCAGATCCTCTTTTTAAAGTGGTCTCACACCAGAGTTCTAAATAACAGCGTTCATGCCAACCTAAAGGAAACTAGGCAAAAGGATAAGCGCACAAGAGTTCGTTGGAACATACCAAACATGTAGGGGGGCCTTGCTTGTCTTGATTCATATTTATCGAATTGTTCTCTATTTTATGTATTTCATTTCTTTTCTTTCATTTGTACTTGCGAGGAATATGTAACCCAGGTTTTGAAAAGTGCAATGAAAATGTATATTTTTTCTTTTGCTTTGTGTCAAATGTAGGCTATTTAGGCCTATGTGAACAAAAGCATTATAAGAATATCAATCGCCTGTCTCTTATTTTCAGACGCCTCTCAAAGCCTTATCTTTTCAAACCTTACTTGCATTCACAATGTAGGGATGATAAAACAGAAATAAGTTAGTGCTTCTCCTGCTGTGCTGGGACCCCTCATTAAATGCTTTAAGTACCGTGGAAAATCCGTGCGCACAGACTTTGGATAGAAGGGAAACATTGGCCGCTAACCCAGCGTTTAACGAGGCTCCGCGGTCCCTTAACTTTAAGCACTTTGGTTTTTCGGCTGTGTCGCTGTATGCTTTGTGTGTCAAAGAATTTCAACACTGGTGCGTATCCGTATTTCTGCACAGTAGATGTTGAAATTTGTGGCTCAAAGGTAATGGATGCTTGCCTTTTAGCTTTGTGGGATCAGAGGTAGGTTGACTAAAACAACAGCTTGGTGAACTTTTTCCAGCATTGTCCAGCACAGGTATTCAGTCTGGCTAAATGTTACACCCTGTTACATCAGCCATATTGTGCCAGAATTTGGTTGACAGCGCCTTAGAGGTAAATGACTCTTTTGGATACACTCAACAGGAGGTGTGATTAAAGTTAACAATGTCTTTCAGTGTGATTTTACATCAAATTATTCTCAAATTGAAAACAAATCTTTACGGACTCCTCCTAACACTTTCATTTAAAAAAATAAATCATAAAAGGCTTTGTTCCCGGTTCATGTAAATGTACACTGAATGTTTATACTGAACAGGCATTAAATACCTCCTGCATTTTAAGACCGTTTGTGGATAGAGAAAAATATGCAGATGAATCAGACTGTCAGCAAGGAATACATTTGTTAATTTGTTCAACACTCTGCCAATATACAAGCAGACAGACAAGTAAAAGTGTAATGACATGTTTTTCCTCCCTAGGATCTAGAAAATTGCATTGCTTGAGTAATTACTTTGACACTGAATAATTGCATTCTGTCACGAGTGCTAAAATATCTGGCAGAAATGAACCTACACCGAAACAAAAAAACACAGCAAAGATGTGAGTTTGAGCACCAAATGAAGGAAGGGCAGAAATAAATCGTTGTTGGATAGAAAGCCTCTCCACCACCACAACATGTACCCTATCAAGGACCCTTCTAATTAATAATTTGCCTCACAAATCCCATTAGTGTATAATGAGGGAACAAGTGCTATTAGTATAACATGACTGCGACGGTTATCTCCAAAGACATACGGTATTACGGCCCTGTGCAGACTGACTTACTTCTGCTTTTAGGACAAACAAGACGTAAAGGTAACCCATTTTTTGACACATTCAGGAGACAATATCAACTCCACACCATCAGGCTGTGTTGGGCTTTCTACTGTGATTGAACAGATACACTAGTTTCTTTCAGGGTTTCTTTTGAGACAGAATGACTCAGTTGTATGGTAAGGTCAGAAGATGCATTGCGGGTGGCGTGGCACAATGTGCAGCAGCCTTTAGCACCCGCGGATGATTTCTCCCTCAGTGCTGCGGTCATCCCTGGAAGGTTAGAAAAATATACTTTCTGCAAATTCCTCTTCTCGCTCCTGCTTTCTCATTTCTGCAACTCTACAAATTACGGCTACCACAGCGCCTCAGGTCTCTCCTCCCCCTGCTTCACTACAAAATAAGATACTAAGATGAATGTGGCAGTAAATATCGTCACACAAGTGGATCAGTGATCTGCTTTAGGGCATTGCTTTGGCACTTATGTTCTTAATATCAAAGGGTTTAAATCAAGATGGCTTAGATGATTATCATGCAGCGAGCATTGTCTTCCAGTAATATACATCAAAGGGTTTGAAAACACAAAGCTCATTTAAGGTTGTAATTTATGTGAGTGTTACGTTGTAATCCTGAAGGAGGAGTTATTTTATTAGGTAATCTCTACTCTTCTCTCCCCAGACTTCTGGGGGATGCTAATTTCCTGAAGAGGCAAACGCCATCAAGTGCAATTTAAAAATCCAATAAAAATTCTGATTGTTCTGGGCTTTGTGAATAACTTGACTTGGCCTTTAAAATGTGGAATAGTGCTGTGAGGGCATCATGTTGAAAACAGAGCACAGACGACATGATGGTCTCTGAAATTAGTCAGTTAATACTACTGGGCATGATGTGCCAATCATGAACTAATGAGTGTAAAAACTGATTTTCCCTCCTGCAAAATTATCATGAAAAGTTTCTCTTTTATATTCTTCATTGTCCTCCCTTTCATGCAATACTCCGCCCCACTGCAGAAGTTTTGCATTTACAAATGCCCGAATGCAGCCACTAGTGTTAAATCCCACCACGACTCAAAAGTCCTATCTCTCACTAGCAGAGCATAGAGACGGTGCTGCAGATTAGTCCCTGAGTGAGAAGAGATTTGGATGGTTTGATTTATTTTGTTTGGACCGCGGCACTAAGCACAGCAGGGGTTCCTTTCTCTCATATTATGCTCAATATAGTGCTATAGCTCTATACGCACACAGACAGGCATACCCAGGCGTATGCATCTGCACATTCATACACAGCATGAAAACTGTCTTGCACATGCCCACACATACACACACACACATTTTGATCCAGGTCTTATTACACATTTCTTCCCTTGTGAGACATCAAACAAACAGAGTAACAGGCAAGAGTGACATCTGAAAAAAACAACATTTTATGGTCAACTCCTCTGTGTCATCTTCACACATGACTGGACATTTCACAGATAGGCTCGCTGATATTTGCCCATATTGGTTGGCCTATTTTTATGGTCCACCACTTTGGTCCAGACTGCTATATCTCAACACCTATTGGCTGGATGGCAATGATTTTGGTACAGGCCTTCATGGTCCCCAGAGGATGAAGCGTATTGACTTTTAACATAAATATTTGGTGTCAACATTTGTGGTTAGGTGGGATACATGATACACCTCAAATTTTGTGTTATTCTTGAAACCTCTAAACATATGTCACCAATACTGTTTAACTTTATGTTAATTCATGTGCACAATCTTTGATTGAGCATGACTAAAGTAGTCTGTAGGCACAAATGATCAGTTATTTATACAGGCTTCTGTATGGCATGCTTGTTACACATGAGAATCTGTGGCCACTTCATGACAATTTTATTGACAAGGCCTCTCAGTTCTCCAGGCATGTTTGCTCATGGACCGTGACTGTGAGCTGTGTTGGTGCTGCAGGGGTGAGAGCTGTGGTTCACTGTAGCCAAGTAGAAAACCAGATGAGGTGCTATCACACCTTGATGAATAAAATGGGGCAGCAGAGTCTTTTTACCAAACAGGAAAAAAATTCACATAGTAAAACGTGTCCTTTCTCCATCGTCCTTGTGCCTACTGCAGTGAGGCTCAGTTGTAATGAATTTCTGGCCCCGACAACTGGAATTACTCCAAGACGTGGGTGAAAGAGTGGTTCAGTGCACAGCCAGTACACTTAAGTTGGAGTGAATGGATATGAATGTGCCCGGCGCAGAAGTAGGAAGGGAAGGAAACATGACTGTCCATGACAACAGTGATCTGAGCAGTCATGGTCAACAGCTAGAGATGTGATGGTTTCAAGTGACCTTGAAACATTTTAACACACAGATGAAGATTTAGACATGGAACACTTTCACACAAAAGATAGCTTTAACAGATGATTTCTTAGCACATGTGACACATTTCTAGATGTGTCCAGCATACTGTGAGATTTTCACTCTCAGAGAACATTCTCAAATGCCTGAAATGGCCAGCTGCTGACATTTTCCTGAAGTTTCCAACATGCTCCTAAGATGGAGGCTGTTCAAAGCAATTTACAGCTTCTTCCTCTGACTTTCTGCTGTATTGTTACATTGAATCTACTAATGAAAAGCCCATAACAGGAGGGTCTACGACAGCTATGGAGATTTCACCCTGATTGTACCTTCATTATTGCATAACTCCTCCATCTTTGCCTTCACATGCAATACAGTTTGCATACAATTTTAGACTTTTTATTGAATATTTCATTTAAAGATTCCTTTTGATGAATTTGGCGTTATGCTGTTGGCAGGGGACAATATTTATCAGTAGAATAACCAAAGGGCCCCATACACGTCTAACTTCATCATCACATGCAGGAGGGACAGTACGTCTTCTTCTCATGGCTGTACCATTAGGGTTCAGCAGAGCCTGAAATTGCACATTATAGAGTAGCTGCTTATAGAAAGGCTGAAAAATATTCACATAAAGAGAAGAACTCAGCCTTGTTAGTGCAATAACATTTGTCGTGGGGTGTGAGCCGTCCATCTTGGAGACGAATTGTGTCAGTTGATTCTGTCCTGCTCCACACATCAGGTGCTGGTATGTGAGTTGAACCTTTAGAATAAAAAAGGGACTGTACGGGACTGCTAAGCCAGAGAGATCACAAAGACACAAATGGAGTATGACTTCCTTTGTTTTCCCTTCACGCTCATTATACAAAAGCTCTCAACCCTGAAATATTGACAAGAATAGTGTTGTTGGCAAAGGAAATGCTGCTGAATCATCAGAGATTGTTGCAGAAATGCTTTATAACAAAGTTTGTGTCATTGGAAAAAGAACCCATTTTCCTTTCCCTTTGGAGTCCATAATCTCATTAAATCATTTAAAAAACACAGAATGAAATGTACCTTTTATCACAATTCTTTCATCTTTTTTTCTCCTTTGCAAACACATGTTGCAACTTGTTTGATTGTTATTTACTCAGAAAATAAAGAGCAACACCAAAGAATCTTCTATGCCTGTATTCTTGTGCTAAACGGGTTTTAAAGAAACACCAATCAATTTGGCTTTCACAAAATGCAGTTGTTGTTTTTTTGTATCAGCTTTGAGATGATGCCGGGCTGAGCTGAGAGGGAGTAAGAGACAAACACAAGCCAAAATGAATGACAGGAACGTAAAAAAAATAGCTGTCAGAGTATTTCACAGTGCACAAATCTACATAGTTTCAGCTCTTATTTACATGGGCATGAACATACAAAATATACACAATCTCAAACCCAAAAGATTTGAACATGTCTTACAGTGTGCACCACATCCAAGACAAATCACTGTTCTAAAGATGAAGAGGGAGATGAATTTCATACTAAAATAAATAAAATACTTTAAAATTACACATTAGAACATGTGCAGCATAAAACCTACTCTGCCATCATAGGATGATGATGTCATTCTTTCATAGTTATTGTCACTCTGCTTCTGTCCTTATTCCTGATTAGCAACAAAAAAGTCTCTGAAATATAGTATTTCATTAGATCCAAATACCCTGCTTTATTCAAGGGGGAATTAAGGGGATTGTTAGGTGAAGCTAGATAATAAGACGACTAAAGCATTTTTTGGTTGGCTAAACTGCAACTTTAGAGCTAGTAAAGAGTTGCATCCTTGACTTTGATAACTTGATTGACTTGATTTGGTGACCTAATTAGATCAATTTAATGTTATTAGCTCGCAGTGTTACGTTCAACTTTCTTTCCCAGATACACCTCCATTATATATTTGAAGGTGATTGTTTTTGTATCGTCCTATTTATCTGGCTATATTGCTATTGCAGAAAGCACATGTGTATTTGATTATATATTAATGGTAATTAATGTATGTGAAAAACAATAAAAACATTTTTTTGGTAAAAGTTATTCCAGTTGACAATGACAAAAGAACCTACAAATCATCACATGTACGGTGACCAGACATCATTATCAACAGATAATAACACAGTAGCACCCATGTAGACAGAAAATATAATGAGTCTGAGTAGACCTGCCAATTTAAAAGACTGTTAATATTCTATATTATTGTTTTTGTCAGCAAATCCCATAAAAAGACCAAAACCAACAATGAATTCAACCTACTAACAAGTATTTTCTGTATTTTCAAAGCCTGATATATCTTGCTCCATTGTTGCCCAAGAACTATTAAAAACACATCAGTGAGCCACACCGTTGCACCGAGTGACAAGTTTCTTCACCACGACATACACCATCATGCTGCTGTAAATACCCACTAGAGCACCAAATGTGTGTTAATGCACAGCTGAAAATAGTCCCCAAACAAATGTAGGCTATTATTTATTCCTGTTTAAGTAACATTTCCTAAAAACCACAGTGCTAGAAATGTTTTAGAAAACGAGCCTTGTATAAAACAATTAAACTATATATATTTTTACCATTGGAAATTAATGGGCTTCCTGCTGAGTATGGAAGCGTATAGGCGACACAATCCAAATGATAATATAAACTTGAAAATGAAAATGTAATTCCACAATAGCATTATAATTTTCCACACATGTATGTGTAATTTGAGTAAATATGAAAATGCAATAATCCAATTTTCATTTTCACATACTTGTACGGGCTTTCTATGACATTTAATTTTCAAAGTGGTAGCCTGCTGTACAGTGGACAATATTCAAATGTTAATTTGAAAATGAAATTGAAATATAAAGAATGTAACCTGATTTTCCATTTATGCAAGCCATTACATTTTTTATTTAATTATTTTTTAAATTACATTTTCATTTTCAAGTTTACATTATCATGTGGATTATGTCCCCTATATGCTTCCATAGACGAGAGCCACAGAGGGTAAAGAAGTTAAAAAGTACTGAGAGACGGACTAATACATTGTTGGTTTTGTCTTTTCATGGGATTTGTTAACAATAACAGAAATACAGAATTACAGCTTTATCCTTAAAGATGCTCCTTCTCCATGTCTTTCACAAAGATTTTAGTTCTCTGCCACGTAAACAGGGAAGGGATTTTCTGTTAAGGGGTCAATAAACAAATCACAACAGTCTGAGTAGACAAAGAGTAGATTATTTATGTTGTCTGTGTAAGATTGTGAACACGCTGTTAAGACTCAGTACAGTATGGATGTGATCTTCTCATGTTATCATGAATAAATATGCATGGAGGAGAGAGTATCACTTAATATATCACAAAAAACAGGAGATAGATAAACACGAGCACGATGATTGTGAATAAAATCAGACAGTGGACCCTCCACACTTCATAGAAACTGCTTGTTTGTCAGAATCATTGGCATAACTGATAGCATATTTGACTCATACGCAGTGAAACAACTCTTGTGGCTGTTCAACCTCAAAAGAAAATGTTTTTTTATTTATATATCTTTTGTGCATTTAGCTTCTTTTTGTTTCTCAGCCCTGTGATGTTCGGCATCGGCACAAATACAGCAACTGCAAAAACAACAAAGAAGTCAGGAGTGCAGCATCACAGGACACACACTTAGCACATACTTAGAAATTGGCAAGAATAAAATTTTTAGAAGAATAAAAATAAAATCCTTTGAACACTTTCTTTTCAAATGATTCATGACATGAACATACATTATGTACACAATTCCAGAGCTTCAAGCACAGAGGGTCTTTTGAAATTTGACCTCTATCATGGCACATATGATCAGGTTGGTGAAGTTTGTTGTTTGTGTGTGTGTGTCTGGACATGGTACGCCCCTTCATAGCTGTGACCGACAGGTTACGAAGGATTGGCTCTTCTACTTCACCTTAAATCAATTACCATCAAAATCATTAATCTCCTCTACCTCATGTCAGTCAGAACCAATGTCACCATCACTGTCACATTCAGCAGCATCATCTCGTACAGAAAACATCACCACCCTCGCTGTCATCACAGTCTGTTTCTGTCTCCACACCTCTGTCACTGTGAGTGTGAGCTCACACAGTTTAGCAGCGTTAGGAAGTGACATGTCAAAAGCAGCTCTTTTTTTATGCCACAAGTTCTTGACATCAAAGTTCTCAAAAAGCAGCAGCAACAGCAATATAAAGTAAAATGAAGTGTCAGCCTTGTAGCTATCCGTTTCCATCCTAATGAGCTCCTTATTTCCAGACCCGTATTATTGTCCTGGGCTCAACATACCAGCCTCTGAGATTTAATCACAGAGATCCAGCAAACCGGATTCATTTTCCTTTTTTACTGTACATCTGAGTTGCTCTGCTGCTCTTCGTCGGCTGTCCCCACCTCTTTATCCTCGGCGCGACTCAGTGGCTCAAGCGTATGTCTCTCCTGATTTTAGTGCCACCAGTTCAGAATCCTCTGTGTGGCGCCCGTTCAAGTGTTCGCTGTTACAGTCATGGTGGTACATGAAGGCGGGTACCTCAGTGATGGAGGTGGCTGTGTAGGATGTGGAGCGCATTGAGCAGTGGTCCTTTCGTCTCTGACCCCACTGCGTTTTATACTGCATCCACTGTCTCTTTAGAGCTGCCTGCACCTGGATGACACACAGGTAAAAGAGATGGTTCACTATCATGGTATCACTTTGGTCTTAATGTGGGGATCAAGCATGCTAAGATTACCATGATATCTAAAAGTGGCTTTTTATTTGTCTTGCCATGGGAAAAGATTTACTCCCTGCCTTTGTCTTGCATACTTCATTAGACCACATCTCAGAGCAAATGTTGTCAAAGTTACATATCACAAACATTTCTCTAAACCTTTTTTCTGTTTTGCTTCTCTGTTGCACTTTAACCACAAGATTATTCCACCACACGTTCAAATTTACATGCAAAAAATATGCGAGTAAGGCAGAACCAATGTAAACACAATCTCGTGACAATATTAATCCAAGAGACGGCGAGCATAATTGCTGCAGCATATGTGGCTCACTCAAATTTCAATCACATTAACAGATGCTAGTTAGGAAATGTAAAACACCAAAGTCACATTTCTTTAAATGTAGCCAGGTCATTACATTATAAAAGGGGAAGTGAGATGTAATCTGTAGTGAGCTATATGTTAAAGATTTAATCATGTAATAACATATTCATTATCCCCTACAGCTGTCATCTACAACTGCTCATAGGGTGTACGAGGACCTTCCACTCAGCCATTCTACTGGCTTTCACTCACAGCCATTCAAAGATATCGAGACAAATATTTACATTTTATCTACGGCCTGTAGTTTTAGGGATGCACACAGCCATTTCTTGTGGGTACATTTACAAAATATTGCACAGCTGCCACCATTATTATCCTGAAAGGGTACATGAATGTCTTAAATATGGGACAAACTGCAAATGTATGCAAAACTACCACTACTCTACTTCTTAATTACCCTGTAAGATGGTTACCATTTCAGAAGTTTAGTGAACTTCAGAATGACAACGACAAAGTCAAACTTTTCACCCTCCAGCAGCCAACCCTCCACCCTAAATGCCTGGGAGAACGCAATGCTCCAAATTTGACACTCCCTCCCTCAGTTCACCTACATTACCAACAAAGCTGAACAAAAGGAAAGGAACTCATCGTGGCTCCGCAGGCTGAGCATTCAGTAACTAAACAAATGACACTAGTCACAAGTGCACAAGTTTTATAAAAAATACAATATTCTAATTTATTACACCTGTGCCACTTCTATTCTCCAATCAATCTGAAACACCAAACTTTCTGAACAGTAAAATATTTAATGATTTTCAGACAGAAATGAGTGATTAATTAATAAATTAATACATTTGACTATTTTAGTGATGGCATGTTCTTAACCTGCAGCTGTGTTGCAAGTATTTTGTTTGGTAATGTGCACCACTGAAACTGTTAGGTCCACAAGGTATATATTTACATATATATTTGCATATTTACTAAATCTTTCTGTCATGTAGAGTGGCCCTGTGTCAAAAGTCAGTCAAAAAAATGTTTTCTTGAACAAAATAATCACAAACTAACATACAGCAAACCTGGGGCAGTGTAGTACTGTAGTGTAGAAATGCTGGTTAGATTCTGGGGAAAATGGGTTGGGGGAATGTGTGCCTCAATTTGGGTCCGTAACCAATTTTTGCACCAGGGACTTCTAGCGGGTAAATCGGCCCCTGCCTAGTAGCTAGCATGTTGTTGTTGGATGGATGTGGAGCTTTAGGATGAATCTGTCCCCTGTTTTCTCACATAAATGTTGAAAATCACATTTTCCCAGAGCCCACGGTCACATCTTCAAATAGCTTCTTTTGTCCACCCAACAGTCCAAACATAGTAAGTGAAATCAAACGAAGAAAGCAGCAAATTTTCACATTTGAGAACCTGGAACCAGTGAATGTTTGACATTTGTCCATGATCAATGATTAATTTATTATCAAAAGTGTCGTTGACTAATTGTCTTTCTAAACAATTCAGCACTAAGCACATTTTAACTGATTGATTGAACAAGAAGTGGATTGTGAACTGAGTTCCTAAAAAAACAGAAACCAGAGCAACAATCCTCCAGCAGTGCAATGTTAATCATTTTATTGTGTAACACCCTAATACTACTGTAATTACTGCGGATGTATTAATACACAAAGATCTAATGATATAAATGATGACACTAATTGTTATAATGAGACAAAAGAGCAGCCGGGGCTTACAGCTTCCATGTAGAATGTCTTGCTTGATGTCACAAATACAGCATGAAAGCAGTTTGTCTCACTGACCTAACTTCACAATGGGGCCATTGAAGAAACAAGGCAGGTCTGTGCAGTTTGGCCTTGAAATCAAAAAACAGAATTGAAACCAGCCGCAGGAACCCATGTCCTGATTATTGGTTGGTCATTATGCGGGTGAAGCAAACAATCCCTCTCGTTCCCTTGTGACAGTTTGTGTGTTTGTTGACCCCGCATCACCCAGAAAGAGGGCTCCCCTTTTAGACATGCTCTACACATTGTTTATACTCCATGTATGGTTTACATTGTTTAAGAAGATGCAGCTAATACCCGACCTAATTTCCAGGCTGAATGTATAAAATGCAGCTCCACACTTGCTAGTTCCTGTGTGCCAGACACGTTACATTGAGTATTTAAATCTGCGCCTCTCACTGCACAATTTCTACTTATTTTAACATTAGAAATATTACAAAAGCTACAAAAATTTCTTTTAAATGCACAGAAATATTTGTCTGTAAGTGGCTGATCTGTCTACGCTTTTTTACACCACCATGGAGTCTAACAACCTGCTAAAAATACCTAATTCAACCTTGTCATTGGTGCTTTGCTTTGCGGGGACCTTGAGCTTGAAAGCATCTGCCACACAATGAGTCTGCGTTGCGAAAGGTCTCCACAACACCATTAACCCCAGATCTGGGCTTTAATGGAAATCTAGCTCGCTCATTTGGAGAAGTGTTTGAACCAAGTTAAGGATGCTTGCAGTCAGACAGCTGCAGACAGACTTAGAAAGACTGACAGGAGGACTTGAAAGGAGAGTCAATTTCCAGCTGGGCTTGGAAACCACAGTCATTTATAAACTGTGTCTTACTCTTCACCTGACATGACCCTTCAGCTTTTACTGCTGCAGCACTAGATTGGTCTCAGCAGAGACAAGCAGCACAATGTTTTACAACCTGTTACAATTGGACTAATGACAGATGTAGCATCTCTGTGAAGTTACAACTATTTTACTCAAGTATTCAATGCCAAAACCCAACTTTGAGTCTGTGTTTGGGTCACTTCTTGATGCCAGATGCCAGAGAGCTGACCTGGAAAAACAAAATATGAAACTGTTTTGCCTGATGGAGTCTGATGTCTCATACTTAATGTCGTAAGCAATGAATGATTTTATTGTTCCATGACTGAACAGCTTGCAGAGTAACATGTGCAGGTTGACCTTTATAAAAGGGCAGTTGCTCTATCAGCGTTATTTTGTCACATATGGCACCAAAACCTTAACTTTTCCAGGATGCAATATTCTTAAAAATACAGTTTAACATTTTGGAATGTATAAACGTAATAGCTTTAATTGCTGAGAGTCACATGAGAGGATTTTTACCACTCTCACGTCTGCCTGTTAACTATAAACTGGAGGCAGGAAATGGTTAAATCTTACCTTAGCATAAAGACTGGGTACAGGGGGAAACAGCTAGCCTGGCTCTCTCCAAAGTTAACAAAATCCAATAAAAGATGTAACTTGTTAATTAGTGAACTTTAGAGGTGCTGGTGAGGAATTTCTACCTTTAGACAGAGCCAGGCTAGCACTTTCCTCCTGCTTCCTGCCTTATGCTAAGCTAAGCTAACTGTCTCCGGGCTCTATTTCATATTTAGCTTACAGATGTGAAAGTGGATTTGGTCTCCTCATCTAACTTTTGGCAAACAAAAGCAAATATGCACATAATTCCCAAAATGTCAAACTCGGCCTTTAACTTCAAGCAACATTTTGCAGCAGCGGCGCACTTTAGGGAAACCAAACTGCTAATATGTGTAAATACATGAACAGAGCTTACCTCTCCATTGAAGAAGCAGAATATTGTTGCCACCAGTAATCCCTTAAAAAGTAAAACAAATAGACATAATTAGCACTTATTTTTAAGTAATGGAACTTAATCAAAATGTATTACTTTCTGGAACTGCGGTAGGACAGCAACTTCACAATCATATGGAATGCTTTTCGAAATGTAGTACAGAGAGTATCTGGTGGAGCAATGTAATCCCTATCTGGTAAGTGAATGAAGTGACTGCCTGTTGTTTAATTAGGTGCCTAACTGGTAGTCAAATAAAGATAATGGAGTGCCTAACTGGTTCTTTACAGGTTAAATCAGCAGTGAATCACATCAATCAATCACAACAATCAAGAGGCAGAAAACAAGGTTTCCATCGGTGGAAACTTTAATTGAAGCATGCCAAACGTCTAAATCTCGTGCTGAATGGGAGTTGAGGGCACTGACAAATGTGGCCTGGGTTCAGGATCATCATAATCATGCATGCATATTGAGATCTTGGGACAAACACATTGATATTCATATTAAGTAACTATCAAGTATTTTCATCAATGACCAGATGTGCAAAATTCTTCGACCCACTGGAGCAGTGAAGCAGCACTTTTTTGCTTTGTAATTCACTGTTGATTTAACTTTGAACTGAGCTCCTACCTGATACTTTAATGGGAATTTTGATTAATTCAGTGCCTTGCAGTCAACTCAGTCCCTACCTGGTAGTGCATGAGTATGTGCATGATGTACTCATACACCTCCCCAGCCAGCCGGTTCTCTGGCCTCCAGGGGAAAATGACAAACTGTATTCCCAGCAGGGGAACCAGGATCAGGGTGGCTCTCACTGCCTTCATGTACATGTTGGACTCTGCCCGGTGTGTATCTCTCAACTTGGTCACCAAGACTCTTATAATATTTAGTAAGAAGAAGAGGTTCACCTGGAGAAAGTAAAACAATTAATAACAGTAATAATATAAAGAACTATAACTATTACCAAAATAGCAAACCAATAATCATCCATCTATTTCTCTTCTATTGTCTTGAAACTGTGCATTAGCAGACTTACAAGAAGTGCTGCCACTATAGGACCATGGACTGCATAGAGCAGATGGGTTTCCACACTCATCCAACAGCTACAGAAGGAAAAACATATCAGTCAGTACTGTCTGCTGCCCAAAATACACATACTCACACACACACAAAAACATGTACACTCTCACTCTCTGCCGCACACAGACGAGCACGTATGGAAACATCTCCTGTTTATTTGCAGAAGTTTCTGGAACATTACTCACTTGTCATCGAAATACGTTTTCCTTGCCACAGCGTGGATGGATGCAGGCACAAGGGGAAAGCCTTGGACAGGAAAAAGATGGCGGCCATATGAAGTCTTGAGTGAATTTAGTGAAATTCATTTGTCTTTTATACAACAGTAAAAGTGTGGTTAGTTTGGTCAGTTGTTTTTCTGGTCTTAAGCTTCCTCATCAAATACATTTTTACTTTGCAAATATCATTGTATATATTCTTGGAAAGGCTGAAATACAGTAGATCAACTTTGACATCCTAATTTCTATACATTTTCCTATCGTAATTGTATTGTTCCAACCCTAAAAACATCGCATGGCTAATTTCCTGTAACAATCCTGCCAAATCGACATCATGTCTATAAAAAACCCACTAGAGATTTGCTTTTTACTTTTCATCTGGATATAAACACGAGTCCATGTACGGTCCATTTTCAGACACCATTGAGGCCCTGCAGCTTATCGGCCACAGATGGACCTGACTAACTGGCCACCCTCCACACACACATACACACACGGCAAAAAAGGCCCTCAAGGTTATCCTCCCATTTTTAATGATGACCATCCACTTAGTTCCACCGCCTACTTGTTTGACAGATTATTCCATTATTCCTGTTTTGAACGAGGTGAATAACAGGACAGCACTAAGCACTAAGGGGGGCGAATGACGCTGTCAGCATCTCTAGGTTGACATTCTGTGGAGGATCAGGTGGATACAAGTAAATTGTGGTTGCTTGATTGTGTCCCATCTTGTTGAATTGCTTTTCGATGAGTTTTCAAGCTGTGATTGAGTCTAGTGAGGGCATAAAAATGTAGTCTGATCAAATGCAGACGCACTCACCCCAGCCCAGGAGGTAGTACCAGTGCAGATGCTGCTCCTCTGCAAACACAGCCACCACGATGAGTGTGTGCAGGTAGATGCCTTCACAGAGCATCCAGAAATAATTGCAGCCCAGCATGTACATGTGGAAGAAGTGCAACACTTTACAGCCAACCTGCAGAGAAACAAAACAGGAATAATTAGGGCCTGAGCACGAAAGTGCAAAGAACCTATTGTTTTTGTAGAGATTATAATTATTCTGTACTTCAAACGTATTTTTGAGGGGCTATGAATGCTTGGAAACTCCAGACATTTTGCACACACGTCACAACTGGTGAAAATCGCAAAGTTCTACAATGGCCAGAGGGTTCTACAGTGCCCCCAAACACATGCCACGGCTAGGAAAAGGTTGCTTTGATCTTTATGAGAGTTGGGTGGATCATTGTGCTCATTATAAAGAACATATTTCAGTTTCCAAACAGGATGTCAGCCATTTTGGATTTCCTGCTTCAATTAAAATTTTTCATACACATGTTTGAGGCCTTTAGGATGCTGAAAAAGTCTCGAAAATTTGCGCCCAGGCTTGAACTGGTAAATACTTTAATTTCAGTTCGTGTTTGGGCTTGGGAGTGGCACGTCGGCATTATAGTGCCCTCTAATGATTTTTAGCCTTCAAAACAGCTAAGGATAGCCGAAACGCATGAAACTTTGCACACGTGTCAGAAGGGGTGTGTTTTGTTTTCTGGCATAGACTGGGGCTTGGGTGTGGCAAAATGACTCAATAGTGTCCCCTACAAAATATCAACAAAGCAGCCCCTGCGGTACGTTTCACCTAGATATACACAATTTGAGAGGCAGATCTCTAGACTTAGACTTAGTAACAGTGCTATCTCACCTCCACTTCCTCAGAGCTTTTCCACATTTCACATGCTTGATAAGAGTCCCGGGGCTGAGAAGGTTTAAAGGCTAATTTGGAGTTTTATTGTGTGATCTACACTTCTTGATACATGGCAACACCATGTATGATTAGTGCATGTTCTCTAGCAGCACATAGTGGATGGAGGAAGTGATTTTTAACTCAGTGCCTGAATGGTCTTGAAGAATCAGAGTGGTGTCAGCCGGCCTGCGGTCACAAGACCGAGTTGAGGGCCCATTCAACGCTGCTTGCAGCTTTATCTTTTTTTGACTTTCTATAGAAAAATATATCTATTAAGACAATTCAATTTAAAAACTTCTGACATAATCTCAGCAGGACATGAAAAAAAAAGATGAAAGAGGATGTTTCTTCACCCATGGCAAAAAATCATTAGCCAGTATTGCCCCTTGCAGACAGAGAAAATCTTTATTCATTTACCCCCTCTGGAGGTGAGCTGAGATGGAAATTATGATTTTTCTTTGCATTTGGAGTGCTCTTTTATTGCATTAATCTCACTTTGTGCAAGGAAGTGAGCAAAAGCCATGTTCTGCAAGTGCATACTAGTACCTTATAGTACTATGCAGTTTTCTATTGATGCATCCAGCACAGTGCGACAACATGACAACATGTCTCATTATGTAGTCTGTCCCTTTGATTAAATCATTAGCATAATTTCTTGAAAGAGATGACTTTGAAGACATATCATTATGTCAATCTTATCTAACCACAGTCTACTAATGCTATAATTACCAAGACATTTATGGATGTGCCCTAAGCTGTAATTCTGCTAATGACTGCTAGTTCCAATGAATCTGACTATATTGACTATTCAGAAAATCCAAATTTCATGCTTAAAAATAACTTTTCTTCCACAAAAGTTAATAATAAGTAATTTCAGATTTTCTTATGTGTGCATTTGTAATGTTTGAGACTCATTCTTTCATTTAATTTCTTAGGAGATTTGTTAAGGAGACATGTTTTTGGATGTGTTTGCTTAATCGACAGGCTCCTCAGCCAATTAGTCAGCTGTGTTGGCTGCTGCTTGCTTGTCCCATCTCAGATGGCTTCCTTCCCCTGTGCCCAAATTTGGATTATGTGGCTCCAATAAAAGCCAAGATGGCTGCAAGTGGTTTAAACCAAATCCATCTTGAAACTTATGGGTAATGTAGCAAATTGCTAAAACACATCTGTTTCTCTTCAGTCAATGGTAACTACTTAAAAACATGTTCCCTCCTATAGGCTTTTGATACTTTTGATCACAACATTTTGTTAAATAAGCTTTTTTTCACATGTTTTGCTGATTCTGCTTACATATGGTTGTTGTTACAGATGGTTTAGAATCAAGTTCCCAAACAGTTCATAAAGGTGTCCCTCAAAGATCAACATTACGCTCCCTGGTATTTACTTTATACATAGATAATATTCAGTTTCTAACTGAACATTGCAATATCCTTTTGTATGCTGACGATAACATCTTGTGTGCCATCTACTGTAGCCCAAGCCAGACTTCTCTTCTGCCTCTCTTATTAACCTTAAGCTTGTGCTAAACTCCAAGAAAACAAGATTTCACAGGAGCACAATCTCTTGATGTTCCTACTCTGATCCAGGCTCTCCAGGAATTTGGTTAGACAACAGATTGTACTACAAAACTCAACCAAATAGAAAATATTCTAATTGGATTCTTATATGGGAACATTTTGTTTCTCCTTTTAAAATAGGAACAAAAACACTTTACAATCTACTATATTATCTGCACTGGATTATGACCATATTATTTATGCTCATGCTGCTGCCACTACCCTTAAACCACTGGATGCCATTTTCCACAGTGCCATTTGATTCATTACTTAAGATACCTATTACACTCTCATCTTGGAGTTATATGAAAAGGGATAATCATCTATCTAAATTGCTGAGCTTAATATCCTTTGTTGAGTCGTCACTAACGGAATGAACTGCAAAGCGTATTAAAGATTGTCCCTCGTTCCTCTGAGGGACTTCAACGTTCTGCCTGATAATATTAAAAAAAAAAACTGTTCTGAATGTTTTAATTAGTGTGTCTGTACATGTAGGGATTGTTTTGTGTTTCAAAATTGTCTTATTGTAACCTAAATATTTGTTTTCAGGTCTCTCTTGTAAAAGAGATCTTGATATAAATGACCCAGAGACACTTAACTAACTTACTTCTTATTATGAAAAAAAATTGACTTAATCCATTGTTTTTCCTGAAACACATATTGTACATGGATGAAATAAACATAAACGGATGGAACCTTCATATGAGTTTATTTAAAAAAAAAAATCCACATCAGGGTTTCTGGTTTGCAGTCCTGTGTTAAAAGAACGTGCATGCAGCTATTAACTGCTGCTCTCAGGGGTCTTCTTAGCTCAAAACACACAACAGTCATGCACTTCTAAACTTTTCACCATATGTCTCTCGATCACTTTCCTACATTTCCCTTTCCACTTGAGGAATCTCCACTATTACAGACATGGACTCGTATCAGTATGCAGAGAGTTAGGCCACTCGCTGTCACTAAATCACTGTTTTGCATCGCAGCTAACCGAGGTTTGTGTAAAGTTACCGTCAGTGTTCTGGTTTACAAATCAAGCTGCTATAGATCATGTAGATGTTTCTCATGTTTTCAGCCTCCTCCCTGGTTTGACATAAGCTTTGGGGATTCACTCCCCCACACTGCTGGCAGGCCAAACCAGACTCTGCATCACCACACCAGAGAGAATAAAAAGAGCTTGTTTTCTCTGTGAGAGCAAATCTCCACCATGATCCACCATTCCTAAATCACCAGTGCAGAAAACAGGCTCAAAAGTCTAACTTTGGCAGTAATAAATTTCTAAATGTTTCCCAACAGACACGCGTGAATCCCAACCAATGGTGCTTGTGATTTCTTTTTCTGCTTCCTCTTGAAAAGCAGGGCCACGTGAGCAATTTTGTTTTGACATGTCGCGGCGAGTTAGCACAACTTGACAGTTCTATGTCGGAAAGTAACAGATTTAACACAAAGCCCTTTTGACAAATGGCAAGGAGGAGAGGCTTGAAAGCGAGCCATTGCGCAAGAATATATATATTTCCTCACATTGATAATGATGGCTGTCATTCCTGGCTGCTTTTTTGTTGGATACGCTCAGAGACGAGATGTGAATAAAGACAGCAGTCAGGATGAGCCAGACAAATTCGGTGAATGCATGAAAAGGAGCAGCAGGATGAAGAAAAAAAACCCAGCTGAAGCCTCCACTGTCGCCTGGATGTTTCTAGTACTTTGTTGGGCCAGAGATGCTCCAGCTGAAAGCAGGCTGGGGCTAATTGGATTGTAAGCACTGTGAGCCAACTTCTACAATCCTATCTATTGTTTTTGTATGGCACTTTGATCATTTGAAGTTCTTTTTTTAATGTAGTTTTTGCACATTAACATATGGGGGGGTTGATTTTTAAAGTTTTTAGTAAGTAGGCAATATTCTGAGTTTTTCATTATCTTGTAGCCTGAATGTGTTTCATTTCAATATTCAGTTCTACTTAAAAGAAAAGATGTGATCATTTTTGGAGTTATTGCAGAAACTCTGCAATAACAGCAGTATGCACTGAATCAACGGGGTGTCACTGTTTTTATTTCCAAAAAGGAGTGGTTCTTGAAAAGTAACACATGAATTTATGTTCAGGCCTGGTAAGGCATTCCTACGAGACAGGTTTATCTTCTCTACCAAAGCAGACCTAAGGATTTCAAAGAATTCACTTAATGCATTCAGTGTGGCTCCAAAGCGCTGACCGGAGAATGTGGAAGAGAGCAAAAACTGTCTGTTGTCTGTGTAACACTGCTGAGATATGGCACAGTGAGATGAAATACTAATTAGGATATATTTAATAGTCTGTTGTACAAACATTTAAATATTGAAAATAATGAGCAACTTCATTTAAATTTTGCTTCATGGCATTGCCTGGCCTTACAGAGCAAATTAATTTTAAAAAGTTCATAGAAAAATGTTCTCCCTTGCATTTTTATTTGGCTTAGTATAAATTATGAATGCATCTCATTTCAAGACAGTGGAATTAATCCTCCTCACCAAACTGTATTCTGCTAAATGGCACTTTTTTAGCCATGCTTGTATCTGGCTCTAGGGATGGCAATGTCGGTCAGGTGAATTGTAATACTTTTATTCCAATAACCTTTCCTCTAGTGCCGTTATCAGGGCAAAATTAGAATTTGTTCAATATTTACTTTGGATTATGACCAAATACCTGCTAAACTAATGACGTTCCCATTAGTCTGTACTTTGTTTTTTGCTAATTAGCAAATGTAAGCATGCTAACATGCTAAACATATATGTTGTGTTAGTTTCCATCCCCACTATGGATGTGTGGCAGCGCGGACAGTAACATTTGCTGTAGTCCTGGTGGTAAATATTCGACAGAGGCCATACTCACCGGGTTTCTGCCTACCACTTCAGGGTTATTGACGACTGCTACGAGGTAGATGATGGTGAGGGCTGAATTGAGCACATAGGAGCAGAAGAGGTTCTTGTGCAGAGTGATCCTTTGGCAGCTCAGACTCCTGTGTGAAAAGAGATACCATGATTGACTTTGTGCCATGCTGGCATGCCAGGACATGATGTGGTAATAAAAAATAAAACAAAAGATCTACAAGTTGGGAATAAAATGTCCTCTGACATACAATAATACGACATTAAAGAAGACAAAAACATTGCTACAACTGATGAAGACAAAATGTCTTGACTGGCAGGTTAATAGTTTAATGGGGTAATTAGATGTTGCGACAGTCTGTAAAATATCAAATAACTGGGATCTTTCATCTCAGATAATTTTTGTGGTTGTTAAAAAATGCTGCTAGAAACGATGTTAAATAATGCATAATGGATCCCAAGGGTGCTTCCTCATTACCTCGGCCGGCCACTCAGAACTAATACCATAATGAAATTCTTGGCATGCAAAGTGGAAATAACTATTACAATCAAAATTGTTACAAGTCATTCACATCCAGTAGCTTTATTGTTGGTAATGGTTAAAAAATGTTTTGATTAAATGTACTGCAGCTCACAGAATGTTTAAAGCTGAATGAAAGTTTTGCGACAAATATATAATATATTTAGCCTCCTAGAAATATGTCCTCTACAGTTTAAGAAGTTATATCTTTTTATTGCTCATGGCCAATTTTATTATTACTTTGCTGAGTCATAAAAACCCCAGAGACCCATGAAAAACAGAGCGCTAAATTTCCTCAAGCCAGGACAAAACTTCATATACAACTTCACATTTTCTTATTCAGAGGCCATGGTTATGTCCAGCAGAAAAACAGTCTCGCTTTAGCTCCAGTCACAAAAGGAAATGCAGGAGCTGCTGCTGAATGCTTATATATAAGGGTTTTTTATCTAAAAGGGGATGTCAAAACACAGGCTGAATCCTTATGGCAGCGTTGTTTGTACTGTCACAGGTCCTAACGTCTTCAGGTCGACCGTTCCACAACCTCTGTTTTTCCACAGCAAGCTGGAGTATTTTTATCTGGGAATCCTGACAGTTTCAATGTAGAGTTGTAAATAACAGAGTAGTGCAGCTGTACACCATCACATACCACTGTACACTTCACATCTGGAATCTGGATCTTATAATACAACATTAAGCCTCCAATATTTTAAGTGTTTTGTCCATAAATATAGTAAGTTTAAAAGAAATAAAAGATTTTCTACGCCAATAACTTTGTTACTTTGTTGAGATCTTACTTTGTTACGACTTTGATCTTGATGAATTGTGAATGCTCCGCTGAATATCTGTGTCGGTGAGTTAAGAATTTGGCTGTCAGCAGGTCGTGGGGTTTTGTGATAATGCACTTGCCCTAAACACAGCCACTATGATTTATGAGTGTGTATAAAAGTTTGCAGCAAACTGAGGGTCTCTTACAAGATCTGTTCTGGATAACAGCTGCATTTAGGAGGTCAACACCCTTCAGTGCATCAATATTTTACAACTGCAGCATTCAAGAACGACAGGGCCAACAAGGAAACTTCCAACATCCAAATATTGTTACAAAACATTGTTAATTTTTCCCCCTGGGCTCCATATTCAGTTTCTTCACAGATTTGCCTGAGTATAAACCTTATTGCCATTAAAAATAATGTAGATTACGTTCTTTCCCTCCTTTAGATAAACTATAAAGTTTCAACAATGTGAGCCCTATTGCGCAGCCTACTAACTTTTTCTCAGGTCTCATTTGCAAATTTCACATACATTAACTAAATATTATACCTACCTTCGACCTTCCCCACTTTGTTATTTTGAATTCTTATCTAATTGAATTTCAACAGCAGTATCTCAATTAATTGTGCACTTTTTCCCTCTGGGATTAAGCAGTACGTTGGGATGAACACCCTTAATGAGCAATGCACTCAGGTGCACATTTTTCTAATGAGAGCAAAGCAGAAAAGCATTCAATGGACTTCACAGCTCTCCTATTTTAAATCCTAAATATCCATGAAATAAATGTGCAGCACAAGGAAACCAAGTTGGCATGAAATTGGCGGCAGTTAAGTTTTGTATAAGTTAGACTCAGTGAAGCAGCAGAACTATTTTCAGGTCGATAGTTTGCATTCATTTGTGACAGCAGTGCCACAGAGAAGATAGTAATACTTTTCTGATTACTGTCTTCAGTGTTAATTTAACACTGTGCTAATGTTAGTCACTTTTACATTATTGTTCTTGCCACAAAGCAGCTCTATGAGTGAATAAGCAATCCACGGTTTTGATTATATTATGAAATATGACTGAAACATCAACACTCATTAACACTGAGTAACTTTTTGTTTTGGCTCTGGGGCAAGTAGTGTGTAAAACTGTGAAATTCACTCTGCTAGTATGGGCAGAGGCAGAATCAAGAATTTGCTGACTGTAAATAAGACCGAGACCAAAGCACTGCCCATGATGAGTAATGAAACGGTTCGAGGAGAATTGTAGTGAAAGCCCAACACCATCTGTGTGCTTGTCAGATTCACTGATGATAGTGATAACATGATCGAGCCTTTAAGGGCAAAGCTACCAGCGATTCATAATCCCAGAACTATGACAAACTGTATCAGCCATTTGCACCATGCTAACCATTCACAACATAATGTGCATTATCAAACCAATAACTGCAAGTACAGCTACATTTTCATATGTTTAAAATCCAATATGGAGGGTAAGAATACGCCATTGAATCCATTACCTGAAGTAGAAGAAGATGGCCAGAGAGATAAGCAGGGAGGCTATGGATAAAGCATGGCCCACAATTGCCATGTAAAACAGGATGTATGCTGACTGTAAAAAAAACACAGACAAACAGGACTGAGTAGTAGCAAATAACGTGTAGCATTACTAGTCGGGGAAAAATCAGAATTAGAGCTAAAATGAAGGTATACAGAAGAAATATGGAAATGAGGTTTCAGAGCGCTTAAATTGGCATTAACTAAGCCTTATCAGAAAATCCTGGAACATTTATTTAGCCTTATTTCTCCTTGGGATCATGCTGCTGAGGCTATTTGTTTCCAGAAGTTTCCTGAAGCTGGGAGGCTGAGTCAGCAAAGATCAGGTTTCTGTGGTAACAGATGGAGCGGCTGATTTCTGCTTCTGATCGATCAGCAGACTTTGAGTCTTTCTCCCAGGTTTTCCAGGACAGCTGTTCCAACTGCGTAGTACACTGACTGGATGTAGCAAGATGGAGTTTCTTGAAGTTGTTTGCAGATGTTTTATTTACAAGTTTCTGTTATATGCAATTGGCCATTTTCTCAGTTTGACATATGAGAGCAGAACAGATTGGTTATTGTTGTTGTTTTTATCTTTCCTTGGATATTTGCACGATGAATTTTTTTTTTTTTGGCAAACTTGTTCACAATAAGAGAGGGTACCTAATCATCAGCGTGATTAGGTAAAAATAAAAACGTTTTTTGAAAGGAAATCCAAAAAAATGTAAGTATCAAAAATGTCTTGGAAGGCACTTATTTGGAGTGCAAATGTTAGATTTGTGCCAGATTTGGTGTGAAGTGAAATTTGGCAGCGTGTGGTTTCACATATACAACCAATTATTATCATCTACCTGTATCATTAAAACTTGTAGACAAATAGATAAAGGCTGCATAAAAACATTAACAAAAACACTTTCAGTTGTCAAACATTCTGTTACTAAAGACATTTTCCAGCAAACACATTTCATGACCTCCTGACCAAGTGACCAAACCAACCTCTAGAAAACATTACAACAAGTATGGTATTACCATTTTCTGTAATCACATACCATAAATTATACTGCAGCAGGGATAATATTGATTCAATAGCATAACAAATCAGTGAAAATGTGCATAAATGAATTGCAGTGCTGATTAAAAGTCATGTGAGTAAATGCAAAAAGTCTCTCATAGTCCATGAGTGTGTCTCTGATGTCCCTTCAGACAAAATACAGGAATGAGCTATGTGGTGTCCTGGTCTGGTTGCCATGTGATAAACGTTAGCAGCTTGGTACAGGAGCCAGGTGCTGTTGGTGATAAGAACATTGTTAATATGTGATGGTGACAACATGAGGCTATTTGTAGGGAGACTCCTCTGTCCAGCCTTGTGTTTTAAGACAACTGTATAGCCTGAGGGACAGAGGGCTTGGAATAGTTTTATGGTTTTGTTTCCAACAAATACAAAGTCTGTTTGAATTGTAAAACAAAACCTGCTTTACCTGGCCCTGCTACCTGTGAGATAAGAACCATACTACGTTTTTTTTAAACTTTCTATTCTTGCAAATATAAACACATGCAGCATTATAATGTCAGCTTTGCTTTTGGACTGTCACCTGATTCCGACCAGGCGTGATCTCACCCTGTGCATTTACATGTTATTTTCCATCTCTAAATATGTCTGTGGAACTCAGTATTGGAGAGTAATGTGTCTTGGAAATAAAATGCCTGTTAATAATGGTGTCTGGTATAATATTTATGGGTAACTACATCAGAACTACATGTTTCCAGTTTCCACATTTTCTCCTATCTGCCCACACTCCAAATACCAGAAGACTCCATGCAAAAAAAGAAAAGATTGTGCTGACATATCCCACTTTGACCACCATGCAGTAAATCTATGATAGAAGGGTACTTTATCTTAAATGAATTACCTTCAACTTCGCTTTAGTGTTTTCATTACAGAGTGTATAGTTGGACCAAGTCCTGTTGGTATCTGGGTGGCGAAACCACTGCCCTTCCTCCCCGCAGTACTTAGTGGCCTTTTCTGAAAGTAACAATTAAGTAATAAATACAATTCTCCAACAATATCTTCAAATCCATACAGCTGTGTACGTTTATTTAGGTTCTGCATTGGTAAATAATTTATACTCAAAGCCATTAATATTTTATAGATCTTGAAAAATGGTCAACAGAGGTTAATTCATCATGAGAGGTTAACAAGGTATCAGCTGACCTTTTAAAAGGGCAACACTCTTGAGTCCCATTGCTCACCTGTGGGGTCAAAGTCGACAAAATAATTGGGGCAGTTTTGAGAGGTGTAAGTTCCTGCTGGAGTGTCGTCCCAGCACAGCCAGCCATCCCAGTTACGACTGCAGTGTAGTTCTGTAAGTGTAACACCAGCAAAGCAACAGCGAGAGTTAAAGCTCTGCAGTGGAGAAGTACAATAACAGAAAGCCATGATGAGTCTTATTAGATTTTATCTCTACCTGATTTGTTATAAGGGGGATTTCGATGCATTTTCTCGAAGCACTTGTACTGGCTGTCAAGGATTTTCTTTCTTACAATTTCCTGCTCTTCTGGGTTAACCATGGGACTGACCGTGGCCTCATCAGCGGGCTCTACCTCAGTGTCCCCTGAGAGCTGGGCGGCTGCCTTCATTTTAGTGAAGTCAACATCACATCACACACACACACAAACACACACACACACACACAACACAATCATTTGTAAGTTGCTGCATTATTAATGTAGCCTGCCTACTTAAAATCACATATAGGTTAACTGAAAGAGACCAACTACTTGATGATAGATAATATTGTATTTGCATCTTTACTAAAAAGAGCATAGCACTTCATTGCCAATTCTTTGATTTCCTGCCCTAAGTAGTGTCTGCATGGATTTTAAAAAGCCAGGGATACACCCCCATCACCAGTGGAAATTACATCCTTGATACCTCTACGTAAGGCTTAGCCCCATGAAATCTGCTGTATGATATTGCATATGCTCTGAGGATTTAGTACTGGAATCTACATACTATTTTATAATTGTGGAGGTGGCCACATGTCTTGATTTAACAGGGAAACCCAGCAGTACAATACATTACCTTCAACTTCTCCTTAGTGTTGACGGCACAGAGCGTATAGTTGGTCCAAGTCTTGCTGCTCTCTGGATGGCGAAACCACTGCCCGTCCTCTCCACAGTACTTAGTGGCCTTTTCTGAAAAAAACAATTATGTGATTAACTCCAACCTCTTTAAATACAGTCAACAGAGGATTAAAGGTGAATTCATCATTAGTGGGTACCAAGATATCAGCAGAGTCTCACTGCTCACCTGAGGGGTCGAAGTCGAAAAAATAATCAGGGCAGTTTTGGGAGGCGTAGGTTCCTGCTGGAGTGTCGTCCCAGCACAGCCAGCCATCCCAGTTACGACTGCAGTACAACCCTGAAACACCAAAAGTCACAAAAAACAAACACATGTTTACAGGCCTCTTGTTCATAAGTTTGTCCAACATGAAAACTAATCATGTTGATATAAAATAAATTTGTTGTTAGACCTTGGTTGCATAGTGGGTTTCAGTAAACAGTCTCTGTACCTGTTTTATTATAAGGTGGATCTTGCTTCATTTTCTCCAAGCATTTTTTTTCATTTTCGAGAATATTTATTTCCATAACACTGCTTTTTTCTGCGTTAACCCCTGAGGCTTCTGTGGTCAACTCTCCCGCAGCATCCCTTAAAAAATGTGGGACTTCTTTCTGAGAAATAAAAAAATACAACTTACAAATTAATGTACAGAGCTAGCTTAATTTCGTTCTTCCATTACTTATAGGTATAGCCAATACCTCTAATTTGTTCTTTGAAGCTGGTTGACAAGTGGACCCAGTCTGGGTCCAGTTACCCAGTTCATCACAATATTTGGTCACATTCTCTGTAAAGTAAAAACAAACAAACACTTAATGATCTTAATGGCAGCTTGACAATAGTAAAATCCATCAATGATGATCCTGAATGCTTCATATACCATATCACATTATTGTTTCTGTTTAAGGTTCATGTCCAGTAGAGAACCTCTAATTTCCTTGGCTCTGTCTTTGTTTTTCAGCAGCAGTAGTATGTTGGCATCATCCAAACACATAAATTGGACCCTGAACTTTGCATTACTAAACAACTGTGATTAATTTAACTTGGCACGCATCGTCAAACGCTATGTCAAAAAGAAAATTCCCCCTCTGGAGAAGTTTTCTGGCAAATTCGCAAATGTCGGGCTTAAAACCACATGTACTGTAGAGCCACGACTGGACTAAAAATAAGATCACATTATTCCTGAAAACAACAACTCCCTCCTCTTCTCCAACAGCTCATCAACTGTTCAACAAACACTTCCAACTGTACGTCTCCCCCAAAGCCTCATATCAGCAGCATCAGCTTTCAAATGAGGAGCCATAAGGGGACTCTTAATGTCATAGGCATTTTGGGAAGATCCTTTATGAGCCATCTCTTACAAAAACACCATCTCTCTCTTCTCGTTCATATTCTCTCTCCCCATCCATCTCTCTGACTCCAACTTCTCTGTCTTTTTTGTAATCCCTCTTTTCTTTGCTTCTCTTTTTCTCTATACCCTTCATTATTCTCTCTTCCCTCTACCTCACCTTCCCTCTCTCCATCATATTGCATCTCCTAAATCTCCTAGACCTGATTTGACTGGATCTCTTAAACTAGACATTATTGAGCCTTAATGTAAAAACTGCTCATACTGTAGAAACTACTTATACCTCCATCCAAACATTAAGTGTACTTACATAATCAATTTCCACAGTTAATATCAATATAAATAAATGTCTGTCATCATTCAGTCTGACTGAGGACTAAATTGACTGATGAGTTACCTTGTAAATCTCTTATACTAGCTGTCCTTAACACTCACTGTTGTGTAAGTCTTCCTCCATTGAAGCATACAGAAGAAACAGTGATTTGTTTTTGTAAGTCGATACACACAGCACAGCGGTGCTTTCAGCTTAATGCTAACATTAGATTGCTAATATGCTCACAAAGACAATGCTGACATTACAGGTATTTGATCATTAACCAAAGTGTTGGACAAACTAAACAAATTTGACTTGATGATGACGCTAAATGAAAAGTCAAGGGTTTGCCAAAGTAATTACAATTTATCAAATAAATAAATGTCTGTACCAAATGTCATGGCAATCAATCCAATTACTTTTGAGACATTTTCCTAAAAACACAAATGTGCACCTGGTGGAACTAAATGAAAAGTCAGGGGATCACCAAAGTCATTAGGCTACATCCTCTGGGAACATGTCAAAATTTGGTTCCAGACCACACTAGATATTGAGATTCTGTAGTCTAATCGAGGGTCTAAGGACAGAGGGTGTCGTATGTTACAGATTGTAAAGCCCTTTGAGGCAAAACTGTGATTTGTGATATTGGGCAATATAAATAAAATTGAACTGAATTGAATATTTCCCTGGATAAGTGGAAATGTTGACCTATTGGTGCCGCTAGATTAAGTTATTAGGATTGATCCTCTGGGCACCATAAATATCAGTACCAAATTGCCTGACAGTCATCAAATAGCTATTGAGACGTTTCAGTCAGGACCAAAGTGGTGGACCGACCGACTGACTGATTGACCATCAGACCAACTGACCGAAAGACCGACAGGCGGCTGTGGCTTAGCGGCAGAGCAGGTCGTCCTCTGATCAGAAAGTCGGCGGTTCGATCCCGGCTTCCACCAGCCCATGTCGAAGTGTCCTTGAGCAAGACACTGAACCCCCGAGTTCCTCCCGATGGGTCAGGCCAGGGCCTTGCATGGCAGCCCCGCCGTCATCGGTGTGTGAATGGGTGAATGAGAGGCAACTTGTAAAGCCCTTTGGTCCACTAAGGTGGAAAAAAAGTGCTATATAAATGCAGTCCATTTACCATTATTGCCGTTATAGTTGCTAGTGGGGCTAACAAAATGTTATTTTGTCTCTGATGTGGTTTTAATGCATGTGCTGTGACACTTATACATTAACTATGGCATCTCCCACTCTGAAATTAATTATCCAGTATATTTTAAATCCTGTTCAACCAATTAATGACAATTGTACACCTGTTCTATGTTTACATTATATGTTGTTTGCCTCATGTCTTTCTCAGTTTTGACTCGGATGAAGACAAAGTAGTGTCGAAACATTAGTTTGTTTGCACAATTTAAAGGCCGCAATTTAATCAGTGTGCTCCAGTCAAATCACATCTGCTTGGGACATGATTCCTAAAATTAAATTACATCATGAACTTTAGTCAGAGACACTTGCATCAAGGAATTGGCCATTTATAGTAAATGGTTATATACTGTTGTTAGATTTGGTGTAAAAGGTTCTGCTGTTGGAGGGAGCAGAAAGAAACCAAAGAATCTGAGCAGTAACGAGTTTTCTGCTTGGAGAACATATCCACCCTTGATAAACATGTGGACATTTAATCTTATTAACCAGCAATACCAAAAATATAAGTAGAAGGTTGGGCAGCAGTAGAGTAAAAGAGCTAGTCAGCTGATGAATGAGCCAATCATTGTAGAGAATGCCATTCAGCAACCACAAGTGCAAGCTTAGTGTTCTCCCTCAGCTAACGGTATGCTTCATATTATATTTCTTACTTATAGTGAGGAGTTTCATTACATTTTAATATAATATTATAATATTCTTTTACTGTTGGTAAGACAAGCTTAAAACTAATAGCATAGTCTAATAACGAACCAACCTTCCATTGACTGTCTCATGGAAATTCTGGGAAAATCAAATAGAAACACATAAAATATTGTCCTTTGACCTCCATCACAAACAGGAGATTGGATCATTGTCTCAGTGTTGCCTGATGACCTAAAATTAAAAAGTTGTTCAGAAAACCCTCTTGACCTCCCACCGCTTTCGATTCAGTGAGCTTATTGTTGTGTATTGGTATGAGACGCGCACATCTTTCTTACCAGTTGGATCCAGGTCAGGGTGATCTGGACAGTTTTGTGTTACAGATGTCCCAGCCAGTGTTTCATCCCAGCACAACAAGCCATCCCAAATACGTCCACAGAATGTACCTAAAGAAAGGAAAATGGGAAAAAGTATAATGACTATTCTGGGTTATTACCAACATACATTTTCTGTATCTTCAGTGGTGTATAGTGAAAGTGTATGTCAACATAACATTATTTCACTACAGTCTTAAGAGCGATTATTACCCCACAACTTCTACTCCAAAAGCCCTTTCATGTCAGTTGTACTCAAAGCACTGTTGGCAACACTAACCCCTACTTTAAACAAGAACAACAATGGTGTTCTGATCCCAATCCACCACCTTACAATGTCATTACACCTGTGATACTCTCCCAGAAATAATCTATCAGGCCTTAAGAAGCCTTAAAATGATTTGGGCTTCTCACCGGTTCTGTTTTCTTGGTCTTTGTTGGACAGCTCAAGACATTTGTATTGACCCAGGCTCACCGCCTGGGCCTGTCCCTCTGCTATGTTCTGTCCGGACTTGAGTGATGAGCCTGAGATTGACTCGGCGCCTGCCGCCGCCCTACGCTGTGGAGATACCAGAGGTGAGAGGAAGGGGGAAGAAGACATGTTTTATATTGACTTAGAACAAAGTATGGAGTGTAGATAGGGACTTGTTAGTGTGTGTGTTTTGTTGTCTGTTGCTCTGATCTACATTCCCTTGACTGCCAAAAATAAGATACAGTGTAAATATTACCTTGGATGATGGTGTTAGCTAAATTTGTAATATTTCACAGTTTTATCATGCCTAGATAAAGGCAAGCACCCTTACATAAGATAAAATCTAACTGGAAGAATAAGCAAAAGAAGTTTTGGAAGCATCTTCAAAGCTAATCTGATGAGGATTTCACACTGCTTTGAAATTCTAGTCATTCACTATTCATGTAACTCATTAAAGTGTGTTTGGGAGCTCACAAAAGAAGTTAAGCAGCTGATTTTCTCCAAATGAATCTTATCTCTGCTCTATTGTTTGTATTTGGAGGTAGCATTTAAAATGAAGAAGCCTGCCGTGTGAAATGCTGATTTTGATAATGCTGCTCACTGAAGGATAAAGAGCCCGTTTTGCTATGACTTATCTCACAATTTTTTTGGCTGAAAATTAAGCCTCTCAGAGTGCCAGGCTCATGCATTTGCTTTTTTTAAATTATTTGAGGAATTTTAATACTTTGCCTGGGAGATTGTGTGCACATGCCTTATCACAATTGAGATGCAAACCTCCTACCTCCGTCTCTTTGTGGAGGGAAAAGGAATTCTTAGATTTTAGACCAGAATACAATTCTTACTCATCTGATAAAAGCTTGTAAAAGGCAAAATACTTCAGAAAAAACTGTTACTTTTGTAAGAATGCTGATGTCCCATGTAGCAGTTTAGCAGCCGTACATATGATGTCACTCCAAACATTGAAGTAAATGACGTCATACATACGACCACCAGGCCACCACCAATATCAACAGATGAAAAAAGAAAAATGTCTTCTCTCATGTCAAGGCCTCTCCTCACCTATTACAGTTCATTATTCTTCCTGAATCAACATGACAAGACCACTCAAAAAAGAAAACATAAAGCAGAACAGCATAGCTACATTAGGCATAAAACATTTGACAGGAATACTATCCAGGACCTCAATGTCAAGCTTGATGCTGACCAGCAAAGGAAATTGAAACAGTAAATTTCCATTTCACACTGACACAGAAGAATAGTGGACGACATGTTTTTTTCATAAAGGACAATGACTCATAAAAATACTTCTATTTTTCTGCTGCAAAACCAAAGTGAACATCCCCCCAGCGAATGCTGCTGACATCCCTTTAGACTGTCAGTAACAGGATGAATATAGTCTCTAGGCTTTCCAAAATTTAGAGCCATGATGTTGAAAATACCATGTATTATAGAACCCTCATTAAGCCAATTGCTGTAATGTGATTTGTAAGGAGAGCTGCAAATCCATCAAAAGGGCATTTCACAGCTTGATTTGTTTAATTATAACACCTTCGTCAGGCAAATCAGTATATTTTTTTAATGACAGAACGTAGTGCCGAAATGTGTCACCTTAAATGATTTGTTTGAAATATAACAATCATGTCTACAGCTTTGATCGATGATTTTAACACCCCCATAAAACTAATTGATGTAATTTACCAAACACTGGAGCAAACTATAAATATGACTCACCTCTTCATGCTGAATTGAAATCAGATGATAAGTGCCTCAGATTAAGATTTCACATTTGGTGGGCAGGTGTGCACAAACCACCAATGCCCACTCCGACCCCCCCAAACACCCTGACAATAAACTCAGAAAACACAGACATAGAGCATGGCAGGAATGTGTAGAACTGTATGTTGTCTGGTGCCTTGCAATGAATTGCTGTAAGACGGTCCCAGGAAGTGTTGTCCACAATACAAAACTATGCAGAGTTATAAACCCACAACAAATACACAATGAGGCATTACATTTTCATTTTGTGTCTACATCAAACCAAGTTTAGATACAGGTGAAATGCAAGACATCCTAGACTGTACGTCATCTGCATAAAAGAATAAAGATCAGTTATAGTAAGAAGGTGGCCAAAGTAATGCAATTACTATAATGTATTGCTTTTTGCTGTAACACAAAAATATATTGCATTACTAATACAAATTTTGTAATATTATACCTGTTACAATCTCAGTAATGCATGTTACAAACATTTGAACCCAAAATTAATTTAGTTTTTTTAAGAATTCACCAACACAGCAAAAAATTTTGGTACCAGAGAAAAAAAAATCTGTGAGTATAAGAGTAAAGTTATTTCCTATTGCTGGAACTCAGTGGTTGAGATGATGACTGCAGAGACTGATTCTACACTTGCGTGATGCACCTACTCCCATTATTTTCAGTTTGTCACATTGCCCTCCACTGGATGTATAATGAGCGGCAATACTCTAAATTTTAGCATTTTACAATGTCATACTCGCACGGTTATTTTGGTGAAGGAACCTCAAAAGTAACGCAAAAGTAGTGTAAGGCATTACAGTTCAGAGACAGTAATATTGTAATATAACTAATTACTCTCAAATGACAGTAACTAGTAATGTATAATGTATTACATTTTGGAAGTAACTTGCCCAACACTGGCAAACACACACAGAGACTCCTTCCCTTGAATTAAAAAAATGAGAGCTTACCACCAGGAGAAACCAAAGCATCCAAAGGGAGGCCGCTAACTTCATATCTTCCTCTTACAGGTAAATCTCTAGAGAGAGGGAAGAGAATGACGAGTTACAACCATAAGAAAACAAGTTGTCTACCGTGAAAGTGGCTGACTGAGCAAACATATGGCTGTTTCAAATCAGGATTAAGGCTTCTCAGGAGAAAACAGCAATCAATAATCTGAAATGCAAAACACTGCAGCTGAAGCACTGCAGTCTGTGACATTTCACACTTTTTCTGTTTGTGTGTGTGTGTATCTGACAGATAGAGAAAAAGTATGTGTCAATACTTCGTGAAACAATAGCATGAAAGCGTAACATTATACTGTGAGCAAAAGGAAGAAGAAAAAAAAAACAAAAGACAGACAGTCAGACAAAAATAGTTGATGATCATTAATCATCTTGTGCTGAGCCTCCACTCCTGCAGGACGGCAGCAGCAGATCTGCCAGTCTAGTAACTGAGTGCATGTGAGATTAGAATTCACTTCAGGTCTCTTTACTTTGGCTCGCAGAGTCCCTGTTGGAAGCCCATCACTCCGTAGTTTGAACAGTTAGGACTACCTACTGGTTGCTCTCCACGCCCCACAGCGGCCCAGGGGGCAGGCTTTTCAGCAGATAGACATGTCACTGTGAAAGTTTAGGAGGACTGATAGTATTTGTTTTGGCTTTCAGATGCACACTAATGGTAGGCTACTTAGCATTAGGATGGCAACTAAACCTGGAACTGCAGCTGGCAAGAATTTAAGGCTAGGAACGCTGATAAATTAAAACCTACCCATTGTCTCATTGACATACAATAAAGTAGATCTGAAACACTTTGTCTATGAATATATTAGTCGATTGACAGGAAATCAGCATATACTTTGATAAGTGATTAAATGTTAGTAATTTTTTCAAGAACAAAATGGCCAACATTACTTGGTTTCAGCTTCTAAATTGTGAGGAACTGCTTCTTTTCTTTAAATTACGTGATAGTAAACTGAATAATACAACAGATTACAGAATCTGTAAAAAAAGTGGTGGATGGTGGTGTGATGGCTTCAGCAAGAGCTCAGCAAATAAGAAAATACACTAACAAATCTCATTAATTTGACAATTGCTGGCAGTGAACAAAATAAGATACTTTATGATATATGCTATATACTAACAAACACCTGATAATTATTTGTTTGATTAATCAATAATCAGTATGTCTGTAAAACAATAAAAAATTGCTCCTAAACCAAAAGATATTCAATAGGCTGGACAATGGTATGAAACAGACTAAAATCACCCTAACCTGATAATCAAAATAAATGCTGATAATATTCTGTTGACAGATGAATCTACAGATTATTTTGTTTCAGCTAGAAGAAAGCAAATTTTAAATTTGATTGCCTATCACCATAAACCTCATCCCCAGTCTGAATCAGAATCTCAGTCCCAGTGCCAATCATTGTTTCTATTCAGCCATTTTCAGCCCAGTCCTAAGCTCTGCTCAATATTTCCACTATAACAAAATCTTATACAGTATACCCATATGTATCTAGCATGCTGGAAAGCTCCGTCAAGGACACAGCAAACATACCTCTGCTTTGAAAAGAAGTAGAAACTGAACACAAAGAAGCCCTCAAAAACACCAATCAAAGACAAAGGGATAACAGAAGAGAGAGGAAGGAAAGTATGGATCGCAAATGTTCTCTAGAAAGAGAAGCTCTATAAAAAACATCCTCAGCCAGAGATCGGAGAATTCACACCAGTCAGTTATCAGCTCATCACCTCTGGGTGTGCATTAGAATGTGAATTTGTCTAAAAGCGGGATATTCATTGAGAGATATGTGTTTCTTCAAGTCAAACAGTAGAGACACATCAGGATAATTAACACAACTGGCTTTATATTAGCTGTCAATTGTGAAATAGATTTCATGGGTATAACTAACTGTGTATTGATGTGGACGGGAGAGCAAAGGTGCATACTGACAGGTAAGCGTGTCCTCTCCAAAAACAAAAAAAGCACTGGGTATTTGTTAACACTTTAAGGAATAGCATTTTGTGGCATCTAGGTGAAATTGCAGACTGCAACCCTTTGAATACCGTTCGTTTCACTCTCCTCTTCCAAGCCATTTAGGAGATACTACGACGACACTGTCATTTAACTATGACTTTGACTAATATAGGGGTTGTGAGTGTGCGTGTATGGTTGATTTGAGATGCCATTAATTTCTCCAACATTTCAGCATTAATAACACACACTCAGTCCATCAATAATACATTTGCAGGCACCATGTTTCATATCATAATATCTCTGCTGCACATATGACAGTTTACTCAAACTCAAACCTCCCAGCTATATTTGACTTTCAGCAGGGGCAGCTGTGAGTTCTTTCAACAACAATTTCTTTATGCCTTCCACATTAGCTTTTTATACGTCTCGAAACATAGACCCCAACGCATTTTTCAGGCCATTAGGTCCAATGCGATATGAACAGTAAGGTTTGGAGCATGTGTAGCTCATTAAAGAGACAATACCAGTTATAGAGAAGACTAAAGAAAGCATCAAACCGGACAAGTTAGTGCATAGTAGCTTACATAGCATACATATACAACTTTCAGTCCTCCCCAGGAATGCTGTTTATCATTAAATGGTGGTCATAATGGGCTGTCTGTTGTTCTTCCTCTATACAAACTGAATAAAAGTGTCCTGATTTTTATTAGTATTATTATTCATGTGTTTTTTCTTTGGTCTCGATCTTCTGTCGCTTCCTGTGCCCTCTTTTTCTTCCTCTCCTCCTCAGTTCACGCCTCATATTCTTTCATCTCCCTCTCTTTTTGTCATCCTTACATCACTGACAGCAGCAGACGGAGCCACACATCACTTGTCTTTCCATTTGCAGTGAGTGGTCACAGGCACATTGACAACACAGATTTGTGCTGCATCACACCAGCGATGGAGGATTCAGCAGCTCGATGTGCCTTTCCCCCGACTTTTCACCACTTCAGAGCCTATCACTCAGCCTGAAAGGAGCAGCCACATGGACGTGATTTGGCGTCCCATTCCCAGGCCGGGACAAATGAGCTGGATTACAATGCAGGCTCATGTGGATTAGTTTGATGAATGGACAGATTGTGGACATTACCCACAGGGCTGTCATATAATTCTTGTTTAAAGAGCAACATTTTGCAGTAATCTATAAGATACATGATCTATAAGCTATATTACAGAACTCTCCTTACTGGTTACTGCTATGGAGGTTTCACAACTCTACAACAATACATCCATAATCACACTTCCCATTAACATGTCATGGCCTCCTGACTGTGCTGTCAGAGAGAGCTATACACATCCATCAAATCTTCAGATGTACTGGGTCTCTGTGTGGGTTTCTTTGAATAAATACAATGAAGAAATATTGATATAGAGGCATGATAATGCATGGTGCACACATTCTCAATGTAAATTTTTTTTATCTGAGTTTAATGCATCTTTCAAATAATAGGCAGAAAGAAATATCATCTGGTAAAACTTAAATTCTTTAAAGGACTTTATATTTATATGTTTGACATAAATAACATAAATATGCATAGAAGTAAGAGAAATGAAGAAAATCCTTTATTATGGTGTATATAATTTTATATCACTATACAGTATCAGTATTGCTCATGATGTAGGCCACTTTCTAGAAAATCAATGGAGTAAGTGATAAAATAACTAGACAGCGATGTCTATTTTTGGTATAATAATGCTTTTATTTAATGGATGTTTCAAGTATCTGCAAGTAGATTTTCAACCAATACTGAAATGAATGGTAATGTGTAGGTTATCAATCTCAAAACTTATATTATACTTTGTAGGGCTGGTATGCGTAGTTTAGACGTATAGTGCTAAAACATAAAGTGTTTTTTTAAAATGACTCAGTATGATAAAGTACCATTCAAATACCATTTAACACCCTGCTCTGAGTCTCTTTTCAGCACATCTTGAAGCGAGCATATTTCTGTGTTTGAGTCAAGCTCGTGTTGAGGTAAAACCTGTAAACGGTGAAAGCTGTGAAAGCACTGCTCCATGACTTTTTTTCATGTTTTTCGGCTTTATCATCTAACTAAAAATATATCGAATACCAGTCTCTCCAATTAAGGTAAAAAGAACAAGCTTGCATCGTTTCCTCACATGCATTTACCTCCCCCTCCTCACTTAAATCACACTTTTCTCTGCGTTCTCATTTCCTCTCTCTTTTTCTCTTTCACTTCCACATATCTTCTGCTCCTTTAATGTATTTACCATCTCACCTCATTTCTCCATCTCTCTCTCATCCTCCTCCTGTCTTTGCTCCGAGTCCCACTCATCTTGCTTTCCCTCCCTTCTTCTACAATCTCCCCCTTTAAAAGCCCTGCCCTTCTACCCTCTCCAGTCGCATCTATCTCCCCCTTTCCGGCTGCATTTTCAAGGCTTTCTCTCTGACTCTCTGGGCAGATCCAACAGATCCATCAGCTTAGCACATCCTTTAAGCATTAAACAGGTTCCTGTTATGGTGACACATCATATTTTCAACTAATCTGTCTGTGTTCCACAGAATACACACCCATAGGACAGTCCTTGCCCAATATGTGACCAAGCAATCGGAAAAGACACAGAACTAAAAAGAAGTACTTCAATTATTTAAAGAAAAGCAGCATAACAAAGAATCAAAGAATGTAGAACTGTTAAACTTCCTGTTTCTGGATTAAATAAATGGGGATAGTCTTTCAGTGGATGGGAGATCACTGTAAAATACAGTAACATCATATCTAGAGGCTCAATAGGCCTCCAGTTTGGGATGTTAAGATGCTGTTACCAGTGAAAACGTTTGATTGAAAGTTTAACCAGCTGTGAACCTGGTGGGTTTATGTCCAAATTTAAAAGATGAATGGTTCATTACACTTCTCAAGGGATAAATGTTAACTGTATTCCAAGGCAGGGGCTGGATCCTCTGAGGGTGTATCCTCAGTTATCCCCAACCAGGGGTACTTACAGGGGGTACTTGTGCAGTTGACATGGAGTACAATGAAAGATTGTGGAGTTACTCAGCGAATTTGATAAAAATAGAAACAATTATTTGGTAAAAGAAAAATACATACGTATATTTGTGTATGAAGGAAAAACAAACAAACAAAGCGGCTCACAAAATAATGTCATTATATTTATTGTCACAATAAGGGACTTGTTGAAAGTTATTGGTGTGGGGAGGGGGGTTAAACCTTATGTTTCACTTTTTTAAGCATTATTGAAAACAAACTGCAATACCCCTCCCCTAATATTTAAAAAAAACAGCTGAATATGTTAATGTTTTTTTTTGTTTTTAATCCTTTTTGTTTGTTTTGGGGTTTTTTTACACTTAATCTGCAAGGGAAAATTGAAATAGAATCTGACATCTGGGGTGGCTGAGAAAAAATGAAAAGACCCTTCCCTGCTCTCCCAAAAAGTCATAATCCTTCACCATTATCCCCCCCCCTCCCTAATAGTGTTTGTACAGTCCCTAATTAATAAAATATAAGCTATGATGTCAGCTGTAACACCTTAACACCACTTGCTGTGAACATGAGAGTGTGAAAACCAGTTAGCAGGTGAGCAGAGAAGTCGAAATAGAACAACAGATGAGTGTTTGAAATGTCAAACTGCTTCCACTCCACGTGGGTGTAGACCAGACCTACTGAAAAAAGAGAGCAAGCCTAAACATCAAAAATGATTATTTCAACAATATCCATTCTGATATAATTCATAGTGTTAAATAACAGCTCGTTAACAATCCATTGAAAAGAACACAAGTCCATGAGGAGGTATTGAAGCTCATCTATAGGGCTGTGGAGGTACAACAGACAAGACACTGTTTTAGAGGATCTGCAGGCCAAGCAGAACCTGCCCCTCCTCCACGCATAAGATGGTCCAGCCTCACACAGTGTCCTCCTTGAGTAAAAGAAGGTTACATTTCTTGGATGTATTCAGAGGTGCCTTTGAAATGGGACAGCCTCGTTTAGCTGTTATGACATATCAGAGGATGCAACTCCTGATTCAGCACAGCTATAGGCAACTGTTTAGGCACACTGTTAATAAGATTTCATAAAAATATTGATGTGTTGTTTTTCTGTGACATGTTCTGCAAATCTAAACTTATTGTCCACAATTTTGCCAATTTAGGCAATTTATGACTTTATTTATTCACTGCTACTGGGTTTCAGTCTGCACTATGTCAGTCCTTGATTTCAAGTATTCATCAAACAGCTGCTCGGTAAATTTGTTAAATATTAACTAAATAATATCTAAATAATGTCTCAGCACAATAACAAAACAATGACAGTCATAGTCCATCAGTCAATGCTGCTGTTTAGCTTATGCTTTTGATATGATGAAAAGAATTGGATATCCATGCAATCTATGTTGATTTTCTTTGTAAAACCCAACACAAATGCAGTGGATTGATTACTTTTGAATGCAGACTTAATAGCATATTGGTCGAAAATCCTTTGTATGATTGTTTTCTATGAGAATGAGTCTTAAGCAAACATAATACTGATGGCCCTGCTGCAATTAAGGATTATTGAGCCCTGATTTACTACATAGCATCCCAAACAGCCCAATGTGTGGGTGGTTGACCAGTGGAAGACCAAACAGATTATGCCAGGGAAACTCATCTCCATGATGAGTACAAATTAAGATGCATCTGAATACACAAAGCCTTCATAGTGACTCTAGATTGACTGGACAGTTACCTCCTCCAGCATGATGTGATTCATCTTCAGGAGGTCAATGTATTTAATTGCAGATGCAGTCTTCCTATTTACATGTTATGCTTCCTTAAATCATTTAACTTTTTAAATTTTCAGTAATGATTGCCCTCCGGTAAGTGCACATAATTAATTTTTATTTGAAGTTGTGCTGGAGGTCACCAGCGCCCACACCCTTTATTAAAAGCTCTGTTGTCTGCCCTTGAAGAGACATTTAGTGCTGTAACTACATCTTAAAGGAGCTATATTGCCTTCCAGCATTTGAGCTCAAGCACCTTTTTCTCAAATTCTGCCTGTTATTCACCGGTGAAGTGGCAGGAATATGGTTAAAGCAAGAGAGCATTGTGTGCTCTAGTGTTCCAGCTGTTCAAAACAAGCATCCTGTAATAAGAGGACTCTGCCTGGCTCTGTGTAAACAGTTGATTTATACCTGATCGCTAACGCCATGACAGCCCACACACTTCCTCTCCTAGACCAGAAAGAAATTGAAGGGGCAGACAGTGGAGAGATGGGGATTGTAAGGGGGGATTAAGAAGGGAAACATGGATAGCAGTGCAACCAGACTCTGGTGGATATCATCTCATCATAGTCTAGACTTCGTCCAGATCCAGTACCCATGCTGCTGCTCTAAAGTATGCCGCCCTTTCATTCTAATTCTAACTGTCATGGATGTCTTTCAAGTGCTACAAACATACATCAAATTTAAATTGGTGTTATTCAGTGGTCGCCATGCAGACTTATGGGAGCCATCTTACCATTTCCTTCTCTCCACTTATGACTACATGGAACAGGTTGGAGCCCTCTGAGCCACTCTTCAACTCTAACAGCTAATAACTCAACTGTGGTTAACAGCCTTAGGTGTGCCCTTGCATCTTAGGATAACTGCTGTTTTTTACTGTGAGGTAACAGCCCAAAGTGAACATGTTTTTTCCATTTCTGTGACATCCTAAAATGAGCCTAAATTGGAAATAACATAATTTTCGCAATCTGTCTGGAACATGTCTGGGAAAGTTGTGTTGTGAACTGTGTTTTGCCTGCCATAAAAAAAATATGGCGTGCATCTTTGGTTCTGTACTGTATGTCTCCTGAAGAACGAAAAATTATTTACATCCAGAACCTGTCTCAGATATAAGAAAATATAGGACAGAAAGTAATGACAGAGCAGCAACTCTGAAGCTAGCAGAGATTCCCTGACTTGCTTATGGACAATTCAGCACAGAAAATATTTGGCTTAAGACATCCAAAAAAAAAAGTCTGCTTATACCTGCAATATCAGATTTTTATGACTACAGGGAGCAACATTAACATCATTTGGAGTCATGTTTCTGACCACCTGACAAATGTAAGTCAAATATTCGCTCTCCTTTTAGCTCGCTTTTGGTCTACACCAACCCCTGGGGGAAATGTCCGGCTCCTCAGCCGCTAAATGCTCCACTATTTTCCCCAGATAGTCACTAACTTTGTCAGTCTGCCTTTTGCTGCTGAGCAGGTATTGTACAGTACGTTTTTAGAGCTTTATTCCTGAAAACATCAGCCTCTTGCTGCCAAAAATGAAGCTATGGGAGTGGTGAGACTGAACCAAAACAGTAAAATAAAATAAAACTCTGTATACACTCTGTATTATCTATAGATTTGTTTCTCTACAGTTCTGGATTAGTTATTGATCAAGTATTTTCTGACATAATAATTCCTGCAGGCTTCTTACATTGCGCAGAAATTGGGGTTGTTATTTCCACCACAAATCAGAGATTTCTAATGATTTATAAATAGAGTTATAAATACTTCATGCTCCTAAAAAGCTTTGGAAAAGTGTGTTTCTACTCTATTTTCAGCTCCATCAAAACTGTAAGAAAATCACCTGCTTTGTTGTTCCAGAAGCAGCAAATCTGCCAATCAACAAAACTACATCATTACAGAACATAATAATCAGATGTTAAACAGTGTCAGCCGTGCAACCAGCCTGGCTAACAAAAGAAAGACACTGGTATGATTGCTCCTTTCAAAGCTTCATCTGATTTGCATACAGGTGATTAATTCACTAATGTCACCGCATCCCGAGGGTTGCTGCTGAGTTGGTGTTTGGCTGAAGACTTAGTTTCATGCCAGTATTATCGCGCTGTATCTGGAGCAGAATGGTGTTTGGCTGAGGTGTATTGGAGAACTTTTTGACTTGTAGAAACACCTTTTTTCATACCACCATTTAACAATAAGCAATCTTAGGGACAGCTGTTCCATTCATTACAATGCAAGTCTACATTTACAAGGTTTAATTTGCTCGATGCTTGCCATATGGGAACGTGAGGCGGTCAGAACGTACAACCAATATTAACAAGGGCTCAACTATAAAACTGCATATTTAAAGTACATTAATACATTTCACGCATACATAGTTTATGATGCTCATTTACAATAGAATGTACCTGCAATTCGCTAAGTACAGAGACCACTTAGCTGTGTTGTCAAGTATAAGAATATACCCCCCATCCCCGTTATATAATCCCCTGAATAACATGTTTCCCTCCTGATACCAGTAAACAAAAGAGTCTGTTTACGAGCACAGGCTTTGTTCTATCAAATGAGCAGCTCCCTCTCACTGGCACTGACATCTTCCCACTAAGTTTTTGTTTATTTCCTGAACCAATTAAGTGTCACTTTATACTTTCAGCCTCTCAGAGGCAGTGTGGAAAGCTTCAGGTGCTTACAGACATGTGCCACTGGATGGAGGGTATTTTCAGGGGATCAAAGTCCTTTCATCTGGCAACGTTTACTTTCCCCAGCCTCTTCATTTCCTCTTGACATTCCACTGAGTCTATATCTCATCTGTCAACCAACCAATGACGTTTGTTTCCCAAAAGCAGAGAGCAGAGGACAGATGGTGAATGCCATATGACCTCTGCCAGCTTTGGGTTCAGTGTTACAGAGTGAGGAAAACTAATTTCAACTCTCTAAACAGCTGTCAATGCTAACGTTGGCTATTTAGCGATAACTTATAAAGGTAGCTAATTGTATAATGTTACTGAAAGTGTTAATATGTTTGCTACGTTAGCTGTTTGTTGAAAGAAAGAAAGAGACCAATGGGAGGGACTGTGCATTTATTTGTTTCTTAAAATATGGGTAAACACCTCAACTTTCTGGTGATATGCTGCCCCCAATGTATTAAGAGTATGAATTCAACAGGTGGCCAATTCTTACATAACTTATTTAACTGGAATAAATGTAAAGGTATTTCAGGAGGACTGAGATTTCTATCAACATGCATACTGACTGGAAATGATAGACTGAATGACTGAAGTCCTTTTGATGTCATCCATCAGGAGATGCTTGGGAATTTTCTTTTTTCCCCACAGTTTCCTCTTTCTGTTGCAGGCATTATAAGTCCACGCTTGGCTTTGCATGTTGAGCCCTCTAGAAGTTCTTCACTTGAACAAGATCAAAGGTTATATCTTTACTCTAAACTGCCACATTGAAGGCATTACTAAATGATAAATGGGATCAAAATGCAACTGTAAAGACCTGTATGGAAGATGAAGAATGTACAATATGGCTGCACAGAGCAGCTTTTAGAATCATTTGCTGAGAAGAGGTGCTACAAATCAAAGATAAGCCCCTCTGGATCAAGGATTGCAATCAGACAGAAAATGAAGCCAACAGGACAAAACCAGAAGCCCCGAGGGTAGAGATCCAACTTGATCCTGGTACTCAATCTCAAACTCAAACAAGACAGTTCAAAAGGCATCAGAAAGCAAGGGCTTATTCGGATGGAAAATGATAGGCACCTAGTGGAACAACTAGCAGCTCTGGGATGTACACTGGGTGAATGGAACAAACATTTTTGACGATAAATCAGGCTAGGTGGGAGGAAACAAAAAAAGAGGTTGACAGAAATAGCTCCGTTACAGCAAAAGCACATCAGATACACACAGCACAGACATTTCAGTTAAGGCTCAGAGGGCATTTCAGTCCTGCAGGATCCAATAACTCTGCAAAATAAAAACACCTTCCCACGTGCACACAGACACACTGAAGAAATTCCCATTCAATGGATGCAAAATAGTATAGGTTTCTCTGTAAACGTTTTGCAACCATGTTTCCGTAGGAAAATCTTTAGCAGGTATGGAAACACATTTCCAAGAAACCCAGCAAGCATTTCCCTAAACCAATTCACAGTTCACCTCCACACAAAACATCTACTGTAAATATCACCCTTATTGACACTGTGCCTGTGGGAAAACAATCCACAATGCAAAGGGTATACATCAAAATGACCTGACAGAAGAATAACTGCACAGAAATGTATGTTCAACAAAAGTCAATTAAACCAAAATACTCAAAGAAAAGCGGTCCACATTTCTGCAGGTGACTAATGCACATGCACAGTAGCCTATTTTCTCAGCCCTAGCTAAAAGTAGACTATAAGGAAATGACTTCAGATGACAGAGAAGCAGCAGAAAAAAAGAACAGGTTGATGGAGTGTTATCGAGCATTTCTTCTTCTTCAGGCTTTGTGTGAGTGAGTGTGAATGATTAGGGAGGGATTACAGTCTCTGTCCACCCCCACCCCCTCTCTCTCTCTGTGTGTGTGTATGAGCATTTGTGTGTTTGAAGGCACAATATAAGTGTATCTATAATTATACAGTGCTAAATGTATTACTGGCTGCATTTGTGTGCGATTGCATACCGGAGTGTTACAAACTACTTGACACTCATATAAACACATTGGTCGGTCCGGTGTGTGTATGCGTGTGTGTGTGTTTGTGTGATAGAGATTAGTATTATTATCCTATCCTACCTATCTGTATATATTTAAACAAAACAATTCTTCTGTCTATGTATGTTTTATTTTGTAAGTGCTTTGGAGAGAGAGAGAAAGAAAGAGAGAGAGAGAGAGATTAATTTTAACTTATTTAAAAGAATCTTTCTTTTTAATGCATAGTATATGTGAATAAATACATTGTTATATAATAGAATACTCGTAATAAAACCACCTAAAATTCTTCATCAAGTTCAAGTCTTGATGAAGCTCTTTGACTCAAAAAAATGCGAAATTAAAACTTTGTTGTTCTTTTTTCTAGGAGTGAAAAACTGTATTTACTGTTACTGTTAGGAAATGATTGGGGTCTTTTTTTTTATAAAATATAATATCCCTTATCATTTCTATGCTGATGACACAGCTGTATTTCTCCCTAAAACCAGGTGAAACACATGATCCTCAGACTCTTTCAAATTGTCTTGAGCATGGCCAAAGATGTTCTCCAGCTTAATGAGATTAAGTTAACAGTGTTTTCTTGGATCTCTGTCTTCACATGTGCATGTAAGAAAGAATCTGTGTGTCATTTTTGATCCGGCTTTTAAAATTTGACAAATAAACTCATTAGTAGTTGCTTTTTCTACATTAGGTCGATGGCAAAAATAAAACCGGTTCTTGTCTTTAGAGATCTGGAGACCACCTTAGATACTTTTATCTCTTCACATCTCTCTCTACGTGGGAGTCAGTCATCCCTGTCATTCTGCAACAATCGCTGCAAAATCCACAAATATTTTTGTGGGATGGTCGTGATGACAGGCCAATAGGTGAGGCACTGCTTTAAGTTCAGCTTTGACCTAAAACTCTGATTGCTGTTTTATTGTATTCTGAAAAAATTTGTAACAATGTCCATGACCAGTTCCATCCTGCTCATACTTCTTCTTCTTTTCCTTTCGGCTGTTCCCTTTCAGGGGTCGCCACAGCGAATCATGCGCCTCCATCTAACCCTGTCCTCTGCATCCTCTTCACTCACACCAATTAACTTCATGTCCTCTCTCACTACATCCATAAATCTCCTCTTTGGTCTTCCTCTAGACCTCCTGCCTGGCAGCTCCAACCTCAGCATCCTTCTACCAATATATTCAAAGTCTCTCCTTTGAACGTGTCCAAACCACCTCAATCTGGCCTCTCTGGCTTTATCTCCGAAACATCTAACATGAGCTGTCCCTCTGATGTACTCGTTCCTGATCCTGTCCATCCTCGTCACTCCCAAAGAGAACCTCAGCATCTTAAGCTCTGCCCCCTCCAGCTCTGCCTCTTGTCTTTCTTCAGTGCCACTGTCTCTAAGCTGTACAGCATTGCTGGTCTCACCACCGTCTTGAACACCTTTCCTTTCACTCTTGCTGATACTCTTTTATCACACAACACACCTGACACTTTTCTCCACCCGTTCCAACCTGCTTGCACTCGCCTCTTCACCTCTTTTCCACAGTCTCCATTGCTCTGGACCGTTGACCCTAAGTACTTAAAGTCCTGCACCTTCTTCACCTCTGCTCCCTGTAACCTCACCGTTCCACCTGGGTCCCTCTCATTGACACACATGTATTCTGTCTTACTGCGGCTAAGCTTCATTCCTCTGTTTTCCAGAGCAGACCTCCATCTCTCTAGATTCTCCTCCACCTGCTCCCTGCTCTCACTACAAATCACAATGTCATCCGCAAACATCATAGTCCATGGAGATTCCTGTCTAACCTCATCCGTCAGCCTGTCCATCACCAGAGCAAACAAGAAGGGGCTCAGAGCCGATCCTTGATGCAGACCCACCTCCACCTTGAACTCCTCTGTCGCCCCTACAGCACACCTCACCACGGTCTTACAGCTCTCATACATGTCCTGCACCATTCTAACATACTTCTCTGACACTCCAGACTTCCTCATGCAATACCACAGCTCCTCTCTCGGCACCCTGTCATACGCTTTCTCTAAATCTACAAAGACACAATGCAACTCCCTGTGACCTTCTCTGTACTTCTCCATCAGCATCCTCAAAGCAAATACTGCATCTGTTGTGCTCTTTCTAGGCATGAAACCATATTGCTGCTCACAAATGCTCACCTCTGCCCTTAGCCTAGCTTCCACTACTCTTTCCCACAACTTCATTGTATGGCTCATCAGCTTTATTCCTCTGTAGTTGCCACAGCTCTGCACATCTCCCTTGTTCTTGAAAATTGGCACCAGTACACTTCTCCTCCATTCCTCGGGCATCCTCTCACTCTCCAAGATCTGGTTAAACAAACTAGTCAGAAACTCTACTGCCACCTCTCCTAGACACTTCCATACCTCCACAGGTATGTCATCAGGACCAACTGCCTTTCCACTCTTCATCCTCTTCAACATCCTCCTCACTTCACTCTTGCTAATCTTTGCTACTTCCTGCTCCACCCCAGTCACCTCGTCTACTCTTCGTTCCCTTTCATTTTCCTCATTCATCAACTCTTCAAAGTACTCCTTCCATCTTCCCATCACACTCCTGGCACCTGTCACTACATTTCCATCCTTATCTTTAATCACCCTAACCTGCTGCACATCCTTCCCATCTCTATCTCTTTGTCTGGCCAACCTGTACAAATACACCTCTCCCTCTTTAGTGTCCAACCTAGCATACAAGTCCTCATATGCTCTTTGTTTGGCCTTTGCCACCTCTACCTTCACCTTACGCTGCATCTCCCTGTATTCCTGTCTACTCTCTTCAGTCCTCTCAGTGTCCCACTTCTTCTTTGCTACCCTCTTTCTCTGTATACACTCCTGAACTTCCTGGTTCCACCACCAAGTCTCTTTGTCCACTTTCCTCTTTCCAGATGACACACCGAGTACCCTCCTACCTGTCTCCCTGATCACATTAGCTGTAGTGGTCCAGTCATCTGGGAGCACTTCCTGACCTCCCAGAGTCTGTCTCAGCTCCTCCCTGAAAACTAAACGACATTCTTCCTTTTTCAACTTCCACCACTTCGTCCTCTGCTCTGCCTTTGTCCTCTTCATCTTCCTCACCACCAGAGTCATTTTACACACTAGCATCCTGTGTTGTCTGGCTACACTCTCCCCTACCACTACTTTACAGTCACTGGTCTCTTTCAGATTACAACGTCTACACAAGATGTAGTCCACCTGAGTGCTTCTCCCTCCGCTCTTATAGGTCACCCTATGTTCCTGCCTCTTCTGGAAGAAAGTGTTCACTACAGCCATTTCCATCCTCTTTGCAAAGTCTACCACCATCTGTCCTTCTGCGTTCCTGTCCTGAAGACCAAACCTGCCCATCACATTCTCATCACCTCTGTTCCCTTCACCTACATGCCCGTTGAAATCTGCACCAATCACCACTCTCTCACCTCTGGGGATGCTCTGCATCACTTCATCTAACTCACTCCAGAATTTCTCCTTCTCTTCTAACTCACATCCTACCTGTGGGGCATAACCACTCACAACATTGAACATCACCCCTTCAATTTCCAGCTTCAGGCTCATCAACCTGTCTGACACTCTTTTCACCTCAAGAACATTCCTCACAAACTCCTCTTTCAGGATAACTCCTACTCCGTTTCTCTTCCTATCTGACCCATGGTAGAACAACTTGAACCCTGCTCCTAAGCTTCTAGCCTTGCTACCTTTCCACCTGGTCTCCTGGACACACAGTATGTCCACCTTCCTTCTCTGCATCATGTCAATCAACTCTCTAGCCTTCCCTGTCATAGTTCCAATGTTCAAAGTCCCTACTGTCAGTCCTACATTCTTAGCTTTCCTCTTCTCTCTCTGCCTACGAACACACCTTCCTCCTCTCCTTCTTCGTCTTCGACCAACAGTAGTCCAATTTCCACCGGTACCCTGTAGGTCAACAGCACCGGTGGCGGTCGTTGTTAACCCGGGCCCCGACCGATCCGGTATGGAAGTCATTGTCATGATTCGCATTTTTAGTTTGGCATGTGTTTTACGTCGGATGCCCTTCCTGACACAACCCTCTGCATTTATCCAGACTTGGGACTGGCACATGAAGACACTGGCTTGTGCCCCCCTGCGGTTGCATTCCATCCTGCTCATACTGATGAAGAGAAAACAACACTGTCATTAGTCATAATGATACATTAATCAAGTGTCATTATGAAATGTCAAGTCTTATTATTGAACACAAAGGTGGAGGAAAATAGCCACTTGGAAATGTATCAACTAGAAAAACATTTCATTCATATTTTATAATAACAAGCAGATAATTATTTAATTATTTATCACTGAATTTCTGCGTTGCTGTTTAATATAAAGTCTATAACAACACATTATGTCCTGCTTGATGCCCAGAACCTTAACAGATGCAAACTGCTGATAGAAGAACAATGTCAGAATGAGATTTTGAATGTTATGCTTAGGACATTAAGAACTCTGACTCTAAAGAGGGCAATCATTCACTCGTCCCTATCACTTTCAGGCACACAAACACACAAACACACTTCCTCTTGCAGTAGACCATGAGTTATTTTTAGCAAAAGAATAATAATCTGTTGAAGACCAGAGCAGATCTCTTAACTATTCTTCTTCTGCATCTTGCTCAGCAAAGACAGAGCAGCACCAAGTATTTGTCAGAATGTCATTGTCTGGCAGCTGAAGGGGGAAAAAAGCTAAACAAGTCCAAAAACAAATGCTGTAAGTTTTCAGAAAAGGTGGGGGGAAAAAACACGCTTGATTGGAGGCAGCAGATAATGACAGGCTAGAGTGCTGCTGCCTGAGCAAAATTGCCTGGAATGAAACCAAGCCCATGTTGATAAGGCTCCAAAATCATTAACAGACATGGGCAAGACGATTTTTATTGTCCCTGAATAATGGACATAATTACATCATTGGGGATGCAATTCTCGTACACAAGGACACGCATTTTCCTCTCTGCTCCAGTAGCTGTAACCTTGTGGGTGGTTTTCTTCATACTTCCATCTACATGTTTAGAGCGGCTTAGTGTATTTTAATATCAATATGATTCCATTTTAATCCTCAGTCTGACATACCTTTGGGTGACACAATGTAGAATACACTTTCAAAGATACAAAGTTTGGCAGCTCTATAACATTGATTAAAGGCGCATCATTTTAGACCATTTTCTGAATTATGCCTCACATTCTATCTAGTGAAATATTTTCCCACTTCCTTTACAATCATAAGTCACAAGTTACTGCTGCTAAATGCAATGTAAAATAGGGGAGTAATTCCTTCACACCCTGTTATTAATCATGCCCTGGTACCTACAGTAAAACCATATTAACTGGCTTTAGCTGAGCATGGATTATTCAGAGCAGTGGTGATAACAAAACTCCTGTGTAAGTAGCCGGCTCCTTAACTTTCCCACACTCCTCTCTCCCACCCTTTAAGATTTCTCTCGGTGGCAGAAATGATCATTAATGGTGCGATTCTAAGCGATATGCTACACTGTCCTGTGATATTTAGCCTAAAGTGAAAGTAAGATATTTTGGGAAATATGCTTATTCACCAAAGTAAATTGCCAAATATTAGGGAACAAAACATCCCCTGCTCCCACTCTGCTACCCTAAGCCAACCATCTCCTGTCTGTGGATTCAAATTTAATGGACATATACGAGAGTATTAATCTTGTCATCTAACTCTTAGCAAAAATATGAATAAGCATATTTTCCAAAATGTCCGACTATTCATCAAAACATATCACATAGGCCCTATATTCTGATCATGGTGATGTGCTTACAATACATACTTTGATTCTTCAGATTTGTATTGTGGCGAAAGAGAGAAGACACATGTGTGGGTGCGTGCAGGCATGCATGCTACAATCCAAATATATCAATCATGTTGCTTTGAGGACATTTTGTCAGGTACACACAGCCAAAGACTTAAATATGCTTGGAGTATTATTTCTTCAAAGTGATGGATGTAAGGACTGTTTGGAAAAACAGAAGCATAGATAGGCCTACTTAATCAGTCATTGTCATCCAATAGAGGTTAGCATATGAACAGCATCATGCAAAGATAATTAACTAAAACATCTGCTCAGGATAACTTGACATCACTGCTGTAAAAATAACTCCAAATTATATAATCAATCCTTATTTTAGGCAGGGTGTCTGTGAGTTTTCTATTCAAGAACATTTGAATAAATTAGAAAGTAAGGGATCTGTTTAATAGCTGTCCCTCTTTCACTGGATGCTTGATCTGCCTGTGCATTAATTTGGTCGATGAGTTCAAAGTGGTTTATCACAAAGCAAGTCTTTATCAGTGGCGGCCGAAGATATTCTTTCACACATGTGGAGTTGGTTAGAGGGGAAATGTGTGCTGCTGGCTACGTTCCAGTTCGCATGTTCCTGCATTAACACACACACAAAGACACACAGACTGCCACATATATTCACAAAGGTGAAGAGAGTCTCTCTGTCGCCCATTTCCTCTCTGTCTGATACCATTACCATCATCTGTGCCTTGCTCATGTAAGCCATTTAGAGCCCAGGAAGAGTCTGGCCAGCAAAGTACACTGCAAATTGCCCCACTATTAACTAATCAGTGGATAGATGTACACTGATGTGCCTGGTGTTCTGTACCATTACTATCACAGTTTTCCTCATAATAAACCATTAGAACCATCAAAATTAAGTTTCAGCATAAAGACGTGCTAGTACATTCAAACTTATTATCATTAGAATCATTATATAATATCAGCAGTTTTGCTTACAGAGTTTACATAAGTATCTATAGTAAGCCTTAAGTCTAAGTCATGCTAGTACTGTCCACCAAATTATACATTACTCAATTGTAATTAGTTATGAATTATATGACTTAAAATTGGTTTATTATTGATTTATAATTAGTTAGAATTATTACATAATTATTTTAACAATTCCTGTCATTGTGTTATTAATTGTCATTTAAAATGCTAATTACATTTAACTGCTTTCTTAATAACCAATATATAATTAATTATATTAACTCATCATTACTAATTGGGGATACATTAAAAACCTAAAATAAAATGCTTTAATTAAAACTGTACCCATTGGCCTGTTTTTGACATTAAAACAAATTAAAGTTTTGGAAACTTATTTAACTGTCAAAAGAGCTCTGTTATTGTTCACCTAACTAAAAGCATACATTAATAAATCTTTATAAAACTCCAACAGCAGGGATTTCACACGGGCAAACAAAAGTACATGAATAGATCCTAATAAAGCTAAATACAGACATTACAACCATGGAGTCAAAATGTACTAGGAATAGTTGAGACTGTTACACAGTACAGACACTTTTTAAGGGCGGTCTTATAAACTATCTAAAACATACATAAGGGATTTTGGACAACTTAAGTACAAAAAAAAATAATTTATTTTTGTCCTAAGAAAACATTAACATATTTATAGTTCAATGGAGGACATTTTAATGCCATCAGTCATCAGTCAGTAAGTAATTTTCTACAGCTTTTTCCCGTTAGGGGTCGCGGGTGACTGGAGCCTATCCCAGTGACTTTGGGCCTTAGGTGGGGTACACCCTGGACAGTGGCCAACTAATGTCATCAGTTCAATACTTATTTGTTATTTGCAAAATAATTTGGTATTTTGTCAATTTTAATGTTCCAATTAGTCAAAGACAACTTTCATACATATACGTTTCTCAGCCCTTTTTCTATAAAGTCACTTTTGTGTGTGACTTATATTTTTTTTCAAACCCGTTAAATTTTGAATTTGCATGACCAGTAAAACATCCCTTTCAACATCTTAGGAGCCAGTTCAGAGAGAAGAAAGACTATGACAGATTGGCTGAGCTGTGGCCTGCTCTGTCATCTAGGTGACTTACTATATGGTACTTTCCATTCCCCCTCTCCATCTGCAGATCATAATTTACATCTTAAAGATAACGGTACTTTTTCAATTCCAGAGAAATAACTGAAAAAAGTAATGCAAACATTCTTCCACAGTATGCTCTCAATTATCACTGTGAGGGAGGACCATTGCTCAGGAGGCCTTTCCCTCTCAACCTTTGCCCTTCTTTCCACATTAATATGTTTTTTGAGGGAATTTAAGTCTTCTATCAGTCAGTGAGCTGATCTGGTAGTGGAAAAGGAGAGAAATGAAGAAATAAAGGCAGCCAGCATCAACGTATCCAAAAACATGCAGGCACACAAGTCATAACATCCTTTATTGAACTGGTGGTGGCAGATTTTTGCATTTTGGGTTTTCTTTTCCCCAAGTCTGCTTAAAACTTGTCAAATTTTAAATATCCCTTTCAAGGTAAATGAGATAAAACCAGTATAGTGGATGCTATTAACTGCCCAGAATAGGATAACAGAATAGACTAAGATCGATAAATTGCTATGCATTAAAGATCACAACAAACTGTTTTTGCAAAGATGGATGTGTGCATGCAATACAGATCCCATTAGGATAAGCCTTTTGTCCTACATCACAAACTCCCACTTGCATCAATGTGCAATTGGAGAGCTGCTGCTGAGGGCTATGGGAAAGCAATTAAAGAAGTATTTTGTCGCTGGGCATCGGCCGAAAGGCATTAATTACAATTCCCTTCTGGGCACAGTGTTCTAGTACACTCTGTTGGGTCAGAGAGTGGGCTGTCTGGGTGCTACAAGCTGTAAACAGGCAGAGTGAGAGAGATGGGTGCTGTTATCACGAGTACGCATAGCCAACAGGATAATTAAAACACAAGCACAAGCACTCTCACAGTCCTTTAATATTGTGACCAGAGGGTAAAAATGTAGGGGAATTGAAAGAGGTGGAAATAAAGGGAGTAATGAGAGAAAGTAAGGGAGAGAAAATTAGCAAACATTACAATAAACATTCAATTAACATTAGGAGCAATAAGAGACAAATTGAGAAGAGAGACAATAGGAAAAGAAACCAGTGACAATGGAAAAAAAGAGTAAAGCAATAAGTGAGAGCAGAGAGCTTTTCAAGAACAGAGTGGTTATGCTCCTAATCACTCTCTCTCTGCACAACAAGCCCCTGAAGCCTCATTCTGAAGCCCCCTAAAGCCCTCGCAGACCCTCAGAAAGAGTCAGCCTGGACCTTTCTACTGCTGCAGCGAAGAGCATATTTATACATGGTATACAGCAAGAGTTTAATTTCAATATCTCACTGTGTTTTTGTTGTGTTTATTTGACAATTAATTTTAAAAGGGCAATTAAATGGTTTCAACACCAATGTACATTCACATATAAAAGCAAAAAACTCCATGAATATACAGAAAATATTCACATTGGGTCCTTAACAGGCATTATTCTGACAACAGAATAAAGTACGTACTTCCTATTATACTAAAACTGGTCCATTAAATGAGGTACATACAACCTTGCCTACCCAACTGCCTTTACAGGGGTATGTTATCTAAAACCCAGTGTTTTAGTTTTTCATTAAACATGACTGGGTTTGTAGTGTGTTTAATGCTATTAAAAACCTTATTCCCGTCCTGGGCACCTGAGTATCTGAAAGACCTTTTACCCATCTGGCGTCTGATTCATACCAGGACCTGGTGTTGTGTCTGTAAGCCTCTCTGACCTGCGGGAAGAAGTTTAATAAGTAATTTGTGGCTACACCATTTACAATTTTATGAACCTGACAGAGTTTTAACTGTGTCACTCTGGACTCCACAGGGAGCCAGTTTAGCTGCATGAACTGTTTCCTCCCCATGTGCTTACGTAAACTCGGGAGTTTTCGGAAGAATCCAGTATAGTAGATCAAGGAGAAGGAGAGGACACCAGTGTGTAATTATAACCACGATCATAGACATCATTGCTGAGGCTGAAAAAAGGCATCATTTGAAGTTTCACAGACATTTAACAGATAGTATATTTGTGCAAATACCACTCGTGTGATGACACGGGACATGAAAATAAATAGCAACATCTCTCTGCTTTTTCAACAGCATCAAGGTCGCATCCAACTTGAAAATTCACCCCCAAATTTCCAGAGGAAATTGCCTAACTCAGAGACCAACTGACAAAACGAAACTGAATGCATTAGAAAGAGGAGAAAATCATTGGCTACAACCTCCAAAGTCAGCATAAAGGCTTTCCCTGGGTGCCACCAATCAATCATGGAAACCTTAATTAGGGGTGATTACAGCCGACCCTGTGAGTCATAGGGAGACTTGAAGTGCGAGCCAGAATGAGGATGAAAAAGAGCCAAACGGCAAAGGAAATCAATGAATAGTCTGGTAGTCTAGGGATATTGTAATAAGTCAGAATTAACAATGTCTCACAGCACACACAGTGCTGCCCTTGGAGGGAAAAATAAGCTACATTAATCACTTCCAACCACACTGGGCTTTGCTTTCAGGCCCCCTGAGAGCGGAGACTTCAATGCTGAACAGCAGGGGTCTTATAGAGGGCTTGATGTGTCACTCATGCTCTTGCTAGATATTTCTTTGGACCTCAGAATAATTTCTGAATCATCTACTGTTGTCTGATAAAAATGACTGGATGTTATTTCATTGTCAAAACTTTTTATCAAGGTCTACCACCTGGCTCACTCTCTACTTGTATTCCTCACTATTTGGGCTGAAAAACAAACACCACATCCACAAGCCTGTCACTTTATCACACACAAAAACTCTGAATAAGCTCTTTCTCCTTAATTATGCAATTCTGAATTTAGAGTGTTGTAGGAATTGTTCAACATTTTGGAAAATATGCTTTTTCACTTTGAGTTAGATGATCAATCGCACACACATGTCTGGACAGTAAATATGAACCTGTAGCCAGTAGCTTGTTAGCTTAGCTATGCCCAAAGACCCCAAAGATAACAAAATCCACCTATAGCACCTTTATATTGCGTTTATTTAATCTCTAAAAAATCTGAAGTGTAAAAACAGCAATTCACCTTTTTTAGGTGCCAGGCTATTTCTTGGCTGGGAGCAGTAATTTCCTGGAGTCGCTGCTGGTTGCCTGGACACTGACAACGGCCAAGAAATAGCTTTAGAGGGACTAGTAAGTCAATTTTGTTACCTTTGGACAGAGCCAGGCTAGCTGTTTCCCCTGTTCCCAGTCTTTATGCTAAGCTAGGCTAAATATAGCTCCAGGTACCTAGAGTACAGACCTGAAAGTGGCATCAATCGTCTCGTCTCACTTTCAGCAAGTGTATTTCCCAACGATTTTGAGCTATTGCTTTAATGGCCTTATCATGTTTTCTTTGACACGTCAAATCTTCCATGTATCAGAAAACACAAGTTCTCATTAATAAAAAGATCACTATCTAAGCCATTGTCTTGACGATCACAGGCACGTATGCAGACAGATGCATCAGAGCTGTGTGAGAGCGCCAAATCCCCAGAATGGGAGCAAAAAATATTCCAGTGCGTCACTCTAAATGTCAGTGTTAATGAAAAAAATTGAAAAGCATATCTGGAGTGATAATCTGGACACCTGGCTGGTAAACAGCAGGGAAGATCGGAGGGGAACACAGACAGAAAGGCAGGGAAGCAACAGCTTATTTTAATGGAGATTAAGGACATTATGAGAGGTTGAAGCCTCTTTTTGTTGCTCTAAAATTGAGGACCTCGAATTTTAAACCACTGACTTGAAACACTGATAAAGTAAAATCTTGAATGGATCTTTTATTTTTAAGATTATTTTTTTAGGCTATTTGCCTTTATTAGATCGGACCACCTAAAGAGAGACATGCAGCAAGAGGCCCAGGTTAGAATCATCAGTCCATCTGTGTCAGTGACCCTGAATTATGCACACTCTGTGACTATGTGTTTCCCAAAGCGACAGAAAGCTATCAGGGGTTGACACTTTGGCACGGAAAACCCCCAGGAAGTGGTTTCCAACTTAACACAGGAGGGAGAAGGTGAACGATATAGAGCAAAAGTGGGAGGATGGAAGAAATAGAGTGATGGGCGAAAGACAAGAGAGACTGAGAATGCAATTAACTGTGAAGGACAAAGAGTGAAAGGACAGAGCAACAACAGAGGACAGAGATGGAGAGAGTGGAAGACGAACAGAGACAGAGAAAATGAAATCAAATAATAGAAGACAGGCCAATGTGTCAGTCTGGCCTCTGATAAACTTAAGCAAAAGGAAAAAAAGAGCAAAGAATTGAGACAGGAGAAGCATGAGGTGAGGACAAGATGAAATTAGATAGTTTGGAAGTACACGAGAACAAAAGGTTTTAGCACACAGTAAGAGTAAAGGAGATATAGTAAAGGAAGAAAAGGAGAACAAAAGCAAAGAAGAAGCTGTGAATGAACAGCAAACAGCGTTAAAAAACTAGACAAGTGTGTCATTATTTGCTGCCCTGACTGCAGAAAATAGAAACGTATGGACAATAGCATGCAAATTGTATCTTTTATACAGACGTGTTTTTTTCCATTTACTGTCAAAATCATCCGGAAGAATAAAAATGGGTTTACAGCAAGTTGCCTTTTAAAGGCTATCAGAGAATTTTAGTTTTACAATTTACAGTATAGTGATTAGGAACTTTGATCTTCCCCAAAGGAACTTGCAAAGCCGTGTGGCTGCTGCTATGATGCACCCCTGCTTTTACACTCAACGAAGGCTTCGTGTGGGATTATTAACAGCAATGTCAAGAGTAAATGAGTTTGCTATCAGCATTAAACATTTAGTAGAGGAAGTGTTAATTGTTGTTTGCAAGGACTCACTTGTTAAAGGCATCCTGAATAGAGGATTTGGGATGTTTAAGAGGGTTAACAGCTTTCTTAGCCTGGTGGTAATTTAGAAACCATTCTGGAGAATTTGCAATAAAAGCCCAGTTTAACAGGTGTAAGGAGGCTTTAATCAGTCCTTCTATTCAATAATGAGCTCCTTAACATTTCAAACAGCTGTCCATTAAGTTATAATAACCCCAGCAAATAATTTTTTTCCTTTCAATAAATTGCTCTTTATGTTTCAAAACCTATAATTTGATTTTTATTACCTTCAGGTAAACTTGTAAGATGAACACTGTTAAAATAATAAAGAAGTGATGTGGAGCTGCATGTTCCTTTGGCTCTGCTAACAAATCTTCATGCTTTCAGACGGGGAACATTAGATCGATCAAGGAAGCAAAGGAGCATGTTGTGCCACTAGCTGTGCAGCTGTAGCATCTTGAGTAGCAGTGCTGCAAATTGAACTCAGGTATTAGAGGAGGGGAAGAGATCACAGGCCGGAGGAAACACTCAGGCATTTTTATGAAAATGTTAAACCATCAGAAAATGATCTGTCTGAATCTCTGTCTTTGTCACAAACACACATGCACACACACACACTACTCATCTGTTGTATAGACCTCTATTTACTACGCCATCAGCCATTCACTCTATTCTAGCACCACCTATTGATACTACTGTTCACTGTATGAAATGCTGCAGATGCGGCACTGTTTAACAAGAGATAGTACACTGCATAAAATGCATGGTTCCATTTGTTTTAAATAAATACCTTTTTGGTTAATGAATGTCATGTGCATCTCTTTCCTGGAGTCTTCAGTGAGTTCATTCACAAATCACATGCAAATTTTGCAAGCTTCTATTACTCTGAAACTGCTCATTCAGCCACCTGCACTTGGTAAACAGCGTAACATGGCAGAGATAACTGCAGCAGATGACTATGAAATAGAATTTTACAACAGCAGATTGCCCTAGTCTTCATGGAAATTTGTGAACAAGAGCATTTGCCTGAATAAAGTTCATATATGATTTATACGGAGAACTGAGAGCTAACGTGAAATACGGACAGAGAACAGCTACAGTTCTGCTGCACATATTGCAACACTTAACTTTAACCACATCCTATAACAAGTCCAGCTTGCTCAATAGTTTCAGCTCAGATAACGTCAGTGTCTCTTGCTGCTCTATAAACATCTTTATCATTTCACACAGACCCAGCTGTGAGCTGCTGTGCGTCCATGGTAGCATGAAATGAAGTAAAGCCTGACCTCTGGCTCTGACAACACAGTCCTATTTATTATGTAATGGAAAAGGTTAAACCAAACTTTTGGATCTGTCTGAGCCTGATGTATGGTTTGCTAGCTAGGAACTCTAAACCTTAATGTGTGACATTTCAGTGTTAGTCCAAATTATGCGTGTTCAATCTTAGCACATTTAGCCTGGCTCCTCGTTCAAGGTTTGCAAGGCAGCCAATGTTAAGTAGTTAACTGCTTAAGAAAGCATGGGATCAAAACGAGAGGGCTTTTCTGGATTGGCAACTCTGGACCAGAATCCTGTTAATTCACATGATTTTTGATTAGTCTACGCAGCAGGAGAAGTATCACTGTTAGTCCTAAGCAGTAAATTTAGCATTGTCCTGTGCATGAACATGTCGATTATGATGCCAGACAGAGACAAAGAGTGACTTTGTGGGTCATTGCATGTACCTATGAATAAAACATGGAGCAATAGCTTGATTAATATTGAGGAATAACAACAGGCAGTGTGTGTGTGTGTGTGTGTGTGTGTGTGTGTGTGTGTGTGTGTTTGTGTGTGTGCGTGTGTGTGTGTGTGTTTGTGTGAGAGAGAGAGACGGGGAAGGAGACATGAGCTGTGCGTGCAAGTGTGTACTGGCGTGTATTTGCATTTGTGCAGTGTCTAAATGCTGTTACCCCATGATAATAACAGGAGTTTTGTAGTCCAAAACCCAAAATAAGACCCAAAAGCAAAAAGAAGCTGCATAAGAGTGCATCTCCCCCATTCATCCACCTCATTCAATTGGGCATAAAGCTTTAAAATCTGTTCCTCAACCACTTGGAGATAACTGATAGCCAACACACAGTGGACGCATTTTTTTTAATTTGAGGCACAATGCCCCTCTGACAGACCTGTCCTCCCTTTTTCATCTTTTAATAAAGACCTCTCGCTCCCGTCCCTTCAAACGGGTAGCAAATTTGCCCCTTGCTCGCTCACCTGCTCGCCCGTCTCTGACCAGACAGACGACAGACTGACAGACAGACAGACAGAAATACAGACAGCTTGTGGGATGATGAATGAAAAAATCTCTTAGACTCAGAAAGCAGCCAGACTCGTTGTCAACCCAGACCAGCTAACTGCAGGGGGGGCGCTGTACATATCTCTACCTGCCTGTTTGCACGTATCTCTTCATTGCTGCCTTTCTCGTTCTAGAGCTGTTTTTGTCTCTTTTTCAGCCTTACAGCCCGACTGTGTGTCTGTTGCTATTCTTGTCTTGGTCTGTATTGCACAGTATGTGTCTATCAATGATCTGTATGTGCAGAGAAGCTCTCATTCCTCGCAGTCATATCAGCTCACTGAAGCCATTTCACTCACCATTGCTCTAATAAAACCCCAGATGACACAAGCCATTACTCTAAACATGGTTACGTAAACACAAAGGAATCCCCAAAAGAAGAATCCCATTTTAGCTGCAGACACCTTCGAGGCAGACACTTCAGTTTCTGCTCTGTTTCTGCCACAACTGGAGACTGAACTGAGGCGGGCAGCATTCAGCGATGATTTTGGCTTATTTTGTTTCCGGCTTGTGGGGACAGTGGGTCCATGAAGGAATGCTTATTTTTCCTTTCCACGAATTTGCTAATATAATCAATATGAGAGTGAATGCATGAGGGTGGTTTAAAGCAGTGTCAAAAATTCTCACGCAGAAGAGAAGAGAGAAGTCCTGGATTTGGCTTGTGAAAATATACATACTCATACCAACCCAACAGTTCTTTCTGAAATCAAAAAAGCAAAAAGCAACTTCAGTCTCAGCCTCCACAGTGAACTGTCTTCTTTAAGCACAGCATTATGATTAATACAGCAAGTGCAGAAAGGTTGAATGCATTGACCTTTAATCTGTGTATACATATCTACTTTTATGCATTGTGTGATTGTTCAATTTATGTATGTTCTGGTGTGTATTTTATTGTGAATGTATGTAAGTATTACTAGGAACAGAACAGATGCCTCTCCAATTTTGTTCTGATAATTTCTCTGAAGAAAAGCAGGAGCCTGTATGCACACAACGCAATCATGTGTGTCTGTGCGCGTATGTGTGTGAGACATAAAGGATTCATTGGTAACACAATCCTTCACCAAAGAGGAACACATTTAGAACATCCTCCAAAATGCCTTATGTGTGTAGTTTGTACTCCACTATTGAAAATCCCTCTAAATTGCATTAATTTACCAAGGAGTATCCAGCCTGCAGAAGTCGGTTATGGTATTCCTGAGCATATATTAAATACCTATCATTGCATTTCAGGTGAAGCCTAAAAACACTGAATAAGATTTGCAATGTGTATAATGCATGCACCCATTACAATTTGAAATCTTTTTCAGCCTTTACTTGAGTTTTGGAGCCATATAAATAGAGCATCACAGACAACTGTACAGCTCATGAGTATGAGTCACATTCTGCATTTTCTGTATTTTGTCCTCCGTGCTTAAAATAATCTTGAGCTAAGCTGGTGTTTAGATTTAAACACCAACTATTCGCGCTATATAATAATAATCCTTTTACAGCATAAACACAGAAAAATGAAAATGCAATTCATATTGCGTCAACAGTCACGGTCATCCCAGGGAAAGAGAAGCGGATTCTCCTTCATCAGTCCAGACAATGGGACATCAAATAAGGACATTTGAGCTTTAAACTGAAAATATTATCCCCTTAGCTGACTAATCTTTACACCTTCTCCGGCAGTGACCTAAAGAAGTTAAGAAGAAAAACCTGGGTCGGTGACTTACCTTCCTTCAACAGATTTTAGAAACTGAAGCCCCAGAGAAGGACACAGACGCTGAGGAGGTTCAGAGAAGCCCGCTGCTGTCCTTCCTCGGAGACGGACTCCCAGCTTCTGCGCTCCTATTTAACGCCGCGTCAATAAAAAAAACTTTTTTTTTTTCTTCTTGCATCCACTGAGATAAAACTCACAATAAAAAAATCACTCTGACGGTACTAATTTGGTACGACGCGTCTACCTTTTTATGAGATGAATTAATGACCGGAGGTGCGCGCGCTGGAGGGGCGCTGGGCAGGGCGCCGGGCTCTAGCCGTTATGAGCGGTGACAGTTGACTGCCCGGTAATCCAAGTGCGTCTAACAGCCTCCCGTTTACGCGGACGAGCGTGAGGTGGTGGAGCTCCTCCTCGCCTCATCCCTGCCGGTGTGTTTTACAGACACACACAGCGAGGGGAGGCAGCCTCGCCACAGCGGGTGTGCGCTCGGTTTGGGTACCGGTATTAAAACAAACATCATAGTGAGACATAGTAATGTGATACAGCTCATTTTGTCTGTGGTCGTTAACAGTGACTTTATAATGACTGCTGACGATATTTAGGAGCATTTTTCTAATCTCCTGTCATATCACTGCAGCTAAACTTCATACAAATATAATAATTATAAATAATACGCATACAAACTGATAAACATAAGATTTTTTCAGTTGCCTACTTGAGGGTGTCTTTAAGGTTAAGACCACCTCAAATATATTTGTGTCTGTGTCACGTATATTTTCCACTGAATTATCTCTCTTTTTAAAATTGCATCTACTCCTTTTCCCTCATTGGAAAAATCGCTACAAGTCCTACAATTACTTATTTTTTATTTTAAAATGTTAACTGCTGGACAGAAGATGTCTCCCACTTCTCTTAGAAAGTCCATTCTCTACATCACACTTGTATAAGTTGCATATTGGACCACAATTGGCTTCCAGTAGTGATGTCACAAAACCATGCTTGTACATACAAGTCTTAAACTCAGATTTAAAGGTTCCCTGTGGAGTTTTAGACGTCTAGTAGCTCTATGGAGCTGTTTTTCTATGAGTGGGTCCCAGTTTGGGTTTGAGATGCACATGCACAGTCCTACTAGTGGAGTCAACTATTCCACTCAACAAACAGTTGGCGGTTATGATATGCTGCAATACACCAGCAAAGACAAGGAAGAAGAAGACTTCTGGTAAACATGGATTTAAACAATGCTGGATTTAAAATACTTTAAAAGATCGGCTTTGCAAATGTTTTGTGAGGAAGCGAGTCCACTCGACACCTTTGGTGAGGGACACTGAATATAACCAGAACGTTTGTTTGTTTAAAAGAAGACGCCAAAGGGCCCCTTTAAGGTGAGCACAGAGACACTTTCCCCCTTCAGGAGATGAATGTGAAAACAGCCTTCTAGTGTCAAACACTGCATACATCATCCTGCACAGTGAACTTCAAACATCCAAGTGAAGGAACAATAAGCAAAACACATTTTTTGAGTAGAGGGGGGCTTTAAAGCCTGACCTCAACCGCAGAGTAACAATAAACAATATGCTGAATATCTGGGATCTGCTTTTGTTAATGACTCAGGAGACTTTATAGTGGCATTATAAACAGCAGCGGACGCTTCAAGATCAATGTGACCATAATTCAGTTATAATGAAAACACAGGAAACTGTCACACAAAAGTATTTCTTGAATGTTGTGACAATAAGTGATAACTGAGAATTAGACCAACAGGAGCTCAAACTCATCATGCTTTATCTGTTCCCCCCTTGTCTTTTTTCATATTATCATCACTGTGTGGTTAACATTTTTGCCAATGTTTATGATCATTCACATCAGCATGGGAATTAAACACCCATGCTCTTTGCTCTTTATTTATTTATTTGACAAAGCTGCAGACCAGGTTGATTTCCACTGGAAAACTGATGAGTCGTTGGCAGATGTCATCCAATATATAATTATCATCCTCACGGGTTTTTCTGCAGATTTAAGAATGTGTGGTCATTTTAGTCTTGACATGGGAACATTATTATTGATCTGTTCTTTAAGTGAAGGAGTGTTGTATGATGAGGCAAAAAAAAAATCCAAATCACTGAGAGCACAGAGCACTCACCTAGCAGATGATTTCCTTATTAGAGGCCTGGTGATTTGATGTCTGGTACTCTGACTTGCCGTTTACATAGCTGGTGGTGTATAAAACAGAAAACATCTGTGGAACCAACACTTTTGGGAGTACTTAAAAAACAGGAAGTGTTACTGATTGTTAGTTTCACAACCTTCACTTTACACTTAATTACGACAGAATCAGCTGTTTGTAAATCACAAATTTAACACTCTTCTCACACACATGCCCACACACACACACACACAAGTCAGTGGTGGACATGTAGCTGCATATTATTAACACATTATAATAGTAGAAGACATGATAAGTCTGTCATCTCAAAAGCCAGGAGATCTGCAAACAAGCAGCGCTGCCTTCAAACAAGCAGAAAGGACAGAACACCCACAGGAGATGAGTGGACAAACACATTCTACTTAGAAATGTTAGCCATCTTCCAAAGGGGAAAACAACATTGCCCTTTGACATGCACGTCTTCAAAGATACGTTAATTAGATTAACCTGAAATCATACTAAATAACAAAGAATGTGACATTCCAGTTGCACTGATTTCTGGACAGGGAAAAAGAATCAATTCATTTTTTTGTTGTCAGTGACAGATTTGGATCTTTATTCGACTTCAAAGGACTTCCTCTTCTTTTTCCCCCTATCCACGCCTGGATTAAAGTCATTCTGAACATGCAACACCATAGTCGCATCATAAATCGCTTCTGGGAGAACCCCCCACTTCGACTGGTCACATTTTAAGTTGTGCTGCTGATGGTATTGTGGTTAGAGGACACTTCCATGAAAAAGCAAGTCTTCTTCACAGAATCCCCTCATTATGGTCAGTTGTGGTGATGATGGAAGGTGGTGGATGAATGAGGAAAATGAAGCTGGAGGGATGCCTGTTTTGTGGGACATGCTGTGAAGTGAATCTGGAGGATAATGATGCCAGAGAAAAGGCCGTGTGAGAGTTTGAGTAGGACGTCACTGCATCAAATTCTGGCATGAAGAAATGTGGTTTTTCTTTTGATCTTGGAGATACAGACAACATAGGAACAACAGATGAGACTGGAATGATTGTTAGCACTGAAGGTTAAAGACAGCTTCTGCTAAGAATGTTAGAGTTTCTAACTATGGGATGATTGTTTTCATATCTTCTCCACATATTACATTCCCTATTATATTGTACAAGCACATGCAACCCTTTGATCTCTAAGCAGGAAATAATACCATCAAGACTTGAATGGGTGATGTCATTGGGAGAGTTGAATTTTTGACTGACTCACTGACTGTTTGTCTGTGATATGTCATTCATTAATGTCTAATTTTAATGTAGGCTTCCAGCTGTGAATCAGGATCCCAAGCTTTTAGTAAGTGTCTGCCCATATCTGTGATCACCAACAACATATCCGGTTTAATTTGCAGCAGGTATCACAAAAGACAGATTGTCCCTCACCTCCAGTTTGAATACAACCTCATTCAGGGAATTTTCAGCTCTCCTGTTCAACCCTCTCGTAGGGAGCATGTGGTGGGTCAGCTTTCCCAAATGTAATGTATATGAAAAACCCATTATTAAGCAGCATTCAGTTGTGCTAATGTGTTTAGCTGCTGAGTCTGCAGAGAACTGGTGAAGCTCAATACAAAGTGTTCGACCTCTGGGTAGCTGGTAATTGAAGCGTACAGGTGAAGAAGGAAGAGGAAGAACCTCCAGCTCAGCTTGAAATCTTTATTTTCATTTTAGCGCTTTTCAACTGTGCTGGAAGAACAAAACTCATCCTCAGATTTAGGGAAAAATAGTCCTCTGTATTTTTTTCGTTCTGCTCAAATCATTTTTAATCTTCCCTAACTTGATGAAAAAGGATTCTGGCACATTTGCAGGAGGGTGAAAGCATTAGATTTATTTACAGATATGAGTCATCTGCTGAGAAAGAGGTAATCTTCTTAAACAACAAAAGCACAGTATGATTGTTACAGTTAAGATCTGTGTGCAGTGGGTAGGATTTGCTCAATATGTTGTTAAAATAATTAAAAATAACTCTTACACATTAGGGTAGAACACCTCTGCTACCAAACCTGGAGTCTGTCATAGAAACTATAGAAATTAGTATTCACCTCAAAAATCCATTGCTGCACTACTACCGGCACCAAGGCAGGGTGAAATTACATTAGGACTCCAGAATAGGGAAAGTAGTGTAATGACTATTAGTAAACCTCGACTACATGCAGGTGCACAGGCAACACACATTGACAAATTAAACTCTTTCTGTTGGCATTTCTCTGGGAATCAAATGGTAATCTGCGAAGGCTTCCAAAACACCTCAGAAGCAGAAGTATGGAGTTCTGTGATTTGTTTAATCATACAACAGCTACATGTGTTTGGCAACCAGATGGACAGTGAAGAACGGCCCAGATTCTCATCACCAGACGAATTAGTCTTAGGTGAGTGAGTGGAAGGTGGGAGGGGGGGGGCTGAGATGTTCCACTTTACCCAATAGAGGGTGATGGATGTTGGGGAAACTCTGATGCCATGGCAGGCAGGGAGGCCTCCTGACATGTTTGGTCTACAGTTTAAACAGACCAAACTCTGACAGCCCAGAAATTATGGTGATCTTAAAATTAGAAATCCAATTTGCATGCAGTATGTTACTCCTGCGGGGAAGAGTTCAGTGTCTGTCAGCATGTTCGATCTTAGCGCTAAAAACCCCCCAACACACTTACACTGCTGCGATTTAATGCAGCGGTTCCAAACCTTTTGTAGGGATCACAACCCCACCAAAGGGTTTGCAAGATAAATTTAATGATCAAGACTTAATTAACAGGATAGATTTCTGCCTGATAAAACTGCTGTAGCTTTATTTTTTCTGAATTTGCTCAAACATTTGCCTTTTTCTTGTGAAATACATGAAGTTTCAAAACTAGATTCAGGAACAAAGACCTTGGACACACCCCACTTCATCCCTTCATCCCTTACCCTCACCCCCTCATCCTTTCATCCCTCATCCCTCCTTTCAGACCCTTAATCCATCCCTCCTACATCATCTTGGCTCTCCCCCATCCATAATAAGCAACAAACTGTTCTAAATCAATGTCTTTATTGGTGTGGTTTTTTGTTAGTGAAAGAGAATTCTTCCCTTAATTCATTCAAAAATCTGTGAAGGACAAAAACAATTACACTCTGGTTGAAGTAGTTTAAACTGGTAGACCTGTCACACATTAAAAAGATTAGGAAGCACTGATTTAGTGGACAAGAAAGAAAAATGTACACCCAACAAGGTTTATTTCTATTCAGCACCAACATTTATAAACATTAGGCTAGGTAGTTTTCATGGGCAATAATAAAGTTACCCACTGATCTCTCGACAAGGCTGTTTTGTTTGTTGATAATATCACAAATAGCTTTAATGGATTTCCTGTTTCTGGCTTTAGGGACACTGGCACATTGGACAAGATTGATTTGTCTAAAGCAAAAACACTGCTATATCAGTTTAGGATAATAGTTTTCTTCTGAGTAACTGTGTCTTTTAAATATTCAATGCTTGCCCATCTACCAATGTCAGTTTGATGAAAAACACAAGATGAAGTGGTTCTGTGCCAAAAAAGAGAGAAGAAACTTGTAAACCATGTAGCTGGATCTCCACCCGGTGGTTTTTATACTCTCATGCTTCCAAAGCTGTGAGAGCACTCTGAACGCAGTGCTCATTTTAGCAAACAAGATCTACAGAAAGAAACAGATTATAGTAGAATAAATGCTGCTGAGTCAATACCTGAGCTGCATGGCATCAGTTGCTCTAATATTCTGAAACATATAGTAACTACCAGTGGCTGCAAAATCTGTTGTATCTGCATCTTTATTAGTTTAATTAAAGCAGTCAGAAAATTGTCTAGTTAATTTCCAGGTTTTACATTAGACAAGAGTTTTTATTACAACTTGATAGAGTATATTTACACATACATGTACCCCAAAATACATGGGTCAAAGTTCCATTATTCGATTGTTTGATTTGTGAATCTGCCACCAGGGGGCGTCTAAGATACTCCTCTTCACCTACACCTACAGTATGTTGAGGGATAGTAAAAGCAGTATTCATTTGGTGTCATATTAAACGTTAAATTAGCATAGTCTATCTGCAGCAAGTATTTAGTGCAGGGGTCACCAACCTTTTTGAAACTGAGAGCTAATTCTTGGGTACCGATTAATGTGAAGGACTACCAGTTTGATACACACTTCTGAAATAACAAATTTGCTCAATTTACCTTTACTTATATGTTATTGTTAATAATTAATGATATTCATCTATGTGAAGACACTGATCATGTTAATGATTTCTCACAATAATTATCAACAATGATTTAACAAGGTAGGAAACAGATAAATATCAATATGCAAAACTTTAACTTTCTATAAATCTCTGCAAGTATTTACATTTTCAAATGATCACTTCTACAACATTTTCACTAGCCACTAACTATTTTTTATCTTAGCTATTTTTAGAAAAACAGTGCACATTGTACATGTACCAAAATCAATATTTCAATTTGTTGACAACTTTTAAAACGACAAATACGAAACAATATTATTGTCTGACAAATGGTCAAAGGTAGCATACTGCGTGAAATTAATCTCATTTTAAATGAAGTAGCATGTTTCATTGTAAACGACCATTAATCACCATTGAGAATGAGGGACAAAATTAGCATGCCTAATGTACTGCAGCTAATGAAATAACCAGAGCAGGATCAATTCATCTCAAGCCCTCTGAACTACACCAAATCTTTTGCACTCAGTATACTGCCAGCCATTAATGGTCCAATACAGAGCTTTGTTATAATTAAAATCTAACCACTGTGTCCATTTGTACCATCTCAAACATTGTCATTTGTCATGTCTTTTGGTGATTGAAATAGGCCGTAAGAATATGTTGCTACAAGGTGTAATTGAACTCAAAACAAAGGATTTGTTACCATAATGGTCAGTTTTACCATCATCTACAAAAGAAAAAGAGTGAACAGATTGGTTCTTATAAAATATACTGTACTGCATCATGCTTCAATTTCATCAAGTGTCCATAAGCCATCATTTTGTAGCTTTAGGAGAGTCATGAACTACTGCTGACCTGTACTGGATGAGATTCAACTCACCTCTTTTTCCTTTCTGCTTTCTACACCTTTTAAATACACTATTACTTGTATTTTTATTGATTGAAAAGTCCAGGTAGGGAAGAAAAGTTTGCCTCAAAGAAGGAAGGAAGTCGAAATAAGCTTAACCTCAATTCCCCAAAACCACCAATAGTGATGATTTCAAGATTATGTGGCTTTTGAGAAGCTGAGTGCAGACTGTTAGGAAGACATCCTCTCTCATATTGCAATCGAGTAGATGATTTAGCTTTAGTTCTTAATAGCAAAGAGCCTAGCCAGATGTATTACCTTTTATGGCTATTTATAGCCAAGCCAGATGGGTGAGCAGTTTCCTTTGATATCTTCCATAAATATTTATTGTCTGAAAAATCATACAGCACTTTAGCTATTCTATTATAAGAGATGGAACAAAGCAGAGCTTTAGGAAAGTCAGAATATTCTGGAAACCCAGTATACTTTGAATTAATAGCCTCTTTTCTTTAATGGGGTTACGGAGCTATTGGATTTCTCCTGTGGTACATAAGTATATATATTATCCGAGAAAACTATTGACAGGAAAAAGAGGAAAATCCTATTCAATAATTGATCTTGGGCGAAAATATGTGTGTGCATACATTAGCCTACCGTGTTTTGTGCATGGATGCATTCGAGTTTGTACTTATAACTGTGTATTTCACTATATTTACATTAGAATTGTGGAAAACGTTGTTGGAAGCTCATGATTCACATTTTGTAACCCTACAGTTTCCTCTCCTCTAAACATGCAGCAGCGTTCTAATGAACCTGCCACAGTAGCATTTGCTGGTCTGTGATTACTTCCTTCCTGATTCAAGGCTATGCTGAAGCCACCAAGATACGCTCAAGTGCCTTGCAAAGTATTACCAGATAAGGAGGGAAGACAGCAGCATCAGTAAGGAATGGAAGAGGCCTAGAGATAAAGTGAAAGTGACTGAGAGAAAGTGATGAAAGCAGCCATGCTTTTTGTTTGTTTTTTTGGCTGCAGTGTTGTTGTGCTTTGGTAAAAGCAATAAAGACTCTTGAAGAATATATGCATTTATTGCAGTGGTTGAAAAAGTTGTAATCAAGACATTACATACATTACATACATACGGCATCAAAATACACAATCAGGAACATTAGTGCAGTATACAAAACTTCATCAACAGCATACAGTAAAATCACATTTGAAATTGCTCTTTAATCATTGAATACAAATACAGTGAACATGTGTGTATGTGCCACTAAAACTCTTCCGGTAGCAACAGAGAAGACCTGGTCAACATTTTGGCAAAAACAAAGTCAATATATAAAATGTTAGTTTCCATTAAGGGCTTGTCCAAGTGAGAGTCCCTGAGAACACGTGTCAGACGTCTACGCCTACAAGAAAGTGATGAGATTATTTCTATTCCGTCTCATGTGATGACCTTTTCCTTGTCTTGTGTGTTTTTTTCCTCCTGGAACAAAAAAAAAAGTTTATAAAAACTCATCAGTATGATAACCTATAATTCTAATGCTTGTTGACTTTCTATACTCACAATTAAGCAAATGGAACTTTCTAGAGTCTGATTTTCCTTGGTTTCCTCTTGGTCACAACATTATGACTGGCTGCAGTACGTAAAGGGCTCGGAGGGTTCCTCAGATGCTAAGTTATTTTTAAGCTTGATAATGAAGTCAACTGAGAATTGTTAGGATTCCTCCCACTTCCCCTCTAACTTCCTGAAGACTCTCCAAATTTAAACCAACAGGTGGCTCTAACAGGCAATTTAAATACTGTCATTATTAAATTCAGGAATCGGCAAATTCTCTTCAAATGACCACCTTCAGTTACAGGCTTCATTGTGGTCAAACTTTCGTCCACATGCGTTCCCCACTCACACACCTTTAACACACACGTCCATGCAGTTCTGCCTCGAGACGAAGTTGTTGCTGCTCCCTCCGCAACCTGAGTAGACGAACTCCTCACACATCTTGGTGACTGTGTTGTAGTAATAGCGAGGAATGGTGGCCGCACAATTCCCTTTGTCCAGAGGGCCCTGGCAGAGCACAGGCACAGCTGTAAAATAAGACACAAAGCACAATAAGACCTACAATCATAGTCTTTGAAGAGGAGAACAGGAGAATTTATTAAGCTCTTGACTGCTTTTTTCAAAAATCCCTTGGATTGTTTAATCATTTCCATTTGACGGAATTATCTATTGTGTTGTGCATTCTCACAAAGGCATGATGAAGCATTCTTTTCACACATACTGAATGGATGAAGTTCTCTCTCAGTAGTACTTGCAATGTACTTCTTTCTTAACAATATAATTCAAACATTTGGAACCGAATCATGTTGGGTATTTCCGTGTTTCGCAATGCTACTGCCACACAGTAGTCCACTCATGCAGAGATGCCAGTGAGCATCACTTCAGGATTAGTCAGTGGCAGCCCATCAGAGTAGATAAGTTAATACTAACTTTTCCGTGGACTGCAGTACTCCTTGCAAGAGGTGAGGTCGTAGAAGCGATTCGAATTGCCGTGGCAGCCACCATAATAAAAGGACTCACACTGCATGGTGGTCATGTTGAAGAAGTAGCGGGGAAAGAGGGCACGGCAGGGTCCCTCCTCTTTAGGAAACCTGCAGATTTGGGGAATTTCTGGGGAGAAGAATGACTAGATATGAGGTTGGGATTAGATCAAGTGGCATGCTAAGGTGTTCTTGCACAAAAAAGAATGAACTTTAACAAGTCTAGAATCAAATATTGCCTACATTTAGCCTACTTTCTAAGTATTAAAGGTACATCTTCAAATAGCCTTTAGAATAACTTTACCATCATGTTAAGTGTCTGGTCACCACACTGAGAACTTACTTGGGATTCTGAAACATGTTTTCTTGCACTCCTGATAACTCCTGAAGTTATTGGCATTGCCTTGGCACCCTCCAAAGTAGAAAATCTCGCACTTTTGGGTGAGAGTGTTGTAGTAATAGCGCTCAATTTCTGCTCTGCAGGGTCCCTCGTCCACTTGAAGGAGACACGCGCCTGAGAGCAGCAAACATGTTGTTACACGAAACAACCATAGGAAAAAAAAACCCAACAAGCTGCAGTAATTAAGCTTTAAACATTGCTGCGCGTTTCTGCTTAACACCCGCCAAAATGGCGATCTATAACGTTACATGCCTTACCTTTAGGTGACAGCGCCAAAACGTTGTAAGACGAGGAAAACAGAGCCAGTAGCGCTAATATGCAAAACTCCATTGTGCCACTTTTGCTCCAACTCATGCCTTTTTCCGCATTGCCGACCATCCCAGCCACATCCAGCTTTATAGTTGAGTGAGGTGTTTCCCGTGGGAACTTTAGGGGCGGGGATGTAACCTGACTCATTTTCATTCTACAGTGCAACTAGATCAGAGTGGTGATGCATTCACTGATGACATCAGAGAGGGTCGTTATTACGTTGTAACATCTGCGAATGACTGTTTATGTTGTGGCTAAGGGCATATTCATCCAAACTGAAATAACAAGCTGGGAACGTTGAATTCACTCTGATTTAAGAGGTTCAAAAAACCGGTCTTCACTGGCCACTGATGATGATGATGATGATGTACAGAGAACTAGTAACTCCACAGCATCCCTGCCATTTCCCCACAGAACAAGTAGGCCCATTGTGTTGCCTCTAAGGGACAGACACTCTTGTGAAACATTAACAGATTTTAACACACACACACACACACACACACTTTCACTCAAAGCCCTGTTGCCTAAATGTTCAGCCTCGTGGCCTGTTATCATTTGTTTTGCTTATTAATGATTGCAGTCGCCTCCAACATTCTTTCAAGGAAAAATAATGTCTTGCTACACTAAACACTCAAGGTCCCCATTCCTTAGACTTGAAAGCAGCATTATCTGAAAACCTAGGTATAAATGCACAATATAATAGCAGCTTTTTGGTTTCACACATCCGCATAATTCTACCCCACTGGTTTGTTGCATCTATTAATGAGGATGTTAGTGGAAAACTGCCATGCAGTCATGTTAAGAGCAATGATGTGTCTCCACCTTGACAGGTGGAGGCTAAATACAGATTAGCCGTCTTATTAAAGTGACCTGATACAGGAGGCACCACCCCTTAACCCATTTCAGAATATGAGAAAAAACACCAGTCCAAATACCACAAATACAAATTTATTTTGCAATATACAGTGAATAGCTCCTTGTTGTACATTTAATTCAAAATAACCCAAACAGACACCTGTGTAATTCGTCGTCCTGTTTGACAGCCTACTTTAGATACTGGCATGATCATACACTGGGGCCTTGTTTTAATCAGATTAGCGGATTAGGATTGTTTATGCAGATTACTTTATAACCCAGATTGGGGGAGAGGAGAGGGATTCTTTGGAAGGATTTCAGGGGTGAAGGACTGCTCCCTGTAAACATCCGTAAGTAGCCCACATTTCAATTCTTTTTTCTATTCATTTTTGTAAAGTGTGAGTTAGAATCCTTCAAGATCTTTAATCTGTCATGTGGCGGTAAACATTTATGCTGTTATATAAATGCTGTTTCCTTTTTTGACAGAGAATGCCAGTCATAAACGTAGAAGACCTCACAGACAAGGACAAGGCTGTAATGGAAGTAAACCAACTTAAAATTGAAGTGAAACTTGAGAGGTGGTTGGTAAGTTTTCTTTTGCATTAATAAAGTCATGAATATGTCAGTGCTGTTATTCATTTGAAAGATACCAGTGAATAAATCGGGTTTCCAGACTTTTATCCATGACAAGCAATTTTTCAACCTGTTTGAATGTAAATATAAAAATACAATTAATTCGGAACAGCATTTAAAACTCCAGATAAACTGCTGGAAAAGACTGTCTCAACACCTCTGTCCAATCACTTTAGACATCTAAATGCTGTGAGGAAATCAAGGAGTACATTCAGGCTGGAGAGGAGGAGGACATCCTCTTCAAAGGAATTGCAGAGGATAAGAACCCCTTCAAGGAAAAAGGTGGCTGTGTCATCTGCTAGACTGGACCTGAGGAGCTTTTCATATCTCAGATTAGCACCCAAGGACATTCTTCCTCCCCTCATAAAATGGATTTGCCGACTGAGAACACTAGAAGGAAATAATAAAGAAAGAATTTATATACTTTAACAAGCTCCCATGTAAACGATTCCCCATCTTCTGGACAGATTTGTAGCCATATAATTTTATTCTTTGAAAAGATGCAATAAATAAGAGTTGTATTTGGCAACGGTTATATAATGCTTTTGTCTCATGTGGTGTATATAGTCTGAGCAGATTGCCCCATGTGCTGTTTCATACACAGAACCAACTGTCATTAAATGTGCTTGTTTATAACTCAGCCTGTCTCCATCATTCACTGTGCGAAGGTTTCATGACAGGTTAGAGAAACAGATACATCTTCATAACGCACTTTGCATACATTTAGAGTTTAATCAACTTTTTCTCATACATTTTTATGAGATCATTAACATTTTTGTTGTATACATCATGGTAAAGATCACATTTAAAAGACCAAAGTGTTTTTGCAAGTTTAAACAATATTTCTGTTCGTTTTTGTATTGTTTTGATGTTTTCTCTCTGTAGTTCCAGGAAGCTGTTTTTTTTCCATTTATTTCTTTATGAAAATCAATTAGCTGTTAATGTTCTGTAAATGGGCTAAAACATGCAAATCAACTGGTATATAAGATCCTTTGAAGACCCCTTAAAATGAGCCATGTCTATTTGAGACCCTTTGTATTGGACCTCCAGTGATTTTCCCTTTGCAGATTGTTTCATTTTATACTTATTCATTCGATTATTTCATTCATTTTTAGAGGTCTGAAGAAGTAAAACTAGCAAGGATTTTTACAAGAAAAAAGAGAAAACAAATACATAATTTTGTGTAGAAGATATTTTGTCACTCTTTCCTATTCTGCAATCCCTTGAAGGGTTCTGATCCCTAGGCTGGGAACCACTGCTTACATAGATGTGATAGCCTACTGTTAGTGGTGGAAGCGTTTTTGAAAACCGCTGGTTTGCCAGTTTTTTATTTGTCTAAAGGTGGTATTTTCCCAAATGATGGAGTCCGACGGGAAGTTAAACATTGCCAACATTTTAATTTCGTACTAGGGTTCATCCCGGGAGAAACCCTGCCGTCTTCCCAGTTAGTTAGGCGCAGCATGCGCATGCGCATATGAGCAGCTGTCAGCAGAGATGGCGCTACGCAAAGGAGCTCTATGTTTACACCTGCTAGTTAGCAGCCGTAATTTCTACAAATTCACCTCATTTGTTGGTGTCCGGTCGCTGTCTGAAAATGTGTCATCTAAAACCGTAACGTCCAGTGCCTCAGAAACCACGGGTGACCATTTAATCTACACACAAGAGCACTTTGCATTAAAGGAGTCCCTCAGAAAGGTAACGTTACGCAGTACTGCTAGCATTGTAGCAAGCTTTGACGTTACCATGAAACAAGGCTAAATTTTGCTTTATTTACCTGGTGACAGTTGGATATTTTAATACCCGTATGTGTTGCTAGAAAGCACCAGTATCATTCCGCTTAAGGTAACAGTAGGAAGCAGCGGAGGGGCAGTAAGTTATTGACTAATAAAAGTGGGTGAGAGGTCACTATGTTAGCTTGTTATATAACGTTAGTTCCCCTCAACTGGACTGTGTTGATTTCTGCAGTTGCTCTGTATGATAGCTTCACCAGTAAGAAACATAGCACCAAAGCTGAACATTGTTTGGACGATGCTAATAGTGTTAAAAAGTAGTGGTTAATGTATCTGTCTGAATCCTCAAATGGCTGTACAAGCCAGTTCCCCCCCCCCGCTGCTCTGGGTTATGGGACATTGGTGAATAAGGATAGCAAGGCAGAGCGCCAGGTTCGGTGAGGCTAACGTTACACCGGATTACAAAAGCGAACACAGCCTCTGGCTTGTGTGTTTTCATGAGCACGCATCCCACCTGATTCATGTCAGCACCCCTCTTACCAACGTGCGCAGCATCTCTGCTCTTGCACTGGGACTATGTAGCCTAAAGCTATTGTTGCATTTGTCAAGTCCGATTTTTAACATCTGGTGTTCTATGCCAGCAATCATTGTGTGACTGACAGATCTGGATGCACGCAATATGTTATTTTTATGGCAAAATGAATATTCAGAAGCTGTGGTCAGGCGTGTATTGTGTTTAAAATTCTACACGCTCTTGACACAGTCCTGACATAATGTGATAATAATGGGAAAATGGAGAGAGGGGTCCACTGACATAAATCTAAATCAATATTAAATCAGTATTAGCTTGCTTTGGAGGACCCTGTAGACTTTCCTGCACTCTTACATTTACAGTCAGCTTCATATTAATACCATTTTTTCCTTTTGGTCAGACAGGTCAGGGCACACCATTCATGTGTGAAAAGGTTTCTCATACCAGAGGGTTTGCTAATTGGTAGTTATTTGTAAGAGTAGTGGAACTAGGTAAACATTGGTGGTGGCTGGACAACGAGGGGGCCATGGCATTCAGGTGAACCTGCCTATCAAGCCAGTGGTGCTATCCAAGATACAACTTGGCCCTGAATCACATCTCCCTTATCTAGAAGCCAAAGATCTTGAGTTGCACACTTGAGAACTGGCATTCTTCCTCTGGCCATTGAGCTTTGCTGATTCAGAAATATTCGTGGGGAAAACAGATTGTGTGATATGGGAATAGCAGAAAGCAGGTCCCATTTTCTTTTTGTACAATACATACTATGATGATTTAAAAATGTCAGCTTTTCCTGAAATAGTTCGACAAAACCGTGAACTGTTCTGGTGTACAGATGATTAACAATAGACATGGTTGTTTAATTTGAATGTGTTAAAATTAGTTTGCTAACTTTGTCTCAAAAGCCTGGAAGAGAGGGCCAGATGGACATGGAAATTTAATTAGTATTTATTCAGATTTCTCGAGTATTAGGATATATAGTTTGTAAATTGGGTTTTGCAGCCGACTATTTGCTCTTTTTTTTGAGCATTGGTAGGTTTCAAATATACGTTAGGCAAGGGTTACAACATTCGGAGACATGAGATAACTGAAAAGCCCGTGGCCCGTTCAGATGCATTCAAATTCTTTATTCAACAACATAAGTTTTACTCCTCTTTCAGAAACATGTTTTCTTTTTCCCAACTTCTTCCACTTAATGAGTTTAAGCGGAAGCTGCCTCGCCTTTTTCTCCTACAGTTAGTGTTTTCTGACGTGAGAGCTTTTATTTTTGAAAAGCTAAATATCAGCAGCTGCAAATTATGGTAGTAAAAAATCAAAGCAAGTGTTAGTAATCTGCCTGACTCATTTTGGATATATGTTACTAGACAGGCATTGGAGACAGAGGTTGCAAAAATAATAACAAATGCCTAATTTAAGGCCGGGAGCAGCAAAGATGTTGTGGTAAATGGAGGGAAGCTTGTTGTGTGACTCAACCTTCAAAAAGGATGCCAGGAGGTTGAAAATAAACCAGTACTGGGAATAATGGGAAGGATGAAAATGTGAAAAGGAAATGCAGGACAATATGTTGGCAATGCAGGAAAGGGAACTTGTGGCACTATGGTTTATTAAAAGAATTCACTGTAGCATGCGTGTAGCGTACAAATTGGGTTATAAGAAATCCTTTAGGGACTGTTCAAGGTCAGATGTTCATAGTGCCAATTGTGGCCACTACACATTTTCTGTTAGAGGGTGGGGAGGGCGTAGCACCTTGCTAGACTGTTGTCAATGTAGCTGCCCGTGTGTTACATTGTGTGGTATTCATGTGCTTATTTATAGATGAGTCTAACAATATCCCATGCTAAGAAATCAGTCAGGCTTCCACCAAACCATCCAAAGCTGTGGTGTGTGGAAGGTCATCATTAGGGAAAGGTGCCAAAAGAGATTTCCATAGAACTTCTAGGAAGAGGCTCATGTGCAGCCTCCCATGGTTTCAGTCTCAGACTGGGATTTCCCCCCACACTACAAAGCCATTGTAGGCAGTCTACCAGTTACAAATGACCTTTTTATATTTACATCCTGCGAAAATGGTTGGTGTTTTAAATCAACTAATGCAGTGATTTAATACATTAAAAGTTTGAGTCCTGCTTAAAATAATTTATATACAGTATATAATATAATGATTTAAATCTAACATTTTTAAGAGTATGGTGTCTTGACTATGACTGTCTTGTAGCCTATATTGCGTAAGTTGCCTGCTTGGTAATGCCGCAGTAAGTATTGTCAAAATGGGTGAGCGATTTGTATCTCTACACTTGTATCACGGTATATGTAACGTTATATCATGATGTTAACTTATATCTTTTTTACATAAAATAACCAGATGGGAATTTTTGTTGCTAATCTAGTGAATGAATTACCTGAAAATATGTGTAAAAATATGTACTTCATTTAATCTAAAATTCTGTAACTCCAGTACTTGACAGCCCTGCTGATAATGTATATGAGAACATATAATTATGAACCAGGGAAATGGTATTGCACAATCTCCGACGGCTGACAAACTTCTATCGTCTCACAGTGTATGTCGTCATTTTCCGACCCTAATAGACAAAATGTCTTGATTGTATCATGTCTTGAGTGATTCCCAGCCCTGACTTTATATTATACGTTATATATTGATATAGAAAAGTAATCCATGTTAACACGTTTGTTTGTGTTGGACAGAGCAGCCCAGTCTTTATGTAGTTTTCCAGAGGATCCCGGGTGCCAGTGGAAAAGCAGACACTCCAGACTGGACATTTTGTAAGACCTGATAATGCAATGCTCTTGACCCTGTCTTACTACTTTCACAGTTTGGAGATGCGAAAGTGTTCTGGTATGCAGCACAAATAGTCCACAATAACCTTTGTGAAGCGATGAAGGATCACTCCCTGATGACCTTTCTGTTTTCCTTTCCAGCAACTAGTTGTCCCTCCCTTGTCCTCCTTAGGATGTGAACTTTGAACATGGATGAGTTTATTGCAGGTTAAAAAGGATCAGTACCTGCCTTTTTTATTGCTTCTTCTTGTTTTGAAGTTATGCAAATTAGCCTGATTCTCACAGATTCAGGTCCAGGAATGTGCCACATATATCTGTTGAACTAGGGTCTGTTTTCTGTTTTGAATCATGTCCATGTTCTCTGTCTGCCTTGTATTCAGATGTTTTCTCAGCCGGTACGTTTTTCTTGGCTGCTCAAGTGGTTGGCTGGTTTTGGTTTGTTTGTTTTAGAAGGAGAATATGAGTGTGCATCACTTTTTGGAATCCAAGAAAAAACATGTGAATTTTAGTTTGTTTTTCACAATCCTCATTATCGCACATGGTTCATTTAACTCCTTTCATTGGCTGAGGTTGAGTTTGATGTTTCCTATTTCTAATAAATACCTCTTGTTTTCGTTATTATTTTTCATTGGCTTTACTCACCATTTAGAGCATATTGTACTGAGTAGAGAAACACATTTATGGAGCAGATTGTCGTGGGTCTGTTGAAACCATGGCCCATTAAAAATGTTTACGCATTAAAGTGAATAACACTAATATCAAACCAGCTATAGCCTAGTTGTTTATAATATTTTGGTTGACACATGCAGATGCATTTGCTGGAGGACATTGTAATTTGAAAAGCATTCAGCAAGAAACAGACAAGGAAAGTCACAGCAGATACATTGTTATTTTATATATTTATTTGTTAATTGATTTGCTTTAAATGGCAAGAACAGCACTTAAATACCAACATTATTGCGTGGACTAAAGGTTCCTGTTGACAAAGACTGCGGTACGACAGTGAATTCTTAAAAAACAATTTACAATAGCAAATAGGGCCACTGTCCAGGGTGTACCCCGCCTAAGGCCCAAAGCCACTGGGATAGGCTCCAGTCACCCGCGACCCCTAACGGGAACAAGCGGTAGAAAATGATTGACAATAGCAAATAGCACCTTATGATTGGTCTCAATAGATTCATTCATGAGTGCTTCTCCAGCTGTGGACCACTTCCAGGTGCTCAAAATGAGTCACGGCACCATGGTTCACTCACTTCCAACGTCTATTCTAAAGCCATGTTGCAACCCTCTCTTCTCTCCCTGCGGACATTTTGGTCATGACTCAAAAAACCAGGCACTAGTGATACACACTGATAAAGCTCAATTCTGTTTGAATTTGAGAGACAAAACAAATGCTGATCTCACTGAAGAACATTATGTAAATTCAGTGGCGAAATTACCAGAATCCATTTGTTTCTCCTTTATGAATTCATTGTTTTTATTAGTTCTGATTCAAGTTTGCACAAAGCTGGTAGATGTATAATATAAGGCTGTTATTAAAATCAGATACTATTATCCAGTTAACGTCATTCATCTCCTATGCAGTGAAAGTTATTCCTTAACCACAACTGCACACTGTTTGTTTTTTTGTTCCACTCCTAAAGCATATAATATAGTCATCCTTCAGTTTTCGGCAGTTGTGTATCCCAGGCTTTGTGGCTGAATAGATGAAGTGGCTGCAAACCCAGAAGAAATGTCATTAGTATGGGTTTCAGTGCCGAGCTGTTCTAAATATTACTTAAGAGCTTTTTCTACCCTGCCAAGAATAAAATGGTGGAGGAAACTCTGAGTCACTAAAATATTGGCCTTCGAATGGTTGAATGCAAAGATGCGGAATGTTAGCTCGGTAGTATCAGCGTCATCCCGCAAAAAACCCATATCCCAAAACCCTCAGTGTGATTAGCACTGTAAGTTGGATTGGACAACTATACCACCTTGTGTTACCAACATTGTCATTGGATTATGTTATGGTCTTGCTTTTAGCACATATTTTCTGCTCTAAAACAGCACAGATTGGGATAGGGGCCAAAGCCCTGCCATTTTTTTATGAGCCTGCAGTTTGTCATATTGCATGTCAAGTCTTGTTTATCAGTAGGGGACTGATAACATGTACATATTATAGGATGTGGCATGCCACACATACTGTCACTGTATTCAGCATGTATTACATTTTTCCATCCTGCTTTCTTTTCAGTGATATGTAATACCTTATCTGGCTGTCTGCTAGAGAGAGATTACATTGATTTTAAGTAGAGATTTGAAACGCACAGCAGGAAACCCATATGTCACTGTATGTTTTTTTCACTCATAATGTATCCACTTCTGGTGTTAGTTATGAGACAGGATTTAGAATAGCAGGGCTGTCATATGTTCAAATTGAGGTTAAAAAACAAACACGCAACAGAAACACGTAAACATAGGCACAGTTATGCTTAAAATTCACTAGAAAAATAGTAAGGAGGATGTCATGCACACTATTAGAAGTACACACACACATAAACATATCATATCTCTCCACTATAGATCATTGACCAGGAGATCAACCCCCACGTGGATCAGTGGGAAGCAGAAGGGACGTTTCCAGCACATAAAATCTTCAAGATCTTAGGAAGTGCTGGCTTTCTTGGAGTCAACAAACCAGTTGGTAAGAGTGTTAGATTACTAACCTCTGAGACATTAGATAACATGTCTGTGAGCAAACAACTAAAAACCTACTGCTTCTAACCTTTTTTACTTGCCTTTTACGTTAATCTGGTTGTCAAGACCATAAAAAACCCCAAAGATGTTTGGCTTGTTTTTGCAGGTTATTTATCTATTACATAAATATGGCTCTGGAAGTGTTTCGAGGGCATTTTCTGGCACAGACCATAGTCCATTTGTATTCTTGGGAATATGAGTTGGTAATCCATACAAATATGACAACTGATTAATCACTGCTGTGCTGTTTCTGTTGCCATTGCAAAAACTCCAATGATACATTTTTAACATATTTGGGAATTGAAAAGGCCTTGGCACAAAATACATATTTCTTTTAAGGATACCATTTTTAATCCAAGAATAGACATGAATACCAATCACTCAGAATCATAATTTAAGTAGTGGTTAGACTTTGCCTGGACCAAGGGATAGGTGGATCCAAAACGTGTCCCGCAGCAGACCAGAAACTGAGGAATCCTTCGCTGTGTGTGCAGTTTGACCATCTCCGCTTCAAAGAGCATTTGGCATTTTGGCAGTCTTTTTCACAGCTGAATTCACTTTCCATTCATTTTCTTTCTGTTTGACAGCCGTACATTACAGTTGGTTTGGTTTAGAAATGTTCCCACTGTGATGATGGGTGCTGGTGTCACAGCAACATCCCACAACAGCTGTCTGCTATACCAATTCCAGATGTGTATCCAGCTGTGTCACTGCTGGGGGTGGAGGGGGGGCAGGGTACAGTACTGTACAGTACAGGGCCACGTAGTTGTGGTTGCGATGTGTAATTCATACTGAATATGTAAAGAGATGTGTTCAAAGGGTTTCACAATCAGACAGCAGAGATATAAAGTTTCACATTTATTCCCACAGTAAAGATGAATTCCTCTTAATTAATTTGCCACTTCTCATCTTTGTCTTCGTCTTGCTGCAATAACATCACTGTCAAAACAGCTGTATCTGCTGTTCTGACATTTTACGCTGAAAAGGACAAATCTGTGAACAATATTGTTAGGAAATGAGCTCTGTGAAGAAGGTTTCACCGCAGGTCTGTAGGTCAAAGAAGAGGGACGGTGAGGGAATTAAAATGCGCTGAGTACACAAGTCTTAAGCATTAGTTGACAGGATTAGAGAGGAGGAGCAACCAAGCGGAAATCAGGTGGTAGATTACCTGCTATCATAAACGGCACAAGAAACATGCCTAAGAGATAAAACAATACTGAGGTTAGAGGTTCAAGTACACCTTGTAATTCAGAAACAGCAGTCTGAGTGTTGATTTGACATGTTTCAGAATGCAATTTAAATTGACCTGCAGTACTTGCAGTACAACATATAGTCAAAAACTTAAAATGTAAAATCCTCTCTCTCTTGTACTGTATTCAGAAAAACATTATTGCTTAGTTACCACACTGTGGAATCAGGCTCCTTCTGATAATTTTTGCTGCATTTGTCTTAATATTTGCTATAATATTAGAAATAACCAAAGTTGCCAGGCTTTTATATGTCTTACGGAAAGTGTGCAGTTGGAGTAAATACAACTAGACAGTCCCTTTGCTGCGGTGCTGACTAATGAAGCAGACTCACAAAGAATTCTCCACTGGCTTAATTGATTTAGAGGCTGGGATTACAGGAATAGGGATTTAGGAGTCTGTTCAACGGATGAATGATTCATCAGGTGGAATGACAGAAGTGGTCACCCCTGAAAGAACTCAAGCCAAATACAATACAAAAAATCTCCTACAAAAAAGTCTTTTGGCTTATTTGTAATAAAAGCAAAACATCAGAAAATGTGGTGAGATTTATAATCTATTGACAATATAAATACATTTATTTCCAGAATTATCCAGAATCAAGTGATATTGTCTTTCAAGTTACACACAGTCAATTATAGAATATTCTATAAAATAAATACAAGTGAGAGTATCTCACTATAGTTAAAATTGAATTATCAGTTGTTTTACGGAAAGTAACTCTAAAATGCTCAAGATCATTTTTGGTTATGTTTTGGTTTCATTATCTCAGTAAACATTTAAAAGTGCCATATTGTTATAGTGTAAAACAAATCGAAGAGCCCGCTAATCTTGTTGTTTACGAGTTGAGATGCCGACCCTGAACTACAATGTCCCCAGTTTGAATCTGCTAGAGGACCTGTTGTTGTCATTCCCCATCTCTTCCTGATTTGCTGTCATCTGTCTACTGTTGCTATCTAATAAAGGCATAAAATGTCCACAAAAGTAATATAAAATAAATAAAACTGAGAATCTGAGAATCAGCCCAACCACTGGACTCAAAAATATGGTTTAGCCTATTTTCAGTTCCTGTTTCTAGGAATTTAATGATGTAGTGCCCCTCCGTCAGAATCGATGATTGAACATGTGGGATAACAGAGCACTGGGAGTGGACTTAATAGATTAATACCAGGGATTCAACTTTAAATGGCTGTATGTTCGAAACTGGCAACAAAGTTAATGATCCTGTTTACATCTTTTGGAGCATATTACAGCATATTCCTTTATTAAATCCACTGACAAGAAAACTCAACACTTATTTTCCACTCTTTTTCCATGTACAAGCAAAGGCATTATTACCTCTCAAAACATGAGAACAGGAAGTTTTCACAAGGCATCCACGTTCAGGGAGAAGACAGGGACGACCCTTGGCTCCCTGCCTGATTTCCTCTGCCCTGAGAGAGAGGTATCTGCACTTCCTGGCCTCTCGTCTCCTGCCTGACAGATAGATCCTGGCAACCTGCACAGTTTTCCCTTTAACTGAATATTTTTGATACTAATGTTTAGATGACTGATCTCTTGTATGTTTCTTTAGTAATACTTCGATACACTCAAACACATTACTAACACAGTGACTTCTCATATTTTATAGTACATCACACTAATGGCGATGAATATTTATAACATATTGCCATAGTAGTAATTGTAACAGATTAGTCTTGGATCTGTGCTTCATTGGCCCTCTTCCCCATGTTGTCATCCTCCAAGGAGAAGTGGTTTTATCATCAGGTGCACATTCAAAACAGAAAAAAGTTAAATAGAAGTTTTTGTTACTCTCTTCGACATTGCCAGGGTCTGCTTGTGCTGCACCTTCAAATTCTCTCAGTCTTCATCCTTCAATATGTGCTTCATATGACGCTCCACCCGATGAGAACCTATGCTGAGGAACATCTGGTGTTCAGAAGAAACATATGTGCATAGGATTGACATTTGTGACAGAATTCTGTTTGTTTTTCTTCTCCTTGCATGTCCAGTTGGCCTGCTGTTTTGCTTAAAGTGGGATAAACCTCGGTGCTTCCTTTCGTCCACATTATCCACCGCAGGGTTTCCTGTGCTCAGAGACTTATCGCGGCACAGCTGCACTTGTTTCCTCTTATTTTTGGCTCCTCTACTCCCTTGTTTGCTTGCCCCACTATATCTGCCTCCTTCTCTGTCCCCATTTATTTTGCTCTCTTTCTTTCACTCCCTGTTTCTCTCTGACAATCCGCCCGACTGCGCTTTCCATTATTCAAAAACTAGTCTGACAGGTGATATTAAACCACGTTGCTTGAGTTGCAGGCCTCCATGTGATTAACTCGCTGATAATTATTCATTGTCAGTCACTGCTAGTATCCATTATCCAGTGGCTGGCGTGCTGTATTTAAGTCATGGGAAAACTGTGCACCGAGCATTTTACAAATGCTCAGTCTTATTACTTTTGGAACATGACCATCGAGAGATTTGTCCTAAATGAATTCCTTCAGGTTACATTTGCTAGACCAGCAAAAAGACCATTCATTTTCATATTGTTTCATTTTGAAAGGATTTGGATACGTGTATGTTTATCAAAAACAACTTAAGAGAAATGCAGTATAAAAGCGGATGCATTAGCTAGCTAATTCCATGAATAGCGGAAAAGAAAATTGGCCTTTAGCATTAAGTATAATAGTATAAAAAGCAGGCTATTCATTTCACAGTAGATGCTGCAACTGATGATGAAAGGCAAAAGACGGCTCTTTATGAGGACAGAAAGTGGTGTTTTAAACATGGTTTGTAATGCACTGTTCAACTCCATTAAGGACCTAAGGTCTTTGCAAATGTCTCCACTTCCAGAATGGAGGAAATAGACATCCATTTTTTGACTTCTTCAGTAAAAGGGTTGTTTAAGAGATCAAAATCAGGTTTGATATGCTAAGCAGAACAAATTAGATGACACTGAGATAACAGTGACCCTTATCTGTAGTATGCTGCTGATCTCCCAGCAGTGCTTTTTACATGTAATTGCAGATAGCACAATTAATGATAACATCCTGTAATTAATTTGAGTGCATGCTCTGGTGCCAATGGATCAGTTCAGAATATTATACCAGTGTGCATATTGAGTGTATGTGTGTGTGTGCAGAACCATGCAAGGCAGTGATTTTTATCAACAGTTAAGATGGAAGGGAGACAGGGAAGGTCGGTGCAAGGCTAGTTTAAGGTGACTAATGTAGTGACAGGAGATATTTATCCAAAGTGGCATTGGTAAGCCATTCTTTTTTCCTCTTTCAACTGAGTAGTAAAGTTCCACATCTATTATCAAATGTGCACAAATAAGGAAAAAAAGCAAATTATACACAAGAATCCACACAATAAAACGTGAACTGTCAGCCTTGAACAGTCAGCAGTAGTTGAAGGAATGTGTGTTTTGTCCTGTGCAGAGTATGGAGGCTTGGGTCTTGACTTCAGCTACAGCGTAGCAGTGGCAGAGGAGCTGGGCAACATCCGCTGTGGAGGTGTCCCCATGGCCATCGGTGTACAGAGTGACATGGCTACTCCTGCACTGGCTAGGTACAATCCACCAAACTTTAAGATATGATAGAGCGTGCGCAATGTTGGATTCTTTAAAATCCTCTGGTATATGTCTTAGGTGAAACGTTTTCAACTTAGTATTACAATCCCCAAATGCAGTGTTTTCACGATTCCCTTAAACTCAACTCCCAACAGTTTGAGTTGGCGACATGTCCTTATGTAAATGAACATTATGCCTGTGGCACGGCTCTCCCTCCACTGCTGTCTTTTCTTATCAGAAGGACAACAACTAGTCAGTGACTCAGGTAACAATGTCTGCATTGTGTTTTTTTTCCTTTTTACACCAACACTAGAGCCACTTGTGTCAGAGCTGGAGTACATTTTCAAACATGTGTTTCATGTGGATTGCTACCCCTGGCAACAACTATCGCCCTGATTAGCCTGCAGACATTTGTGTTGTGTTTGACGTATAATTTTTAAAACCAAAGCATGTCTGAACTATGGGCGAAGCACCTTTATTTCAGACATTTTCTTCATTCTTTGGTCCAACTTGACACAACATGATTACGTGGCTTTTGCGGCCGGTAAACCTGCATAAATAGGACATAAAGAAACTGTGTAATTCTTAAAGCACCCGCAAAGGGTGAACTGCACCCCTAACTACGCTGCCAAGGAAATAGCATCGCAGTGCTCTGGTGCAAATTGCAGGTATGTAAATTAGGTAATGTGCATGCATTTGGCGCAAAATTGCCCCCTTTCTGTGCAATGAGCCTTATTGAATTCACAAACACCAGCGTTAATAGCCACACGCACTTAGAGTAAAATTATTAGCGTCTTCAGAGAGTTGGTGGTAACTGAAGCGCATTTATAAAGGGGCTTCACACCCGGACTTTCCAGTGATCATGGCAGCAGTGATTGTTGCCAGGCAAAGCAATAGCGCATCATATGCACACAGGTGACACTGAGACAGTACAATACCTGATATTCACCATGAGGGAATGAAACTGTAAAACAAAATAATACCTGCTGCTGTGAGAAACAGAGACGGTGGTTTCGCACTGTAACCGTCCAGCAGAGTAGGAGAGAAAACAGCTCTCCATGCGCCCAGAGGCATGAGTGCACAGTTACCCCAAATATCAATCACTCCATACAGAGAGAGAGTCATAGAAAAATAAAAGCCATCCCGCAGATAGAAACGACTGAAAGAGCAGGGGTCATAGATAATTAGAACAAGTTATCTTTTAAATCAACCATCTCTTTCCACATGAGTGGAAAGTATTGTTCTTGCAACTGCATTTGTAACATTTTTTTTACTTTAATGTTGTTTAACCATGTCATGTGATCTGCTACCTCAGTACAGTACTTAAGAACAAATATTACTACAGATGAACATGTGTGTTTGCGCTGTAATATCATTGATATTACGCAACATCTTCTGTGAATTGCACCTTGAGATTGCGGTTACAAATGCTGCGTAATCCATGGTACTATCAGGGGCTGCAATTCATTCTTTGGGAATTCGAGTGTCAAGTAAAATCTTTAAATGAAATTTACAGTAAAATCTTTCATGGTCAAGTCATTTTTTTTTCCGTGGCATCATGTATCTTAGTGGTTGTACAATAGTTGCGCTAGAAATTACAGCCCTTTATTAAAGTTACACTCCCTAGAGGGAATGTGTATTAATATATTTGGTAATTGTTTGTCTCACCCATGTAGGGCCGTTGCTTGTTGTGTGATATTCTCCTGCTATGAAACAGCTGCTGGTGACACAAGACAGAATTCAGTGAAATAGACAGTTGGAGTCTCAGGAGCTTAATTAGGGGATCTACACTAGCCTGCATCGGGTTCTAAGTACTAAGAGAGCAGGGATATCGTGGGAGCTCCAGGATAAGACTCCCTCCTCTGTCCCACTGGAACTGTAATTGCCTCAGACATGGCAATGTTGTTTTAAAGCACACCATCTACTGCTCTGTCTTGCCACAGTTAAACCATACATTTAATGAGTTTCACACAGCTGTTAGACGTCTCCATACTTTCTATATCTATTTTTACAGAAATGACTAGGAATGCTCTTGGATTCCCCTTAGTGTCAAAGAGTAGCTGCTAATTTATAGTTACTAACGTGTTTTAATTTTCATTTCTTCCAATGTGTGTGTATGTGTGCAGGTTTGGCTCAGCTGAGCTAAAAAAAGAGTTCCTCCTTCCCTCCATTTTGGGGGACAAAGTGGCCTGCCTCGGAGTTAGTGAAGTCGGAGCCGGCTCTGATGTCTCAAGTACGCCTCTCCTTCATCATTTTCTGCTCATTTATTATCATATAATTTCCTTTTTAGCTCCTGGAGGACCATTTTGAATTCGCTAGTGCTGCAAAAATGATTTGAGGAGCCAGAAATACAGCAGTTTTACAATCAATTTGGCACTGATATTCTCTCAGGAGAGAAGGATGGCATGCTGGATGTGACATACTGTTTATGGGCTTACGTTTACTGTCCTCAGATTTCACCACTGTTTGGCACTTTTTCTGGATAAGTATGTAGTATGTTTGACATCTAGAGTAACACAGCAGCTATAGACTCAAAGTAATGTCTTTGGTGAAACTCTCTGTTGTTAAGTCTTTTGATTTAATTGTATTTCTTTGTTTATTCATCCATTGAAACGTTTCTCACACTCTCCATCCATTTAAACACTCCACCACATGCTGGTTCAGGTATCATGACCAAGGCAGTGAGGAAAGGGGATGAATTTGTGATCAACGGGGGGAAGATGTGGACCACCAACGGTACCCAGGCTGACTGGATGTGTCTCCTCGCCAACACCAGTGACGGACCCCCACACAGGAACAAATCTCTCATCTGTTTGCCCATGAACCTTCCAGGTAGGAGTCAGTTAGTTATTTGTGGGATGCTTTTTCTAAGAAAGCAGAAGGCCTTTTCTTGAACAAAAACATTCAGGATGAAAATGAACAATTGTAATTGACATTCATTATATCTAGAAACAGCCCTGAAATTTAAGATTCAGTTCTACTAAAAACACAGATGATTTAGTGCATTATACTGCATTATTTGCCTGAGCATATTACCCTAAAACTCTCTACAGAATTTCTGTATCCGTTCTATCAGTAGGATTTGTTATTATTAGTGTGACTTTGCAATGATGCATGATGACGTTTATTTGTGTTCCTGTCATTGCCACTGTAGGAGTACACGTCGCCCGCAAGATTGATAAAATTGGTATGTGGTCATCAGACACAGCTGAAGTGTTTTTCGATGACGTTCATGTGCCGTGCAAGAACCTCATCGGCCAGGAAGGCATGGGCTTCACCTATCAGATGCTTCAGTTCCAGGAAGAGAGGCTCTGGGCAGTGGCCAATGGTGAGTGAGCCTTCCTTACAGTTCTTGTTACGGTTTTTCATCGCTCTCTCCCCGCCGGGTATGCATATCCTGTCTGCATATCCAGTAATAAGATGTGATCTTTCCCAATTCTCTTTATGTATTTATTTATTTCTTATCCTTTACTTTTCTCTCTTACCTCTGTCTTTCCCCAAATCTCATCCGCCTCCTCCAGATCTTACTGTAAATTGTACAGTTCACAGTATTACGGTATACTTTTCGTTCCAGTTTCCAAAAATTAGGGAGTTCAGGTCACATAGTTCAAGCCATTAATCTCCTGTAAAGTAGTTGTTTGCTTTTCATTTTGAGAAACAAGCATGCGTCTTTATTTTCTTGGGCAGAACTTATGAGAAACTATGTGGGAGAAGTGAAACCGTGCATACTTTTACTGAATCTGAAACTGATGCGTTAGTCCGTCTGGCCTGGTAAACTTTTGCACACCATATCAAAGTCAGAGACATAATTGACAAGCACTCAAAGAAAACTTTTACTGCCATTAAAGAAAAAAGAAAAGGGGACAACTCGCATAATCCCAACCAGAACACTTGTAGTGCAGGTGGAAACAATAGTAGTAAGGTGACATCTCTGTCTCTCTGTCTTAACGCCTCCAGTCTTGACCACGATGGACAACATCATTCAGGAGACAATCCAGTACACACGGCAGAGGAAGATCTTCAAGCAGCCCGTCCTCTACCATCAGTCAGTTCACTTCAGGCTGGCTGAGCTGCAGACGGAGGTCGAGCTGCTCCGCTCACTCCTCCACCGTGCTACAGGTGGGGTCACTTTACAGGCAGAGATACGACACAACAAAAAGGAAAGATTAATATTAGTCTGCCGTGTTTGGCTCATAGCATGGAGATACACAGAATGAGTATAGTAGTAAAAAAAACAGCTGTGTGTGGTTTGCATCATCACAGCACTTTGGTTATATGTGCGAATGTGTGTTTATTAGAGTAAATAACATTTGTTTTTAAAATATACAAATCTGCAACCACTGTTTCTAGATTAAGTTTTCTTCATAAAATAAGGCAGATGAGGTTATTTCCCCTCCGAATATTGCATATTTAAAATACCCTTAAAGTCCAGGGGTCAAATGTATAAAACTCTGTGTATATTTAGGTGTATAAAGGTGTACACACAAAACAGAAAACATGCATACGCAGTCTTTTCGTCAGATTTATAAAACCTCACGTACGTCTGTTCCCTCATGGTTTTTTTTTCTTCTTACATCTCAGTCATTCTGAAATTGTGCACACCTGCAGGGGCCTTCTGACCATTCCCACAATTTACTGTAAATGGCTTCAAACACACCCTCAATTGCCAGTTTGCATATGAAAGGGCTGGCATTTAGTTACATTTTGAGGAGAAATGGCGGAAGCATCTAACAAGCACTTGAAGAAAAAGAAGCGCAATTTTGGGGATTGGGAACTGTAATGGTTGATCAAATTGACAGAAGAAAACGTGTATTATTTGGAATCGTCTGGAATCAGTAACAAAATGAAACCAGTTGGATGGCAAAAAGCAACCGAAGCAGCCATTGTATCATTTGGCACAGCCATTACGCACAACTACAGCCTTTATCACTGGTCACACCTAAAGGAATGTATATGTATTTTAATAATCAGGATAATAATCTTTATTTATATAATGAAATTAAAGCATGTCTCACACATTACAATGTAATCATAGTGAAAGTTTTTTTTAACCGTAGATTATATCCTAACACAATTTATTAAAAGAAAAAAAGCTCTATAAGATGTCACCCAATTTGACACCTTTATGTTCCTTTTTTGCCAACTCGCAGCATCACTCTTCTTATTGGACTCAAAAGACCGCGTATATGGTACCCATGGTGTGAAAGATGTGTACCAGTACGCACATTCTCTTTGCCCGTGGATTTTCATACATTTGAAAACCTGCGTTGGAAATGGCACAAGTACCTTTTCGTGTGTGCTCATGGTTTATACATTTGGCCCCTGGTCTGGATAAGGAACATGTATTGGTTGGATTTGCATGTGTAGTATTTTAGGAAAATCACACCAAATGAATGCCTGCAGCTGAGACTCATGGCAGAGATAAAATAACAGTGAACAACAGTGTGGCTATAGAGGGAACAATAATTGTTTGTATCACAACAATTATTTTGTCAAAATTGCTTGATAGTAGAAGCAACACAAGGAAGAAATTTGGCTTTTCTGTCTATGTCTTTCTATTAGTTAATTGGTATTCTTGTTACGGTATATTTTCTTAAAAATGTATCAAATTTATTCTATTTTTTTTTTTTTAAAGGTAAGTGATGCTATGGAGTGTCTTGCTCAAGGACACTTTTACATGTGGACAGAAAGAGCCTGGGGTTCAAACTGCACGATGATTACGCCTACCTGCTCTACCAAACTACTGTTTTTGTGTGTAATGCTATAACTTCAAAACCCACAAGCTTGGCCACCTGAAAAACCGGCAAATACCCGGCTCTTCCAAAATACAACCTTTACACTGCAGTGTTTATCATATGAATACGTGGGTGCATCTGTCGTTGGGTGTCCAAGGTCTTGTGATTTTCTCGTTGTGTTTATGACCTCTCCAGCTTGCAGCTTTGAATGAATTCATCTAGCTGTTAAAGTCAGTTTTTCTTGCCAAGGAATATATCAAAGCTTTTGCATCTGTTTGGCACACGTAGATAAACACACACACACACACACACACACAAACTTCTTTACACACTGAAACAGGAAAAATCATGCAGCTCTCACACATGTTCCTCTGGAGGGTACCTACAATAGAGGCATTGATCAATTCCACTGGGATATGGTCTGAATGGGGAAAAACACTGAATCAGAGCCAGCCACAGGTGACTCTGAAACTGAACCACATTTGTTTATTGTATTTGCTTTCCTCTTTACATTCTTTATAATTCCTTAGTATCCACCTGGACATTTTTCACTTTTTCATGCTAGTGTCACTACTTCTATCCTTCTTTTTTCCCTGCAGCATTGTACATTAAAGGTAATGATGTCACCAAGCTGGCATCCATGGCCAAATTAAAGGGAGGCCGCCTGGCCAGGGAACTGAGCGACAGCTGTCTCCAGTATTGGGGAGGAATGGGCTTCACCAGTGACGTGCTGGTCAGCAGATTTTACAGGTGAGGCTGGACAGAGAAATGGCAACACAACTCAAATGTCTTTTGTTCAGTAATATGATTTTGAAACTACCTTTCCTGTTTTCCCCCATCATTGTATGAACCATATAGCAGAGAGTTATAGCATATAGCACCGTGTTTTTGAATTATTTCCTCTCCAAAAAAAACAAATAATACTGACCACAAAACCATGACGTAGCAGCACCAGTCCTTTGGTCAACTCCAGTTGTTTTAAATGTGCTATATAAATAAACTTGACTTGACTAACACAGGTTGCCAGACAATTGTTGTTATATTTGACTCAGTGCACCTTTTGTGAGGGTGTAACGTTTCTATGGTAACAGCAGCCTCACCAGTTGGCAGGAGCTTAATAAAGCTCATGGTTAATGTATTTTGCAAGGACGTTGAACATGATTCCTTAATTGCATAGTTAGAATCAGATAGATTGATGGCTTCTACAGAAACACACCATGTGATCAAGTAATAATAATTCTTGAAGGCGTGTAATTAGGCTTGGTCTCCTGTTGTGCTGTGTTGGGCTAGAAGTCTCCTGTTGTTTACTCTGTGTGTAATCGAGTAGCACTGTGTTTGATTCAGGTTCTCTAAGCCCTTAATTTATACGGTGCTGACATCTACTGATGGGGCAAATAATGCAGGTGCACAAGGTGTTCAGGAAGCACAATGTTGCTGTCAGTGAGAGAAAGCTGCAGTTATTTACTGTAAGTGCATCTGATGTTGAAGGGAATTCAGATGATTGGCACAGGAAAAAACAAGTTACCAGTATTAACTTTGTCCTTTCCTCAGGGATTCCAGGTTAATGTCGATTGGTGGAGGGACCGACGAGGTCATGCTGGGAATCATCTCCAAGTACATGGACACACTACCTAAGAAGTGATGTCATCAACACTGCTGATAATGTGCTAATCACTCACAATGAACACAGATCACCTAAGTGCAGTTATGCTATGTTTAAAATGTTGAAGTTGGATTGTTCTGCATTGTGCCTTGGATTGTTTTAACTATACTCTATGTGATCAGGCAGAAACACACAGAATGATAAAGCTCCTGTTTTCATGACCTTACAAATGTGAATAGCATACAGCCAAATGTAATTATTTGTGCTGAGTTAATTTAAACATTGATCACCCTTTAAAGACTATGCCTATTTTTTTAGAATAGACTAAGCAAAATAATGTGAATAAAACAGTTGTGTAAAATAAATATCCAACAGACAGACTTTGTGTCATTCACAAATTTAGAAAGAACTGTTCAATTTTCATGTTTTTAGCACTTTCTCTGTGTGTAAGCTGCACACACTAATCAAGTCAATTCAGAGCATAAAATTTGTTTATTTACATTAAAAAACATTTTTTACAATAACGTTAGAACACTGCCATTATTTTTTTGTGTGGATGCCAAATGCTGTAATATTACCATTCATTCTTAAAAGAAAATATGTTTCAGGTAGCCTTTATATAACTTAATCACTGTAATACAACTTGGGCTGTATCAACAGATTATCCATTTCATCACTGTTTATAATACAAGGTGCCCACATTGAGGTTTTATGACAGAAATTTCTTCTACAGTTGTTACATGTTTAATGCTATGTCCCAGCTCTTCAATCCAGGTACATTGGGCTGGTACATACATAATACTAGAAGTGTCTACTTTAGATATACATATACAGTATATGTGAGTCCTACTTCACATGGTCATGAGTCATGTCAGACGCCTTTGGACTAGATCAAATAGCATTAGTAGGAGTCCTTTCATGACTCAATTTTGGGGTCATTCTATGAAATACTCCGGGACAGGGGCACCTGTAAAGTTGAGACACTTAACAAAAAATCCCTGCCTTTCCTCATCATCATTGCTATTATGTTGGTCTTGTTTTGAAATGCATCCGCATGGCACAGACTAGGGAGAAAGATGTGGAGGATCCAAGGACCAAAGCCCAACAGGGCCCTCTTATCACCTCAGCTTGATGAACCAGTACAGGACAAAGAAGACAAAAAAGCAGAAGAGCAGCATGTAGCACAACAGTTTGGTCTGACTGCCTCTGGACAGCTGCTTGACTCTGCCGATGGTGGCACCAAGCAGTCCGCCTGTTGAGTCAAAGTCTGTGTCCTAGTGTGGGAAAAAGAGATACGCAGTCTCAAGTCCAGGCAGGCCAGCAAACAAACACACTGTAACACTCAGATCCTAAAATATATTACTATATTTGACAGTGGTGGAATGTAACTAAATACATTTACTCAAATACTGTGCTTCATTACAGTTGTGAGGCATTTTATTACTACTACTTCACTACATTTCGGAGGGAAATATTGCACTTTTTACTCCACTGCATTTATTTGACAGTTACAGTAATGACTTTAAATATCAAATATATGACCAGCCTTCAAAATATGATTGATTAAACTACTCAACATCCAATATATAGCTGTTATAAGTGGTGTTATCTCCACCAGCTGCAACATTAAAATGCTGCCTATATGTTGATGAATCAGTTCATGAAATAATAAGATAAATGTTAACACAACACTCGTAGGTTTACATATATACTGGTAATTCTTTAAGTACATTTTGCTGATAGTACTTCAGTAAGGAATCTGAATACCTCTAACTTAGACGGCTCATATTTTCTTACAGTTTTTAGTATATAAAAGACAGTGAAACTCACCATATCGTTCAGCATGTTATTCTGGTATTTTACTTCAGTTCCAATGTCGATAGACAGCTGTAAATATTAAGTATCGATATATAAATATCAATATTTAAGTATAAACACAATAAACTAATTAGTTTACAGTACTTCACATTTAAAACAAGCATTCCTATTTTCAAAGTGTAACGTTACAAACAGACGTCGCCTCAACTCTGACGCGCATCTTTTTCTACAGCATTTACTTTACCAACAATAAACACATCTAACGATTAACTTACATTTCATCAATAGTTACTTACACTTTTCAAAGCGCTGACTTTAGCTCTCAGTCCTTCCTGTAGGTGTTCATTTTCCTCTTCATACACGCTGTATCCACTTGCTACATAATTCCCAGAGCCTCCTTCACCTTTATGACACGAAACGATAATTAAAACACCATTAGTTAAGATAGCCATTTTGTCCGTATTTTAATGCTGTACAATGACGTTGAAGTCTCTAGAGTTATATAAACTTGGGCCTGAAGTACAAAACAACGAGCATTCATGCTTATTTTGTAACAACATTAGTTAGCACCCGTTAGCTAACTAGCAAGCAAGCTAACTATGAGCTTAATATCAAGATGTAACGTTAGCTAACGTTACGTTACCCAAGCCGGCGCGCCTCATCTTGAACCACTGAAGAAGGAAATACTGTCCGGTGGTGTATGTGATGTGTAAGAAAACTAATTCAGACTAAATACGATAGAAATTACAGTTAACTGCTATCAGTAATCGGGAAACTGTGCCAGGCTTGTGCACATCAGCAAACGCCACGACATCATACGGTGGCCGATGAGGACAATCCTACCCTGACGTAATGCAATAAGAGAGAAATAATAATAAGTGCTTGTACGGTGTGTGTTATTTCCACAATTATTATTATCATTAGTATTATTGTTATTGTTATTTTCACAACTATTGTTTCAAGGGGAATTTGATTTATTTGAGTTTAATAATAGGGATAAAAATAAACTGAATTTGAGGTGTGTCTGTGTGTGTTTCATGCTTGCATGTGTGTCTGTGCAGTTTATGTTTGAGTGTATCACAACTTCTCACAAGAGTCCAAACATTACCATTTTTAATTTTCCATTGAACTTGTGATGCAGAGGTAAAGTCAAAAGAACCATACACTGTTTGATTTTTGTTTTCTCAACAGAAAAATGTTCCATGGTTTCCTCATATTGAGGTAAGAAAATCCAAATTTAAGTCTGAGTCGTGTAATTATGTTTTTGTGTCACTCTTTTTATTATGTGTACATGTAATTTTATGTGTACACTAAAAACATGAATAATGGTCACATCATTCAAACTTGACACAAAAAACATGCCAAATTATTTCAAACTGTCTGTTGTCCAATGCATGATTTACATATAAAGGAAATACAATTATGAAGACAAAGTGCTGTAATTAGGAAGAAAAGCACAGATTTTTTCCTTGCATCTTAAACTCATCTTTGAAACACAGTGGGTCCCACAGTGACAAACATCAATGGGTTAATCTCCCTTTGGTGGGAGAAACATATTATTATAAGGAGAAAATTGCTGTGATGTTCCTTTTAGACACAGACAGATTGTTTTCTTTGAACATTTTGAAATGTGACCACCATAAAATGGAGACAAATATCCTTTGTGGATTTAATAACAGGGCTTAGTGACACATCCATCTGTGCTGTATAGAATAGAAAAGAGCTCCTCAATATTTCCAAAATCCTAGAGGTGCTGTTTAGCAGTGATTAGCTTTCCTTATCCCCTCATACATCATCCCTCACTTAGATTTGTGCCAATATTGCAGGAGACAGCTAATATGATATAAGAGATTAAAATGGCTTTCATGATGTTAATTTATTCCAATCCTATATCTTATAAATAAATACAACTTTAAGCTCCTATCTACAATAATGCATTTCAATTCCCCAGCATTCATCTTTTTATGTATCACCCAAAGGCTTTGCTGTATGCATGACCTTGATGCGAGTGTCAAAGAAACAGAGGATATTGATTGAACTGTGTGCACATCTCAGCCTTTGTGGATCTGAGAGGATTGGGTTTATCAGATGGGTCTTTAGAAAGGAGAAAGGCGTTTGGATGTTTGGAAACTGGTCTTAATCCTCACTGAAACTCTGTGGATCCAGAACACCGCTGGTGCAATGACCAACACACACACACTTTGGCTTGAATGTATACACAGTGTGCTGTGTGTTAGAGCCAGCTTGGTTCCATCCCTTGAGATATTCTATATATATGTATACATGCTACCCTAAGAGTTTTGAAACACTGTTTGTCTGCACCAGATTTTAATGTTATGAGGTCAATCCTGCACATTATTTTCTGGAGTTAGGACAATTATATCTGACAATTTATCACACAAGCTTCTCAGAGACATTACTTGTATTATCAGGAGTAATTAAATAAATATTTCAACATTTTGGGACATACACTTATTTGCTTGCTTGCATAGAGTAACGTTAGGCTAAATTAGAAGATTGATGCCACTCTCATATTTGTACGGTAGCTAAAGGTGAAGCTACAGCCAGTAGCAGGTTGGCTTAGCTTAGCATAACCGAAGCATAACTTGACTGAAAACAGGGAAACATTTTGCCTGGCTTTGTCTGAAGGTAACAAAATCCACCAGAACCGTGAACATCTCACTAATTAACACATTGTATCTCATTAGTTTTATCCACACAAAAATTGAAGTGTAAAAACGGCCATTCCACTTTTTACAGTGCATTATTGGCACTGTAAAAAGACTATTCTTCTGTCTGGGTCCACTTTCCAGAGAACCAGCCAAGCTATAGGTCCCAGGAAAGAAATCCATATTATACATAACCCCCCATGGAATGGTGATTTGTGCTTTTACACTTAATTGTTTCTTTAGAGCCGATGTTATCTTTAGAGCCAGGATAGCTATTAACCCCTGTTTCCAGTCCCTATGCTAAGATAAGCTAACCTGCTACTGGTCCAGCTTTATATTTACCGTACATGAGAGTGGTATCAACATTCTCAACTCTGCATAAGAAAGGGAATAATCATATTTTCCAAAATGTCAAACGATGATAATTAGTAATATAATTAGTAGTATCAAGAATCATTCATTTGTATTATAAACTATTAGGAAAAAAAACAGCAGACAAACATAGCACTTTCTGGAGGAATTATGCATTGGTTACTCTGCACATAAAGTTAGGAAAACAATGTTCTGATAATTCATTTCTATGATGGATTAGGATAAAAGAGAAGCTCCCTTGTCAGTAAAGTATATTGCCATTTGGCGAGACAGGACCATAATCAACTGAAAATGAGAATTGCTCACCTATCTCTGCACTGCACCTCTCACTGGATAGTGCTGATACTTAATAATATTTGGCTCGCCCTGATTCGCATAATTTCTCTGGAGAACGGGGGAAGTGAATGAGTCAGATGACCGAGGAGGCGAAGTGTTGAGGAAAACATGCCGGAGGAGAGATCAAAAGGACGCTTTGTGTTTCCTACTATTAGTCTCAGGAGAAAGGATTGTCATTCCCACACTTAACATTGCTTTGAACCGCAGTCAAAAGAACTCTGCCAACCCTTTAGCCGTGCTCGAAATTCTCTGGCTTGTAAAGTGTTACTATATGAGGATTTAGATCCTGCATCGATGGCTGTGTTGTTCAGAATGGACCTCATTCCTTTCATTCATCAGTAAATGGGTTTTAATGAGTTGTGGAGAAGAATGAAACTGTGATATTTGGGTGAGGTGGAAGTGAGAGAGAACTAATTAAGCAGGTGAGAGAGAGAGGATGGAGGCTAAAATTAAAGAAAAACAGGCAATAGAGAGAAAATGCGTTCAGTATTAAATAAATAAATAAGACATCATGAAATAAATAATCAGATCAGTACAAGTAAAATATTTACAAACATAAATTCTTGAATAAATTACTAAAACTCAATTCATTATTATAAAATGTTGTTTCATCAGTCTTTTCATTTCAGTCAGTCAGTCATTTTCTACCGCTTGATCCTGTTAGGGGTCGCGGGTGACTGGAGCCTATCCCAGTGACTTCGGGCCTTAGGCATCATGAAAAGTAACATTATGAAATAAAAGTGGCATTGGGGAAATTTCCGTTATGAAAGTCTAAAATCAAATAAAAATAAATGACGTTTCATGATCATGAGTGTTAGGGTTTTAAGAATGTATTAAATTATTCACAATTTATTGGTTCATTGATATATTTTACAATATTTATACATATAATTATTTATTTCTCATTGTCATATTTATTTATTTAATACTGAACACTTTAGGGCTCTATACAAATCTATTACAGTCAAATATGAAGAAAATGGCTCTCAGAAGAGGAAAAAGTATGCAGGTTTGAGCACATAATGACAGAAATGACACCACATGGCTCTAAGCTGAGAGAAGCTATCCTAACTCTTGATCAGTATGGGGATGAGATTAGGATTTTCTGACTTTCCTGTGATCTTGAAGGCTGGTGACCACTGGGAAATTATGGAGGAATCTGTGTACTAAGCACATCGGGTAAAATGTTCTGCAGCATCATCAATGCCAGACTTCTTAACTTTCCAAATTAATACGAAAGCTTAAGGAGAAGCTGTCTCAAAAATCAGAACGACATCTACCATCACGTCAGAGAACACAGCTCTTCTTTAAACTCCTTTAAACCATGTCTATATACATTATCTTATGAGCAGATGTAGATATGTGTGTGTATTTATGTGTATATGAAATATTATAATAAAATCATTGTATAGCTCATGTATTGTCATCTTGCATTATGCAGTTTAATCATAATTTGTCATCTTATTGCTTTTGCAGGAATGGCCACCAACCCATTCATGCAAATAAAGCATAGCTGAAATTGAAAATTAACACTGAGAGAGCGAGAGAGAGAGAGAGGTTGGGGGAGGAGCAAGGTAGAGATCTTGCCTTCTCAGATCCGTCTATTTAAAAGATCACATTTTAGCTTCATGGCTATTCCATGTTGCTGAATTCCTTCAGGGGATCCTCCGTCACTCCCAATGAACAAGACTACTAAACTACTATGTGTTCACCGTGTTGGATCCCTGTTATTATTCACATATCTGTGTGTCAGTGTGTGTGTGTGTCGTCGGCAACCGGACCCTCCCCCTTGAATCCCATTGAAATGCAGCGAAATTCCCCATTCAAAAAACCCCTTAATATCTGAACTTCTTTTCTTTCTTTCTGTTCCTCAAATTGAGCTTTGATTCATATGTTGACACTGAGTCCCTTGGCAAAGGAGATGCAACTCCATTTACAACTGAATTGAATTATAGATTCACTTTAGCATTGTTCACCCCACTGGGAGCTGAGCTTGATTGGCTTTGATTTCATTCTGATTATGATGTACACAGGACTTTTTAGTCCTTTCTAACGGATTACTTTTGCTGATGAATGCCATTCAGAGTGCTTCTGATTTATTGTCTTATCTGACCCTTGATACAATGTCACCCGACTCCTGGGCTTTGCTTTTTATCCTCAGTCCCTCTCTTTCAGACATGCACACACACACACACACACACACACACACACACACACACGCACACACACACACACACACACACCTCTTATGGTCAACCCTTTCCTCTCTATCTGCAGTTAATGCACAGCAAATGTGTTGAATCATCAGTGTGCTGAACGAATACCGGCTGGGAGAAAAAGTGAAGATACGTTAGTTGTGAGTTTACACTGATATTGGCATTTGCTATTGCTATGGTTCACTGTGGATTGAAACCATGACACCACATAAGGCAGAATGCATTCATAGTCATGGAATGTATTTTTTATCTTTAGTACAGCTGAAATTATTAGTTAATTAGTTGATTTGTTGATAGAAAATGAATCAGCAATAATTTTGATAACTGACAGATGAAATCATCTTTCAAGCAAAAATTTTAAAACTCTTCTCCTTAAATGTGATGATCTGCTGCTTTAAATGATAGTAAACTGAATATTTTGGGGTTTGAGCTGTTGCTCAGACAAAACTAGAACACTGAAGATTATTTAATTGTATAATAAACAGTCGGAAATCATTGTCAACAACCTACATGAGTAAGCGTTTTAATATAAATTGTGGACCAAATTCATAGAGACATGATACAGAGGCCAGCATTTACTTGCAGTTTATGATTAACAAGCCATTCAACCCCAGCATCCATCTTTTTCACTGCACATCTTTACTTGTGAGTCATCTGCGTGTGGTCACCGACTGCCCTTGCCTGACCGAGGATACTTTGCTGAACACACGTTCATGTCCATTAGCTACATAGATGCATTGAGATTCAGTCAAGCTGTTTACCCCAAGTCATGATGCAACAGAGTGTAAGTGAATCTACACCTGGTGGAAATTATCTTGCATTATGACAATCATGCTGAAATACCTTCTCACTTTGCATCATTCAGTCTGAAGCTAATTGCTCCACTGCAGAGGTGAAGGGCAACTTAGTGCAACTACTGGAGTACATTCTTGCCACAGACAATTTGCACTACTTTTAGAAGTATTTTGTTAATTTCATTATAAACACATTTCAAAATGACTAATACATTGACAACAATATTTCTCTTTCAGCCTCCATGTGAGAAGTTTTTAATTATGTAAAAGCATGTATTTTTCAGTATACAGTCTTGATCGGATTTGACCTTTGCTTACTTTCCTATTTAACTCACTTGGGTATGCAATTACCACTTATAAAAGGGCATTGACTGGTCTGCAACCTTGAAGGAAACATGGGCCAAAAGTTGCCTAAGGCCATTCAGTGGGCTAAATGCCATGTCAGCACATTTAATCATTAACTGTGTGTACAGTATTTTTAATAGGCTTATCATGTTATACAGAATACGCACTTTCCTCTGTGTGGCCCAGTCATTGTGGTTACTTGCACTTTGTCAGTCTGTGTGGAGAACCATCATATGTTTTTTTCAGTAGCCTTTGAAGCTTTGTTAGCCTCAATCAGCTCTTTAGTTGTCCCAAATGTGCCTTTCTTTCTAATAGACAACATTTTTTATTTTGAAGTGGTAGTTTTAGCTCAGTGGCACTCAAAATCTTGCAACAAAATTGTACAAGTATTATCAGCAAAATGTACATTTTGTACATACTATCAATTCCTGAAAAAGTGACCCCGTGAGTGTTACAGTATTATCAAGGTTCAAGGTACATTTATTATCAGTCATTGTACAACGAAATTAAAGTTGTAGCCCCCTTCACAAAAAATACCAAGGGCTGAAAGAGGAGCTAGCAAAGATGTGGAGAATAAAAGCAACAGTGGTGCCAGTGGCTCCAGCAGATTCCAGGTACAACATCTGAAGTCTCTGTCCAGAAGAGTGCAGTCCTAGGAACAGCTAAGATACTGCGCAGAACCCTCAAACTCCCAGGCCTCTATACATATACAGTAGATATAGCAAATGTATATATTCACCACTGGGCCTGATCTTAAATTAAATGGTCTGTTGTGAATGAGTGGAGATGCCTAATAAAATGTTAATAATGAAGTCAGGTATTTCTTTGATTCAGCCAAACATTTGTCTCAGGATGTTTTACAACCTGTTTTGGGAAGGACTTCCAGTCATCAGCAAACATTTATAGACAAATTTCATGACCAGGAATTATTTTGGTACATTACCTTAAACTGGAAGGGGAAGCTACACTGAAATCTTAGATTTGTTGGAACAGGCTTGCTAGATTAGTAGCAACAGCACAGCATAGTTTCTTTAATAAATACACAGGAATAGAACATCAATGGGAACATAGTGGTGACAAATGCTTGCCACAATACAACATACAGTACATGAGTGTGCTCGTTCTCAGGGGTTCCAAATATTTGCTGCTCTTCTACCCTTTTTCTGAGATCGTGAACTACATTTCTCTTCACAATTCTTTAGTTTTTTCATTCAGGAACTTTCAAGCATCTTAGTTGTGCAGTCATCCTTTTCGCTTCTTATTCTGAAAAAAAAGACAAAGTTACATGTTTATTTACTCGGTAGGAAGCAAAGACAACATTTTTCCCCAACAAAGTATATGGCCTATTCTATGCTCTGCCTGTGTGTCTGTTGGTGAAAAATACACACGGTATATTCTCTGTTGTATTCTCTTTCTTTTACTGTTCCCACTTATTGAGGTTGGGACCATGACACGAAGCACAATATGTAACCCTAAACTCTGCTGCACAGCTACAGTGTGGGCTACATTAATTAAAACGATTGCTCTTACTGCAAGATCACGCATGGTGTTTAAAGTCACCCACACACAACATGTCTGAGTGTCTCAGTTTGTCCTGTTTACAAAGTCCAAGAAAAGAACGGTTTTGGGTAAAAACAAATTCCCGTACTTTAGCAAATCCAATAAAGTAGGTGATTGAAGTTAGTTTGAGAGTCATCTGAGGAAACAGGTTTGGTGGAAGGAAGTGTTTGGTTTTTTTTGCAGCTTATAAAGAATCCATCCGTCCATTCTCTGAAATGTGTATCCTGTTCAGGGTCACAGGGGGATGGAGCGTATCCCAACACATACAGATAATGAATCATGATAATGAAAAGGCATGCATAATAATACTATCAAGCACTAATTAGCTTTTGCTGTATGCCCACCTAAAGGAGAAAAGCTTGCAAGACGAAGAGACACGATTTAGCAGAGTGAGTCAAGAGCCAGCCAGGAGCAGATTGAGCTTGTTGTCTTTGATCATATTGAGAAAACATCTCTTGAAATTCCTGCAGCCAAGTTGGGCTATATAATTTCAAAGCAGTAAGACAAGCGCATTAATGCGCAAGCCGGTTTTGCTCTGGCCTCGTTTTCATGTGCACTTTCAATTTCAATGGTGAAAGTTGGGGAACTGACCGCAGGGACGTGCTGATAGACCGCTGAATCGTCTGCTGCTACCGCACGCCTGACAGCTTTCTATTAACTGTCATGGATCTGACTTTTTTTCTCTCAGCAAAAGAGCAAAGCAGAAAAGGCCCACCCTGATGTGAATTCCATTTGAAAGGCTTATCAACACACCCAAAACAGAATCACAATATTATGCACTGCTGTGTCCCTCATGTCGCCAAAGCTTTGGTCCACTGCTCTTCCCCCTACAGTGCGTCACCGCACTGCATGCCTTTGTCCTGCTATAATTGAGTATCACCAGGGCTCAATTCCAGCATCCTCTTCTTCTCCTGGTGCTCTGCATGAGAAACTTTGACAAGTAATTCATAGTTTGCTGAGTAGTTATATGAATTGCTTTACAGTAATCTCCCCTCAGGGATGTGGCATAATGTCAAACATCCTGTTTTGTTGCACTTGTAGAATACTTATTGTGACCGAAGATGGCCTGGCCCAGGTACAGTTTATGTATTTGTGTCCATGCAGGAGTGGGTTTGGGCAGTATTTGAAGAGTGAATTCCCACTGAAGTACTGCAGCGGCAGATGTTCACAATGATGAAGGAACCATATGGTGTTCATAATGAGGCTTGTATACAAATTTCACACAGGAAAAAGCATAGAAATATGCTTAATTTGGCAGTATTCACTATGACATGGGCTGAACTACAGCCTGTTTATTGCGATACATCATTCTTGCAACACCAGTCCTAATATTCTCCCAGTTCTCTGTGGCCTGCAAAATGTTCTGTTTATTGACACTATGCCTCAGATTGTTGTGCTACTCTAAGTTAGTTAATGTCCATTTTAGTCTAGTCTATCTTAGCTTGTTTTATCTTATCTGATTCCTTTCAGCTGCAGAATCAGATGATAATTATCTGTGGATTCGTTACTATGAGCGACCCCGTTCACATTACATAGTAATTGGATCCATTGTTGATATTAAAAATATTTATTAGAGCAGGTTAACTAGGTTTTCTAACTTAATTGGGGTCAAGGATGTCCCTGTAGAATTTGAATAGTTTACAAAAGCATCATAATCAATAAATAATTATGATACTAAAATATTTAGAACTTTATAGCCTCTTCGGCCATTAGGGAGAATGCGACCTGCCAATCCTTTAATGCAAACATGTTGCTTGGATCGCTTAACAACACACCAGGAGGGGTTACAACCAAGCATGATATATTGACAGATGGAGAGATGCTAATCTCATGTGCAAGCCTGACTTAGACACTGAAACAATTTAAACGCTGGCTGTTAATTATAGGTCTCAATGAAGCCTTGATTTTTTTTTAACGACATATTATACCTGGCCATATCCTATTATCCAAAATAGCAACTTTCATAAAACTGAAGGTGTTGAATGAAGTTTTACAAAAGTTGGACAGAGACTTTGAGTTCACTTCACCCTATGAAGACCGGTATCTTCAAAAAAGAAAAAACAAGTGTGGGAGGTGCAGTCAGATCCCATGTTGCTTTTTTCATTCTATAACACTTTCCGTCTTGGAAAATACAATTTGACTATATGACCTATAATCTGATTATAAAAGCCAGCGCAGGTATTAGTGCTGCAGCATTTTCCAAAAAGACCGATTGTGAATCTCGGAAATGTATCATACCTACCGTATGTTAATGGGAATGTAAAGCCGGAGGCCATGTAGCACTGTGTAAGATCAGTTTTTTATTACTCATTACTTTTATTGTAAAGATCACAGCACTATAAAATCACTAGTATTGTTGATATCTTGACCATGCTAGCACATCTGTATGAGTGTGAACCTCCTCCCTGTCCCTGCTCTGAAGGAACATTCACGCTTAATGGCAAGGCATATAATTAGATAGTCTGTATATTAAAATTGATTGACATAATGAGTGGGCACGGGGTGTCTGTTCCCGCTGTGTCAGTGCAGAGAAGATCACATCAACATACTGCTGTCGGGAATACATTAGGCACGACCTTCCATGACATGTCTTTACTGAAACATATTTGTGGGTTACAGTTACACACACACACATGTGAAAATACTTTATTTAGACTGACACATCCTAATTAGTCTTAGGTCAGATCATCCCAGTGTCGTTAATTCCTCAGATGACACCATGCAAATGATAGCGTCCCAACATCCCTCAAACAATGAGTCATCAGCGCTATCAGGGGAGAAAACAAACAAACTGAAACTGTGACAGAAAAAAATCTGATTCAAGACAAGTCAACCTGGTTAAATGAAATATTTTAATGTTTTTCTTTATCAAATGACACAATTACAGATGGAAGCTTTCAGCTGGTATTTATTGCCCTCCTTTGTTTGGTCATAGGACTCCCAAAGCCAAATTACTGCTAAGTTAAATCCTGACTGTTTTTTAAATCACACTGAGGCACAGAGTTATAAAAGGAGAGCTGAAGAGTGAACAAGAGTGAAGTTGTTGCACACTTTTTATAATATAGTTTTCAATCTCCGGGCTTGGGGACCGGCTCTATCAAGTAATTTTAAGAAAACAGGCTATTATTGTTGTGTATGTGTTTAAATCAAATTGTTGAGTTGCACGTTTTTTTTAAATTTTGTCAAGTCAAGTCGGAAGTCATCAAATTCATGATTTGAGTCTGACTCTAGTTCAAGTCATGTAACTCGAGTCCGCACTCTGAAATAACACAGAAAGTTGCAGTTAGTTTTCTGACTTGGTCAATAATAAAACCTATTTTGCAGTCAATCTAAAACTTATAGATAAGAATGCAAATTTTTAGTGAAATTAAACTTACAGTTTAAATGTCCTTCAAGCATCACATTGTCTGTTTGCATTGTCTCAGAGAAAAGTTTTTCTTTTTTTGTTAGTTTTCTTTTAAGTGGAAAGTGTGGCTCAGGCAGAATAAAATACATAAAAGACAAGAAGATGTTAAGCCCACCTGGATAGCTCCCATTCAGTTTGTTTGAGAGGTTATACAGTCAAGGAAATGGAAAATATTTTCAAACAACATATATTTTTCTTGGGTCTTTCCAGTTAGTTAACTCGATATTTTTACGCAATATCAAATTGTACAAGATTTTTAAATCTCATTTAAAAATTAACATTTACTCCTTGGCTTTTAATCCAGCATGAGAGCTGTGTAGTCTTTGTTTTGGATTACCGGCTGTGTTTTGTCTATGTTTTTTATGTTTCATGTGTTACTATCTCTTTTTTATCATCAGTTTTATTTATTAGCTGTACAGCACTTTGGTAGCCTTGTTGTTTTTTTAAATGTGCTATATAAATAGTGGATTGGACTGGATTGGAAGGTTAACAAGGACAGCAAGGTTAACATCAGCTGTCATCACCAAAAAATACAACACTCCCTTTATCATGTACCTCCATAAACAAAATAAATGTCAGTGTCATGAATTGACCGATCAACAATATTGAAATGAAGCAGGTCTGATAGTCTCATTCAGTTCTCATCCTGCAGACAGTTCAGACCTCCTGAGTCCCAGTCCATTTTCTGCTGTTAGTGACAAACCTAACAGGCTTAATATGTATCCTGAAGAACCCCGAACAAATCCACAGTAATCTGCTTATGCATTAGTGAGAGTGATTTACATTCCCAGTTGTTTACGAGGAAGGAGACTTTTATTGATTAACATATTAGTGAGTTGTCTCTCTTATGACTTGCTCACTGAACAGAAGCAGAAAGAAGAACACATCAGTAAAACGTCCTTCACCAAGCTGACCTGTGCTAACTACACTGACAGTGGTAATTCGAGGAAAAGGCGTAATGCTGTGCGCAATGAGCTTTGATATGAAAGGCTGAAAAATATTTATGGGAGTGATCTGCAAGGCTGCTTGGTGGAGAATATCAATCAGCAAGCAGCAGAGGTTTGTGGACACTGATGAGCAGGTATAAGGGAATGTTCCCTTTTGTTCCCTCTTTCTTATAGATGTTGAACTGCAAACACAACCTTTGAAATTCAGGTGTATGTTCTCTTCAGCGTTGGTGCCTGCCAACCTTCTTTTATTTTCCCCCTAATTTTTGTGGCACCATCCCCTACCGCAGTGGAGATGTGCCTTGACTTCAATGCCATCTGATGTTCTCTCGGCACAACACGTTCAAACGCGACAACGTCAGATCTACAGGCTTGGGGACACGACCACAGCCCTGGAGAGCTTCATGTTTAAATATAGAAGGAACGCATGGTAACGTTGAGGTGAGGCTCTGGTCACACGAGTCATAGCAAGGTTGATGGTAACATTAGAAAACAAGGTGCTGGCAGATGCTGCTGAGGTCATAGTGTGAGTGAAAGTTGAACAGTTCAATACAAGGCCTCTTCCATATATTGCTACCAAAGCCACTGTATCTAATCTTGTCTCTGGGATTGTCATTCAAATGTGCACAAAATCCCTGCTTTGAAGTTAAATCTTGGACATAAGGCAGCTGAAAAAGACAACACAAAACGATCAGCAGAAACATACAGACCATTATACAAGCACAATATGACATTAGTAGCGATTACAGCTGTTGCATATAGCCAAAGTAAAAATCAATATGGCTGGTTCTGACTGACAGGATTATCCTGTGCTGTCGCTGAAACACAGAGCCAAGGATTTTAGAGTGATAAGTGAAAAGTCTGTGGGTTTGTGCAAATATGTCGTGCATTCTTGTCAATCGGCATGAAAAGATTTCCTTCTCCATCCAAATTAAGAGAAATAACATTTACTGACCATAACAAGAGTTCCATTCCAAACCCAGTGGTGATGTAAAGTCTAATGGTAATTGTTTACTAGGAAAATAAAGTTTAATTTCAATTTTGAGGTGTTTTTAGTGGATTCTACAAAATTCTATAGCTGCTTAATTAATTAATCTCATGTGACAGCCCCATACATTTAGGTCTGAATGCACTCATGAAGTATTTTGTGCTGCTTGGAAGGTAATTTACCAGCTTCTAATCTTCACTACCCATGTTGTATTCAGGTCAGTGCCAGATGCCAAACAAGGCTGCGATTGTTCATGGTTGGTTGCCGGAACCAAGCTGGCTACTGTAATGGCAAACTCATGACAAATCATAATTTCTGCAGTATGGGGTGGCTTTGTGGTGTAAACATGTTGTAAAACAATGAAATTGATTCAGGTACTGTCAGCTGTTCCTTTCAAGGAAATGTTATACTGCACAAATAGTATGTGTTCTATGTAAACGTGTACAAAACTTGCTGCATCTAAGATTTTTCTACACCCATGGCAAGGCTTGGATCAACTTTTGGGCAGCGCGTGCCACATTTTCACTATTCATTTTATTTATTAATTTTGTTTCATTTTGTATTGTTTATATTAAAATAATTCAGTAAGTACAAAGGTGCACACTTATCTCTTTGTTTATATTACTGGTGAAGACAGTTGGAACATATGATTGTAATCTATTTGAATAACAGAGACTTTGTTCTTTCCTAATTTTTATTTATTTATTTGTTTATTATTATTAGTCGTTTTATTTGACCAGTTCCTTTAAGTTTGTCTTGTTTACTCGGTTACCATTCCATGAACGTCAATAGAAATGCTATTCAAAAAATACATAAATGAATAAAGAAATTCACAGAGCAAAAAGAAACACAAACAAGTCCACAATGCAAATCAGTATTAAGGCTATACTTTACAAATACAACAGTGGTGAAAGAAGTGGTCCCAGTGATCAGTCCTTAAAAAAATAAACAGTTTTCATTTTACTGTTATTAAATCCCAATATTATAAAATTTATAAATTACCAGGCATTCCCTTTCAGCAATACAAAGCATAAACCTTGGTTAAAGGAACAACACACACACACGGGTGTTTTCAATTAATCTGACTAATTAGACTTCTTGTCAGGTTGAGGTTGGGTGGAGTGATGCAGGGAAGTGCGTGGTGTCACCAAACTGTATGAACCTTCGATAGGCCCTTTTATTGTATTAGTGATGGCTCAATGAAAGTATCCCAGTAAGCCATGACAGCATGAAGGTGAGTCAGCAAGCACAATAGCAGGACCCTGACTATGAAGCAGCTAAATGTTAAAAAATAAGCAGCTAAAATTGGCAATTGACTCTAATTATCTTTTAACCTTTTCCTGTGAAAGTTTACTGACATAGAGACTTGATTTCGGATTAAATAAATAAATTGAACTCGAATGAAAATTGTTTGGCATTGGCAGAGGTTTGTGTGCTCGGATCACCTTCTGATTGTGATTCTTTATTAAATAATAATAATAATGCATAAAATTGACTGAACATTACTTGTTACTGAAAAGCAACACAATTCCTGCTAACTGAGAAAAAGTCCTGACACTTTCACAGCTTTATGGCAATCGGAAAAATTAGGGGTTTTTTGAGAGTCACTTTCCAAAACACACTTATGTACGTGTTTTCTAACCCCATACTGTGTTGAGAACATGGAGTCTTTATGTCAAAGAACACTAATCACCTGAGCCCTGGATGTGCCATGGACTCACAGTAAGCTAATCAAGTGTTTGCACACTTCCACTCAGGCAGACAGGAGGGAAGGTGGAAACAGCCCACCTCCTGATGGTCTGGACCCATGACTGATGATTAAGTGCATCGTCTGCACAGAGCAGAAGACTCTTAGTGTGACGCAAAAGAACACACAGTTATGTCTTCCTCAAGGGTGTGAATTTATATGGAAAAGATAAACAAATATAAACAAATCTATAAATCAGTCATGTCGATTTCCACAATAATGTAGGTAGCTGGAAGGTTAGGACTGACCCATGGAGAGGCAACAGGTAGAGCTAACACAGAAATGTTCCCAATCACAAATAAAAAGTCATTGCTTGCTGTGGCAATGCCTGTTGAGCTCGCATGTCAGGCAAAAAAACATTGCTTGCACTCAGCAGTTGACAATCTCATGTGCAATGCCTGCGCAGTATGTTGGCACTGTGGCACAAGATCAATGAGCAGGAAATTGCTCATTTGAAAAGAATTAATGAGTGGTTAATAGCATTGGCTAAATAGTGGAAACGCGCTTAAAAAAACATTAAGAAACCAGGTTTGGGTTGCACCAGCTATTCATAAATTATAAAGTTGGTGTCTAAAGTTCTTCTTAAGTATATATTTTTTAACTAGTGCTTTACTAAATTAGTTTGCACCTTTAAAACTGGGGAATTTTCTTTGCAAGTAAAGATTTTAGAAATGTGTAAATCCGTAGCTAGGAAACAAATGAAGCAGAGGCCAATCAAAAGTGGTGAACAGTGTTAACAGGAATTTACTGTAGCGTCACAAGCTGTAAGAGAACTTTCAAAGTAAGGAGGCCACCTCAACAGCCAATCCTTTGTAAACATGAGTTTGTTTCCTTTTTTATATGTGCTAACCTAACTGATGCTATTTGGTCATTTAGTCTTAAAATATTAACATAATGTTTTTATTTGAGGTGTGTTGAGCTTTGGGGGGAAATATATTAGAAAATCATAATTAAACCTAATTAAAGTGCCAGGTCAGATATGTCGACTCTTACTCTTCAATTTACACTACAATTAGCTAGCTTTATCAGCTGGTTCAGTTAGCTACCCAAAAGTTCCACCTGGCAGTTAGTATGTGTAAATATTAACAACTAATCTCTACTAAGAACTAGTTTGTGAGGTGCAACCCGTTTTAATTGAATGAGAAATCTCCACTTAGTAAACACTAACGTTATAACTAGGCTAAGCTGAAATTTAGGAAGAGCTGGTGCAACCTTCCTCAAAAGTTTAAATTGTGACCATTAGCTACAAACTGAATTAATATAAGGATACAAGCTACAAACCACCACTAAAGGCACTATAAATCTGAACACATTTATTCATTATAAATTTTAGAAAATGAAACTATTACAGTAAAAAGGATCAATTCTAGTGAATGGTTTGGTTGTCAGAAAGACAATGAGAAAAATAGTTTTGGATTGCTAATTATTTTAAAGCATGCTGCACCACTGTTTCCCTGCTTGTTAATTAGGCAAAATGTTCACTAAGCTGCCCATTACCCAGCAATTGAAATGAAATCTTTAGAGCCCCGAAAATACTTTATTTCTCCTCAAGGGCACATTTCAGTTAACAGAGCCAATTATCATATGCATGATTATCTGTGTCCTGGTGGCCCATCTGTCTCTAGTCCACTGATATGTGCCTCTCTCCTCCCTCAAGCTTGTCTATGAAGTTCTGACACTTTTTAAAACTAATCTTTATGTATGGCTGCTGTCGTGAGCATCTGACCACATTTACAATTCTAATGTATGCAGATCGACCTTTCATTTCCTTATTGAGTCTCTTGGTGACTCTTGAATGACTGAACAAGACCTTTGGTAAATGCAGCTAAGCAGGGACTTTCTCATCGTGTCATACGTCAGACTAGATTTAGAAAGGAGTTCTTCCAGAGAAGAGAATCAAAATAAGATTAGATTGGACAAGGTTCGTTCTGCTTTCAAACGACGTCAAACATCACAGACCACATTTGACTTGTTTTAGTATATCAGTATCAATAAACTGACATGCCACTATTCCCGTATTGGTCATGATATTTGGCAAAAAAAAGCAGCCAGATCAGAAATAATCCAGGAGGTTGTATGATGATATTGGGTGAGAATGTTGCAACTCATACAAGGGTAGAGATAGTAATGTGTTTCAAGATAATCCACCAATGCATTGCTTCAGTGAATATGCCATTAAAGCAGTGTCAATCAATGTCATGCTGTAGGCTATAATGAAAACTGTGAATGAAAGAGGGAGAAAGTTAACTAAGCTTCACACTGTAATGAAAGGAGCGCTTCAGTAAGACATAGCTCTGATCCCCATTTAAAAGCAATATGTCCCTGACCTGTAGTATGTGGTCTTTATAATATCCATTATATGGAATTTATACATCATATAAAGATGGAAAATATTTCAAATTTGAGCATAATCATAAGGCCTTAATGTGCTTGTATGTGTATGTGTTTCAGTGGTGGAATGTAACTAAGTACATTTACTCCTGATGGAAATATCTTGAGCTGCTAAATGCTTCACTATATTCACCAGTGGGCTGCTAACTGTGTCTGTCTGCTGTTTGGTGTTGAGCAGGTATGTAGCATGCAGGGAGTTTTTTAGAGCTTTTTCAATGAAAACAGCTGCCTGCTGGGGCCGAAAACGACGCTACGAGAGCAGTGAGAGTGAACTGAAATAGTTGTAGGCCTGACAGCTAAACATCTGAGGTGAAACTCACTATAAAGCTCCCTAAAGCTGAGCAGAGCTGCAGATTCAGCAACACCTTTTAAATTGTCACATTGTTTTCATATTGTCATTTGATTCACTAAATATATTATAGCCGCTCAAAGCAATATTTTGAATGCAAGACTCTTACTTGCAATGGAGTATGTTTACACTGCATTGCTACTTGTACTTAAGGATCTGAAGACTTAATCTACCACTGATGTGTTTGTACCAGTATGTCCATAGGAGGAGAAGAGACAAATTTTCATGTGGCATTTATTTTGTCTCCCCAACCCACTGTCAATTACTTATGGCTGTAATTGATCAATTTTTCATCATAATGTACTGCTGCAGTACGCTGAGCAAGTACTGCTCAAATGATTCATCTCAAACTGTTTTACACTTGGTTCTATTTTTCTCTAACCAAACACAGAAAATGATTTATTGTTGCCATATGTTACTTATAAACGTGGACTGACAGATCACTCATTCATTGGGCAGATTGGTGACCCGTCTGTCATCCTGCATCATCCGAGCCATACAGCGCCGCAGGGGAAAATCAAAACAAAATGTATTCTGCAGCCTGACAGCCAGGTCACGCTGCGCTTGAAAGTTTTATTTATTTTCTGTGGTGGTCACAAAGAGTTCACAAAGAAATATTTGGATGTGACTATGGTTTTTAGTGGAGGCTGCAAATGGACTCTGGAGGTAATTATGCATCTTGTGCCACAACAGGAAACCACTGAAGCGTGCCGTGATCAGGAGACAAGTCAGGTTTGCTTAGAAGCAGACAACCCCAACATGTTAGGCAGTCTCAATCTGGTTGTTTGGTCCACACCATGGTTCAAATAACAGTGTTGTCCCCAGCCTAAATTAATCTGAAGAAATAGGAAAATGCGCCAGAGTTAGTGTAAGGTTAGGTGTAAACACAACCTTCTCAATCTATATGACAAAATGCTTTAATTATTTCAACATGCACAATGCTTTCAACAATTTAAACGTGCTGGGTTCATTTGAGTTGAAAGTGGAGAGACAAGAGCAGTCTTGGCAGAGATTTTCAGATGTTTGTGTTTTTCTTTGAACAAAAAAACTGTACTCTGCTGCCCAGAAGAGATTATACATGGTCTTGGAAATCACTGGAATGGTTAAATAGAGGTTATTATGTGATCACCGCAGATTTGTTGTGAAAGAAATTAAGTCCTATCCTAACCTCTGGATACTCCAGGGGAGATTTTTTGCATTTTAAGAAGGAAACACGCTAGCCGATGGAACAGTATGTGATGCAGTGGCACCCTCCAGTGGACAATGTGACTTTGCTTTCCTCTGTGTAAAGAGGATACTGCAGTGTAATAATGCTTCATAGTTTGATCTTATATTTCCTGCAAGAAATATGTATATGCATATACAAAAATGCATGTTACATTATTTGAGTTAAAACCATTATATGCAACTGTAGAGATTGCTGTAGTTTCCCCCTGGCAATTCCAATGTGCTCAGTAGAAACACCAGAGAAAGAAAAGGGTAAGGCATACAACATGGGGAGTGTCTTGTTTGTTGAGCGTTTTAACCAGAAGAGGATGCTGCTCTCTCACTCATGAAAGGACAGAAAAAAACTAGTAGGCTGGCGTTAACAGAGTCAGAAGTCTTTGTCTGACAGTAACAGAAACAAACAGCAAGAAGAGAAAACGATGATACACGGTTTGAACATTCACAGTTAATATGAGCAAAAATCCAGTGAAGGTTTTACACAATGCTTTTTGGAGATGAACACATTTCTATTGGGTGGCACTCTAAAAGAAAAGTTGACAGATATGGATGCAAAAAGAAATCTCAGAGAAATTGTGCAAATGTTTGCCTCTTGTTATCTTTCTCGTTTTAATTTTGGGAGATACAATTAATTTTTCCTCTTCTCTCTTTTGTCTGCAGATGGTTGGGGTGGTCCCTAGAAAGGATTGTGGGAGGCGTTTAGATGCTTCATGTTTCTCACATTGTTGCCAGAGGCATTTGAGGTGAAATGCTAGTGTGATTCTCTAAAATATGTTTAAATGTTGTCATGAGCAGGTAGAAAGAACTGCAGGTTAGATATATATATCCTACTGGAGCTTTGGTGAGAGACAGCAGTCTAGACTGTGATGAACTGTAATGGTTGATAAACAGTGTGCATGTATATGTGAAGCATATGCATTTGCTGCCTTGACTGGATAGTCCCAAGTGGTTCACATTTCCATCCGGTAGAACACAGGGCAGGGAAAGAAAAGATGTGAGCTTCACATCTCTGCATGTTGCACTGTGTTTGTGGTTACTCTGTATGCTTGAGATACGTCTAATTAATTGTGTATTAATTAATACTCATCTAGATTAGCAGATTAGCATTCACATTCAGTATCCCATTATCCACAGCACACATGTTTAATGCAACATTAAGGCAATATTTGTCAACTGATTACATTTGGAAATATCACATGACCATTTCATTTTTACCAAGTTTTTGCCTTCTGGCTCTCATTGATCACTGTTTAATATGCCCATTAATTAAAAAAAAATGAAAAAGACACTGCAACATGTAAGTAAAGGAAGCCAGACATAGTGATACAACAATGATATAACTTCCATTTTTCTGTAAATGGATGTATGAATGTAAGTTATTTGCATATATTTATTATTAATGCAGTTCACATTTTGCCAGTTGTCCATCACGTGCTAAAGCTAAACCTCATTCTCTGTTTTTGTCTCTATTTTAAGGACAACATTCCTGGAGATAAATCTGGAAATTGTTTGACTTTATGAGTCAAAGTGGAGTGCCCAAGTTAACCATTCAGTTTGTGTCTGAATGAGGCCGCATCATCTCATCTGTAGAAGAGGAGCAGGGTCAGGCTGCCCTTCAGGTCCTTCATGGACCCAGCCCTTAAAGTGGGACACAGCTATTTACCAGGAAATTATTATTTCATTTGAACAATATTAATATGCAAAATATCCAGTTGATACAGTAGAATATTACTGAATCTTTCATTGTAAGGCCTCATTAAGCATACAGGCACCCTGGCAGTCTAGTCATTAATACATATAACATATAACTGCAACATGCGCAATTAATCAATCAAAGTTTAGATGCATTGCATACATTCACTTTGAAAAACTCGCAAGTTTATGTAATAGATTTAATAGAAAAAAACAGAAGAAAGAGGACTGAATGGTGTACTCAACTTTACAGACTTGTACTTCACAATTTCATTGCAACTACAGTATATTAATGCAAAATACTATAAAATACCCAACCCAGATATAGTGCATACAACATACTTCCTTACACGTTTCTAAGCCATTATACTTTGCTGTTCATTCTCAATCAAACTACTGTCAAGATTAAAGTAATTGCTAATCACAGAGCCGTATAATACTTTTCTATAGTTCAATAATCAATCTTCTGGAGATTGTTGAGAGTAAGAAAATGTCATTCTTGAGTTGAACAAATTGAAAATGATTGAGCACAATACTGCTCTACTGTTTTTACAAGTGTCAAATTCATCTACAGGAGCTTAACTTTTATCAAACATGCAGCACACATTTTGTGTGTGGAGGCTCTTTGGACCCAACAGTGCGTCTGTCTGAGAATCTTGACAAAATAAGATCGCGCAACTCGGTGAAAATGGCTTGTGACAGGAGCTTAACCATCACTGCGCCCTTCATGTGCTACTGTGTGGTCACCAAGCTGGCATTTAGACTGCAGGAAGCAAATTGACTGCACTGACCCTCCCTTCATCCCTGCAAGAACCACATCATATGAAAGAAAGTCAGAAAGAAAGGTATCATCAGAGAGAGAGAGGCTACAGAAAGAGACGGTGAAAAAATAGACACGCAGACTATGGTCAAAGACATAAAAAAAAAAATCACAGTGAGAAATGTAGAGCAAGGGAATGAGGTGGAGACAGAGAGACTGAGAGAGAAGAAGGGGAGAGACAGGGAGGGGATAAAGAACAGGAGAGACAACGTGGCAGGAGGTTTTGTCCGATGTAGACCTTGGATGGGATGATAGGACTCTGGGTTCATCTGAGGATGAGTGCTGGAGGAAAGCTCTGCATAACCATTCATAAGTCTGCTGTAACTAAACAATCATTAACTTTCAAACCCCTTTAACTGCTGTTTGCACTTTAGCTAATGGGACTTTTTGCATCATGCAATTTAGTTTTCACTATCTATTTGATGCCACACCCCACAGCATTAAATACAGTTTAATATGGGACATTTTCTTATAAATTAAGCCATAAATTAACAGTCTCCATGTAATAGCAGTACTACAAAGTAATGCATATGTACAATGTGGGAGGATTGCTTGCTTTGACTAAACTTATTGACTTTCCAAAGCACAATCCTCTCCTCTCTTTGGATTTTCTCCTTGCAGACAGACTTTATCACAATGATCAGGCTTTCCTATTAAAATGGAACTTCCTGTTTACCCCCAAGAAAGGACAACTTGGCTGTTACATAAATCAGGAGTCTCTATAAGGTCAGTGGATACTGAAGAAGATTGTTGAATAAATCAAATCAAAACAGGGGGAAAGAAGTTTGATTTAAGCAGTTTGACCTTTACATTATGACTTGTTTGAGTTCTAGTTATCCTTGTGGCTCAGGGTTTCAAATGGAGTATTTCTGACTTTTATCCATGCTGACATTAAAACTTTTAGGATACCTGCTCATGCCAAGAAAAGAAATCAAAATTAATTTGTTTTGAAGGGATTAAGTCTAACAGCGTGAGTGCTTTGGATACCTGCTGATGTAGGGAAGACTCAGTAACTTATGAAATGTGTACAAATCTGTACTTCATGCTGTGTTTCTTACTTGCAATCGAACACATTTCAATGCAAAAGGGCTTTCAGGTTTCACTGTAACCCTATGTGAAGGTTTCTTACACTGAGGGAATGTAGATACACTGCAGAGCAGACGGCAGGTAATTGTGGGTTTCACCCCTCCTTGGCCCACCTTTTAATTTTACACTTTATTGCTGTTGAAATAGGGGGATTCTCTCAACGTGCAAACACAGGCCACGTGCCTGTAAAGACAAGGTATGGCTGGCACACCCACACACTCGCTTCACACTCCTCACCTCACGGAACCAGACATGGGATTTAAAGGTGTGTGTACAATTGCTTTCCCTTTAACTTCTACATATGTATCCTCGTCATATGTACAGCAACCTCTTGTTTATATAATTACAAAGGATCTGTCAGAATATAGCTAATACCTGACCAGAAATGCTTCTAAATCTAGTTTCTGTATCTGTACAGTTAAAATTCTCTCTTCTCCTTCATTTCTTCTTTCTTCTTCGCTTTTATAATTCCTTTTGTAATTTTGTTCCCCCCAATATCATAATCTCATACCCTGTAACACATTAAATATTGTATTTCAGCGTATTGTCGCTTACCAAATGTTTGTAACCGCTCAATGCTGCCAGCTCAAAGCTCCGGTAAACTAAGCCCCTGTTTTGTCTTTTTATTTATTTCATTTGCGTAGTAGCTGGATATTTTTTTTGTCATCGCCGTGGTGTCACGGCATCTTCCTTTACTAACCAACACAACACAGAAGCCCACCAGTTACATCTATGCTGAAAATGTATAGTGTTTATGATGAGTTCTGTATTCTTTTCATGATTCCTGTGTTGTAATATATATACTTTGACCCTACCTATGATCAAATTTCATGACCTACATTTAAAGGAATATTCCAACATTTTGAGTAATACATCTATTCGCTTTCTTGCAGAGTTAGATGAGAAGATTGATGCCACTCTCATGTCTTTACGGTAATTATGAAGCTACATCCAGCAGCTCTACAGCTCACTAATTAGCACGTTATACCTCATTATATATATATAACATTTTTGTTGTTCATGGAGCTTTGTCATCAACATGACGTTACCAGGCAGCCATAGAAGAAACCAGATCAGTCAATACTTCTTGCCAAGAAATAGTCCAACACTTAAACTCCAGTAAAACTACATGAGACATAGCATTTTAGTGTTTAGTGAGCTTTAGTGAGGTCTCGGTTGGCCGGATTATTTTTATCAAGGCTAGCTGTTTCTCCCTGATTCCAGTCTTTATTCTAAGCTAAGCTAACTGTCACCTGGTTGTAGCTTCATATTTAACCAACAGATTTGAGAGTTACAATCTACTTATTTAACTCTCGGCTTGAAAACAAATAAGTGTATTTCCCAAAATGTCAAACTATTCCTTGCTAACACACGTTTCGAGAATGGATTATCAATAAGACTATGACGTAAACTGCTAAACCTATCAGATTTCAGTCAGGAAATTCTTCCACCAATCACAAGGAAGCGTCATCCTCCTTGGAACGTCATAGAAATAGCATAGAGAAGAAGGAGCTAGGAAACAAGGAGTACGTCTGGGTGGGACAGGGAGGAGTGGGGAAGGGTGGGAAAGGGAGGAGAGAACAAGGAGGAGTAGCTGCAAGAACAGGTTTCTCCCTCTCCACTTCTTTTCTCCCATCAGTGAAAGTAATGCAGCCAATAAGAAAAGCGGTCCGCCTACTTAATCACTTCCACTTCTGCTGGAGGTGTGTTTACCTCCCTGAGGGTGTCATCCAGTGGATCCACCCACCAACACCCATAACACACCTGGGTAGGCTCGTCCTACCTCCCCCTCTGACCACCAGGGGAGGAGAAAAAGACAGTGTGAGGACCGTCCGCAAAACGGAGAAAATTGAGATTCCACATAGGTTTCATTCCTTCCCTCTGCTGAGTTTTCGTTCCAGTGTTACTGACAAGCACTGCAGGCTGAGACAATCCAGCAGTGGGAGTCTGAGCTCAGAGAAAGAGAGAAAGGGAAGAGGGAAAAAGGCATGGGGGAGGGGAGAGTTTTGGACCTTTTAAGATGTCTGTGGAAAATGAATCATGGGGGCCTGCACAGGGGGAGATCCAGAGGAGAAACACATCTGGTTAGGAAGAAAAGAGAAAAGAATAGAACTGAGTAAATACATTTCCTTTAGGACAATTTAAAGGAGTATCAGGTTTGTTTGAAAAGTGTGTTGATTGTGAGACACAGAGCCCAAAGTGAGACATCATGTACTTTTATCAGAATAAAGAAGTAATAAATGAGAAAAAAAAATGAAGAAACAGAGGGAAAAAGGGAGAAGTGAATATTAGTTAGCAGAAAGTGTACACAGTGACAGATGAGTAGAAAATGAGAAAAACGGAGACTGTGAATTGTCATCTTTGACTTTAATGCCATGTTAGTCTCAGTTGGAGACGTCCCTACCTAAACATTGACTGTTCTCCACAATAGGCGGGCAGAAGCAGGGAAACGCAATCCAACGTTTCCAGCTTTTGATTCACTTTGGCCACTTGGGCTTGTCATTAAGATTTTTTATCCTCTTCTCTTTTAGAAATTGGTTTGAGCCACGAGCAGCAGAGACTGTCTCAGGAGCCTGACCCAGCCACGTCATCTACAAGTCTATTCAAAGGGAAACCTGCATCACATCATTAATAAAAAAGTCATTATATCAGTGGTTTGGAGGAAATAATCGACATTGTTTTTATGGCTGCATACTTCAAATGGAAATACAGTAAATGTTCTGTGCAACATTTTGTACACATTTCTCCAAAATTCAGCAGGCAGATTTGGTGTCTTTGGGAAGAAAGTATTAAAATGTTAAATAAAGCTCTACAGGGTTAAACATATCATGAGGTTATAATGACTGGTTAACCTGTAGACGTGAGAAAAGTAAGACAAAAATGTCAAATCCTTCAAAGTGCACAGAAAACACTGTGAATTGTAATGGGAGGGTACTGTTTTTTGTGTTTCAAACGCAATTATTGCCACAAAGGGAGTGGTCAACAGACATGGAAGAGGAATAGGAGAAAGAGAAGAAGAAAAAAGGGGAGAGAATTCCAGCCATGTTGGAAGAAAACCAGATCTGTGAGGCTGGAGGCTTCAGATTTAGAGCTCAGACTACATGCTGAAAAACTGTGTCTCTCTCTTCTCATTCCTTTCTCAGCATTTTTACTAAAACTAAAATCTTGCAGCACTCTAAAACTTCAACAGTGTTTCCCTTGTACTTTGGTATTCTTACCCTCCCCTCCTACAGCTGGACACTGACAACATTTTCATAAAAAAAATGTTGTAATGATGACAACACTATTCCAGCAATTAGTCAGATATTTAAAACATCATAACCATATTAATATACCTCGGGGACTAAATCTGATTTGTCTAAAATTAATCTGAAACACGGACACAAAACACACAAACAAAGGACAGCAGAACAGCGTGTAAAGGAGAGAGTGTGTTAAAGACCCCAGGGAGCAGTCAGAGGAAACACCCCCGATTCCTGCTCAGTGTGGTCATCCTGTCTGACACAAGCTAAGAAAATACAGCAACATGGCCCCCTCACCACCAGACAAGCCTACCTGCGTGCATGTATTTGTGTGTGTGTGTGTGTTTTTAAAGTTTTTAAAACCTGAAGTGGATGATGTTTATGACCTGGCGTGTAGAATCCTTTTTTCAATGTTTAATATCAACACATTATGCTGAATGCTTTGCTGTCCAACAGAGTTTCATTCATTTCAGACAAAAAGAAGTGTCACTGCTGTGTTATGGGTCTACGTTTGCTGTACGGAATACACTCAAGACGCAACATGTGCATCACAAAAACAGTACGAAACAGTTCAGTGTTCACATGCAAAAACAAGGGCAAAAAAGAAGGGCACAACAAAATTTACTGTAGAAATAAAAGATTGTATGTGCAATACTTTCATATATCTTTATCTCTCATATTATTTATCTGTAGCTGAAGTAGTAGGGCAGGTCAGCCATTAATTGCAGCATGGCTGGATGGATAATCAAGGGAATTATTTTTCATCCATAAACACAATTATATAAACAAAGTCCTGCTGCAGCTGAAGGTAAATAATTCCAAATCAAAAAAAATATATACTGATTCATAAGTGTATTGTATGTGTTCACAGTGCCACCTACTTATATTGAAAATGTCTTTGAACATTAGAAACATTGGTGTAACAAAAAGCTTAAGGAGGTTTTGAAGTGAGATAGTCCTACCATCTTCTCATACACATCACCTAAATGTGATTGGTTTACAAGTTTTATAAATTAATGACGGAAATATAGTCAGCCATTTCAGTCACATGTATGTGTTTTGGAAGGGAAAAACATGATTGGGCCTTTTTTGTGCTTTTGTACCTGAGGAAGGGAAAGGGGTCACATTTCACATAGCAAATAGCAAGTCCTAGCACATCTCTAATACAAACCTGGTCAGGAATGACTGAGAACCAGTCTTGAACATCCATGATGTCAAGCATTATGGTAATAGAAGAAGATATATTACTGGAGAGATGATGGTCAGGGATTAATGGGGAATAGAGGTGATTTACAAAAATACAATGAAGGTTTCAGTCAAAAAGTTGTAAATCCCTTTATATATAAAAAAAAAAAACAGGTTGCTCTACATCTCAAAATGATATTTCTCAGTCAGAATCTGAACAACTATATATACTAAACTGAGCTCAGATTTTTACTAGCAATCTTCTGAGTTTTGATTTCATGACAGGAAACAGACATGTATTTAGGATCAAAGCCCACCATCAGTTACAGTGTTATCATTTCCTTATTTAGATCATAATGTGGTGCCATCCTTTTTGAAATACGGTTTTTTAAAACCACCCCAGCGTCAAAGTCATTTCCTCTATCTTTTAATCCAATAGGAAGGTGAGATGAAAATATAGCCCAGGGCTATTTCTGATTACAGACAGGGGCGAACCTTTTGATAAATAACAGCAGTTTCATTTCAAAAGCACAACGCTCTCCTTCTTACTGTCTTTATTCTTGAAAAGAGAGTTTCACATTCAAACTTTCCATGCTGCAAAGTGACCAAAGGTTTTAGGGATGTGATGAAGTGAGCTTTTTGTGGAGAAAATCACCTCTCTGCAGCGACAGAAGCCTGATCAATCACAAAACTGTGGACTACACAATCTCATCCAACAGAAGTTTCACAATTTTCCATGAAGTGTACAATATGCTTACTTTGATTTATACTTCCTTTGCTTACTTTTCATAAGCATAATGGCGTGTTGGACAACTGTGATGTGGAAGAGACAGATTACTTCAGATTTGCCCGCATTCGAACCACTCATTCATCACAATGAGTAAAAATGTACATCTCGTCTCTGAAAACTTGTTCCATTCGTTTGGCTCACAACATTTTATAATATATGAGTTTTCTATCATCTTATTTGTAATTGAATACAAATTAAATTTGGCCATTACTTAATCACAGCTTTAATTAGTATTGTAGGCCAGTGAAATTGTTCTACATTCGACAGCCTCTGTCCTTAGACAGATACATAGATAGATATTTAGATATAGATATCTAATATAGATATTAGACCCTCGATTCATTTAAATATTATAGACATGAATAAAAGTAAAGGAAGAAAGAGAGCATAACAAGACATCCCGCCCTGTCTCTCTCTCTCTCACACACACACACACACACTCACACACCAGTCGGGGCCTGTGCTCCTCAGCCTGACGTCTCTCTCTCCATTGTCAAACCACCCCCTTCACCCTTTCCTACAATTTTGTAGATTCCTATAGTAAGCTAAACCTTACACCTACTCAACTCATCCTGTTGTACTGCTTTCACCAGACTCTCCTAAATCATATCAGTTAATTCTTAACCTGCCATGTTTTTTAATCTGCCCTCCTGCATGCTGCAGTGTGTGCATGTGTTTGCAGTGGTGCATTACATCCCCTCTAAATGGATATTTAGCACTGAGTACCATAAACAACCATCAGTATTTTACAACCTTGATTAAAGTAGAGAAGAAATGAAAAACTGAAGGAAACCCAGTGAGTTTCTCTTCCTCCCCTCCTCCAACCAAATCCAGCAGTAGACACGTGGAAGAATTTTCTGGTCATCATGAAGTTTGGGCTCAGCAGGAAGAAAAGAAAGGCAAAAAGCAGGGGAAAGGAGGAAAAGAAAAGATTTTTTTTCTTTGATTCAGATCCGCCCCGGCATTATGACTGGCTGCAGGAGATCATCTGGTCAACAAACCGAACTGGGTGAAGAGGGGAAGTGTGGACACGCCCTGAAGCTGTGAAGTGTGTCGCATGTGTGTATTTATTTTACAACAAAAAAAAAAGAAAAGACAGAGGAAGATTTAACAAACAGGGGGATGACAAAGAGGGAACAGAATAAGAAATAAAAAGGGACAGAAAGACAAACTTTGTGTCCAATAAGTCAAACATTTAAAATGTGAAACCCACCAAAAATGGAAGTTACATGTGAGGAAGTGAATACATTTTCCATTCGGCCTTTCTAAAATATACAGCAACAGAAAAGAGGAACGATGTAGAGAAGGTATATGTGTGTGTGTGTGTGTGTGTGAGAGAGAGCGAGAGAGTGGCAAGCTCATACTTGTCTCACTGCCCCCTGTAAACCTTGGAATGGCTGGGAGTCAATATGAGTTGGGACCACCACAGTGTTTCAAGACAAGGTCTCAAGGTCTTTACTGACATTATAAAACCAGCACTCAGCTGTCTGACCAAACACCTCGTTCTTTTGTCATTTGCTCATTGCACGATTCAACATATAGCTGTAGTAAAATAATCAACGTGCAAAATAATCAAATACATTAGCATGTTTTACCTGCAGTAATCTGTGAGAATCTGAATAACATTACTTCACCATCTAGAATCTGAAAGACAAAGGTGTCTGCCGAGCTGCACAGAAATGGCTCATTATCATAAGTCATGGCCACCTTAAGGCTCCGAAGTAGATTCATATGTGTGAGACACACACAATGGAAATACTGATTAATTTACTTCCACTCTTGGACAAAATTCATGCTAGTTTGTGCCAACTTGCAAACTCCAAAGTAGAATTCATGTGTTGTTTTCCTTTTCTTGGTAAATTATCTTCTGAGAGAGATACAATACAAAAGAGACAATACTTTCCTACATGACAAGGCAAACTCTGGAGTTAGTCAGCTGATAGTGAAAGGGAAACTTCCTTTCTCAACATAATGATAGGAGCCAGTTGGCTTTAAAAGGCTAGTGTATATGGACACTTTCTGTGTTGCAATGACAACAAATTAAGCTCATTGTCATACTTTGAAATATTTATAAGACAACAAATCAGAATCCATCATCATGTTAAAGAAATAGTTAAAAATGTTGGGAAAAACTCTTATTTGCTTTCTTGGGTTAGGTGAGAAGATAAATACCGCTCTCATGTCTGCATGTAAATATGAAGCTGTCAGCAACCAGTAAGCATAGCTTAGTTTAGCATAAAGCATTAACACATTATATCTTGTTTGTTTAATCCTGTTCAACCCTAACCTCTGTTACGTTTTTATACATATTAAAGAAACACGATACAATGTGTTAATTAGTGAGCTTTATGGACAGAGCCAGGCTGTTTCCCCCTGTTTCCAGTCTTAACTAAGCTAACTGGCTCCTGGCAAGATTCAGATAGCATACAGACAAGAGAGTGGTATCCGTCCAACTTTCAGCAAGAAAAGCAAAAAAGCATATTTCCCAAAAAGTCGAACTATTCCAGCTTTACTTTGCACCAGCTAGCCAAATTCCACCATATGTTCTCTTAATAGAGATTTTTATTAAACTCGCTATTTGTTCATGAAGCATCTACTTTCTTCTCTTATTATCTGAACATATTAGTTACAAAACGGTTTAAAAGTGGGAGAAAGGTAGGAGCAGAGCTACAGAATAAGAGCAAAATGGCAAAATGGTTCTTTCCTCCAAACAACACTGAAACATGACGGGGGGAAATGGGTTCAGATGCCTCCTCCTGTTCCTCGATCCATCTGTCTGTGTTTCTGTTTGTGGAGAGAGATACAAAAAGAAAGGAAAAGGAAACAAAGAGAAACCAGGCAACAGAGAGGTGATAGGGAATGGAATAAGGGCAAATCAGAAAAACAGAAATGAGCTTAAAATGAAAAGTGAAGAAGAAGAAGCAGGGAAGTATGTAGGAAAGCAGAGGCAGTAGATTTTAACCAGATGTAGAACTTTCACAGTGGACGTCAGCCAACAGGCATGTACTCATGCTTTAGCTATGTCATGGGCTGCCTGCTCTACCCTAAAACCTCCTCCCCTTCCTTTACTCCCCCCCTCTCTCTGTCTATTTCTTTTAACCTCTCTGTTTCACTTACCCCTCTTCTCTCAACCTCTCTAGACCAAATCTTAGCCCCCTTCTCTCTCTTTATCTCCCCCCCATTCGTTCATACTTGTAGCCTCTGACTCATTCGCACACTGTATAAACAGACATCTGACAAAAGTGGGGACATGGCCTGTGTATGTGCATAGTCGTGATAAATACTGGTCCTGAATTTCGTCTAGTCTTGGTAATAAGTAGGGTGGCAAATTTAAAGGACATGGCTTTGAAATTCAACAGCTGGTTCCATGAAAACCCAGTTACAGTCTACGATTTTAGTCTAAGTTAGTTTGTACAGATGCACAGGCTAGCATTTGCTATGATGGTGATTTTCCATTGAAGACTCAAGAAATGAGAGAGAGACAAAGAGAGAGAAAGACATCCAGAGAGAGTGAGAGAGAGAGAGTGATAGAGGGAGGGACTAGACAAAAGGAACTGGAAAAAAATAAAACCATCTGTAATTCACAAATGGAATTTCTTCCATCATCAGCCAAACCTCAAATGTAACCAGCAGAAGAGGTTAACACACATAAACACACATTGAGTCTGGTGGATGTAGTGGCCTACATACACTTTAGATCAGCGCAAGCCCCTCCTACAGTTAAATTAGGAAGACTTCCCAAAGACCAAAGCCATATGAGCTATAGATGGTTGCATTTGATGTGCACTGGAGGCTTGGAGAAAATCATCCCTCCTTCACAATTAAAGAGCCTTATTGAGAGAGATGAGGATTTAAAAAGATTACTGTTTGTTGTACTGGTTACCTAACACAAGTGTTTTATGTTAACCTAGTAAGGTACCTAGCCTCAGATGAAACCTTGACTAGTAAATGGGCAAAGAAAGGTAGCTGAAGCTATTACATCGCCCTAAAAAGACAACAAGGGGTCCACCTCACCCAGCTTGTGATGATGTCATTGGGCCAGTCCAAACAGCCAGGCTAGCGTGGTGTGCGGACATACTAATGACTGTAATGTGGGAAAGACAGCCCCTGCCACTTTAAGACTCATGTGCCCGCCACATGGCTCCATAAGGATGTAATGTATTCCAGGTGCTGCAGAGGCTTTTTTTTTTTTACCATGCTTTAGACGTACACACAAACATGAATTGACTTTCTCATGCACATACATGTATACACACACCCAAATTGTTTTGGATGAGGAGTTTGATACGCTGAGGCCCAGATGACCCTGATCACCAACCATGAACCACAGCACAGCTTCACACACCTCTTATAACATACACACGTACACACAACCAGACACAAAAAATAAAAATGTAAATATAAATGCGTCTAATTATCTTTTTTAGTGTTCTTTACAGTATTGTATATATGAGCATACACATACAGTAAGGACATAATTCAAGAATTGGCATTTTATACTGTACAGGGATTTTTGTGGTTTTCTCATGTTTAAATTATCAATACAGCGTCTACTTCCTTTTCATGTGAATCTGTGTAGTAGGAAGTAAGGCTGGGCTGTGCTATAGGGATGTGTAACAACCATACCTGCACAAACCACAAGCCACGGTGAGGCCTGGTTGTCTCTGAGGACTGTAATAAACATACTTGGTCAGCCACTAACTTCCAAATAAAGTACCTATGCTTTCAGACACTCAGCAGGAACTCACCTGGGGTTTTCCTGAAGCAAGCCACATTTTCACCAATTAGTGTACTCCACTTTCTTAAATTAAGACTCTCTAATGCTCCAAATCCATTGTAATAAATGGATTGTCATTTAAGCACACGTCTGATTTTGATTACATCTTTTATTTTCAAAAGTAAAAGCACTGGAATAAATACACATAAATCTCCACAAATTTGATATTATTTGTTATGTTAGATGCACATGCATGTACTGTATGCATTATTTATATTTTATTGTTTACTGTATTGTTTAATATCTAGTTAAATTGTGTGTTTAAATGCTCCCTTTGTTAATAAAACAACTGGGGCTCTTTAACATGCTGTACTTGTGAGGGTTCTTAGTGCAACCTTTGTTTTAAGTCACAGGTTTGACTTGCAGCAGGGAGGAGGGACTTCATGCTGTGGCATTAGATTGGCCTCCTCCCATGTCATTTAAGAGAAACATTAAACGCTCCCAATTATATTCAGATTTAAAACAAATGGTGCACAAATCTGGCTTTTTCTGAGCTTTGAAACAAAGCAGCGGGAATCCATATCAAATACAAACAGCCATGCTTCAAATCTGTTTTAATTTCTTAACAGTATCACAGGACACAGAAAACGGTTCCATGCAGTAACTTCAGTTTCTCCTTTTGTTTGGCTCTGCACAGTGTTTTCTCTGGACAGCAAACCCTAACATTTGGACTGTGATCCAAAACCATGGATCCAGACAAGCTGCGCTACAGGCAGGGAAGAAAGACAGGAGGAGAAGTGATGATGTGGAGCTTGTGGAACCAGAATATAGTCAGAGTGAGGTGGATTTTTAGAAAAGGAGAGAGGAAAAAGGGATGAGTGTGCCACTGTGTGTGTGTGTGTGTGTGTGTGTGTGCGTGTGTGTGTGTGTGTGCGTTCCTGTCTGTGAGTAACTGAAAAACAGAGATTTACTTCAACTTTTTAACTGTCCTTTCCTGATACTGATACATTGTTGAATACCAGAAGGAAGTTTAAATAGTAATTAATCTGTTAATTAGTTTTGTCGACAAACACATTTGATATAAATTGAGAAGAAGGAGTTATTTGCATCAGTTCAGTTCACGCTTATTTGAAACAGTTCACATTCACCACAGCTTTCATCATTAAATCATGAACTATAATGCTTTGCTAACATGGTTTAATTAAATCAATGTAAGCTAACTCTTGTTTGAATTGGATGTGATGTCTTTCATGTACTGCTTTCTCTGATGGCCCCTTTTATCTTCCTCTTCATCATCTCCCAGCAGGCTTCTCTACTTTAAAGTTTTCCCTGGGTCCTGACTTTGGAATATACCTCCTCATCATCAGCATCCTCTACACCCTAGCTCCTTCTTGCAAGACAGCAAGGGGGTCTTGATGTAAAGGCTCCTCCCACTATGATGAAGTGTAGGTCCCATTGACGGTCTTGGGGAAACTCCTTACTTTCCACTGACCCGCAAGAAATTTCACTTCACTTCAGCTCTTAACTTCTCACCACATAATCACACATGTTCTGCATGCAAAATCACCATCAGAGCTGTGACATACGTCAACAAACTGAAACTAGATGTCATGTTAGAAATTGGGAGAAAATAGGAAGAAATTAGAAAATAAAATCACAACAGTCAAGATAATACTTTCTTTAAGATCCCCATCTTCATAGATCCATGTCTTTTATTTTTCTCTCTTATCCTTGTCGCCATTCCATGTCACTTTTCCTCTGAAGTCTGTATGTACAAGCTTGGACTTAAAGATGGAGTACAGGACTTTTACATATAAATGAGCAATGACACAACTCTCTCTCTACATGGCTCTGGAGCAACCGTAGTGACGGAATAGCAACTAGGAGAATGGTAGAGTCTATGTCAGAAAAACCTATGAAACGTCCAAGAAATGTTTCTGATGCTTTGATATACACACACATACTGTACGTGCAGTGAAAGGGGGTAGCTATAGACTGAAAATGTCAAAAAGAAGGTAACTAAGGTAATGTTTAACTAAGTCTATTTCTCGTATTAGCATTTCCATAGTCTGCAATGTCTCTTAGTTGAAAACTAAAATAGCAGGAGAGTTATTGATGTTCATTCTGTTGTCCAGACTACATACTGTACTTCAGCTGCAATAGCTATGGGGAAATTTTGTATTTGTTTTATGTAAAACAACTTTGTGTTAACATAATGCAATATTTAGATTCTATTCACAACTTAACATGACTAGGGAGTATTGCTTTTTCACAGGCACCGATTCCTGGTGGATCTTGTTTGTGCAGAAATTTAAATTACATGAACTTTAAATGTAAATAAGTTCCCATTTAAAATCTGTTATATCTACTATGTTTTTTAAACCCCTACTGCCGGGGTCTTGGATTTAACGCTGGATGCTTTTCCTGTTGCCGATAGGAGATGTCTTCCACCCATAGCCTTAGCTCTCTACTGCAGTGGCCAGCCCTCCCTCTGGCTTAGCGGGTGGAAAAAGTGACACAGCAGCAGACTAAAATGCAAGAGGTAACGCTGCTCCCAGACAGAGTGATCAAATGGAGACAAAAAGATCTCAGATCTTTTCCAGGATTTATTCAAAATTAGTAGGCTACTGTTGATTTAACGAACCCAATCAAAGACATGAGAGAAAGTGACTTTGTTCACTGTGTAACACAAATGTTCAGATACACCATTTACTACAGAGTGTGTAGTTACAAACAACATGTTCAAATGTTGGAGTCTGATGTAGATGGTATTCCCAACCCCCAACACACACACACACAAAAGCAAAACCATCCATTTCAAGAGTGTCAAGTTTGCTGTTTACATGGGCCAGCCATGTTAGCTCCAGTCTTCATTCGTGACTGTTGCTAAATAGCCATCCTTTCAATTAAATATGTTTTCATGACCACTAATATATTTTAGGAAATTGGGAATTTCAACAAAGAAGTAGGATGGCAGGCATTCATTGTACTTCAAATTGCTGACAAATCTTTAATCATCAGTCGAGGAAGTGAGTTATATAAAGGAATACCTAGGATACAGATCAGAAATCTGTAAGGATGATCAAACGTCATCAAGAAAGAAGAGCAAAGAAATAAAAATTAATGTTGTAAAACAACGACACAATTTCTCCACCACATACCAAACTGAAGACTTAAACATCTAAAATCAGACAATAGGGTTTCAGCTGTAACAGTAGTTCTCTCTCTGTCCCCAGACCACATCATTTTACCACAAGCTTGGGGAAGTTGAGGAAGGCTGATTGCCCTCTGCAAGCAGCCACCAGGTGTTTTACATGGCAGGTGGAGGTTTGATTGGTAGCAGGTGGCAGACAGTTCATGTGCTCATTTAAGCCCATAACCCATTAAAGGCAGGGCACAATCCATTTTAGTGGTTGACTACACCAACAATTCCCTGCGGAAAGAGCGAATCCTTGCCAGAGACTGACATTACCGTCTCAGTTCAGTTATATTGATCTCCATTATGCAAGGTTGTAAATGGTTAGGGAAGTGGATACCATATATACAGAGATTGGCTATATTATTATAGTTACATCCAGGACAGAGTGGGAATAGTTATTATGATTTATTTAACATTCAACCAACTAATCCTCACCCCTAAACCAAGGTTTGTGATACATTTTTATTTCATTTTTTTGTGACAAGACAGAAACATGAAATAAAGGCATTTTGAAAATATACAGAGAATGTGCAAATTAAGTAAAACATGTACTTATATCTGTCCTAGAACTACAATAAAAATAAAACCTTACAACTCGTATAAACTCTCAATACATTCACAGTCACAATGTCAACACCCACCTACTCTACATCCCTGTACGGCTAACGAGGAAAGAGAAAAGAAATAATGTGTGTAAGTAGGCAACTGTTTGCTATGAAGTTCGCCATATCAGTTTAAAACCGGGCTATTCAATTGGGCCAGATTTTAAAACCAAGCATTTTAGCAGGGCCACACATTTTTAGTGGCCAGTAAATCAGCACATAATGACAAACTCGGGGGTTGCTTCTGAAAAGGTGATGCTATTTCATTGTTGTTTTTTCCAGCTTGTTTTCTGCTGCTATCGAGTAGCCAAAAATCAACTATGGCAGGTTAAAGTCAGTATTTCTTCTAAGCTATTGCTGTCCAATGGCGCCATGGAAGGACAGACTAAATTAAGTTAATTCATGAATCACTTCACTAGAGAAAGACTTCTTCTTCCTCTATTTTACAGTTTAATATGACTACTTTCTCCAAAGGAAAATTGCCTTACACTATTCTGCACTCTAACCTTAACCTCAAGCCCTGGTCAACTTACTAGGGTTGGAGTTACTATTAGGGATAGTCTGTCCATTTTCAAATCCTCCAGTCATCGGCTGATTTGAAATTTCCATTCAGATTGCTGGGGATTACATGATAAAAATGTATTCTAAGCTCAAGAACTTTCAAGTCTTTTGGCCCGCCAGAGCTTTGTACAGCAGCATGAAATAGGTTAAAAAAACGTTTTGCCTGCATCAGTGGCCTCTCCTGGCTTTACAAGATCGAACATTTTTTAACCTTTTCCCATCTGTGAAATCATTCAAGAGCGGAGAAGTTCTGGAGGAGTTATTTTACTTGTTATCACCCTGACTGCAGCCTTAGAGGCCAGGCGCTGGAGTTCTTCCTGACAAAAAAACTCACGTCACCCATGTACATCAAATGTACATCACCAACACAAAAGTAACTCCTCAGCCTCAGGGATGACACAGGCATAGGAAAAGGTGCAGATTTTCAATTTTGCACTTTCTAATCTGAGACAGAATGAGACAACAATACCTGCACCAAGTATTAGAGTGTTGGATGGTTCTGCCTCCACTGAAAATAGGTGGACTATAATATCTGTGGATTCCCTTGCGTTGATGTGAGAATACTTCAAATGTTAAATTGTTTTGTGACACTTGGCATGACTGGTAGACCAGAGAACATAAGAAATAATGTTGACAGAAGATGGTTTCTTGTTGGGGTTCCCTCAAATGCCTCCTCTTCCTTTACAGGACAAGGAAGGGTTGAGGTCAGGCATGAAGGGGGTGGCACATGTGGGCCTTTAAGTGATGTGTGGAGGGGTTTTTTTCACCTCAACTTTGACCTCACCTCTATAACTCTTGTTTGCCACCCATCCTTCTTTCTGCAGGGACATTACCATCTTTGTATTAGTGTCTTGAGGAAGACAGAAACACGGATGGAAAGGGAGAACGAACAAGAGTGAAGAAAAAATAAGAGAAGTTTAGCTTTTTCTCAGACATTGTGGCCATTTATTCTACCAAATAGTATCTGCAGAGAGAACTACTCAGAGGCAGTCATGGAAGCAATATTATTGTGGTATGTGGACCTGGGACTGAAGGGAAACAACAGTTTCCATACTGGAAAAAAGAACTGCACGATTCCTCCCTCCTGAAATCTCGGCCAGTCAACATCCAAACTAAAACTGCAGGAACCAGAGCAATTTGAAAGAGGTGGAGTTATAGAGGAGAAGTGATGGGAGGAGAGAAAGGAGTTGAGATCTCAGATTTCCATTACCGTTAATATTAATGCCACAGTTTGTCTTCTTCACATCTTTTTTAGGACTTTGTTGTTTTGTCTTTGAGGGTATAAGAATGTCATTGGCTCCATAACAGCCCTCATATTCTCTGTTCTAGCTCTTAAAGACTGGAAATGGATACAAAATAGTAGTTTTACGGTGTATCCTGCAGTATTAGAAACCTTTATCTTCACCTTCATCTAAATTAGATAAATCATTGTGTCTGTACCCATTTTGTGGAGCGCATTGTCTGGTGTCATCCAGGGCTCCGAGTGCATTTTCCCAGATGTGTAATGATATACTGCTGCATTGAACTTGCCCCTAACCAGCCAGAGAGAGAGAGAGAGAGAGAGAGAGAGACTCCAGACAGCTGAACTCACTTAAATGTGTTCCTCATGTGTGCTGTAATATGGAAAGGATTTCATCGCTCTCCCCTCCGCTCACCATAACTGAGCTCAGCTTAATTAACCCTTCAACAGCCAAAACACACTGACTTCACTGAACAGGATTATGGCTGCTTAGAGAAGTCTTGGTCCTGTATCTTCCACCCTATCTGTGCAAACTCTCTCTCAAACATGTTTACACAGACAACAATACAGCCAAATTGCAAATTTCATTTCAACAATGAATTTCTATTTCTTTTTTTTAATGGGCTAAATAAAATGCATGTCAGTGGACCATACTGTTTTGTATACTGGAGTTACTTTTCCCAGCAAAAATGTGTTTCTAGTCTATGCCACTTACATACAGTTTTAACCCAGCATATTTCAAAAAGACTAAGAGGCTACAGCAACACTGTCTCTGTGACTGGCACAGCAGTGCTAGAGCTCCATGCTAATATCAGAATTCTAACCTTCTCACAATGACAGTGCTAACATGCAGATGTTTAGCAGGTAGACTGTTTACTATGTTCACCAGCTTAGTTTATCGCATGCTAACATTTTCTAATTAGCACTAAATACAAAGTACAGCTGAGGCTGATGGGAATGTCATTAATTTGCAAATAAAGTATTGGACAAACTGAACTTTTGACCTGATGATGGCGTTATATGGAAAGCTAAGGAATCCAAAAGTTAAAATTTGTACCAAATGTCATGGCAATCCGTGGTCGAGGCATTTTCCTCAAAAATCAAAAATATGTCAACCTGCTGGTGGTGCTGGAGGAAAAGTCAAAGGAACGAAAAGTCATTAGGATTCATCCTCTTGTCACCATGAATTCTCTACAAAATTTCATTCAATAAATGTTGACATATTTCAAGCTGTGAACAAACCAAACCTTTGAGCCATAAGTGGCAAATGTGGCTAGTAACGGCCTCTGGGTGATGTTATTGTACAGTAGCCCACCAAAGCTACCATATCGCCAGAAGTTGAGTCAGAAGGTGAGTTTTAACCCTCACAACATCTATCTTTGAATTTTAGCCCCATGTGAAGTGGAAGAATTGTGCTTGAGTGGAGATTAACATATTGACATATGTATGTGAATATTAATGTAAATATTCTGTGAATGTGATTTCCTTTTAACGATGTCTCTGCTTTGCTTTAAGGGACAAGAAAAATGTAACTGAAGATGAAGATAATAACTCAATTGAAGGAACAGACTGAATTCTGTCAAAAGATCAACTCGACTCTTTTGCATATTTATGTAGGCTTTCAAAAGAAAAAAAAATGTAAAGAAAAAAATACATATATGGACATTCTCTTGCTCTTGCTCTATGTGAGCTGGACTTTTTTTTTCCTCTCTCAAACCACGGCCCAGCTCTATCTAGCAATTAAATGCCTGCCGTGGACTCTGGTGACATTGTGTGGGGATATTTCTGTCACGTTTATTATGCGTTTGCTGACCAGACTGTGAGTCATGTGGACACACAGGCAAATCTAACCATGTGTTAGCCCCAGCCAAGGGAGGTTCCCTACTTTGATTTTCTCCCTTTTGCCTTCTACTTTTTTGCAATTCTCATGTTCTTTCTCATCACTTCAGCTCTTTCATTGACAGAAAGGCTTTTTGGGGGAAGTTTTTCTTGCTTTAATTTTGATATATCCTCTGAACAACACAATACAAGAAAGATGCAAGATGCCATATTCACCAGAGGATTAAAATTGTATTTTCTTTGACTTGATTGTTAAGTGTATCTCCAGTGGAAGAACTATTCCCTCTGACTCATCTTCTCCACCATGTTCGCTTGTGTTCCCTGACACATATTTATACTCTCCCTTACCCCTACCCCTTACTCCCTCTCTGTACCCATCCCCACACTGACATTAGACCAACTCTTCAATAACCCCGCCTCCCGCAGCTAAAGTCTAAACGTTCAAGAAATATTCCAGTGGAAACAGCCTGCAGATGTGGTAACTTGAGGGAGAGAAGACAGACTGGGAGGAAGAAAGAAAAGACGAAGAGATGGCTGTGAAGGCAGGGGGAGACACTGAAATTATATGAAAAACAAGTGGTAGGAGGGGAAACAGGAAAAGCAAGAGAAGTAAGGGAATGAGTGAAGCACTTAAAGTAAATGAGTGCTCCTTAAAATTCATGGTCTCTCTTTTACTACTTACTCTCCCAGTTCCTTACTTCCTGGGTGCTACAGAGTCAGTCAGCAGGGTGAATAATGCCAGTGGCCTCAGCATGCTGATATGCGCTCAGGCCTGTCGAGCCAACAAGAGACCTGAATTCTTTGACTCAGCCCGGCTTTTTGATCGTGCTTAAAAACGCAAGCAAGTGCCATCCGCTTCCAGGTTCTCCTCTAAGAGCAGAGAAGAAAGTTGCTGCAGAAGATTCATTTTAAATCTACATGTCTGGCTGTTGTACTTTCTGTAACCAGCTGCTGTACTGTCTGACTGTCTGAATGAGCAGTGGTTCACATCACCTGAATAAAATAAAGAAGTATTGATGTTGCTGCCTCTGAAACCCCACTGTCCACTGCTGGTAGACAAGTCATTACAAACTAATCTTGTGCATCCAGACATTGTTCAAACACTTAATTTTAAATTCTAGTAGAACTCCCAAAGTTTCCAAAGATGCCAAATACATTCTGTCAAGCTGAATTTTGGGGAAATGTGTATAAAATGATGCCCATGACATCTTTCCTCCTCTCTCTTTCTCTCGTCTGTTCTCTGACAGGCTCATATTAGTTAAGACCCACCTTGTTGATGTTCATCAACCAATTAATAAGACAAATAACAACTTGTGACATGTGTAACTTACATTACTGAGTCCGCTGACTTTATACATTTTCTGAACTTGTGCTACACTGTATGTTTTAGCATAAAGCAAATGGCAAATTAAGGGAAATTCAATGTGCGTTCATTGTAACTACCACTTATGGCCACAATGGCCGCTGTTCAGAAAACGTTACATTGTTAAGCTTTAAATTTTTCGCTCAGTTTATTCATCATATACAGTAGCTTCAATGAAAAGTTGAAATAAGTCAATACATAATATATAGTAGGCCTATACAATATTGTTAGACAGTGTGGAATAAAATAATTTTAAGAACTTTAGAGGAATAATTGGACATTTTTGGATTTTGGGCATTCTTGGTGAGAATTAGATACTACTCTCATGTCTGTGCGGTAAATATGAAGCTACCAGCAGGAGCTGGATAGGTGGCCAAGTGGGCCACTACAAATCAATATTTGGTGGCCCAAGACACAGAGTAAACACTGTTGTGCTATTTGGTGCCAGGATGTAAGAAATCTACAACTTTACACTCCACAGCTTAAAAATTATAATTTATTATTTAACAAAAACATTTTTTAAAAGACAAGCTGAGTTTCATAGTTTCCACTTTATCCTACAGTATTCCTGTCTGGAAAGTTAGTTTCAAGAGAAGAGAAAGAGAAAAACTGCCTGGAATAAAGGCTGTAATTTGAAAACCTTAACCGCCCCTGCATGTCTGCTGATGCGTGTGTGTTTGTGTGTGTGTGTGTGTGTGTGTGTGTGTGTGTGTGTGTGTGTGTGTGTGTGTGTGTGTGTGTGTGTGCGGTGCTCTGTTTAATTAGTGCCTCTCTGTGTGTGAGTGTCACAGAGGGCAGTGTGTCTGAACCTTTTTATCCATCCCTCTCTGCTTCCTTCAACCTTCAACCATTTTTTGATCTTTTTCATCTCTCTCTCCCTCTTTCTCTTTGCTTCAGCTTGTGAATGATTATAAGTGTGTGTTGTGTGTGCTCCTCCTCTTTAATCACTAACTCTCTCTTTCTTTCTGCTCCATCACCAAACTTCCTCTACGGACAGCTGCCGGTATCTGACTTTGTGTGGACCACATACAAGTCACTTTAGACATCATTGTTTAGAATCAGGTTGTTCCCCTTAAAAATGTTTTGGAACACCCGGCAATCTATACCATTTTTATACTGTTAAGTAAAGAACTGTCTCTCATCCTGAGATGGAAGGGTCTTTACAAATCAATACAAAGTTAGTCTGATGATCTTGTTTCACTATGTGATGTTATCCTATTATGAAACATTTATTTTCTGATGGGGGAGGTCTCTTCCAAAATGACAATGTCCCCATCCACAGGGCATTGTGAACACTGAATGGTTTGATGAGTATGAAACTGATCTGAATCATACTGTATGCTATGGCCGACACAATCACCACATTTGAACAAAACTAAATTAAGAAATATCCTTTCAAAGCAGAGTTGCAGAGACTTGAATCTTTACCAAGGAGTATTTAAGTTGATATGGAGGCTCATCATGGCTCAGAACCTTATTAAATCATCAAGATAGAATTGCTTTGTGCCAAGCATTCACAAGAGTCTCTTCCCACGTACTGATGAGGCTTAATCATTTATGTTAATGTTCTTCAGGTTTAGGTACGTGAACCTGATGAAGCCTGTTGTGAAACGCTTTGTTCACATAGTTGATTTAATAAATCGAAACTTTTGAAAAATACTAACACAAGCCTCTTGCGTGTGATGATCCTCTTTCTCTTTTGTTACCATATTTAGACATTCTGTTGGTTTGGCCTTTAATGTGTCCCCCATTTGTAGTCACATTGACATTTTAGGATTTTTATATCTAACACCAGCGGCAAGTATGAGCTCATGTGAAACTTTATATGCCATGTGCCATTTCTATATGAGCTTTGATCTTAAAGATATTGTTGCAAGATATAGCTGAAATTATACTATGGCATGTTTTGTTACCTAGATTATATGATAATCCTGCATGGAACATTTATATGCTGAACCATTAATATGCTTTATAATCTAACATGCTGACATTCGGTTGTTATTTTTCATGCCTCTCATCAACTCAGTTGGAGTGTCACCAGCTGATCTTTTCTGGGATTCATAGCCAAAATATGAGATGATAAACATCCGATATATTCTGGTATTTTGCTAACAAGGATGCAACAGTTATACATTTCCATCTAAGCATATAGTAGTTGATCAGATCTGGTTTCTGCCTAATCACAACGGTTTGTGTGCTCTTGTCCTTACCAGCTGGCTGACAGGTGGACAGCCACCCCTGAAAACAGAGGATCTGCTCCACCCATAATCCGTAGCGCTTTCTTCTGCATCAGAATGGGAAATATGAGACTCGGTGACTGAGGCCAGTGAGGAATCAGCCAATCAGAGCGCAGCACATCTGGAGGAATCTGTCTGCAGGCCAAGCTGGCAGTACTGTGGGAGACAGCAGAGGAGAGGAGCAAAATGTTGGATTCAAAATGGCTGAAGGATTTTAAAAAAATCTTCAGATCAAGGGATTATTTCTGAAAACTGCTTATTTCTTGTATAAAATCATGAACACTGAACTTTAATGGCAAGGATCTCTCTGGTCACTACATTTGACTTCAACGAAAAGTGGAACTGTGATTGGGTAAACACTACTCCTTCCAGAACCATTCGCAATTGTTTCCTATGAGTTCAGTGTAATATGTCTGAACAGCTTAAGATTTAGTGCTTGAATCCTTCAACAGTCATATTGCTGGAAGCAGCAACAATAAGTTTGCAAGCGCATTAGGTAACCTAAACTAGCTGTCTGCTCACAGAGATAAACTTCTCGACTCACAGGACACCCTCACATTCTTGAGGAAAAGAGGCTTGGTCTACTGAAAATGACAATTAAAACATTGACAAATAGTTACTGGAAAATGTATTAACAAATAAACATCAGTGGGTGCTTTGGATCATTTTAAACTGAAGTTAAAATTGCTGTTGTAATTGTATTAAAAAACAATTACATTTCATTAAGTTGCATCTGCTGCTCTGTTAATGACGTGAATTGTCATACTTTCATACAATCGTCTAATAAATGTTAAAAAAAAATAGGATCATGTTTTTGAATGTCTACGAAGAGCAACTATTCACTGGGTTTAAAGATAATTGACTGCTTTACGTGGATTGTGGCTGAATCAAGAGAAAAAAGTCTGATGATGTGGAGCTTTGCAGCCATCTTTGATTTCCTACGCCGCCTGTCTGGTCTCTCCAGCTACTTCAAGTCTTCAGCTCCTCAGCAAACATGAGAATGTAACTCTGCAGTGAGTGGGAGCTCTGCCATCTTTAAAACACATTTCATCTTACTCACCCCTCCTCCTCTTTTTTTTCTTTGTCTTTCTATCTTTCTGGTTTGACTCAGGGATGAGGTGAAGCTGTCGGGAGTGTCCAACAATTACTTTTTCTTTTTTTGCAGTTATTTGAGATAGATCAGTAAACTGTAAAGGAGCAGAACCAGGATGTAATCTCCTACATTGCCTATATACTTTATAGAATGGCTTGAATTTGAATAGTTAGTGCTAACAAAGCTTTAGAATACATTATAGATGATGAAGTCATTCAGAATTAAGCTTTTCATCAGTATGATCTGAATTACACACAGAAGCTCAGTGAAGTGTCTGTCCATGCTTGCTGAGGAGATTCAAAGTGGAGATCCTTTTCCTTTCTACCTGTAATATTTTGCCTGGCAGACACACTCCTTTACATATTTTGTGTTTATTGAGACAAATCCATCTTCATAAAATAAATGTCTAAAGGGTAGTAACAAGTAAGACTTGGTGACTTTAGTTGCAATGAGAGATCACAACTAGTTTCCTTGTTGAATATAAGGAATGAAGTGCAGAAAAGGCGGTGGGTAGGAATTATTTACATCACGGGTTGAACTTGACCAAATCATGAACTGATTTTACTGGTTTATTCAATGATAACCATCAGACCGTCTCACATTTAAAAGAAAGTTTAATTCATTTTTGAAGTATTTCTTAAAACAATAGTCAGGTGCCCAGGACTGCATTAGGATTTGCTTACTGTAATCATTTCTCCTGTGACTTGAAAAAAATGTTAACATATCCTTTATGCCAGCTAGAATACAGGGCTGGCCCACACTGTGCTGGTTTTACTGCATAAAAACATACATTTGTTTTTAGTGGTCAATCGACGCTTTCGCTTAATCATGTTTAAACACTGAGTGCATCACTACATTTGTCGCTTCGCTTAACTTATCTTAGGAATACAAGCATGTTGTGTGCTTTATTTGCTGGAATGGACAGTGGGTCTGTAATATAAGGCAGAATGAGGGCCACGCTGAGTTTTTCTGGAGTGGTAGTAAAGTAGATGACATGTCTGGTCATGTGGGCAGGTAAGACCTGCTCAGAGACAGAAAGAGAGAGAGAGAGAGAGAGAGAGAGAGAGAGAGGGTGAAACTAGATCTCTCCTTCACACCTGTCTTTTGTCAGTCTAAAGCTCCAGCAGTGTGTGTGAACCACTGCACTGCTTTATTTTAATTCCATAAACTCTAACTGATCTAAAGAGTTTAGAAGTGTTACAGAAAGTTCCAGTTGTATGAACAGAAACATAATTTTATTTCAACATGCAATGAATTATTTAGGAAATGCTTAGCTCCATGTGGTTTGCACTTGTGTGGAAAAAATGAAATATGACACAAAATCTGCTTGGCTGCATGAGGGATATTGGTGGTAGCCACAATCAAACAAAGGTGTCACTAGAATGACTTCCAAATCAATAGCAGGATAAGGCTGAGATGTGATCATTTTTTCAAAGAATCCGTGCGTAAAAACGGCACACTGAGTCCCTTCCAATTTAACTCCACTAGTTCAACAACGATTCAATAGATATTCCTACAATCTCTCTCAAAGTTATCCTCCCCATAAAATCCAAAGAAGTGGAGAAGACCCGGGCCCGCTCGGTGCCAAGTGATGCCCACCTAAACGGGCACATTTTTCGTACAAACCTAAACTAAAGGGTTGAATGCCCGGCGCCCGTATCTCAGTACTGACACTCACTGCAACCCTTAAAAGAGGGAAAAAACGTAGGCCTTCTTCTCCCTTTTAAACCTCGACGCTGTCCACGTCCTCAAAAAGAATGGATCTAATTAAAACGTTGCACTCGTCATCATCGCCAAAGCTTTGCCAAACGGTTTCTGGTGGAGAGGAGGCTGGGAGATGCAGCACCACATGACTGAGTCTGAGCTGGAGAGGGATGGGAGTCAGATTGGGTTTCTCTTCTCCCATTGGCCGGTGGGCTGACTTTTGACACGCAGACCAGGGACCCTCCTGCCGTATAAATAGGCCTGTTAGAACTTTATTATTCTAGCATCACGGCAGCAGGTTTGTGCTACGTTTGGAGTTACTCGTGTCACCACAACTGTATGCCTGCCTGAAGGTGGTTTAAAAACAAGGGCTCAGCAGCACAAGGAGTCTGCATGTCTATTTAGACATGCTCAGCTTTGTGGATACCCGGATTCTGTTGCTGCTTGCAGTAACTTCATACCTAGCATCATGTCAATGTAAGTTTGAATATCTGCTCTTTTTCTGTGATGGATATTTTTTCTCGGGTCCCACTGCTTGAGGATCTTGCGCTTGGCTTTTGATTGGGACTTACATCAAGGTCAACCTGAAGACAGACAGCTCAAAGCACTGCCGAATAAAACTCAACGGATTGAGCTCATGCAGAGGATTCTTCTATCTTTTTTTTCCAAGGATATAATTATAATGATTTGATTAGTTTCCGAGAGGGAGAAGTTGCACTCCTGAAAAAAGTTTTCTCGCTTTGAAAGAGACCTCTAAAGTAGTCGGCCTAGTGTCTTTTCCAAAATTTTAATGCATGTGGAGTCATCAAAATAGGCTAAATGTGATTTTTGTTTTAGAAACAGGATGAAAAACTGTGTGGGGCGTTGTACATATTGTTCCATCCAGACGTCCAGGGAATGAAGCTTTATTATAGAAAACAGCAATGTCGCGCCCTGGTGGCCATGGATGCAAATACCTACTTGGCACCAATCAGATTCCCTCCTCTTTGAAGAGAGACAAATCTGTTTATCAAAGCTTATGTAGAAGTGAGAATAAATGCTATGCTATGTTGATATTTTGTGAAATTAAATAGCCTTGTGTATAACTTTCTTTACAGTTACAGTTTAAAGCGTGATTTATCATTATTTAGGTCACAAGACAATTTAAATATATGATATGCGTCAAAGAAGAAGCTTCTTTTTCATTATTTTAGTACATTAAATGTGCAGATAAATAGTCTCACATCATTTTGAATGTCCAAGTACGCCGCCTTGTGGTCTAGTTAGGACATGAGGTGTTAGAGTTCATGGGGAGGTCCCAGCTAAGCCAAACCCAGCCATGACCAGCCGGTCGAGATTCAGAAAGGGCAGCTGATGTCCACCTGCAACAAAGTGCGGATGAGAGACACAAACATCAGCCATGAATGAAGGATACAGTCACCAGATAAATCATAACAATTTTAAAATTTTGGATGGTAGAATTCAATCTAATTCAGCTAAAATGCTCCTTTTAATAATATTGCAGCAGAAATAAGAACAGCATCAATAACAGATGTCATACATTCCCCAATACAAATGCCATAGTTCTTATCTTGTTTGCAGCAGCAGGCCAACTATTCCTGTCCTAAGGGCACAAACTACCTGTTCAGGCCTGTTAGCAGCCGGATCCTTAATATCTGGAATGCTATTGAACACTGAAATTCACATTCATTCACAGAGTTAGATAGTTTGAAGAAGTTTACCATGCAGACATGGCGCTCAGCTACACTTTTAGACATGGGCTGAGACTTGTACCACAGCAAGCCTATTGTTAGCAAGTAAACAATGTGGAAAGGTGAATTGTTTTAGGTATGACAAAAACATTTGTTCAACATTTGTGTAGTGTAGTTATGTTCTGACAGTCCCAAACTCTGACACATTGTTTATGCCCCATATGAAGGCTACAGCCATCAGAACACACAAACAGGCCAGCTTTGTACATTGAACATTCTCTAAATTGCAGTTTTCTTTGAAAATGGGGCTATTAGACTTTAACATGGTTATTGTGCATTTTCATTTTCTATATGAAGGCATTCGGTCCTGTTTCTGCATAGTGTGGTTAACCCTCGCCCAGTGCGTACACTTTTATAGACTTTGCTCTCATGCAAAGGTAAATACAACTCTTAAGAGGTTAATACAACATAAATGGATAGAAATTACACTGTTTCTTTTTCAGGTGACTGTTTTGCTCTAAAAATGCTTGTCATGTTCTAACGGAGTATTCCCTCTACTCTCCCCACCCTCCTCTTCCCCCTCTTCCTCCTTCTCATCTCTCCAATGCCACAGACTCGGTTAGTAAATGTGCATGAAATTATGAAATTTCTTAAAGATAGCTTTACCTTGTCACTTTGCCTTTTTTTCCCCTCCAAACACTGAAATATTCCATGAAAAGAGACCTCTCGGTTGGTCTTGACCATTTGAGCAATCTCAATGATGGCAGAGCATTTCATTTAGGAATTTCTGCACCCTGAACCAAGTTATTTCTTGTAGTTTTCTCCCTTCCTGTCCATGACTAGGTGAGGGTCCTATTGGCTAAAGTTTGTGTCAATGAAAGCTAAAACCGCAGCTCTGAGGCACCCATGGGGCTTGGTACAAAGGATCCTTTCTGAGGGGCAGCAGAAAGGGGCAGAGGGAGGTTTGCCCCTAACAGCTGGCTTTGGGTCAGTTTGGAGGCTTCCTCTGTTCCTTGATTTGTATTTACGATTTACAAAAGCTGATCTCAGTCCAGTTAGGAAAGGTTGAGATCTTTAGCTCAAGTAGAACTAAAAAAAATAGAAAAGGAGTGAATTGTTATCAACCAGTATGAGACTGAGGACCCTCTAATGGAAAGACACTAACCAAACAGAACCTGATGAGTGCATTAATGATTCTGCTCATAATTGAGATTGCCTGAAATTAAACACCAATCAGCATGGTGTTTGCAGCATCAGCTGCAGCATTTTAATGTTTTAATTGTGTAGTACACATTGTGTGGTTCTGGTAACATTTTCTTTTTTTCCCTTGGACTAGCATGCTCTTACTGCTAAGAGACTGTTGAGTCTGGTTTGGGATGCCTCATCATGTTGCTTCTTTTAGCATCCCTATGCACATGGGTCATGTATATATCACATGCATATTGCGCTGCTGTGTTTTCATTTTAATTCCTGTATCTGCATGAGCATGTTTTAGCTACCCTTGTGACAGTATCACATCATATTTTGCATGCTTAGCTGCCACTCATCATCGCGCTTATGCAAAACATAAGGAAGCCGGATGGTTCGATATAGCCTACACTTTACATGACCTGAGAAACCCTAAAAAGACTGAATAAATAAATCTTACATTTATTTATCTTCTCTTCTATTTAGGGAAGAGTCAAGGTGAGCACATAATGTTGTTCTTATGTGTCATTTAGCACCTACAGCGTGGCATATCAGACACATACAGCATAGTTTAGATTGGAAAAGGTCAGAGGGCATCTTTATGGTGTCTAGTCTCATCACTGAAATGTGTTTTAACTTGCTTGTCCGCTCACTGTGAGATCAAGTTTGTTTACATGCACATTTCATACATACCAGAAGGGTTTGTCATTTAGCGTAGTTTGGATTAGAAGCAGTGGCATGCTTTGCTAGAGGAGTCGTTCGGAGCTGACATGTGCTCTGTGTTTTGGTCTGACTGAGGGATTTTTCTGCTGCAGGGTCCCAGAGGAGACAAAGGACCCAGAGGTGACAGGGTAAGCTGAAGTGAAACTCTGCTGTCTTTCATCAAACAACTGTTACCAAATATGTCTTTTAAGCATTTAATGTGGTATATTTGTATGCACAATGTTTTTTGACATCATTTGACCTTCTAACCTCGGTAGGCCACACCCATTTGTTTACATCACCCATAGGCCTAGTGTTTACGGACAATAATAGTAATGTGAATGGATATGATATTGAAGTCATTTATTTTATCCCAATTAAAAATATCTTGTCTTTTTATAATAACACATTTTGGTACAACAGTGATTAAGTTTGATCTATTTATCTATGTGTTGATGTCTCTGTTCATTTATGAACTAGAATAACCCAAGAATCACAAGACACCATCCTGTCAGCAGCTGTTCATTCAGTAACAGTGTTTACTCACTATATCATCTGTGTTTTACAGGGTCCTAAAGGCCCAAATGGAAGAGATGGCAAACCCGGACTCCCTGGCCCCGCTGGCCCCCCTGGTCCCCCTGGACTCGGAGGAGTAAGTCCACTGTTTGTACTCACAAAAAACGGCCGCTTGTTATCGCGGTGTTTATCTCATAAGTGGTCCTAAAACCTTGCCAATGCAGTACTAGCTGCAAACGGTGCAGAAAAAGCATTAAAATACGTCTGATCTTTGATGTATGAATTTGACACACATTCGGCTCAATCGGGGTTGCAGGCCGTGATTCTGTGCAGCGCTAAGCCGCAGTGTTCATGATCGCTTCTGCTGCTGCGTCACACTGGCAAATCCTATAAAACACATTTCTGATTTATTTAATAATAATAATAATCATGCCATAAACCCATAACCTTTTACCTTTTGTCCTTTAGCCAGTTGACACCATGGCCAACAGACAACACACGGATGATACACAACTAGGTTACTATTAGCGTTAGTTAAATCTCTTTTAAGTTTTCAAACCCAAATAAAATGTATAATGCTCACTTGCATTTATCAGTAAATAAGTTTATCGTTGCAAACAAGCACCAGTTATTTGTTGTGGTATGTTGCTGAAGTATATTTTCATGGGTGATTATTGCGTTACGCCAATAACTTACTGTAGGTTTGGACTACTGGAAACAGTTGACTACTGCTCTTTATTTGATCAATGCTCTGCTTGTCCGATAGTCCTCATATATCATTAGAAGTTTGTCATTATGACTAATTAATCTGTGTTTTCTTTCTGTTGAACAGAACTTTGCTGCTCAGTATGATGGTGCAAAAGCTCCTGATCCCGGCCCTGGACCCATGGTGAGGGCCCCTCTCCTTCACATGAATACACACTAAGGCCATTACACACATTTACACATAGCACTAGTCATCTACCTTTATTTTAATAGCTACAGACTTCACTGGACCTGAGCTGTCAGTTATTTTTGTGTCTTTACCTACACATAAATAATAGGCAGTAATAGCCCATGGTAGGATACTGAATTATATTAATAATTAACTCCTTTCTTCTTTTCAGGGTATTATGGGTGCTAGAGGCCCTCCTGGACCTCCTGGACCCCCTGTAAGTTCAGACCCGTGCCACTAAAACTTTTAACTGCCGAGTGATCTGATCACACTTGACCAACTACTCATACCCATAATCTTAAAATGCAATCTGCTGTTGCTATGTTGTCTAATTGCTGCACCTCTTATCATTCAACAGGGACCTCAGGGACACACCGGACACCCCGGTGAGCCTGGAGAGCCTGGACAGACTGTAAGCTTACCCCTCAAAATATTCACAGTTCTTCAATTTATCATGTGGTTAGAATTGCTTTGGGACCACTTCCTTGTCAGACTCACCCATGTGATGCCATCATCTTAAAAGCACTTGTATTCTCAGAGATCTTAACTGTTCTGGTTTTCTTTCCCAAGGGCCCTGTTGGTCCTCGTGGCCCCCCTGGACCCGCTGGCAAAGCTGGAGAAGACGTACGTATACCTTGAAGTAGTTTTCAAGGGCTACAAGTTGTGTCATTTTTTTCCCAGCTGTCTATTGTTGCTGTAGAGATTCTTGCAGCTAAAATGTCAAATGGTAATGTCTGTTTTGCTGACCCACAGGGTAACAACGGCAGACCTGGTAAGCCCGGAGACAGAGGTGTCCCCGGCCCACAGGTGAGAGATTTTCTCCAGAACAAGGAGAATGATTCACAAACAGATATAAACAGACATCTGAACTGAAAATATGGAGTGTGCCTTAGTAATATTTTCTTTGTTTTGAATTGCAGGGTGCTCGTGGATTCCCCGGAACCCCTGGACTTCCAGGAATGAAGGGACACAGAGTGAGTGTTGATCTTTTCCTCTGCTTGACCGGAATTTAGCCTCCGTGATAATTACCTAAATCCCACTGGCTTGAAGCAAGCAGCCGAGAAACTGCTCCAAAGAGTGACGAAAGAGCTTCACCTGTGCTGTGTAAAACGTGGACTATAATGTTTTGGAGCATCGTGCCCCATAATGAGCACCGCTGGGAGCGAATATGGACCTGACTTCCCTTTTCTGTCTCCCGAGGAGCAAACTAGAAATAAGAAAGAGTCTAATAGTGGCCATCTTAGTCCCTGTTTCTGCATGAGAATTTCTCACGTGAAATCTCATCTGTATCTTCCATATAAACCAGAGCCAGATGGTAAACCTCCTGTGAAACCATCTTTGAAGACAGACAAGCTTCCTTAATGTCTCACTTGAGACTTTTATGTCTTGTTGTCAAGATGTTTTGTTGTTAGCGGTCAATCAAGCATATGTCTTGTTTACACGCGTACTGACTCCTTTGATTATCCAATGAATCTATCTCCTTCCCCTAATCGCTTCTTTTGTCTCCTTGTTTCTGGAGTAGCACATTTTAGCACCAACAGTAGGTGTAGTAATAATAGTACCATTTTCCATTTTAACACCTGTTTATCACTTTATATAGCCTACAGCCTGTCATGTGATGTCTGTTAGCCCTTACTAACATCTTTCATCATCACTTTCTCTCTGTGTGTCAGGGTTACACTGGTCTGGATGGACGCAAGGGAGAGCCTGGTACCGCTGGCGCTAAGGTAAGAAGGGAACCTTCCTCATGCCTGCAGCATCCCATTTTCTGTTTTAATGTTGATGTCAGCCTACTGATCATGGGTATACAGTTGATTTCAGTCCTCAGTTTGCTCTTGATGAGCTAGAGATCAGGACCCTATTAATATATTGTAGTTTCTGCAAGGATACATGTTTTTCACATTGAAGAGTTTCTCTGGTGTAAGTGGAAATTGTAATAATGAAACACACAAACCAAAATTCAGTTTACCAGTATTCTGTCAGGGTTTTCACCACACTAATCACAATCAAATTTCTATTCAAATCTGACCGGCTAACCTGTTACCTTGAGTCACTTCACTCCAGATACCTCATCAACCTAATCCACCTTCTCCTGTCTCTCCTATAGGGAGAGTCTGGTGCCCATGGAGCTTCTGGAAGTCCTGGACTGGCTGTAAGTTTTTGATCGATTTCAAGATTCACCATTTATGCACAAAACCTTAGTACCAATTTTTCTAGTTTTAACCGTTGGCCATAATTCATCATTTGTTTTTTGTGCATCCTCCCTTTAGGGACCTCGCGGTATGCCTGGTGAGAGAGGTCGTGCTGGCCCTGCTGGCCCCGCTGGTGCTCGTGGTGCTGATGGCAATGTTGGACCTGCCGGCCCTGCTGTGAGTATCAGCCCGTTAAACCCTTTTGTGAATATTGAACTCAAGAGGCAGGTATCATCAAGATACCTATCCAGAATGTACTTTGTGACAGGTATCTTAATGTGTAAATACGGGAATGTGTAATATAATAATACCCTGCATCCACAATTATGCCACTAAATGTTCAATATTGTTGATAAACTTTTACTGTAACTTTGACCTACATTATATATATATCCTGATGTCATGTCTGCTGTTCTTCTACCAAGGGTCCCCTTGGTGCTGCTGGTCCCCCAGGTTTCCCCGGTGGCCCCGGCCCCAAGGTAAGTGTGATGTCACTTCCTGTGGCATTTTCTGTCCTTTAGCAACATATCCTACCAGAGATGTTCGTGTTTGGGGTCATAAAAAGGAGACAATTCTCATTAACACACAGTATAAGTGTCTGAACTCTGTGTCAGCATCTGTTAATGTTCACCATACCAATAGCTTCTTGTATAATATCCCCAGGGGAATAGTTCATACAGGTATCAACCTCAGTAACTCTAGACTATTTATTTTCATAATGAAAATAACTTACATTTCAAACACTCACATTTAAACTACTACCTGATCACTTAAATACACACCAACACATCCTTATGAAATACCAGTATATTGTTTAACTTACCAATGCTGCTTTCATCACAATATTATGAGCCTGCAGGTATTATTGAATTGATTTTTCATTTCATTTCATTATATGATTGTGGATGTATTTTTGACAGGGAGAGCTTGGACCTGCTGGAGCTAATGGCCCAAGTGGTGCTCAGGGACCTAGAGGAGAGCCCGGTCCCAATGGCGCTGTTGGCCCTGTTGGTCCCGCTGTAAGTATATAAAGATGTTTCCGCTCAGACTGCCAGGTCACCTTTCTGTGACTTGTCACCTGTCCGGGAAAAACCATAAACAAAAACATGTCTTTTATTTAGTTTTAGTCCTTGATTAGTGATTGATTAGTGGTGATTGATTAGTGATTAGTGATGCTTTAGTCTTTATTGTTGTCTTGTTTCATACTAAATGATGACTAAATGATTTGAGTGTATTTGAAGGCAGTGCCATTGTTATACATGCACTTGTCCTTTATCTGATTGCTTAAGTTGCTTAAGTTCTGTAAATAATCCTTGCAGTTATGTTGTCATTCAGTTGCGTTGTATGAAATGATCAAATATTCCATATTATAGTGCTTTGGAGTGCACTTGTTTATTCTTTCAAAACAATTGTATATTCGTTTTGAAAAGAATCCCTAATTTCTTGTTCCTTCCCCTTAGGGTAACCCTGGTGCTAATGGCCTGACTGGAGCCAAGGGAGCTCCTGTAAGTACTCAAGTTGTAACATGTAACATTAGAGCATGCTTAGGTCAAAGGTCATTTAGGGTCACACAGAGGTTACAATAATTAGGCCTATGCCATGTTGCACACACGAAACATAAATAATGAGGTTGTTTCAATCACAGAACATGATTTAGTTTTACTGATAGCAGGATCCAGTTTTAATTTTTTCTATTAAAATGTATCAGTATATACTCTCTGTTATTAAGTACATACACTGTATATATTATTTTATATTCAAAAGTATGCAATGTTAAAGGCAAAAAACCTGGACATGGGGAAGTGATAAAATAGAGAAAATGTTTCAAAGGAAGCTTGAATGATGCTCACCTGTCCATCATGGCTGTTATTTAGGGCATCGCTGGAAGTGCTGGAGCTCCTGGCTTCCCCGGAGCAAGAGGAGGACCCGGACCCCAGGGCCCTCAGGGTTCTGCTGGACAGCGAGGCCTTGCTGTAAGTACCCAATCAATGCACGCACACAAACATCCACAAAAAAACATACATATCCACTTGGAAGCATGAAGAAACACTGTTCTTTTCATTAATTTCTTCTGTTTACCGGTATCTGTTTTAGGGAGATCCTGGTCTTCAGGGTGTTAAGGGAGACTCTGGTCCCAAAGGAGAGCCTGTAAGTTCATATTCTGGTCCTGTTCTTTAGTTCAAGACCTCCGCATGCACCACTTATGACTGTTGCCCTTCAACTTCTCTGTTGCCTTCCTCAGGGTAACTCTGGACCTCAGGGACCCCCTGGACCTCAGGGTGAGGAGGGCAAGAGAGGATCAACTGGTGAGCTTGGTGCCACTGGACCTGCCGGCAACCGTGGAGCTAGAGTGAGTACCAGACCACCATCTCTGATGGGGTACTGTTGGGGTACCCAAACAAATGCACTGCCAGAGGTTATGTTGCGTGAATCAGCTGCTAATGCCTGTGTGTCTCCTTTAGGGCGCTCCTGGCAGCCGTGGTATGCCTGGTTCTGAGGGAAGAACTGGCCCAATTGTAAGTAATCAAGGAACAAATCTCATTCCACCAACATGCAATGCAATAGCTCAAATCTATATTTAATTAAACTGATGAGGACAAAGTTCAACTCTGCTTCCAAATATAGTTAACATTCAGTCCTAAAGGGAAACTTCCTCCTCATTTCTCTTCAACCTTTTTGTCTCCTTCTCGTAGGGTATGCCCGGTGCCCGTGGTGCCAGCGGGCCAGGTGGACCTCGTGGACCCCCTGGAGATGCTGGCCGCGCTGGTGAGCCTGGCGCAGCTGGTCTCAGGGTGAGTCTTTTGCTAAATTCTGTTTTTGCACATTGGCAGAGGGCCCTGATCTCTATGTGAGGTCATCACGTGAATACATCACGTGGACACCTTAAAGGGAGACTAGGCCTGTGGCAAATTGGGATAGCTGCATTAGAATTGCTTGGAGCAGTAGTGCTGTAATGGTTTTGGTACGAGGCTACTGTTTGATGTGAATTCGCCTTGTGTGAATGATTAAACCCAAGATTTTGATGAAAGGTAGTTGGGCCGAGGGGTCAGCTTTAATAGTACAAATTAATGAAATACATCTTAATGACTTGCCAATTTTTATTTTTGTTTGTTTTCTACAGGGTCTCCCAGGAAGCCCCGGAAGCTCTGGACCCCCAGGAAAGGAGGGACCTGCTGTGAGTAAATCTGAATTTTACACTGAAGCAGAATTAATTGTTAATAATATTCCCATATTTTACTTCAGGACACATACATTGTTTATGATCATATTTGCTCAAATGCATGCAATTAAAATTACCTCCTGCTGAACTTCCTGTTTCCTCCACCAGGGTCCTTCTGGACAAGATGGCCGCTCTGGACCTCCCGGCCCAACGGGACCTAGAGGCCAGCCCGGAAACATTGGCTTCCCCGGACCCAAGGGACCTGCTGTAAGTAGACATGAAGACTGGAAAATGAGCAATTGGAATGATATCCTTTTTTTTTGTTTTTCAAGGTTGTTCATGACCTGTGCTTAACCTACCTTTGACCTCCCTCAGGGTGACCCTGGCAAGCCTGGAGATAAGGGAGCCAGTGGCCCCTCTGGACTGAGAGTAAGTGTTCCTACATGTTCCACTGTTAGCCACTGATAAAGCGTTTTTTTTTTACTTTTTAACCATGTGATTTGTCAGTTGTTATAACATGTCACCATGTTCCCACCCTTGTGTTTAGGGAGCCCCTGGAGCTGATGGCAACAACGGAGCCACTGGTCCCGCTGGACCTGCTGTAAGTAACCTTATATACAGCATTCATATCGCCCTCAGTTAATGATAGTTTCCCCTTTTTTCCAACAAATACATACAACATTTATGATATGATTTTGTTGCTATGACCATCAATGTGTTGTTTTTAACGTTGGTCTTCTCTCCTTCTGCCTACAGGGAGGTCCTGGTGAGAAGGGAGAGCAGGGACCCGCTGGAGCTCCTGGCTTCCAGGTTTGGATTCATCATCTGACTCTTTATAAACCAGCAATTTAGAGCAAATTTACTGAGCGAGTACATTGTTTTACTGCCTTTGAAGCCAATGTTGTGTGAATTCTGGTTGCCATTAATTGTAAGATACATCCTGTACAGCCAAATGAAGTTTGATGCATCAGTCACATTGTCTATGCCCCGGCCAGTAGTTGGCAAATTATCTGCTCATTGTAAAATCATATTCAAAAGGCCTAATCATAAAATTCCATGTTTTCCTGCGAGGTTTTCTCAACACCAAAAAAACATTTGATGTATTACCTCAGGTGTACGTTTTAGATAGCAGTGTCTGCTGAGCCCATTGGTGCTGATGTTGCGGCTTGATATTTTCAGGGTCTGCCTGGTCCCCCTGGAAATGCTGGAGAGGCTGGCAAGCCAGGAGACAGAGTAAGTAACACACAAACACACACTCCCATGTTGCACAGTCAAACCAGATAAATTGTAGAATAAGCAGCACATCCCTAACCCTCCATTCGGGTCTCTACAGGGTATCCCAGGAGAGCAGGGAGTTGCTGGACCTGCTGGTGCCAAGGTAAGTTCACCTGTCCATGCCTTTGTTTTCAAGAGCACATGCAGTGTTATTGGAAGTTCACACTGCTACTTTCTTTGATTCCACTTAATATTCAGGATGAAATCGTTTTCATCTAGTAGCCTCAACAATTTTGAAATTTTAGTAAGATGCTAAACCCATGCAAATAGAATAGCTGAGTTGCCAGAGACATTGCACTGACTCCCTCTGTGTGTTCCTCCAGGGAGAGCGTGGTAACCCTGGTGCTGCCGGAGCTGGTGGACCTCAAGGATCAATGGGAGCCCGTGGACCCGCTGGAGCCCCTGGAATCGATGGTGGCAAGGTAAGATGATGCCGTGACCGTGTCCAGCCGGGGACACTGTAAGAAGCAAAGGTTACGGGTGAAAATGTTGAGCACAGAAACGGTGCTCAGCAGAGTTTATTGACATCAGATCGCTGCTGAATCAATTTTACGCATAATGCTTTAGTGCAGCAGATAAGGGTTGTTCATTTATTTATTTGCTCTTTTGAGTATTGTCAAAAAGAATATCATTGCCAAGCTAATATGTGAGATAATGTATTTATAGAAGCATGTGTGTTTTTATGCAAAAATGTAACCATAGGTTGTCATGTCTGTTTCCAGGGAGAGCCTGGCGCTGCTGGAGCTGCTGGTGGTCCTGGACATCAGGGACCTGGTGGCATGCCCGGCGAGCGTGGAGCACCTGGAACTCCTGGAGGCAAGGGAGAGAAGGCAAGCAAATAAAGCAGGATTTTATCCCTCAAAATAATAAGCTTAATAATAAACTTAATAAAAATAAGTTTGTTAATGAGAATGTATTTCTTCTCCCTGTCTTCCACCCGCTTCCTCTCTCTCCTATAGGGAGAGGCTGGCCACAGAGGACCTGATGGCAATGCTGGCAGAGATGGTTCCCGTGTAAGTTCAAACTCTCTAAATCTTCTTGAGGCACTTGATGTGAAAATTGTAAAACTCCATCAGTTTGAATGTAGCAGCCTGAGCCTTGGTCTTAGTGCCTTCTCCTCTCTCTTTCTAGGGTTTGCCTGGACCCGCTGGACCCCCTGGACCCACCGGAGCCAATGGTGATAAGGTAAGTAGCTGGTGTGTGGATATTATTATATAACAATAAAACACATAAACCATTTAATGAAGGTGTTTAGGATGTACACTAACGCAGATAAGTTAATGTTATGGAGCTTTGTTACGATCTATAAATGGCCCCCTTCGACATTATTCAAGATGGGCGACAGACCCACGCCAGTGACAATACACAATACAATAGAAAACCTTCCAGATCTGTCGACGAGATCAAATCACTATCAGAATTTCTCGCTTGGCTGACCAACTCAACTCCATATCCCTGGACACCCCACTGATCTCTAGGAGAAAATTACCCCCACTGTAGAATTATATCTGAAGCTACAACCTCAACACTGCCACCTGATGGCTGTTTTATAATATTACAGCAATGGCTCAACTACAACTTAATCTAGGATAGCACTGGTAATAACATAATAAATGCAGCAAAACAAACTTTCGAAATACTTTCATGCTGTTGTGCTGTATACTGCATTTTGGCCTATGAAGGCAACTGACAGAGCAGAAATACAACAAAAACAATGACACTAAATTTGCATTACAATGAAAAACAAAAAAATGACCTTTTGTAGCATTCACATCAACTGATCAAATTTTCTAATTTATTAGCTGTTGACCAAAATTAATTTGAATAATAATAATCAAAAAGCAACACTTTTTTTCTAGATTCTACTGCTATTGGTATATCTACAGAAGTCAACGGAGTACATAGTACAGAGTAAAACAATGCTGATGCTGACAAAAGATGTCTCATGTGTTTATGAACATATGGATGGATGGGACCAATGCTTAATTTGTAAATCAGGAGGTCCCAGAACAGGTGCTGTTCCGGTGGATCAGGGGGAGAGAAAAAGTCACGGAACGCTTCAAAAACACACCGGAAAACACCGAGATGCTAGCTGTTAAAAATCAGCAGGGGGAGGCACATAGAAGCAGCTGTTCAGAGTTCTCATCTCACTCTCTCTCTCTCTCACTTTACTAAGCTTCCCTGGCGTTTCGTTTCTGTCTGTGGATTACTGCTACAATGGGGGGAAATGAAATCAGGGCTGAAAGTTCTATTTACAACCACGAAAAGCAAGCAGGCTAAGAAACCGAACTAGAGATGTGTTCTGTCTGTCTGTTGATCTCCTCCGCTGCGTTTTCAGTCCTATGGACATGCACCCCCTAATATCACCATTTCACAGCACAAACACCCACTTGCTTGTGCATTGTGAGGCTTACAGTAATCATATGCCAAAATATTTAGACACCAAAAAGTATTTAACCACTTGCCAGAACACAGTGCTACACAGTGCTATTATCGCCACCCTGATGATCTGCCGAAATGACTCTGGCCTGCTCAGGGTCCAACTGACCTTGAAGAAAATTAACAAATTTGATTGAAAATGGATCCAAAAAAGGCAAACATGCGATGTTGTTGCATTCATCCTGTTCCGGCAGGATCTGGCACAAATTAAGCCCTGGATGGAACAATGCTAAGCTAACTGAACACTCACTGTTCTCTCGTCCAGGGTGAGAGTGGTGCCTTCGGACCTGCTGGCCCCGCTGGACCTCGTGGACCCTCTGTAAGTTTTACCATATTCACCCTAAATGACCAATTGACATAAATATCAGATGAAGAATCTTGAGACAACATACAGCTGTTGTGAACAGTATTAACAGCCTTTTTGACCGACCTCTTGTTGACCACAGGGAGAGCGTGGAGAGGTTGGACCTGCAGGAGCTCCCGGATTCGCCGGACCCCCTGTAAGCCAGCAGCCAATCACCTTGCGATACTATATGCACAAATCCTGTCCTGTCCACTATGGCACAAATCAACACACAAATACACGCACACACGCACAATTGCCCAGATATTGAACCAGCCCCATTACTCTTCCTCCCTACAGGGCGCTGATGGTCAGGCCGGAGCGAGAGGAGAGCGTGGACCCGCCGGAGTCAAGGGAGAAGTTGGCCCCTCTGGCCCTCCTGGACCCGCTGGACAGTCTGGACCTGCTGTTAGTACCATTTACACTGCACACACACACACCTGCGTTGCTACTTGGCAAATCTGATCTGAATGGGATAGATCTGATATGGACTGGGATTTAGGCAGCAGCAGAAAGTTAATCAGATATCAGCCAGGCTTTAAAATTGCATCAGAATATATAGATATGGTGAGAGCTTTCACTTTGGGACGACATCAAAAGTAATTTCAGATACTGTAGTCCTACTGTAGCTTTATATTAAACCTCTCTGGGATAAAATGTAGGATTGTAGTTTATAAACTCAGATGGGATATGAGTAATGCCAATATGGAATGGTGTCTGATTGCTTCGTCTGTTTATCTAGGGTCCTTCTGGCCAGGCTGGACCTACTGGTGCTCGTGGAGACAATGGTCCCTCTGTGAGTATTGAAACATAAAAATTAACTCCTCCTGATTACACTTATTGTATTCTAAAATCCATAAAAACATGACAGCATACTTACAACACAGATTTAATCACTGTTGCACAAACATGTACCTACCAGACACACACTCACACACTTTTATTTTTTACCAAATTAGAAAGTCAAAGGACAACCATTGGCTTTTTGTTTTCCTATTTCTTAAGTAACTGTCAGTTTTCCACAACAAGCACCATGAAGATGCTTTTTCCTGCATCTTGAGCCAAAAACTCATACTTTGGGTGCTCTTTTTAGCCTTCCATGAATGGGTTCCTTGGCTCTATTATTGAGAATAAATGAGGTTGCAGGCTGCGGCAGTACTCCTTACGACACATTAAACATCACCTCACAGCCACAAAGCCATATCTTTTGAAATGTCAAAATGTAATGGTAACGAGATAGAACATTTTGTGTTCTTTCTGGTTTTTTATTTGTTTTCATGGCCAAAAAATACCCTTATCTTATCTCTAATGTCCGCATCCGTTACACACACGTAGACACATACAAACAGATAACACCACATATAAATGTACATAACCTTTGATTGTGTGTGTTTCCGATGTCAGGGTCTGAATGGTTTCCCTGGTGCTGCTGGCAGAGTTGGTAATGCTGGTCCCGCTGTGAGTATCAATTTTTTATTTACAATCGTTATTAAAGACACACACACATATACATACCCTAACATCCCACTTCCACAAACACACACACACACACACACACACACAGAATCACATTTGACTTTAACCCACTCTCTTCTTCTTCCCCTCTCAGGGTATTGTTGGACCCCCTGGGCTTGCTGGTCCCCCTGGTAAGGATGGTCCTCGTGGTCTCCGTGGTGATCCTGGCCCCAGCGGTCCTTCTGGAGAGCAGGGTATGGTTGGACCACCTGGTCCATCTGGAGAGAAGGGCCCCTCTGGAGAGTCTGGCCCCCCTGTAAGTTATAGCTCTATTATGATGAGAGTATGGAATACTGAGATTTGGAAAACAACAGCAGTTGGATAAATAAATATAAGTGAGCTTATATCGGTATTATGAGCCATAGAGCTCCATCCTTAATGCACTGATATGTGGCCTGTGTGTGTTCAGGGTGCTCCTGGTGCCCCTGGAACCAGTGGTCCTCTTGGACTTCAGGGATTCGTTGGTCTGCCTGGTGCTAGAGGAGATCGTGGTTCACCTGGTGGTCCTGGTGCTTTGGTAAGTACAAATTAATACTGATAGTACCCCCAAAGGATTCACCTGTACTATGTACCACCTCAGAACCATGTTTTTTTATCATTCAAACTTATAAAAGCGTTCATCTCCAATATGATGGAACTGTCCTGAAAGTATACTTGCAGTTGAATTTTATCGGCCAAAATAAATAAATACACGAGAATGACGTTGACATTGGGCTTCACGCAGGCAAGATTTTAAATATGCATGTGTGTTAGGAAACTCAAAACATATATGTGGATAGTTACTATTTTTAGTCACCATGCTCATTTTACAGGCTTGTTTGAGTTAACACATGCACTATTGCTAAAGTAAAGATCTAATGCAAAGTCAAACATGCATTGCAACACCTACAGTTTGAAGCCTTTGACTATATTTGACCAAGTAATTTTGTCACAGGGAGAGCCTGGTAGAGTTGGACCTCCTGGTCCCCCTGGAGCTCGTGGTCCCCCTGGCAACATTGGCCTGCCTGGTATGACAGGACCCCAGGGAGAGGCTGGACGTGAGGTAAGGACTGAACATGCCTCTTACAAGTAGTTTAATGAGTACTTTTATTCAACTTAAATATGACTTGCTGTGAATGAAGTAAACCAAGAAACACCTGACTGACAATCACTAACTCTTCTTCCTTTCTACCTCTGCTATAAAAAAAAAAAAAAAACCCTTCCTATCCTTAGCTTTGTATACTGTGCTGGGCTTTAACCAGACTCGTTTTTGATGCACTTGTGCTTTTTGTTACCTTGTGTTGTTATATTGCTTCCATTGTCTTCCTCAAATGTAAGTCGCTTTGGATAAAAGCGTCTGCTAAATGACTAAATGTAAATGTAATGTAAATGTAGATGTACAATAAAAGCTCATTTGAAGACCTGACACAATAGCCTGATATAACGATAAACCAGAAACTTTTATTTAAACTGTAATATACTTTGCCATCCACAGGGTAACTCTGGTAACGATGGACCCCCTGGTCGTCCTGGTTCTCCTGGATTCAAGGTAATGCCCCTTCATATACCTTAAAGCACGTTTGTATACACACATATGCTGTCCTCTGACCTGCAGCGGCCCTTTTTCACCATGTTTAGGGAGACCGTGGTGAGCCCGGACCTGCTGGTTCCATGGGACTTGCTGGTGCCCCCGGACCTGCTGGACCCAATGGAGCTGCTGGCAGACCTGGAAACCGTGGCGAGACTGTAAGTATAAACAGCAACCTGTTAAAAATGGATTAACTACTAGGCAGATTATTTTCATCCCTGAATTACCATTTACAACATCTACAATCATCTGCTTGCTTCATTCATGCTTTTATTCTTGTCTTTTCTTTATAGGGCCCAGGAGGTTCCGCTGGACCTGCAGGCCCTGCTGGAGCTAGAGGTGCCGCTGTAAGTATAGTCATAGAAACAGAAACTAGAATACAAATGTCCCACATCCATTGCACATAACGTTTACATATCTGCATGAAAATTGGATCCTATTCTAGCGACATGATGTTTCTGGCTATGTGTGTGTGTGTGTGTGTTATAGGGACCTGCTGGACCCCGTGGTGAGAAGGGAGTTGCTGGAGATAAGGGAGAGAGAGGCATGAAGGGTCTGCGTGGACATGCTGGTCTCCAGGGAATGCCTGGACCTTCTGTGAGTGACTGCACGCCATCATAGTGCACTCAAAATACAGTACAGCTACATGTGCTGCTATTTACCCAATACACATGGATACCAAATGCATCACAGGGTTGATTTAAACACTGCAGACAGAGAAAGTCTTATTAACACTGTCACTACATTGTCATTCAATGATGCACTTTCTCTCCCCACAGGGACCCTCTGGTGACACTGGAAGTGCTGGAGCTGCTGGACCTGCTGGACCCAGAGTGAGTAGAATCCTAATAACCCACAATACACCAGTGGTTTTCTTGTTCCACCTGTATTCAGAGAGGAACCATGTCCCGAATGAGCTTTTAGGCCAAGTAGGGCAGATAGCACAGCAGAGAAGGGATCTAGGAGTGTTTATTAAAATATAATGAACTACAATCAGAGCTCGTGTACCTGATAACATTTCTAAAGGTGACAGAACATTCATAGCTTTCTGAATTTTCTCTGTTGTATTTTGTTCTTCTCGTGATCACTAAAGCACCAAATGCAGGAGATACTGTAATTTACAGTCATATGTGATGCAGGATTTCCAAAAAAAGCAAATGTTTGACTGGATTTGGTGATTTCCTATTCAGGGACCTGCTGGACCCCATGGACCCCCTGGCAAGGATGGCAGAGCTGGTGCCCATGGTACTATTGGTTCTCCTGGTGCTCGTGGACCCCCTGGATACGTTGGACCTGCTGTAAGCACATACATCATTTGGCCATTTTGTAAACCAGACAGTTCAGCGCCACTGTACATGCCACGGCTCTGACTGCAACTGTGATCTACATTTCAATCCACTCTCTTATCCATATCAGGGTCCTCCTGGATCTCCCGGTCTGCCCGGACCTCCTGGCCCCGCTGGTGGTGGATATGATGTCTCTGGATATGATGAGTACAGAGCTGATCAGCCCGCTCTGAGAGCTAAGGACTACGAGGTCGATGCCACCATCAAGTCCCTCAACACTCAGATTGAGAATCTGCTCACCCCTGAGGGATCTAGGAAGAACCCTGCCCGTACCTGCCGTGACATCAAGCTCAGCCACCCCGAGTGGAGCAGCGGTAAGCTCAACTTAATCTCATAGCACCGTAGGGCATATGTACCCCTTAGTCAGTAAGGTTTCGAAGTCTTTTGGAGCCCATTTGTCGTAAGAGTAAAAAACTCTCTTTCCATCAATTTGACTCTCTTTTTCCTGCCCTGTAGGATTCTACTGGATTGACCCCAACCAGGGCTGCACCAATGACGCCATCAAGGTCTTCTGCGACTTCACCAGCCGCGAGACCTGCATCTATGCCCACCCTGAGAGCATCGCCCAGAAGAACTGGTACAGAAGCACCGAGGGCAAGAAGCACGTCTGGTTCGGAGAGACCATCAATGGTGGTACTGAGGTGAGCGTCTACTCGGAGGAGACATATTTAACACCACACAAGCACACAAGGGCAGGAAATAACAAATTACAGACTTAATATTTTCTGATCGATATATTGACTGTCCTTCTTTCCTCCATGCAGTTTACCTACAACGATGAGACCCTCAGCCCCCAGAGCATGGCCACCCAGCTCGCCTTCATGCGCCTGCTGTCCAACCAGGCTAGCCAGAACATCACCTACCACTGCAAGAACAGCGTTGCCTACATGGATGGTGAGAGCGGCAACTTGAAGAAGGCTGTGGTGCTCCAGGGCTCCAACGATGTGGAGCTGAGGGCAGAGGGCAACAGCCGCTTCACCTTCTCCGTGCTGGAGGATGGCTGCACTGTGAGTAGCTCTTTCCTTTAGTCATTACTGTTACCTACTTTGCTTCAGTTTCATTCTTCCTCATGAGAAAGAAATGATTCTGTTCATAAACTACTAAATTAATGTAATTTTGGTGTCACAAGCCAGAGGTAATTTGTCTTACAGCTCTGTTATTGGTACTATTTTGCCACTATTCTAAAACGAGGTCTCTCCTTTTTTTAACTTACCCCTGCAGAGACACACTGGTGAATGGAGCAAGACAGTGATTGAGTACAGAACAAATAAACCATCTCGCCTGCCCATCCTCGACATTGCACCTTTGGACATTGGTGGAGCTGATCAGGAGTTTGGTTTGGACATTGGCCCAGTCTGTTTCAAATAAATAGACTCATGATAAATTAACACCAAAAAGAGAGAAAGAACGAAAAAAACAAAATCTCTGCCCTTCTTTCTGTGTTGTTTTTTTATACTGAATGCTGATTTCTCTCTGCGCATCCACTTGCTTAAGATGGGCAACTATCTGAGAGGACTGAACGGACTGAATGGAGCGTTTGTGCAATGCAAATTAATACAGCAACCCAAAGGGACGCGGGAAAACACCTTGTTGTGGGACATCATGTCATCCTTTTGTAAAAAATAAAATAAGTGTAATAAAAACGCTGAAAGTATGCATCACTTTGTGGTCTTTGTATATCTTCCAAGGAGGAGGTTTAAAACCACAATTTCCATGAAAAAAAGGTTTAAACTACCTCATGCCTGTACCTAAAGAAAATACTATTGACAAAACCTGGGTCCACAACAGAGATGTTAAGACTTCTAATGCTTCAAGCTTTGTCCCGTATCGGAAGGTGCTCAGTTACTTGAAGCAGAGATCTATGGTGCTAATATGCAGCTGTGGAGCAAACCACTTTTTACTGTATTACTTTGTATTGACCTGTGTGAGGAGTCTTGCATTCGTCCCCTGATATTCCCCCACTTTAAGCAGGTGGAATGTTCCTAAACCTGATGTCTGGTTTTTGTTTTGTTTCATTTTGTTTTGTTCTTTTTTGTTTTGTCTAGAAGGTTTTTTTTTTGGTTTGGTTTTTTTGTTCAGGCTTTCTTTACTCTTCAAACCCCACACCGAGTGTTCATACTGACAGCACATATTTCATCCAATTCTGAATGGTTTTTAGGCGACCTCTCTCTCTCTCTCAAAAATGACACCACAAAGTCTATTGTACCTATTTTGTATATGTGAGATGTTTAAATAAATTGTGAAAAGTTCTGAAATAAAGCATGTCCAATGTTCCAAAACACACTACTCAGTGACTTAAGTGCTTTCATGTTTTAATGACACCATTGAAGGTGTGTCACTGTATTTTGGTTCTAGTTTGGCTGATCATTACATATCATCATTGACTTAAACATCTTCCTATTGTGGAAGCACAGCCATATCCTCATTTACCTTGCCCCTTTTTCTTGCTTTTCAACAGTACATCCAATTTTAATGTACAGTAAATTTCTGTTGACACTGTCCATGCCAATGTGTGATTACTAACGTGCATTGTTTCTTGTAAATATGCATCCTCTGATGTTGCTTTTTCTTGCATAATACAGCTTTTGCATCCAAATAAATTTCTGTGATTTGGATTAAGGCTTGAATTGCAGTGATGCATGCATACGGATATTTGTTAGATATGGAAACATAGCATTCGTGCAGAAATGACTTGTTTTGTCACTTTGTCAGATGCTGAGAATCAGTGTGAGTTCAGTCTGTTGAGGGAACTGGGATATGCAAGCTTTATGAAAATGCTGATTTAAATATACCTCCACATGTAGAAGCAGTTCTGTTCCGCTGGAGTTGAAGGCATCGGCACATGAAAGATAACCTGCAGCACTTTCTATAACCATTAGAGGGCAGTATGGCATGTTTTTATTAGCATCCCTGCTCTGTGCACAACACATATAGCAGTCAAATACACATCATTGACCACTGAGCAGCAAAGACTTGGATGCCCTGGACCCAAGATGCATGTCTATGATCTATGGGTCTACAGTATATTTTATGCCTATAACTATAACATATTGATGTTACAAATGCAGATTGGACCGTTACTCATCATTACTTTGCAGATCAAAACATATGATTGTCTATAAAAAATATGATGCATTATTGTAAAATACCCAACAGCATGGCTGGATTAACATGTTAGGTGGCCCCTGGAGCAAGAATTTGGCCTTCTGCCTCCTCCGTCATTCTATGCAGAAGACCTAGAGGCCAACCAGTGCCCCTATACTGGAGTACTACCTGACCCCAAATATTCTGCACTGTAATATACACATCTTTATTTCAGGACATGCATAATGTCAGCACAGTATAAACTAAAAATAAATATTAAAATTAGATTTCAACAAAGGGCCCCTCCACATGACAGGGCCACAAAGATTAGGTAACAATCCAGACCCACCTTAGTTAATATTGTACTTCAGTGGTGCAAATTCCTAAACAAATTGGCATACAACCAATTAGCAGACAGTGAACCTGGGGCCTTTGGCCTATGAGGTATAAGGCTGCCGTGGTTGATGTCCTCTTTGCCGAATTTATAATCCAGCCTTATCCAAAATAAACAATAAAGTATTTACATTATCTCTATCTCGAGCAACTTCAACATTAAAATTCACTTTAACTCCATTTCTGACTCAGTCCAAACCTGCTGATTTATTACAGCTCCTGTTGTTGGTCTTTTACAGACGCATACTTTATGTGTAGTGTTAATTATAACTTACATTCATCTCTAAAATAAGAAAGAAAACCTACATGGGTGTACATTTAAAATAATAGTTGCAGGAAAAGGAAGCTTTTGTCTGTAGCTAAGAGTGTGTAAATAACAGGACGAGTGCAGTGTGGCAGATTTAGCTTTTTCTTCTGCCATGTTGCGATTAGCAGATTACAATTAATACTTTGAATTGTTTTCACGCTGGTATAAATTGCACAGTGTTTATTAATCAAAAGTTTTGCAGTCAACAGTATACATACTACTGAGACCACCAGAAATGTACATGTCAACCAACTTGAAGCAGGGCTTTGGCTGACATACTTACAGAATGTATTCAGAGCCATCAGAGCTCTACTGGGACACACACACATACACACACACACACACACACACACACAGTAATCATTTATCTGAAAGGTTACAGAGATGGGAATGGAAAACAAAGTGCAATCAACTCAGTGGATAAACAAAATGCAGCCTGTGGGAACTGCATCTATTGTAGGCCTACTGTATAGGCTGACACAACTAAAATACATATGCACATTGCCCTGGTAAAGCTCTCCCTCCATTCCAACATACTCAGTTCCAGCAAGGTACAGTTTTATTTTAAATAACGGATTAATTAGAAAAAGTCTGAAAACTACTGCAGTTTACAAATCTCACTGTAGCTCAGTGGGCTCTTCTTTCAAGATTGTACTGCAAGTCACACCTAACAATCACCTTCTTGAACGACCAATAAAATGACATTCCTTCTTCTACAGAACTCCTGCTCACTGAAGACTTGTCTTTTGTTTGATCAGCTTCAACAGCTTTGCATCAGCAAATATCAACAGCACGATGATGTATGAACACACAGGGAACACCCAGTGCCCTCCGTTTAGCACACTTCTTCCGCAACGTTTAAGTTTTGTTTTCAAGCACTTGCTAGACGGCACTGGACTTTACTGTACTCTCCTAAAATTATCCGAAATAGACTGCGATCTGGCCGAATAATACGGTGGACTAATTTAGACGTGAGACACTCTGAATCTTATTTTGATCCGCACCGCCTCTGACCAGCGGTGATGGAGAAGGAGGCGGTGTCGCAGGGCGCTGAACGGGCAGATGGTGCAGCGAGAGAAGCGCCGCCGCTAAACTGCACAGCTGCTTGTTGTCATGGAGGAGCGAAGATGGCGGTTCTGGCCTATAGCCTGGGCAAACGCGAAATAAATCAACATTTTACCATTAAGAATGCCAAGTTGATATCGCTAGTAGCCGTTGTTCTGCTCATCGTGTTTCACACAGCTTCGCGGTACTATGGAGGTAAGTGGTCTCCCGTTTATTAAAGTTACTGTTGTTGCAGCCAGTGAAACACTTGACTCCAGCTATTACTGGCTAACGTTAGCTGTTCGTGTCTGTGAGTACTTCTGTTTGCGGGTCCGTAGAATGCCGTTATCCAGTGTTGCTTTTAAAAGGTGAGACATGCAAATCGCAAGTGTTAGACAATGCAGATAGATGAGTGCATACATAGACTAAATGCACTAACGCTAACTATGGTTAAGGTTATATGAACTTAAAGCTGCTCTGCCTGGCTAGCTTAGCTGAATATCGCTAACACTGCATTTAGCTGTGTATACATGCGCCTGTCAGGACACGCTTGATTACTGCTGGAGAAGCCGTGTGGAACTTTAGGTTGATGTAGCTGACAATTGACAGGGGCCAAAGCCATTTCAATCGCCAGTACTAACTATTCAGATACCTGAACAGATATATGCTACGCTATCAACACAGCTGGTCACACATGTGGTGTAACGTTAGTAACGCTAACAACTAACAAACTCTAGTTTTAGTGGTTTTGAACAGTATTGTAGCAGCCTGCTTTCTGTCTCAGGTCTCTCGGTTCGCATTTGGCTTCTCGGGCAAAGATTACTTTGCTGCATTGATGATGACGCAAAGTGGACACATATTCAGGTTTAGCGGGTTGGATCGCTTTTTGCTTGTCCCACACCCTAAGATTGACAATGACAGTGATGGCACAAAGGGCAGGACTATAAATACATATTAACATGGCATACATGCGCCTCCCGTCTGGCTTGCTAAGGGTGGACTTTGTTCATGAAAGCGGATAGGAACCAGAGTCCTCTGTGTACACACAGAGAGCAGCTGCTTTGGCTGGCGATGACCCTAAATGCCCACGTCTCTCGCCAGCACGCCGACCCTTCATGTTCCCCTGTTTCAATGGATTGATTCAGTTGCAGATGGCTCCATTCATTTTGCACACAAATGAATAGCTGGAGAGATTTATGGTTGAGCTAAATTGCCGATGGCTTCATTTTGTACTATGGCCCCTAGCAGAGCCCTGTATTGTATACTAGTCTTTTGACAGCAATGAATGAAAAACCATGGTACTATTGAGACCGCAGGTTTCAGTCATAGTCACAGAGAAACTATGAGTGAATGCCAGAGCAGTGTTTTGTATTTTGGTTGGTCTTAATGGTAGGTTCTCTGTATATTGCACCCAGGTGGAGACTCATGTGACTGGCTGCTGTCCAGAGGACGTTTCTTGGGGGAGAACGTATGGCAGCCGTATGGCTGCATGATGCACAAATACAAAAGCATGTGAGTTACACTAACTGTGCAAGGTTACTTTATGTACAGTATGTGTGAGACAAAGATTCAAATGTGTAGCAGTGAAAGATCAGGTGTTTGTGTGTGTGTGTGTGTGTGTGCGTGTGTGTGTGTGCGCACGCATGCCTGTCTGTCTGTAAGGGTGGATTGGTCATTTGTAAGCCAAATAACCAATTGATGAGATTCTATCACACGGACAGACTATATGTAATAAGATCCGCTTTTGATTAGGTTATAAAATACAATGAACCACCCAGCACACAAATGATTGCTATCTGTGGGTTTTCTAATTCCTCATTGTCATTTTTGTCTTACAGTGAAGCCAAAACCTGCCTTGCTAAAAAGCGGGTGGCCTTTGTTGGTGATTCACGAATCAGGCAGCTATTTTACTCCTTCATCAAAATTATTGACCCAGAGCGACGAGAAGATGGAAACAAGGTAATTATGAGAAACGCACCATGTAAACCCAGGGTCTTTCTTTGGAAGTTGTTCAGCAGAGGTAGCAAGAGTTGTGGGACATTATCAGACATTTTTCCAATCTCCACTCATGTTTCCTTTAAACTAAAAGTATTGGATAAAAATTAGTGGACCTTGGTTGTTTTGTATGAAAAGCTGTCTTTCTGCTTTTGAGTCTACCGTATCCCATCATATATAGCCTCCACTATATTCCAACTGATCCATTGACATGTATGGTAGAGCTCCATGTGTCCCTCACAACACCTTTAAAGGCTGCTTGTGTATTTTCTGATCAGGAAAGGTTTTCCTCACACACGTCCCCAGTTTAATATGATCAACTGAGGATTTTGCCTCAAATGTTTTCTGACTGGGAAAAACATCTTGCTCCTTGGCATTGCAATACTCTGCTCTGATTGTTTACCAGAATGACCAGAATCACTCACTCCCATTTACACAGCTGAATCTGAAAATATTCCTTTTGTAATCAGTTTACTGCTACTTGCTGCGCTAAAGCCTGACAATTTATTACCTTAATGTGAGAAATAGCCCCACTGATTTTTTTCTACTAAGTGTCTGTATAGATTTGATTTCATTAAAGTGTGTAAATATCTTGAGGCCTTCAGCCTCTGTAATGAAACCATGGCATTGAGAAATTGTACTGCAAGAAAACACTGAATTAATATCAAGTAGTTTGCACAAAACGTCATCAACAAAACAATGCAGCATGGGAATACATGGCAATTATGCAGCAGTCGTAACTATTCTTGGTCTGATCTCAAGCAGGGAAAAGAGGTACGCTATGTGATTAACAGGCTTTCTCTCTGTCCACATGTAATCTTCTGAAGCACGAGGACATTTCCTTTGAAGATGAGAGTTCCTCTGTTAACGTGGTGAGCTATTTCTGGGTGTGTTTTTATCTCCTGATCTCAATCTGTAAAAAAAATACTCTGACAGTAGTTAAAAACATCTATGTCCTCTTTGTGTGCAGGACTTCCTGTGGTATCCAGAGGCAAATAATTCAATGAAGGAGCGCCTGATATCATGGACACACGTGAGTATAGAAGTTCTGTAATTAACAAGCGGGGGAGCACTGTTTAATCGAGGAACTTTCGTAAACTTGAAACTGTCACGGGGTTTGGACATGGATTTGCTTTTGTAATTGCAACTTCTCTCATGTGTTGCAGGAAGCTTCAGCAAAGCCAGATGTTGTCGTCATTGGCGCTGCCACTGTAAGCTGTATGAATGAGTGCTTAGTGGTGCTTGCACATTTCACGATAGGCAAACACAAGGTGGTGGCTGAGTTATGTCGATCGTGTTCTCATCCATGAATCCGTTTACCACAGTGGTCCATCAAGTTGCAGAGTGGCAGCAGCGAGACCCTGCAGCAGTACAAAGTCAACCTGACAGCCATTGTTATGCACCTGGAGAAGCTGGCTGACCATGGAGAGGTCTACTGGGTCCTGCAAGGTAAGCTCAGCTTTGAGCTTTTTGTGATCTCAGTCAGGTTAGTAAAGTATTACTGCCTGTTCCCTTCACCACAGGGATTCATCTCTCATGTGATGAATTACTGCATTCATGTCAAATGGGATTCAAGTCATTTTACGTCATCAAACACCGCATATTTATTTTAGGTATGTTTTGGTTGCTCATGATTAGCTACACTATATCATATTTCCATATATTTACTTGGTCATCACTAAACTTTGATGCAAACAAAACAGTCAAACAAAAACAATTAAAAAGTTAGATGGTGCGGTTATTCAGGGTTTTTTTAGGTGCTACATTGTCATCGCTAAATCCCAAGTAGTCCCAAATTTGACATGATTGGTAATGTCACACATGTGATCCCAGAATTTTGCAACTACGAACTTCTCATACATGCACCTTCTAAACTATACGTCCATTCCTGTTCACACTGTTGTCCTCCAGACCCAGTAAACGAGGAGGTGTTGAGTGAGAACAGGAAAATGATCACTAACCGACAGCTGGAGCTGTACAACGAAGCAGCAGTGGACGTGCTCAACAGCAGCAAGCGTAACGGCCGGTCCCGGGTCAAGCTGTTTGCAGCATCCCGCCAGGCTGCACTGGAAACTATCACCCAGTCAGACGATGGTTTGCACCTGCCTGAGAGCACCAGGAATGTGGTAGGCAGGATTTCCTAAAATGTTTGAAGGTTATTTGTTGCCAATTACATAGTTGTATTCAATGGTTCAGGTTCGGATTTTGTGGCAACAAAGTGCGTAGCATTTTAGCCAGGAATATTATTCACGTCTTGTTCACCAACCTGTGTAATCCTTCTGTCAGGGAGCCATGGTCCTCATGAACTCTGTGTGCAACAAGCTGCTGAGGCCCATTGACGGCTCCTGCTGCCAGACATTATCACCCCCAAACCTCCTCCAGAAACTGTCAGCATGTTTCTTTCTGTGCTCGGCCCTGGTCCTCCTGGTCCTCCACTTCCTTGGCAAGAACCATCACCGCCGACCTGTGCCCCCTGACGTAGAGAGCTTAGAGGAGAGGAAGCCAGCGACTGCAGCTGTCCCCCTGGGTCCAAAGGCGCCCTTTCAGGCCCTCTGCAGGATGGGCATCATCATGGGCTATTTTTACCTTTGTGACAGAGCAGATGTGTTCATGAAAGAGCAGAAGTTCTACACACACTCCTCGTTCTTCATCCCTCTCATCTATATATTTGTCCTGGGAGTGTTCTACAGTGAGAACAGCAAGGAGGTGAGATGGCGCTGTTCATTTTGGGGAAGCATACATACAGCTTTAAACAACATAGTCTTATTTTAACATAACATTTCTGAAATTCTGTGTTCGGGACACATTCATAGATGTCTTCATGTGTGAATGTAGTTTGTAATGAAAGGCCTCCGTGACTTTTTAAGTAAGTAGGAGACATACAGTAGTAAAATTCCCCAAAAATTGGATCAACCTTGCCGTTTGGTAATCAGAGGTGTCAAAAGTATTCACATTCATTTCTCAGGTAGAAGCTTAGATACTAGGGTTTAAAAAGGCTTATGTAGAAGTTGAAGTATCAACTCAAGCTTTTTACTCAAGTAAAAGTACTGGTTTAAAAACTACTTAAAGTATAAAAGTAATGTAAGGAAAAAATGCCATTAAGGACAAAAGCTTAGGCCGCACCACAGGGGCCTGTAGTGCACTACTGCACCTCCTCAAAAAACGTTTTTCTAAAGGCCATAATGACTATAATTATGGCCTTTAGAAAATTATTTTTAAAATGTAAGGAGTAGAAAGTACAGATAATTGTGTAAAGATGTAAGGAGTAGAAGGAAAAATTTGGCCGAAAAATAATTACTCCAGTAAAGTTTAGATACCCAAAGTTTCTACTTAAGTAAGGTAACGAAGTATTTGTACTTGGTTGTTTGACACCTCTGTTGGTAATGATTTACTAACCAGTACAATTCAAAGTTTGCTAATTGATATCTGGTGTACAATTCAGGATGTTCTTTTTCCTCTTTCAAACAGACCAAATTGCTCAACCGAGAGCAAACAGATGAGTGGAAAGGCTGGATGCAGTTGGTCATCCTCATCTATCACATATCTGGAGCCAGCGCTGTGAGTCCTAAATATGTCTTCACACATCCATTTGGGAGTAACTTGCTTCGAGGCAGTGTATACTGATATTTCATTTAAAGGCGTAACTGTTTTTTTTCTGTCTTTTAGTTCATTCCAGTGTACATGCATGTGCGGGTGCTGGTGGCCGCGTACCTTTTTCAGACTGGCTATGGACACTTTTCCTTTTTCTGGCTCAAAGGAGACTTTGGACTGTATAGAGTGTGCCAGGTGAGGGTACAGTCAGTTAAACTTTAACCAGGATCTTGCAGTGACTCTTTATTGTGACTAAATTTACTAATATGTTTGTATTTGTAGCATGACATACCAACATACTATTGACAAATACAGGTATTTGGTTTGAACTTAGCTGGTGTGTTATTATCAGCCTGATGCTGTTATTGACTGATCTGTGTATGTTTCTATGTTTTCATATTCATTCCACTCCAGGTACTTTTCCGTCTGAACTTCCTGGTCTTGGTGCTGTGTGTGGTAATGGACCGAGCCTACCAGTTCTATTACTTTGTCCCATTGGTCACCTTCTGGTTTGTCGTCATTTACGCCACGCTGGCCATGTGGCCTCAGATCCTTCAGAAGAAGGCCAACAGTAGGTGTCAGAATTTATGCAAGTTTAAAAAACAGTTCCTTTATTTGTTCCCCTCACTTGCGTCACACCCATAGAAAAAGTCGACATAATAATATACTACAGAATATATGTGATACCGCTCATAAATGTCAGCAGCAGAGTTGCATTTCGAAAACAATAATTTGCTGTTGTGTGTCTTGTTTTCTGAACAGGTAGTGGCATGTGGCACGTGGGGGTCTTGGCGAAGTTACTGGGCCTCATGCTGTTTATCTGCATCTTTGCCTTTTCACAGGTTGGTGAATTCCAAACATTTTAATCCCAACAGTCACAGTTGTAACCTCACTTTAGTTTTCAGTTTGAACTTTAAATGGAACATTTAATTTAGTTGAATTATACTACAGCTTTCATGTTGATTTCATGTGAGAGGTGCAAATGGTCACATGTCACTAGTTATTTCTTTACACAATGTACAATTTAAAAGAAAATGTAACATGCTTTTAAATACAAGAATGCTGTATTCAGTTACATTTGTGTTGGGGTTTTTTTTAGCCCAAATGAAGCAAAATGGATGCATTCAATTTGTGAAGGTGTATTCAATTTAATTAAAACGACACAATTTGTCAGTCTCTATTTTGAGAACTACTACACCACACTTTCATAGTTTTTACTCAAATTCATGGTTTGGTTCTTGTTTTGAAGAAGCCTTGCTTATGTAATATTCATGTTTTGTCTCATGGTTTCTCCAGGGTTTCTTTGAGAGTATCTTCTCTGTGTGGCCCTTCTCCAAGCTCTTTGAGCTGAACGGGAGCATCCACGAGTGGTGGTTCAGATGGAAGCTGGACCGATTTGTAAGTCAAATGTGTTTCGCTCCAGTTGCACCCCATTTTAGTCTTTGAATTAACACGTTCTTTGAAATGTAATATGTGGCAAAGTACATCAGAAGCTTGGGTCCAAATGGGACCACATTTTCCAAACTTCTGTAAGACTGATTTAATGTGGTAATGTTCTTTTGCAGGCAGTGATACACGGCATGTTATTTGCCTTCATTTATCTGGTGCTTCAGAAGCGCCAGGGTCTGTCGGAGGGCAAAGGAGAGGCTCTTTTCTCTGCCAAGATTTCCAACCTGCTCCTCTTCCTCTCCGTCATCTCCTTCATAGTAAGATTCTTCACACTTGAGTTTCTCAGACACATTGGGCTCAATAAACCCCAGGTTTAGACTCAATTTCACCTTTTTATTTTAGATTGCTGTCATCTACTCCATCATTTAGTTATATCCTATTAATTCCTTTTTTCTTTTCAAATTTGAAAATCAGTGCTGCAGGTCCATTCAGGTCCTTTTCTTTCCAAAGCTTATTTTAGTTAATTAATGAAATGCATACTTGCAACAGCAGCGTAGGAGAGAGAGAGTAGTTATATAGGACGGGGTGGGTACTTACTGTGCCTACATGCTACACCTGGTAGCTGCCTAATGCTCTAATGTGTATCTCGAGAAAGTCGTTTGTGTTGTATAATCAAACTTAGTCAACCACCTCTTTGTACTTTGTTGCAGCTGAACATTCAGATCAGTTACTTAACTTCTACTTTTCTCCATCATTCTAGACGTACTCAATGTGGGCCAGCAGCTGCAAAACCAAAACAGAGTGCAATGAGATGCATCCTTACATCTCTGTGGTTCAGGTACAATTTGTTTTAATCTGGCTTCTGTCTCAGTTTACTTATTTTCCTTTCCTCTGGTTCTCGCGTTGTTTTACAGCAGAAAACTGTTTTATAGTTAATTGCCCAACTGTAATTCCTCCGGGTTTGCCTTGAGAGGTTATTATCCTAATCACATGACAGGATAATATGAGTGTAACAACAAGGGCGTTGCCTGGCTAAAGATAGTACTGGTGTTATTTAGAGCCAATCCCCACTGGGAAACTATTTGAAGTAGTGCAATAGATACAGCACAATATTTGACATGATAGTTAAGCTTTGTTCCCCTAAACTGGCCAGGATTGCAAATGTTTCACCTCTCATTTGACTTGGTGAGTTTTCATCACTCTAACTTGAGTGGTTTTGACTCCTTGACTTCAGCCTGCAACTTCAAATTATAGGAATCTCATAATGCGCCCAGTATGTCTTCATGCTTTGGCACAAATGTCTTCACTGTGTCTTGTCCACAGATTTTGGCCTTCATTCTCATCAGGAACATTCCTGGCTACGCTCGCTCTATATATAGCTCATTCTTTGCATGGTTTGGAAAGATCTCCTTGGAGGTAAGACGGACATGGCCGTCGAGTTACAATGATATAATAAAAAGTGTATTTGTATAGCCCTTAATAAAAATCTGAGATTACAAAGTGTTCTGCAAAGGGTACCATAAAACTCCGGAGGCACCCAAGTAAAAAGGGAATTAGCACACATTACACACTATTAAACATGCTTTGTTTGTCTCCCCCAGCTGTTCATATGTCAGTACCACATCTGGCTGGCAGCAGACACCAAGGGAATTTTGGTCTTGATCCCAGGAAACCCGTCACTTAACATCATGGTCAGCACCTTCATCTTTGTTTGTGTGGCTCATGAGATTTCCCTCATCACCAATGACCTGGCCCAGGTGGTCATCCCCAAAGACAGCGTGGCCCTGCTGAAGAGACTGGGGGCCGTGGGGCTCTTCAGTCTGGTCGTATTGCTGCTGACCAGGGGCAGCCAGCCCACACCCGGAGCCTGACTGACACCTCTTGATAGGGGGCACAGAAGACTCACCAAGCCCCTGCTGAGTTTGAAGTGAGGTACACATCCAAGCCAGGAGCAGGCCCGGTGTTTTAACCTACTGGTGGCCACAGGAGACAACCTCAGTTGTATTGAGTGACAACACAGGGAGAACAGTGTCTTTCTGTTGGCCATGTATTAGCAGAGTCTGTACTTTTTGACTGCTGTGAAAGTCGCACACTGAAGAAAAGAAAAATGCCTAAAAAAGGGGTGGCTCCTTTTAGGGCAATGTGCAAATTGCAAGATAGAGGGCGAAAAAAGAACATAATGCTCAAAAAGTTTACATTATCTGGATTAAACAGAAGAGCAAAGAAATTAGGAGATGTGGAATCTTATTATTTTAAACTAAAAGAGGTCCTCTTCTTACGTCAAAGACCTCATGCTTGCAGTGAATTTTTGCAGCTTTGCTTCTATTTAGCCAAACACACTAATAAGAAGTTTATTTTGTCACATACAGTACTTCCTGTCATTACTCCACCCTGGAAGGGATCACTAGGCACACACTCCGTCCACATGGCAGTAGCAGTTGAAGGTGTTTTACACTCAGGTGGATCCATAACCTACATATTCAGATATCTACCAAAATATTCAATTGTGCTGCATTTTATTATCAACATTAATTTGTACAGTATTTCTGGTGACTTTAAAATCATGTTAGATATCTAAATATGCAAAATGTGGACCAACAACTGGCTTGGGTGGTCAAAAAAAACTGTCAAGACTAAAGTAAAAATATGGAGTGCAATTGATAAAATGTTGGATTATCCCTTGACCTATTTTTGCTAATGTTTTTGTGAGTAATTTTAGAAATGTTTGCCTTGTGCTGAAAGGTACTGTGGTCACCTGCTGTAGCTCTGAAATTCTATGTGATGTACAGTATTTAATGATTTAAATTAAGCTTATATTTTATACGGTTTTTTGTTCTGTTTTTGGGGCCGTTTTATTTTATACTTTGCGCTCATGACTGCTGTTTGTGAAGGAACTATTACATAGTTTTGTACCCATCCCAGCATCTCATAGATGATTACCTGCCTCAGAGACACAATGCAGAGGTTGAGCCTTTACAGTCTAACGTCTGTCCTATTAGCTCACTTCATAGTCTGTGCATATTTGTATGATAGAGTGTGATACTTTATTTTATACAACAATGCTTCAGCAGTGTTTTTAGTCCTTTGTCCTTCCATTACCCTTGAAAACATGCGTCATAGCTCTGGTGGAGAATGGACTGGCTTGCACATATTGTACAATAGGACTTAACAACTAAATATATATCCTCCTTTTACTGTCACAGCCAGTTAACTTTTTGATCAGTGACTGATTTCTTAGACTGAATGCCTTTGAACATACAGCTTTTCTCAGTGGCTTATACATACAGTACATCTTCAGATGTACTTAGCCTGTGATCACAATCTTCCATCTGTTATGCACTTTGCGTCAGTGCCACATCAACATTTAAAAGCAACTACTAGGTAATGCACTGACTGAGCTGAGAGGACATATTACTGTTGCTTAAAGGACATTCGTGTATATTATATCAGTTGACAAGTGGGTGATGTGTCTTTGTCTTTATATCCTCTGACATTTAAGAGAGATTAGCACTTTTATTTTAAGACCTACGTGTTTTTTTTTCCCATCTGTGGTGAAATACATTGTTTAACATGGTACCAGTGCAGATACTTTCCATACTTTAGCACATTATTATTATGAGGTAAATCAAATGTTTTGTCAAGGTCATTTGGCAGATACAATTGATTGTTTTTTCTGCATATGAATTTTGAGTTGCCTATTTCATCTACCACGGAGTAGTAAAAGACTGTGGTGTCAATCATTTTCTACACATTTCTGTAGCTTCTCTTTAAAACAAAAACATGGGTCCACAAAGAAAATAGATTTGTTCTATACAGTGGAATCATTTGTCTACAGCTTTCAAGGCTTCTCCTGTAATTTATTTGATGACGTGCAGTTTGTGTTGTGTTCTCAAACTGAATAAGAGCAAAGTTCATTTGTAATTTCTATAACCAGTCATCACCTCATTGTATAGATGAAAAAGGCATTTCCATGTTGCAATTTCCATTGATGTGTGAAGTTTACTACAATACGTTTTTCATCTATTACTGATCAACAGCTATACATTTGGTAATTGTTTCAGGCCTTAACAGATCTTTTTGGTCGTGTAAAAGCAACAACTATTTATACCCCTGTGCAGGGCCTCTTTGAAATATGTTACTTGTAAATTTTTTTGTGACGTCTTAAAAATGTGAAATGTATCCATATTATTTATAAACGCCTTTATTCTGTTGTACATTGTTAATACCTTCATAAAATGTGCTGTTTTGGACAAAAACTTACCTTTCATGTCATTCAGGCATTACTAGCTTCATGGTTATTACTGGGACAACGGTACATAAGGTAAAAATTATTTTGAAAGAATTTATTGTTATCATGTGACACATTACATACAATAACACATGACAACTGAAGCATGTCCATGTAAAACTCCCTTTTCCTCTAAGAGGTCCATTGTGCAAAGCAAATAGAAATACAAACATTGTAGTTTTAACATTTACACAAATATTAAAAAATATTCTATTGTATTTTTAGAATCAGCTAAGCTCTTCTGTTCTCTTTCACACTCTCACTGTTTTAAAGTGTAAGTGCATAGGGATGATAAATCTTTGTAAAGACACTTCTGGAGCATGCAGATTGGTACAAATGTTAGAAAAAACAACGGTATAGATATGGACTCGAAGTCCGCTCCTCTCACAAATTCAGTGCTTCGGCCACCTTTCTCTCCTCAGGAATACCATTTACCTAGAATAAATACAAAAAAGAATACAATATTGATTTGCCAAGTACTCACTGATATATTCTGATATGCTGTTAGCCCTTTTCTGCAGGTAAGATGAGCTGAAATAACTTAATAAAAAAAAGCTCACGAATTATATCTACATTAACTCATAAACAGACTGCAGCACCTACCTCCAGCCTTCGAAATGTTGACATGACATAATTATCTCCTTTGTTAGCAGTGAACAGAGAGAGGAGCAGGTTAGTGCTGGAACTGTCGTGCAGCTGGTCACCATGCACGCAGGAGGGCGCTCACAGAATTGCAGTGGTTGAGACGCCACTAGACAAGAAGTAAAGCTCATGCCTGGTTTGTTGCGGAGCCATAGCTAAATGATTGGCTCTCAATAATCTGTGTCCAACTGAATAAAGTCTGAATGCTTGTATGTTTGCAGTGATGCAGGAGGGAGACAGTCTGAGGACACACTGAGTTTGTGAGCAACACACCAAAATAATCCTATTGAAGGTAGACAGATTTAAGAACACCCACCACAATAACTAGTCAAAGCTTAAATGTTGCCCTGACATCTACACCTGTGACTAAAGCTTGTGGAAGCATCTTTATTTGTTATTTATTTATTAAAATAAATAGTCGCATCACATATTAGACATGCAGATGGATTAAGGCAGATTGCTAGACTACGATACAAAGAAATACTAACCTGATGGCCGTTGCTGTGGTATCGTAATCTGGTTTTGCAGATTCCTGAAATTATAAACAATGATATTATGGTAAGCAGACATTCACATACATTACAAGAGCCTTTAGTATCATGTGAAAGCATGTTGTGCTTAAACTAGCAAATATTTCAAGCCCATTAGGACAAATCATGGGACAGTTTGAACCTCTTACACTGCAGTCATATTTTCTTTAGCTGGCTTTAGCTGTAAACACGGCATGGTTAGAAGCACTGAAAACAACATTAAGCGATAATGCTATTGTTTCGATTCATATTTCCCCTGAATGACTCCGATGAGCCACACATCTGCATGCTTGCTAACGAGCACGGGCGCACGTTTGCATTTCATGTGCGCACAAATGAGCATGTGTGTGTTTATTCATTCACATGCTGTGTTACCGAATGTGCATTTTCCCCTCCACAGAAACCCAATAATCTTTCAACTCACGTCTGTGTCTGCATGAGGGGCATGCTGGTGGTCTCATAATTGTCGGGGTGGATGGGCGGCACCACCTCGCCGCTGACCGGGTTGAAGACGGGCAGGGTGGAGAGGGGCCAGGAGATCTCCCGGTTCTTAGACATGCTCCGCAGCTCCTTGCTGGACTTCTGGATGGAGCTGTGGTGAACCAGCTGGATGCTGGAGAGGGGAGAGGCCGTGATGTTAGCAAGTATGAGCTTGTGTTGTTGTCATGGTTGTTGGTGTTGATTTGTCTCATCCCGTGCGCAATGCTTTATTTACTGAAACACAAATATTTGAATATGCAATCCATCTGTATCTGCCACAGTGAGCTCTGCACTCAATTCATGCATGCACAACAGAAATGTAACACCCATCCTTACCTATCGCTGTGACTTCGTCTGACTTATAGTGCAAGATATGTTCTTAGTCTTCAAGATTTATGTACGTTTTAAAGCAATATGTTACTGCTAGAGCATTAATTACCTAAATCTGATCATTGAATTTTTGAGCAGCCCATTGGATGAATGGATGTCAGCACACAGATGAGGGCATGAATGGCTATGGGAAAGCTGTCAATGACAACATAGATGACAAAACTGCAAACCAAAAGGGGGGAGGGCAGAAATAGACCCAAAATTAAGAAAAACACAGGAGAGGTAAAACACTTACTCTGGTGTTTGCATGTTTCTTTTTTCCCTAGAAACAAAAAAAAATGGATGAATTAAATACTAATATTAATATTAATAACAGACATGTACACACAAGTGAAGGGACTGTTGGGTAAAGACAGAGTGGAAATGGTGATGGGACGTGGAACACTGAGTGAACTGAGGGGGCACATCTCTCCCAGCCTGTAAATGATGGAGAATGATGAAAAGATTTACCCTGGATGAATGGCTATCGATGTCACGGCTATGCTTCAAAACATCAAGATGTACATGAAAACATTAAAAAAAGGCTGTGACAGATATTCATGGGGAACTCAAAAACAAATGGAGCAACTCGATGGTAATGACAAGCTGCAATTCCAATCCAGATTATTACTCTTATCTAAATATCCTGCACTATCCACCAGTTTCTGTGCTTTCCTCAAATGTTTGTCGGGGTGTTTGGTGCAATATTTGCATAAAAATATAAGACCAAGCACACTTACACCCCTTCCCGTCTGCAGCACATAGTGTAGCCGAGGATGAAGAAGAGGACTAGTGCCACAGCGGAGGGAACAGCAAGCGTAATAAGGAAGTCTGAAAAGTAGTCCCGGCCCTTCAGTGACTCAGAGGGGGGCTTGTAATCCCCAAATTCAGGCAGGATCCCGGTGCCTGGCTCGGGACGGGTAATGTATACTGGAACCACTTTGTTGATGTCAACCTAAAGAAATAAGTAGGAGTTAATTCAGCATTTGTGAATGATAAAGTAGGTTCCGTTAACTGAAAAAGTTGCATCAAAAACATTACTTATGTAGCAGACGCAAGAGTAATGTACCTGTTCCCCTCTTGCCTTGGCATTAAAGAACCTGCAATTTTCAATTCAGGGAAATCTGTACAAGACAATCCTCACCAGTGAAATCTTACACCAATCAATGTGAAACTGAGCTCTGAACTTCTTGTCACAGCTGATGACAGGCTCCATCTCCTGACTGCAGCGCAGCTGGTTATGTGGGCTTTCCACCTCCCGCAGGCACGACGAGAAGGGAACATCAGCACCAACCATCACATACACTCTAGAGAGGAGGAGACAGTGAAATACAAAGCATGAGAGGAGAGGAGATGGAGCCCCATTTTACATGTCTATGCTGAAGCTTGTTATAGTCAAAGCATTTCTCCTCCGCGGAGTGTTCTCCTAGATGCTTTCATCTTCCAAAACGTCAGCATGAATCTTTGATGCACAACTTATGGCCGTTCATGTGGGCTACTTCCCTCTGAACGAGACCAACTGACAGTGTCTGTCAGCGCTGACGGCCCAGTGTACTCATCTAATTCACAGCGAGCTGTGGATCCCTAAGGCCCCAATTAAATAAAATGTCAGCAGGTGAGTGGGCTGAAAATATAAGCAAATTTGATTGAGAGAGGTGAAGCGGTCACTCATGGAAAAATTGTAAGACTGTTAATGCTCATGCTTATTGTTTAGGAGTTATTATCATAACACTTATTGTGCACTTCGTTTGGTTTTTAAAATACAGCATCAATGAAAAGCGCTATTAATTGAGCCTGAAAAGAAAAACAAACCCTGACTTAGCTGTGAAGGGATCATATTTCTTTCAATATGAAAAGCACTCCTAGTATTCACAACTGTTGCAGTACAAGTCCGGCCAAACCTTCAAAATCCTCACCCTTCCTTGAGGTTGTTGATGGGCAGGGGCACACGGCCACCACGGTCCAGCGCCGAGGTGATGTTGATGGCGTTGAGGCGCTCAGGCTGCCATACGTTCTTCACCGCTCCCAGGAAGTCCCCCAGCACCTCGCTGGCCAGCATCTCCTCCACATTCATGTTTTTGATGTAAAACTCCGCCTGGTAGGGCAGGGGGAACTCTGTGCAAAGGGACGAAGAAGAGAGAGTTACAGGAAAATGTGAAGAAGGCGATTGGCAGAAAGATGAGGGCGAAAGAAGACAGGAGGGCAGCGGTGGTGTTCTGCTGACTAAGATGTCATTAATACTTTATTTCTGGTGCATAGTTGACACTGATTTCGCCAGTCTGTCCAGCAGACACTGGTGTGTCTGTTCTGTTATGACTCCTTCTGGGGCCAGATGGCAGATGACACCACAGCATAGGGAGAGTGATGTCATGTTAGCGCCACGAACAGCTGCTGAGCGTTCAACCAACTCAGTTCACATTGCACTGCATGTACCCTGACAGGTCAGCAAGCAACTGCGCAAACATACAGATGCACAGATGTGAGGTGTAGCCACAAAGATATAAAGGAACAGCTGCTTCCTATAGATGTACCATAAAAATTCATAACCATGACATATTGTACCAATAGTTTATCTTACTATAACTGATTTTCTCATCAGGGGCATTGGTAGATTGTTAATTGTCTATAATTGTATATATGCATGGTTAATCATGTATGCATGATCAACACAATATGTTGTTTTTCTTTATAAATTATTAATTAGTTCTCGTTGACAAAAGTAATCAAGTACTGAATGTGCCCTCAGGATTTAATCAGGGAAGTTGCACACTCTGATCTCTGTTTGCTCTAAGCTCTCATGCTGGCACCTCTTACCTTCTGTGCCCATGATGTTTATGACCAAGTTGTGCCGTGCCGTCTCGAAAGTACGTCTGTTATAGGCAGTAATCTGCAACACACAGGTGAAAGTTTAAGCCCAGATCAGTGCAGCTTATATGGTAGCAACCCTCTGGACAAGGCTGAGCTAGATACACTACGCAGGCTCTGTACCCAACTGAGACACCGTATAGAGGCACATGTGCACCGCTGGGAACGTTAAGCCTTTTGGGAAAAGAATTTTTGCAGTAGCTTATGGGGGACAAAGAAAGCTTAAAAAACCATAATGGAATTTGTCTGAAGACTCAGAGCGTAACATTGCAATATGCTACAACTAAATGCATACAAATCAGCAGTGCTCAGTAAAAATCAATTCAAATGTGTCTCTAATACCTGTATGTGTGCCTTGGCAAAGACTACAAAGTATGTGATACTGTCTTCCATTTAAATGACTGAAAATGTCTGATTCTTTTAATTTAATGCTTTCATTTTGTTCAACGCGTTCAGCACAAAAGCAGAATCCTTTTCCTTCCTTGACACAAATGCCTTCATCTTCCAGTGGTCCAAACACCCACCTCTATGACGGTGGGCTTGCCAACATGCTCGGCGGTGGGGGAGCCATAGAGAACTCCGTCGCTGTGCGGAGTCCTCTGGATGTAGCGCAGCCAGCCTGGCCTGTCGGGGTAGCCCATCAGGTTGGTATTGAAAGTGATCGGGTCATTGCTGGCATCACCTGTAGGCAGAGCTGTTTAATGAGGGGGTGACCCAATGATCTGTTATGGGTCAGAACCATTTCTGTAATGTACAGTTATACCCATTAGCTGAATTGTGAACATGCTGCCAGCAGCAGCTAAGCAATTTCTACTAGTGAAATATGATAAATGGAAACTGCACTAGTGCATTTATACAGTAACTGCGCAAACAACGACCTGTCCAAATGTTTTAGTGATTTACATTATCAAATATTTCAACACTATTAGTCACTACAACAAAGTGCATACATGGGAATGCAATAGTGTTATACCTGATTTTGGGTAGGGTGGAAACTCTCCTTTGAAGTACTCTCTCTCCAGAACATGGACGAACAGCACTCCTGCAGATGGGTAGACGTTACGGTCTGCGTGCGACCTCGACAAGATGGTGACCACTGAAACACAGTTTTCAAACAAAAAGGCAATTAGTTCCTGAAAGCAGAACATTTTGTTATTTTGTCCTTGTGTGTTTTATTCATCATCAATGACCTGCCAGCAGCACTAATTAGAAAAGAAGGTGTTATTAGAGGTGAAAAGAAATAAAGCAAACGTTCGGGTTACAAGTACTTGCTAACGTACTTCACACTTCATATACTGCTCACAATGATAGATTTGTCTACTTTTCTTGCCTGGCTTCGCTTCACACAAGGATCCAGTGCAGCAACAGCCAAGCGTGAAGGCGAAAACTCAAATTATTAGCTGCCGGAAAGACTATGATTTTGTATCTAGGAAGAGCGAGCTGCTAAACCACAACAATGAATTTCAGGGGCAAGGAGCCATGGTACTGTGAATAAAAGCAGCAGTAATGAGAGTCATTCGGACTGTACTGAGTTGTTTTCATGCCCTCCTCCCACTCTGTCTCCATTATGCTCTTTGTTTAGCCCCACTCCATGTCAAACACAAACATTTAGCCTGTATTTGTGAAGGGTATCGCTAGGGAAATGGCAGCCCCTTAACTTAACAAAAGTTTACACAATGTTAGACTGGAGGCGATTTGCCCAGCTTTCCCCTTCTCTCGCTCACTTGTCTTCTTTCAACCTCTCAGCATTTTGCGCAGCATTTTTCTCTTCTCCCTTGTTTCCCCCTTCTCTCTCCCTCAGTGGGTGTGCACTCCATTTTTAATCACCATGGGAGACTGAGTGTACAAGGAAGGAGGAAGGGGAAGAGACAGGGAGCAAGAGAGAGGGAGGGAGGGAAAACTGGAGATCTGTGCTATGAAGTGCAAGAGAAGGAGAGTTGGAACTGTTGTCGCCTGCAGAGACATAACTCCAGACACATTAAGCAGCTACAAGAAGGCACAGGAAAGCTGTGCGTGTGTGTGTGCATCCCCGCTAGCAAACTTTTGCTGATTTTCACCATTGTTTATCTCCTGCTTTATCTTCTCATAGGCATCAAACCAACATGCTCGACGCCACTGCCATCAGCATGATATCACAGAGTGGGTCTCCATGACTGTACTGTAAGCCCTCTCCTTGAACAGAAGCTGATTTCCAAGGAGAGTCTCCGCTGAAGAGAGTAATAGAGCGGGATTTACATTTTAATCCATGTTCATGAAAGAGAAAGTCAGCATGTGATCTTTGGTTGTTAAGCGTTATCTATTACCAGGGTGCACAAAGGGGTTATAGAAGATTAGGTGACAGAGTAAGCTGCTGATTATTAAGGAAGTCCACATCTAGAAGGCCAAATTGCCTAACTGCAATCTAAGTGCACTGATGAGCTGCTGGAAGAGTAAAATTGTAAAACGGTCCCATATGTATGTTAAACTGGGCTACATCTGTGGCCCCAAACAAAGACGCTGAACAGGCCATATGTCCAATGTCCCTGAGGCCTCTGTCACAGCTAGATAGAATCAATAGCATTTAGCATCCACTAAATTTGGTGTTACTTATAGAAACCTGAGGTTATTTCCACCACATCTCCTCCCACGGACCGATTGAGGGAACCACCTGAGCATGACTAATCCACGCGATAGCTCTTCTTGCTGCTACTACTGCACCCATGACATTAGGATCTAGGTTATTCAGAGACCAAGAATAAAACCTCATTCAGTTTGAACACACCAGTGGCGCCCTCGGTGATGACTTTAGTCGATGTGCAAATCCCACTCTGTACACACACCTTCGGATTCTATTACCCGACCCGTTGGGCCTCATCAATTCTTCACCACACAAAGGACCGCAGACTCCCACTCCCGGTCAAGGTCAAGCACTGGCTATTCTGTTCTGGTCAGAGACCAACTGAATGTGGTGTAAACATTCCTGACACGTCCACAGATGAGACAGGCAGGACGTACAAGCGAGCCCAGATGGTCTGGTCCCACCTAATGGGCTGAGGAATAGGAAATGACCTATGGGATTTGAAATGTGTTTTAGCCTATCAACATTAAAGCTTTGATTCAACAACAAACATTTACGCCTAACACACACTCCCGGCACCCTTGTGTTAGCCAGTCAAGCTTACAGGTTCCTATTGGACTGTGTTTCTCCCTCACCTCTGAATGCAGTCACCTCCATTTAGAGAGCAGGAACTGTAAGTAAAGATCACTGACTAAGCTACGCTGAGGCTCTGCTAATAGCATCTGATCTGCTTATTTGTGGCAGGCTGACTTTCTGCCAGGCCTTCTCGAGATGATGGACTGCAGTGCTCCTACTGTACACAATACATCACCAATTAAAGGTTAATACTAAACTGTCCACTGAAGACTAACCTGTCGGCACAAGCTAATTTTTCCTGGTAATTGGGCTCACATACACAAGTATTATCTATATATTGCACATAATCATAATAAAGTGACACACATGCCCATAAATGTCATAGTAGATGACTAACAGGACTTGGGGGTGGTGAAAATGGCTAACCAGATTTTATGCTTCTCTGGGCTGACCTTGGACAGGCTGAAGTCTCAGGAGTGATGTCTTACTTAAAAATGCCATTGGCAACGTAGAGTGAATAAACCACCCTTGTCCCTCTAATGGCCCTAGCTACCTGAGGCAGAGACAAGGGAGGGATGTCCTTTAGTTCTGCTGAATCTGCTTCGTATGTGCATGTCGTCCGGGTCAGGAGGACTGCATGTGCTTCTTTGGTGTTAAGCGGAGAAGCACAGACAACAAGGATTGCTACTGTTTGGACCGAGGCTTTGGTATTCTGCCCGTGATGCGTTTCAACCTCCTTGTTTTAAACACAGACGTGGAAGTGAAAGTAGTTGGTGTCGCAACAAGCAGAAGGCTAGGGCTAAGGGCGAGAGTGGACATGATACAGCCAGTTCAATCTTCTAGCGCTCTATAAAGGTAAGTAAATTAGTGATTTGTCTAAAATGACTGTTGGGAAGTTCTGTGTCATTCACAATGTTGAATCAGTGCAGGAAAGTATCAGTATGATGTTAACCATTTAGTTAATGTTATTGATTTAGGAGACATTCTTCTAGAATGACAAGATTTGGACAAAATTTCAATTCAGTAAAGAAATGTAAGTCTGTGGGACAGCAGACAACTGAAAACAATAATGCCAGTATTAATGGGGAACCAGTTGAGCGTGTCACTGTGTTATGATGGGGGGAGGGGACAGCGGGTCAACACATGAATTGCACCACTGCACACACCCACTCACCATTTCTGTACAGGGCTGCTCTCTGGTTCAAGCCTATGGATCGCTTCATATGGACATTTCTCTCATGTAAAGCGGTGTCTTTGGCATCATAGGCATGCACAATGTAAACTATTGGATCAATGAATAAAAGCATGAATGGAACAAGTGTGTCTTTCATAGGCGTTCTGAACTATACACTCGGTTTGTTGCCAGTTTATTAGGTACACCAAGCTAAAACTACTACAACAACCGTGCAATAAATGATTCCTTCATGATGGTTATAATGTTCCGTTTTTCTGTTTTAGAGATGGGGATTCAAGTTCATTCAAGCTCAGATTCACTCTTTTTCTGACCTCTTATAGACCAAAGGAACAGTTGAATAATCCAGAAAATAACCAACAGATTAACTGATAATGAAAGCAATTGTCAGTTGTACCCCTAGATAAAAGCATAAACTAATTTTAAGATTCTTGCTAAGGCATGAGTCATTTAAATCTTGCTGTATTTCTAAGGTGATAGTTGGTTTATTTTGTAATTGTCTTAGCTAAAGCTGAACATTTAAACCTTCATGAAGGTAGGATTTACTGCAGGGCTGTCATATTACTTATAAGCATTAGTTTTAGCTATGTGTAAGATGGCAAGTGAGAGTAACGTTACTGTACCAGTGATAAGCAGCTGCGACAAATAGGATGCTGTCACTGTGCATGGGCTACTTCACATAATGCAGCAGTGTATTCATATTATCTCATCTATTCCCCACATGAATAACTTGAGCTGCTAAGCTAGCATTAGCCACTTAATTAGGCACTCATAACACAACTGGTCTACATATAAACACAGGCCTGCGCCAGGAGAAACAGGCTTTCCCAAAGGTAATTAAAGCTGTATGAGTGACAAGAAACATAACTATCGAGACAACGCTATTATATTCCTCGTTGGAGTTGTAACGTTAACGTTAAGGGACTGTACAAAACGCCGTTTTTAGGTTCAGTGTTTAGGCACTCCACCCTTATAACGGTATAGCTGTCTATTATTAGCCATTTTTCCATGTCTCCTCCACAGCCTCTTGGAAAAAATGAGCAGATCAGCTAAACAGCAGCAGGCTAACTAGCTTGCTAACTAGCATGGGTAACCGCATCAAAGACAAACGCGTAGACAATTCCCTAATATTTCCGAGTTTAATAGATACGTACCCGTGCCTAGCCATACCGCGACAGCTGCAGCGGACATGGTGCTTATCATCCTCGTAAGTCTTACATGAACAGGGATGTTTTCTCTAATCGCCACTGGGGTTGAAATCCATAATAATAAGCATCCTGCTGCATTCCTTCCTCCGCCTCCTTCCTTTACTGGAAGCAGCACGACTTCTCATTGGCTGAACATCTGGAGGGGAAAAAAAGATGGAAAAACCGAAAGTGCAAAAACACGATGTGAATCCGAATAGCCTTCAGTTTCTGTGGGATGTTTTATTATCTGCCTGTATATGAAATACAAGCAGTGGTTGCTGCATTTCTGTTGGCATGTCTCTTGTGATCCAGGACGGCTGCGGGTGTCATTTCTTTATGTAATTCACCATGTCATTCTGTTAAAACATCTTTTGATTTTTGCCTTCCTTCCTTGCTTTTTGATCTATCAGCTTGGTGATTTCTTGTGGCTTCGATCCCGGCTTCCCCCAGCCCACATGTGGAAGTGTCCTTGAGGAAGATCCTGAACCCCAAATTGCTCCCGAGGGCTGTGCCTTTCATTGTGCGAGTATGTGTGAATGGTTAGTTCCCTTTGTACTGATAGGCAGTTTGCACCTGCCGTCAGAATACGTGTGAATGGGGTGAATGTGAATTGAGTAGTCGGGAGACTAGAAAGGCGCTATAGCAGTACAGTCCACAGTCCATAATGCCTCCAAAATTTGGATCAGGACTTGAGAAGACAGACATGCCCTCTTGCACATACACAAACACACACCATCACCTCACCAGGGCTTGACCTCCTAAAGTCAGTTGTAAGAGGCCACAGGCATGTTTGAGAAGTTTGCTCCGATCTGTCAGGACCCCCTGCAGAGACAGTCCTAGTAGACAGATGGTCATGTTTTGGCCCTTGGCTCCAAGGCTGGCCTGCTAAAGGGCTGTGGGACCCTTAATTCATCCCTCATGCCCCTTTGATACCAGCCACCAATAAGAGAGCACTTTGATCCAGCAGAAAAGGATCCTAATACTGGCTAACATGCTGACGGTGGTCACTGCATGGTTCTTGTTTGATAAATTCATGTTTGAAACTAGATTCATGGCTTCTTCTGTGGGGATAAACGCGATGCCATCCATCCTCTGTGCTCTGCAGTGCACGGCTGTTCCGTTCTCTCACCCTCCCTTTTATCCCCTTAAGATTATTTTTAGGTTGCTTAGCAACATCTTCACATAGCCAGTGTTTGTACTTGGTATGAATACATCACAACAATCATTATAGGCCAACGCATGCGCTATGATGCATACATTTCTGAGTTGGGAAGAGGCTATAGTGGCCAAAATGTGTCCGATGTCTGATGTCACAAATGTGCACTCATCTGGATTGATTCCAGTCCAATTCTGTTTCTGCATAGTCTGCAGTAAGTTTCCATTTACACTGTAATTGTCTTGAACTTGCTTGTATTGGCCAATGAGGCAAGATGCAACATTCTCACTCTCCTCAGCAGTGAGGGCTGTTGCTAAATGTAAGGGACACACTCTGTGGCTCTGTTCCTTTCTAGTACAGCAGATACAATGTACTTTATGGCAGAGACACACTTCCATGTAGTATTTCACTCTTTAAATTCAATAAGCTGAAAAATTGAAGGGTTATAAGTAAAAATAGAACAGCTGCCTACCATATAAAAAAGAACAGATAGGTAAACCGCCTCTGCTTTAAGTGAGGTCAGCACTAAAATGGTTATGTAATAATGTAAATGGCATATTTTGGCAGATTATATGATTGCACATTTTTAGAAATGAGATTTACATTACAGGATTTGAGAAGGTGACAAACAAAATCAATCCCCAAATATCTCATTCAAATTTGTGCATGCCTATGACACTCACTTTTTGAAAGAATTATGATCCAACTTTGATAAAAGATGTAACATGAAACGTATGTAAGCAACAATGCCATGCATTATAACACATCGGAATCAGTTATATAACTCAGTGCTGTTTGTTAAAATAATCACACATTTGGATGCTGACAAAGCTTCCTCAGTGCTTTATCACATGGATTCAGTCCCGTGCTTCTGTTGACTCCTGTGTGACCCAGCCTGATCTACTTTAATATAAATCTATTAAAATATTAATGCCCACAGATTAATTGGGGAATGAGACTGCAAACCTTAGAAACCATAGCACTTAATATGCTTTTAGACATGTTGTGTGTTCAGTTGCCAACATTGATATTCAGCTTTAATATCATTACATTTGTCTAAATTAAGTTGCCAGTTGCACCCTTATATAGACTGATGATGGAGGAAGGAGTACATGTTGTAATCATTAGCCTTATTTCTGTCAGTGGACTGATCTTTAATGAGGGAATTAACAGTGAAATTAAACTTTATTAAACTTCAGGCCCCCTGGTGGTTCTCACGCCACATTTTAAGAAACCTTTAACACACATACCCTGAGTGGTCCTTAAACCTATCTATCCCCACCCAAACCCCATAGATGAACAGTAGGCAGCGAGTAAAGTTACAGTTGCTGTGTGCTGGCATTTTTTGCCAGACTGCAGCTCGCTGAAACCCCCTCCGCGCGGCAGATTATCGGACCAAACCATTGCCGCAGCTCAGGTTTTAGCACCTGTCACATGAGGCTTCACATTTGCGAACCACCGGCAATCATTGCGCCTCAGTAGTGTTTACTTTACTGTACTGCAGGCGTATATCGGACACGGCCGTCCTGCACATGCTGCCACAGTGCAGCTCTCCGCGAGATGAGCTGCCAAACCGCACCGACACCCCTATAGTGCGACTGGCAGCATCACCCACTGCCTGCAATGGCGTTGAAGCGGCTCTAGTGTGTCCAGACGTTTCTGTAGTGGCGATTCGGTCCCGGACGATTTACGAGCGCGGGGTAGAAATGTGTTTTCCCCCCGAAAGGTTTTGCAACGAGAGCATCCATATTTTGCACGAGTTTACCCTCTGGATTGCAGTTTCTTTATAGGCTATCACGCGTCAAACGAAGCCGGAGCCATGAATGTAAGTCTGACTCTTTTGTTTTTGTAACATTGGGGCAACATCGCTGTGGTTTGTGGTTAACAGTTAACTTATTCATTTGGTAATCATGGAGGGAGGTCAGTCTTTTATGTTTTTGCCCCTGCACAAGTCTGCACAGGAGGAAAAATGTGAAGAAATAAATGTTTTAACAGTGCCAGAAGGGGAGGGGGACCTGAGCTGTCATGTTGTGTGCGGTGTGGCTGCTGTGCGGCTCTGCCTGTTTCTCTGATCCCACTGAAACAATGTTAAAGCCTCAATTCCATCTTTCACCTCTTAACTTTATGTTCCAGCCCGTGCAATGTCCCCCCGAAGCAGCACGGGCTGTTTCCTCATGTTCAAACGGATGCATGTTTGCACAAGGATTTCACATAGGTGTTACCATGGACCAGTAAGAGTCCAGCATGGTGAATATTGAACCAGGATATTTAGGTTTCAGACACTGCTGCTGCTGATGCATCCATACCATCAAGGGTGAGGGTTTCAGCACAATTTACAGTAATGGATTCTGTGTGTGTTTTGTTTTTTATCATCTCCATCTTTATGGATTGCATTTCCAAACAGTATTAAACATTAATGGCTGTAGGTATGGAATATTTAACTATTATACTACCCTGCTACCCTGTTCTAAGCCAGTAGTAATATTGTAATGGTGTGCAAAGGCATTATCTCAACATTTAAGCTGTAAGTCTTTCAGTTCATGAAATGCTTTGTATTTTTGTCCCTGGGATGGCATCAACAATTTTTGGTGCATTCAGCAGCATTTTCTCTGTGCAGTAAAGGTTGTATCAACCAGCTTTGTATGAGGGCTAGCATTTAGAAGGAACCACCATAATGTCAGTGATGGTTTAGAGAGCTGTGGGATGTGGCAGCATACAAGGGCCCCAGCTTATTAGGAAACAGAGGGAGTGGAGGAGAGAAAGGAGAAGAAGAAAACAACAATATTTCCTACAGTATAGCACCAGTTTAAACATAAAGAGCTCAAATCGTTACACTACAGTAAGTATTGATTTGAGAAGGTAAACAGTGCAGCAATGCTGAAAAGACATCATCACAGTGCTTTTAGAGTCCAATAGGCTTTCATGACTAGTTCTCTTGTACTGAAAGCTTTTATGTCATACATTCAGCTTCTGTAATTAATTTGGCCCCCATGTTTCTGAATGGTGTTATTGATGGAAAGTGAAAATGATTTCTTTTCAAGCTTTGTTATCATGATTTTGATGAGTGCCACTTTCAGTTTATGTGATGTTATTGTGTTCATGATAAAATAGTTATCTCTCTTGAACTCACATATACATGCAGTGTTACAAAGTGTTTCTATCTTTATAAGGTCTCTTTTTATCTCTGCAGGTGTGAATGGGCCTACAGGAACCCTAACATCAGCTGGATCAGATTAGGCAGCGTGGGGAAGGTCAAACTAGACTCCTCACTCCTATATTCTAATGAGGCCACGGCGATGCTGACATCCCCTCTGAATCCAAAGACATCATCATGCTGAAGACGGAGGCCTCGGGGGAGAGGACCAGCCTCCGGAGTGCCTCCCCCCACCGTAATGCCTACCGTGCTGAGTTTCAGGCACTCAAGAAGGCCTTTGACCAGCCTCGGATCGATGGAGACTCCAAGCCCAAAGACCTCGAACGGGTGAAACAGCCGAGGGGCCGCCAGTATGGCAGCCATGTCAGTCGCATTAAGGACATGTTCATGCAGATGGGCTCAGAAAATCCCCCAGCTAAGGCCAGTGGTCGTGATGATTCCTCGCCGCAAAAGCTGATCAAGCCCACCAACTTCATCAACAAGTCAGATGGATCAGTGATAAAACTCCAGCATTCCTCATCAACTGACAGGGTTGGAGGTGCTGGAGCAAAGTTCTCTGAAACCAGGAAGCTGTTTGAACAGCAGTCACGTGACCAGTCCCAATCACCAGTCTTTCCTTACGGACGTGATAAAAGAGGTTCACATGAGCACCTTGATGACTGGCGAGGTATAAGGTCTAATCGAGGCAGCACAGACTCCTTGGACTCGCTTTGCTCCAGAACAGAGGCGTCTTCACCGACTGTTAGTCAACTCAGTGCTGTTTTTGAAAATGTAGACCACCAAGGTGCGCCCTGCAGAGGAGTCAGCAGACGGGCCCTCTACTCACCAGATGGATTCCAACGACATGGAGGTGACGTCAGCGAGGATGATTCACGACAATCTCCAGTTCGTGGAAGCTACCGGAGCAAGATAGGGGGAAAGCTTCCCACATCCTCGTCTTCTGAGGACCTCCTAAGCCCCAGTCCTGGGACAGAGACTTCAGACCTGAAACCAGTACCACAAGAGGAAGAATCCCAAGACAAAGCAGACAAGGTTGATACTACGGGCGGAGATAGACAGCGTCTTTCTGGGGTCACCACCAACGGAAGCCAAGTCAATGGTTCTTGTGAAGAAGACGAGAAATCTTCAGAAACAAAAAAACATATTGATGATCTAAGGGTGTCTAAAGCTTCAAAACCTACAGATGATGCTGTTATTACCGACAAAGCTTATGAAGCTCTTGAAGATGCAACCCCTGAGCCGTTGCCGACCCCAACTACACCTGCTGGGGAAAGCCAGGAGGATGGGGATGGTTCAAGAGAAGACAAGCTCTCTGAATCTCCCAAGGACCAGGTGGAAGAACCTGATGAGGAATACACTGGGAATGAGCGGGTGATTTTTAACGCAGACGGGGACGCCTGTTACCAGGGTTGGGGGGAAAGCTGCACGGATCCTGAGGATGACCTGTACGGAGACGACGAGGATATTGTCTACGACCCGGGCTCTGACCTGACAGAGATTCCTGGTCTACCACAAGAGAACAAAGAGGACATCCCTCCAAAGAGGAAGATTCGCTTCAGCACTTCTCCCATTACAGTGAGTTGGATGCTGAACAAAACTATTGTAGAAGCCTTAATTTTGGAAACACACTGAACACAATCCAACATAAATGCCCTTGTGCAGCTCTTATCAAAAATAGGTTAAAACAACAGAGAGCTAATATTGTATTCAGAGCTTCCTTTTTATGGGCTCATATTTATAGTTACTATTGAACTACTAATTGTGGTTAGCTTTGTTGTTTTGACATACATTTATGAGGTCATATGATAATGATAAAAGGTATGACTTCAGTAATCTTTATCCTTGTAATACCTTTGTTGTGTGGTTTAATTTAACATGTTCTTTTCTTTAATATGGTCTGCTATCTTGTAGATAAAAAGCAAATCATCATATATTGGAGCTGTTGCTTTCTGATAGCAGGGGTTGTAGCTATTTTGTGATGCAGAGCTTGGGGGTCAAAGCATCGCCCTCTGGGAAATTGACGTGTTCATGAGCAGAACATCTGTGCATGTGTTAGTCATGCTGCTTCTGCACCCACACAGTTTTCACACAAGATACTGAGTTTGTTTTTCTCAAGAAGTCCCATCTCTGTCTTGTAAACGAGGAAGTCATTTATTGAGCTATTTGATAAGGATATTTTCTACATTTCAGCGGCAGAGTCTACATGAATCTGTCAAATATACTATACAGAATATAGTGGACCTAGTGTGTAACCTTGCTATGTCTGTTACGCTCAGTGATGTCAGTGGACTTATGGCTAGAGATTACATGCAATTTTACCTTCCATCCCACAGGGATTTTACAGCCCCTTTACAGGGGCTGGAAAGGTGGAAATTAGGGTTTACGTATGAAAAAAGATAATTGTATCTGGTGAAAATGCGGCCATAATGCCCAGTGCAACATCTTCTTTTTTCAATAGAAATAGCTTTAAAATAGTGTTTCTGGCATCATCTGCATTGAACTGTTTTGATACTGTTTTCGGGGCTGAGCTGGACACAATGTAACCAGTGTTGTTTGTGGATTGAGAAGATGGATTTGAAAGATTATGGGAAATATTTTTCAGTCTTTATCCTCAAGCATTTAGAATCAATAAGCTTAACATTTGTAGTAGTAAACAGCATGCTTTAGGTTGCCATTTTCCTTTTTATCCTATTTATTTAATTTTGAGACTTTTGAGATTTTCAGGCTGTTGTGTGTGTGTGTGTGTTTGTCCATGTAACATGCGAGGGCAACACAGTGGTGATTGAGAGAGTGAGATTTATGTATGAAAGATTTGGAGCTAACACAAACTTTCCACAGGTTTAGGATCAATCCTGTTAACATGCTGTAATGAACCAGAACAATTAGCCCAGTTATTCTGAGGAGTGATGTCGGCTCACTAATTACCATGCACTGTCTCTGCCATATGTGTCCTTTTGCTTCTTTCTCTTTGCCTGCCTCTCAGGACTCACCACACGTGCTTGACAACACACACAATCACAAGCACACGTTTCCACAAGGATACCGATTCATATATTGTCTGGCTTAAACATAGCATCAAATGTAAAATAAATGTCTGTTTTTGATCATATGTTTAACAAATACCATTTTATATTTCAGTGAAGATATCTACAAAACCTATTTGTCATAATTTATTGAAATCAATTTAGCAAATTTTATTTTCACTATACAGTGAAAGTGAGCGCTTCACTGCTTGTTGTCCCATTTAGGTCAAACAGGCGGGGAATATGCGCTCCTCTGTTGTCGTTTCAAAGCTTCTGTTTTCTAAAGGACCGACGCTCGTTCATCATATGGAATATTCAAGAGAGGCACTGCCCACCCCCACACCCCCCCATTACACAGATGCAAAAGCACAATTAGACATGCACCCCTCCCACTTCTCCATCATACGCCCCCCTCCTCTCAGCACATGAGGAACAGACAGGGTTCTGTCTTTTGTTCGTCTATATAGTGAAACAGACAAAGCTATTTTCTCAGCCCTCTGCCCTGCACGGGTCCAGCTTGACCCCTGTGGGAGTAGACAGCAGAGAAGACCTTAGAAAAAAAACTGCCGTTTTATAATCTAATACTTAATGTTCCCTCCCCTTCGTGTAATATTTCTTAGTCCTGCCCTGTAAAGCGGATAAATAATTTCAACATCCCAGCTTTGAAAGCTTAATTATTTTAGAAATCATAATGGCAGCCGCAGGGACAAGATGACACCCAACAAGCTTATGGCAACATTTTGTAAACATGCACACTGACTTCTATTTGAGAAGACGAATAACAGGTCCAGATGCCCAAAGAAGCCGATTATCGTGTTAACTTCACTAGTGTTGAGTTTATAAATCTAGTTTTTAGCCATGCTAGCAGCATGAGCCTGCGGATGGCAACGTCTGTTGTTCTGGTGGTCCACCACGTTGGTCCAGAATAAAATATCTCTACAACTATTGGATGGATTCAGTTAATAACTTTGGGGATCCCCTGACTTTTCATTAAGAGCTATCGTCAGGTCAAAATTGCTATTTGTCCATTGTCCAAAATTGGTTAAATAAATGCCATTCCCAGCAGCCTCAGCTGTACTTTGTTTATAGTTCTAATTAGCAAATGTAGGCATGCTAACACGTTAAACTAAGATGGAGGACATGGTGAACAGTATACCTGCTAAACAACAGCATATTAGAATTAGGCCTGTCATGATAACTACTTTTGCTGGACGATATATAATAATTCATTTTGTAATTTTAAGACCATTTTATGCCACTTATATAATGATAAGCATAATAATGCAATAACACCCTTTCGATTAACTTAATAATATTCAGACATTGGAATTGGTATGTGAAAAAAATATTGAAACAATTTATAAAAAGGATTCTATGGCTCTATTAACAAAAATTGCACTTATATTAATATATTTAACATTTGGCACAGGGGTAGGCTGTATGTCATTCATTCCTTAACAGGCAATATAGTAATGATAGAGAAACCGCTGTTGTTTATTCTCCATCGTGTTGGCAAAAAATGTTCAAGGTCATGTCCATATACGATAAGTCAATATCATGACAGGCGATAATTACATATCAAATGTATCGCACGATAAATCGATAACGTAATTATTGTGACAGGCCTAATTAGAATTGTCATGGTGAGCATATTAACATGCTGATGTTAACATTTAGCTCAAAGTACTGCTGTGCCCACAGTAAGTATAGCCTCACATTGTAACTCTTAGCGTCGTTAATACACATACATTTTTTTATTTATTTTTTATTAATGATTACTTCCACATCCTTTCACTCAGCTGTAACATCCTGACTGACCCAGTGAGAACTGACTGCTTTGAGCTGCCCGAGGCAAAGGCAGCCTGCCCTCCTGAAGGCACTACAGAAGAGAATCAGATCTCATGTTCATTCAAGCAACTGGTTTTATCCTTGACATTAGTACCTCTAGTTTGGTTGTTCACTCTGAGGCATATAGATTGATGTAGTAGTATTGAAGCAGATTCAATCTTCTATTGCACTTTTGATGTCCTGTGCCTCAAAGTATGTTTTGTGCAGCTGATATGGCACTGAGAATACAATGTTTGATATAAAGGTATCGCACACACCTTAGCCAGCGCTCAGCTCCCCTGTGTGGTTCTCAGGGTTTTCAAAATTTCAGCCTTGATCGCAAAGAAATCCCAAAAGCTTTTAACCATCTCATACTTGTTGCAGATTTCTTTCCATTCTGTGTGTTTTCTTTCTCTGTGTGTTGAACCGCACCCCAGGAGTTTGACAGAAAAAGTCTTCTCCCTCTGCATGGTTTCCCCTCTCCCTCTCTATGTGAATGGTATTTATATCTGTCTTTTTAATGATACTTTTTGTGCCTGTAGAGACAACTGCATTTTCATCACTTGAGACACCATGATATCTTAATGGAATTAAGCCAATGCAATGAGTGAAGCACCGGTTAATCGGCCACTGAAGTGGCCTCTCCACTCTGCATGATGTCTGTCACTATATAAGAGACTGGTGTTTTGTCCATTAGATTCTGCTGCCTTCTGTCAGTGGAATGCTGAGTACCATAGATATGAGCTCAGAGCCATAATCAATATGATAGATGTTTGTCACGCCTCTTCTCTGTGGCAATGGTTTTGTAGCTGCAAGAATTTGTACATTTTTATGAATGTCTTTTACTAGATGTTTTGACTAGTGTGTTGTTCTGCAACTTAGACGGGATTGTTGTGCTCATTCTTTTTCTGTGGTGCATATACGTCCGTGTCTTGTAAATACCTTTTTAAGAGTATTTTTTTTTAGAGATTTAATGTCCTGTATTTCAAAGGATGTGAGGTCAACACAGGGGAATATGACACATTTTTTTTACTCAGTGTACTGTGCCCTCAGTCTGGCCCGCCCATTCAAAAGTTTCTAAACCCGCCTCCTCCTCAGATTGATATCCTCATGCTTGCAGATTAGATCCCACTACAAACACTAGACAAAGACAACCTACACACATTTTTCTTTGTACTTTTGCCGGTTTGCATCTCAGACTGCAGTACATCAAACCAATTCAGAGATTCATCTTGCACTTTACTGGAGCATGAAAGAACATAAAGACAAAGTCGCTGATGCTGAGAAACAGACTAGCACCCTCCCAGTAGCGTTCCACTGACTTGCCCGGCATTAAGAGATGGTTATTTCTTTTGAACATTTGGGAGCTCATTTGACTGCCCTTAATACAGTAGATGACAACAGAGACTCTGAGCGTTTTCCTCAGTATGTAACTTCTTGCCTGTCCTCCCTAATGTACACAAATGTTTAAATCCAACAATGTTATTACGTACATGCATCAACAGTAAACATATGCGTGATGCTAACATCATCCTTATCTGGAGCATCACCTAATACTTGTGCTACACAAGCTCAAATAAGGATGGCCTCCAGCCAGGAACTTTGCTTCCTGACCGTGTTTTCTGGTGGAAAGGATTGCTCTACTTTAGGACATTCTGCCTTTCTGGCTGATGTGTAACAGCATAGCTCAAATTTTGGAAACTATACTAACATGGATTTTGGATTTGTCATTTGTCATTAGGTCTGCACCACATTGCTACAGTTTGGCGTCCTTCAGTATAGTCTAGTGTTGTAGTGGATGCAACAGTGGAAAAATCCGTTTTGCAGACATATATGTCCTCGGTTCGAAACATTCTCACTGAGTCAAAGTCTACAAAAACACAACTCATAACATGAAAAAATTGCTGCTAATTGGGATTTTGCCATATTATTTTGCGTTACAGAACTTTTTGTATCTGTTGTTACGCCCCACCCTTAGATGGCCCTATGGGGCAAACTGCACTCCACTACTGACCCAAATCAACCACAGAGAAACACCTTTAAGACAATCAAATTCATGGGATTTATTAACATTAAGACAAACAAGCAACCAGGACACTAAATCAAGACACAAAGTCAAAACACAACAGCAACACAAAATCCCAGCCTGAGCGGCAGCAAGCGCAGCAGTTCCCAGAAGCCTCTCTTCTGATGCTGGCACAGGAGCTTTAAAGCACTTTATTCTCAGGTGCACCTCATTGAGAAATCAGATGTAGCACACCTGGGCAGAACTAGAGAGGACGGAAGAGGAAAAGGGACAAACAGCACGGGGAAACACGTACACCCTTAACACTGTATATCTCTTAATTGCTAAATTCTTTAGAACCCAATATACATCCTCCTTCTGCCCTGAATTCTAGTTTTTTTTTTCTCTGCAAGCTGAGTGAAGCTGGCTGTCAACTTCCTAAATATGCTATCTGTGGCTGGGCATAATGGGAGAGAACAGGGTTTTGTTGAGAGAGAGTTCTAACACTCTGCTACAGCAGCTATAGAACAGCTGACATTTTGGTTAGAGCGGCAAAAACAGGGCTTGAGCTCAGTCAGAACGACAGTCGGGTATTTTGGTTAAGCCTCTTTTGGGGAAGCTAAATCAAAAATCTTGACTAACAGCTAGACTCCTTACAAATCGTCTAGTAGCATAGAAAGTGTGATGGCTTTAAATATTATTATGCAGTTATTTGAGCTAAAAAGTCAGCATAAACAATCCAGCAGTATTCTTTAGTATCAATTCAAATTCAGCCCAAACAGTCACATGAAATGGTGCGATTTTGTGTAGTAGTCAAGCAATGAATGGAAAAGCACGTCATCATGACTCCAAGGATTTTTTCTTCACCTCTTATCTTTGACAGGTAGAACTATTCCAAACTCGGGGGTTGGGTATGTGCATGCATGTAGCCTAGTCACTCCATTATTAATGCAGTGGAGTTTTTGTTTGCTTGTTTCAGTGCCACCCAATCCTCCCTGGGGGATGCATATTTAATGATCTAGGAAAGGCGAGACGTGCCTTGCGGTTTTTGAAGCTGGTCAGTTGCCACACAGTGGACCGTGTCATGAACCATCATCCAGCCCCCACCTACCCATTCTGGTCCACTGCTAATGATATCATCAGTGCGCTGCCAGTTTTTTATTGCAGTAAAAAACTGCAGAGTGCTTCAGTGACACAATGTTCTCAGTGTTTGCTAAGCCCGTGCTGAGGAAGGTTCAGACTGCTGCACTGTCACCATGTCCTTGTTTACAGTAAGCCGGGGCCGTGATTGAGGTGACCTGTCTGAATTTAAACTTTTTTGAATGCTGGAATACCAACATGTGGACTGATTTCTGTCCTTAAAACCAACCACTGTTAATACTTTCTCACATGTGTGGAGATCTGTGCCACAAGCAGAATTATTCCAAATCACACAGAGTAGTTATTATGTTGTGTAGTAATATGAATACTGAGTGTGGTCCCAAACTCTGCCAAGTCATTGTTGCAGCATAATGAATTACATAGCATAGCAAGTGGCTATTACAGAATCAGTACTGTGACAAGCAACATGTTGTTTTGTTACTTCTGATCCCAGCCTCCCACTCACTGTATATGACCAAGACACAAAATAAAGCAGGCCATTGTCTGCAGCCATTCAATTGCAGTTGTTTACTATGGTCTGCCCCTGTTTAAAGCTGCCCCCCCTCTCTCTCCCTCACTCTCCGTGTCTCGTAGTTGGCCAGTGGCATGGTTTGTTGGTGGGAGTCATAGCACCCAGTGGTATTGTGTCGTAAATGGTGGACTGAAGTGCATTCTTGAAGCCAAAAAACAAGCTGGCTAAAGAAACAGCAGCTGACAAAAGCTGAACTGAGTTTGCTCCTTTTGAATGAAAACACAATTCTGAAATTATATCTTAATTACATTTTGAAAACAGGACGTCATGGCAGTGCATTTCTCTCCTCTTATAAGAACAGTATGTGTGTCTGCTCTGTATGCAGAAGCTCCTTCTGAAGTTAAAAAAAGAAATGCTGACTTGTTAGATTGTGACATTCCCTGTCACGTCAAAAGTCAGTGTTGCTTCCTCAGAAGAGTCAAGATGACAGAAAGGTTTGCCTTGATTTGACTGTAAAATCCTTTACGTTCTCACTTATCTTTACATACAACAGGTTACTGAATGTTTCTATTTGTTTCTCTCTTTTCTCACTCTCACTTCTCCCCATCTCCACCTCTTTGTTTCTGTCAGTCTCGGCCTGTTCTCGCAAGACATGCATTCATTTCCATCATCAGCAACTGTCTCGTCCCCTCAGCATCCAGACACTTTCTTCAGCACCTCTCAGCTCCCCGGCACGGTGTTGTGTGAGTGGGTGGGTGGCCACAGGTACAAGTAATGGAATGCAAATGTGCTGAGCTGTTGCAGCAGGGCAGACTGTGTGTGTGTGTGTGTGTGTGTGTGTGTGTGCCAGGCTGTAGTTAATCCACTGCAGGGTTTGCTGGGCTTGTGCCACAGCAGTAGGAACACATCTCCTAGGTTTTCCAGCCTCTTATTGCTCTGGGCAGCGTCCACTGTCTGGAAGGCGAGGGCGGGCGACGACACTGGCACCGGCACACCGAAGGCCTGGTTTAATACCATCATAGGCGATTGGCCGGGCATGGGCGCCATGCCGTGACATCTTAGGCAGGGACTCAAACAACCCTGGAGCAAATTACCCCTAGCCTCGCCGGCCCCTCAGCTTTTCGTTTTTTTCCTATTTTCTTTTCTTTATTTTTCTTTTCTCTCTTATTGCCTGTTTCACTCTTCAATAGCCTCCCTATCTGCTGCTGCTTTAACCCATGAATCATATGAGTTTCTCTCTCTAAGTGGATATTGCCTCCCATCCTCTGTAAACTCGATTCTTCCATTTACTACTCCTCCATTTTCTCATCATCTTAAAGCTTCCTGCATCTCTTCGTGTGTCCACTCATTTGTCCTCTTTTTTTTGACCCAGTCCAAAATCTCCATCTCTCATTCTGCCCCTTCCTCTGCTCCCCATTTATATGTTATGTTACTTTTTACCCTTTTCTCCTCTGGCCTCACCCCATGTTCTGTTGCTCCCTCTTCCTCTCTCCTCCCATGTTAGCTGGCTTAGTGGGCCCTTGGTTAATCCCAGCTCGTCTGTCCTAGACAGCCCAACAGCTATCCAGACAGACTGACAGATGTTATTATACTACCATAGGCAGTGACATGAATCTGACACCAGCCTGGGCATGTACATTTGTAGCCTACGTATGCACGCATGCTTGTACAGACATGTACCTGCAATGAAACTTCAACTGCCTGCACACACATGCACACAAAAGTCTGCATGCATATTGTTATGACTCAAATACCTGCATTTTTAGCATATGTACTCAAGCACCCACATACAAATACAGAGGGAGCGAGAGGCACTTGAGAGGGCTCAGCTTTAATCAAATCAGTAGCTGAGGGCGTCTGCCGGCATCTGCAGAGTCACAGTAGCTGCAGCAGCATCCACAAATGACAGTAAAAACTCCCTCCATCCTCCTTCGAGGCCTGGAGATCAGATAACAACGCTGCCAATCTGTGGATGCCCAAGCAAAACTGCTGTCCACACTTAAGTGCCAGTACCTCCATTGTAAGGGGTTTGATTACTGGCAAAACGCAAAAATGTGTGTGTCTGTGTCTTTGCTGTCAGGGGCCTCGATCAGCGTGTTGTATGGATGGAAGAGGAGAGATACAGAGTTGATACAGTGAGGACTGAAAATGAGCGTGAGGCGAGGTAGTCAGTATCAGACTTTAAAGTGTGAATGTTAGATCTCAGAGAAAGAGGTGTGCCTGTATGTGTACTGTATGTGTGTGTGGGGGTGGATGAGAAGTGATGTTACATTGACTGAAAGAGTAGCTGTAAGATGATGAGTGCATTTACTGGCTCCCATCTTAAGAGGATGTTATGATTCCTTCATGTATTATAATTATGTAAACCAAAGTTTAGGTGTTTTTTGCATTAAGATTAGGTAGCTAGATGTAATAAGAAAGCACCACTACCCCAGAGTCCATAAAACTATCTACAACCTTATTTTATGATTTAAATTATATGTGGCCAGCCATCTGAAAATAAGGCACTTTAATATCAATCCTAAAAATCTCACTTTTGTTGGCACAAGCTTTTTTCATCCAAAGCCATGCGATAAGCTTGAAAGAAAGTGCACGCAGTATAGAGGAATATATTTACATCTAAATGGTCGTGTGTTGTGTTTAATCTTCCAAATAGACTATTCCAATTCAATTCCAGTGGGGCACCACATGGGGAGACGGCCCATTATATTCCAGTCTACTTCCACATTTAGTGGTTGTCCTTGTGGTCTGCCTCTTCAACAGAAGTGGAATTACAATTGAGCATAAGGACCTGCCGCAGCACACACCGACTGTACATGAAAGTGGAAATTTGTAGGTGTTTCTCATCTTGGCATGATGATGATATACATTTCACACAGTTATTAAAGCAGATAACAGTGAAATGCTCTGACATTGCTGTTTTCAGGGGATCAGTTTGTTGCATTATGTGGGTCAACGTATTAATATGCGTCATATTATGTTTGTATAGCTGGTTTAATCTTATTTTAGAGCAATAGCATGATAACATTTGCTAATTAGCACAAAACACAAAGTACAACTGAGGCTGATGGGAATGTCATTAATTGTGCAGATATTTGGTCATTAACCAATTTGGATGAACTGGAATTTTGATGTGATGGCTCCAGAGGAAAGGTCAGGGGATCAAGGTTATTACAGTTTATCCTCTGACGACCAGCAATGTCTGTACCAAATTTCACGACACTCCATCCAGTAGTTGTTGAGGTGTTTCGGTAAACAACAAAAATGTCAGTATCAGTAAGTCAAAGTCCTCCTTCGGACACCATGAATGTCTCTACCAAATTTCACGGTAATCCATTTAATAGATGTCGAGATATTTCAGTCTGGACCAAAGTGGTGGACTGACCGACTGACAGACTAACCTTGCCATCTCTGGAGCCACGCAGCCAGCATGGCTGAAGATTTTCCATAAAGGGCAGACGTATATGTATATATAGGTAATAGGCCGATGTTATAGCCTAACTGTCGGTTCCACAGCTGTAGGCAGCAGTATCCTACCATACAGTCGCACGCATTACTGTACCATCTCACAATCTCTCTCTTTTTGCTCTTACTTATCTCTCCTGTTACTTCAAGCCAAAAAATGTTTTTTGGCAAAACAAAATCCAATTATTGTCAGAGAACAAGAAGATATACATCCTGTCTAAGAAGAGAAATATGAACATTTTGCTAGACTTATAGTAAACCTAAATAAGACATTAGCTGAATCAGTTATCAGTTGTCTTCACTAGTTGACCTCCGCATTTCAGCAAGCTCTTCTACCTATTTTTATCCTTGTCAAAGGAAGGGTAATTCTTGATTAATTAATTATCAAATTGACTGAACATGGTCTTTCCTAACTGGGAAACCAACTGGTATTCGGAGAATCTAAAGATATATACCAGTAGTTTCCGCTTAGAGCCAGGGGTCTTTATCTTGTGGGTAAATGCTTTCCATTTGAGGGTGCAGTCTGTCTCTTTGTTTCTCTATCACTCTCTCTCTACATACCTATTCTTATTTCCCCCGTGCACGCTCTTTGATTATTTTGTCACTCACTCTCTCAGTCACCATTGCTCTGTTGTCCATCTTTTGCCTTCTCAGTTCATCTGTCACCTTTTTTTTTTTTTTTACTTCCCTCTCCTGCCCTTTTTATTTTTATCTATCTCCATCACTGCACCTCCTCTGTCTCTTTCACGGATCCACCCTCATCTGTCCTCATCTCTCCTCACGACCTCTCCCCCTCCCTCTCTCTCTCTCTCTCTCTCTCTCTGACTGGCTACATGCTAATGTGTTTGTAGATAGCACACAGTGACAGAGAGAGGCCATTAGAGAGTGTACTGACTGCCAATGGTAGCATCGCGTCCAGGACATCCAGGACAGTGCAAGTGCTGGCGTTAGCATTCGTCAGCAGTGTGTGTTCGTGCACTGGTATTTATTGTGTGTGTGTGTGTTGGCTTTTATATTACTTTAATGCTATGCACAACATGATGTACATGTTTATATGTGAGTGTGTGCGTGTCAGTGCATGCGTGCATTAATAATGCAGTGCTGTTGATCACACTGAATGACTGATGACAGGGAGGTCATGGATAGAGCACACACAGGCTCACATAGAGGAAAGAGTAAAAACCAACCCTGGCAGCAGCACGCTACATCAATGTGCCCAAGCTGTGTGTACACCCTATACAGTGTCTCTTCAACAGAGAGCCATTTATTTATTTACTGTAGTTTGTTGCTTATTTATCATGTGGTAAGATATTAGTCAAACCCGCATTCGCTACAGCATGTAAAATGTGTAACTAAAAGCACAAATATCTTCATGCATTTTTTTTAATGTTTTTGAACTTGTTTTCCCTCATTAACGTTATCTTTCACAGTTTCAACTATACAAAAATATTGATGACAGAAGCCAGAATTGCTTATTGTAACTGTCATGACCTCACATAGCTGAGATCTTGTTCCATTTCGGCACACAAACGTGCCAAGTGACAAACATAAATCTGGCTTTAGGCTTTTATCAATAAATGTGATGTGACATGACGCCTTGTTGATCTCTATTGAGAATATAGTGCCTCTTTCACCCAATTCAAGGAGGTCGGGGCACTAATATAGGAAGTGACTCTACAGCAGGGTGGATGGCATCCTCAGTCCAGACAGTTTATTTCTGGCCTCATTTACTGTGGCTCAGTTCATGTGATCACAGATGAGTAGCATGCAGCGTTGTGAAAACCTGTGATAATGATTTACGCCATCAAGCTAAATGTGCAATATCCTTCCCCCAAACTCCTTGCTTGTAGGAGATAACATCATGTGGCGAATGTCGCTAGTTTCTCAGATTTGAATAATAGCAGCTGCAATCACAGTGTGTGCCCAGGTGTCTGTCAGACAGAGAGACGCACAGACAGGATGACGCTTATATCATCACTTGAGCGGGCCTATGCGCCTGCGCACATGTTTACGTATCTACATAAACACTTTGCATACCCGTGCACCCCTTTATTCAGCTAAGCAGCCAGCGTTCTGCAGAACACCACACTACGGATGTGACAACAACATGCACGTTTGAGTCTGCTTGTGCACAGCTCTCTCACCTCCTCCCTTTCCTCTTCGGTCCAGAGCAGTGAAAGCGCTTGGCCAGGATGAGATGTGAAGTGACTTCTTACTCTTGCTGTGGAGGAGAGGTCCCCCACACAGCTTAGAGGAGGAGAAAGGCCTCCCTATCCCCCACCACCGCATTATGTTTCTCTACTAGTTTCCTGTTGGTTATTGGGCTGATTTTGTGGTTGTGGCTTTGTTATATGGGGCTTTATTTACCACAGTGTAGTTAGCTATACCATATTCATAAACTTGTAAAATAGCAGCATCACTCCGCCTGTAGAGCAACCAAGAATAGAAGTGTCTTGTCATATTTGTAAGAGTTGTAACTGTTGATAAGTGTAGCTTTGTAAACTGCAAGCATGTTAAACCAAAACTTGATTTGTTTAAGTCATTAGGTAGAATATTCCCTTATATAAAACTTCACTGAACATCCAGAATCATGCTGCCCGAGGCGGTGGAACCATCTCTATCTCTGTAATGTGAACCAACTGCTATATTTGATTTTGTGTGCCCACTTTCGTTAACTCCCTGTGCTCCCTCTCCAGGTGTTCAACACCTACTCCAACGAGGACTACGACCGTCGTAATGAAGAGGTGGATCCTGTGGCCTCCTCCGCAGAGTACGAGCTGGAGAAGAGGGTGGAGAAACTGGAGCTATTCCCTGTGGAGCTGGAGAAAGGTGGGAAATAAAATCTAAGAACATCGTAACAAGGAGGTGGATCCTGCCAGTTACCCGTTATACCCAGTAGACAGAATCACCCACATAACGGATGTCAGTTTTTTGTATTAAAGCTGTGAAATTACGATTTTCTTCATCCAATCAAGGTTGTTTCTTGATTACTTTATTCATTTATTTCTTTTAGTATTTCTTCATTGCTACAAATCTCCTTAGATCACATTAAAATACATTGTAGTGCACAGTTTGTCCTAATTCCCCAGCATGAGCTACAAAGAGGTGAGATTGCATCCTCTTCACTTGTCTTTTCCTGTTGAGGCTTTCCTGTGTTGAAATCCAATATTTCCAAGGACCTAAAATAGAAATCGTAGGATTTCACCATCCACTATCTGTTATGTAACCTTATCAGCTCGTGAATAATGAATGCAGAATGGGGATGGATGAATGCTACACTGGAAGGGAATTTCTCATCCAGCACATTTCCTTTTTATGTGAAAGCCCCCCTGTCTTAAATGTCTCCTACTCTTCTCCGTTAATAAATCAATTGTTTGAGTGCCTGACATCAGTTTACTAGAAGCCATTTTGGGTTTGAACAACTGAACTTTGTACTCTGCAAACACACACTTTAACTATGTGGTCTGTGTGTTTCCAGATGAAGAGGGCCTGGGGATCAGTATCATCGGGATGGGTGTTGGTGCTGACGCAGGCCTGGAGAAACTGGGCATTTTCGTCAAGACCGTCATCGAGGGTGGAGCTGCTGAGAGAGACGGCAGGTGAGAGCTGCTTTCCTATTGCATATCATGCATATTACTGAGGTATTAGTGAGTGTGGAGACACATTTAAGCGGATGAGTGTGCATGAAAGCTCAGTATGTGTGGGACCAAAGAAGCACTTATCACTTACAATACAAGAATACGCAGCAATTAATCAGCTATTTTGTTTCTACTTTCCCACCACCACCTTCTCTCCTTCCCTCTGACACACACACACACACACACACACTTACACACATTATGCACAGTTACACATGCACAGTCACACTGTCCCTGTCAGATTTAGCAGCAGGGGTTCAGATTAGATCCACTGGGAGAGACGCAGTCTGGGACATGAACTCTCGCACAGGACTGTACTGTAGGTGTGTGTGTGTGTGTGTGTGTGCTGTACAGTATGTGTATTGTGTGACAGAGACATTGCATTAGAGTGTATTATGTCTCAGTATATATTCTGTGTCAGTTTGCAAAAGTTAGCCTGTAGAAAATGAAAGACTGTTTTTTTTAATAGGCTTCCATATTCGCAGTGTGTCTCTATCTATGTCCCTGGATGATGTGTTGCTAGGGAGAAACTGTGTGTGCGTTGTGTGTCTTTGTGCATTATAAAGCATGAACAGCGCAGAGTAAGCACTCAGCCAGGGGTAGAGGAGGAGATGACAAGTTCCCAGCAGGCGAGCTGTGGTTTTCTCCCTCCAAACCGCCAGCTTCTACCTATTAGTGTGTCTGTGTGGTTCAGGTTCCCCATAAACAGATTAAATAACAGATAGACGCTTCCATTCCATGCAGTATGATAGCAGTAAGTACTGTAAGCTCCACATACACACTGGAAACCCGAGTGCACTGGGGTTGTTTGCAGTAGGTGTGTATCCTTCGGGGATTAAATTTTTCTTTTGCATAGCAGCCAGGGCTGGCATTTTCAGGAACACGTGAGAATAGTTCAAATGTAGCGAGCAGAGAGACGGGCGAAGAGGAGTAGCGAGTGAGGAAAATAAACAGCTTGTTCAAAAGTGGGAAAGGTTGATCCTGTTCTAAGGTGACAGTTGCACTGACTCCAAAAGACTCTTTCTCTCAGTGAGTGGGAGAGGTCAGTATGAAACGTTGAAAAGATCAGAGAAAGAGGTCGTGCTAAAGCTCAAGTTCAGTTCATTTTTGAGCATGTAGATTTGAGCTTTTTATTCATTTATTGCACTCAATATGAAGACCAAAAACTATATACAATAAACATTCACAATTAGCATAATGTTTTTTCAAAATACAGTTTTAAGCAATCACATTATATTGCGTGATTAGTGCCTCTACTACTATAGATGATGGAAACAGAATTATCCTTTTTTTTGGGAATCTGCAGCTCTGCCTGTGTCATCATGATGGATTTCACAATAAACCTGAAGACTCAATGTATCAATAATAAATACTGGAGAACTTGTGCACATTCATTCACCCTCTAAGTGCTATCTCACTCACTCACACACACACACACACACACACACACACACACTCAGGGGAGGAGTCACTAGCCAGAATTTAATTTCCTCCCATCATTATCCTACCAGCTATAGGGCTTTCTGTCGTTTGCTGAGTCGGACTTAATGGTCTGACGCACACACACTCACGCAGACAGATAGATAGGCTTGGCTGTGACTCACTGAGTTGTCTGTGTGTGTATACTGGGGTGAGATGGAGGTTATGAGTTGATGCTGTGTATGTGTGTTTTAGTTTATTTCTATGAACCATCATCTTCCTTTGTTGTCAATTTGTTTTGGTTTTATTCCCGCTGCCTTTTCTCTGCAGCTGTATGTCGACCAGCCTCGGCCGCCTAAAGCCAAACTGAGACTGTTAGATGCTGTGAAGGTCAGAAAAGAGTCTGAGGTGCTGACTGACAACCAGCTAGCTCTCTGTCTGATGCGTCTCTTTACATCCATGTGACAGCTCTGGTTGATGTGTTGGGTGTCACGGGTTTGAGTCCTGTAGCTGTCGCTGCTGGATGTTGTGATAGAGAAAGGACACTGGTTACTACAGTTGTGGATGCAGCCTTCAGAGAACATTACTCGATTTTGATCTTGACTTTGCTGAAAATTTGTTAAAAAATTTAAAATGCAATTTGCAGTTTCTGCAGTAAGCTGTTGAGTTGGGAATTGTAGGTGTCTGTTGTTTTAGCTTAACTCATTCTAGAAACGAAAGAAAGGATATCTCCGCTTCTGCCACACTGAATTTGACCACTCTTTAAGGAAAACTACCCCTTGTGAGTCCCTCAAGTTTATGGAAGTTTAATTCTAAATCACTTGAGTACTCTTTTAATGAAAATCGAGCCCATCATGCAAATTGAGTACAGAAAGAAAAATTGAGTTAAGAGGAGGATGGAGGAGTTTCATCGGTCAGTAGCAAGAAGGTGCTCAGATTCCAGAGTCAGATTCCATTACATTTAGAAATTGTGGGTGAGCAGAATTTGTCAGAAAGGTTCAGGATAAACGGAAGCTGTCATGGTGCATGTTAAGTGATCTCTGTATAACTGGATAAAACTCTCATGAAAGAGTAATTCATTATCCTCTCAATTATCCTCAGTGTCATCACTCTCTGTCTCCAGAGTAGTTGAGCTGGTTTGATTGGACCATCTTATACATATCCTACATTTTGCAGGCTTCTTGCATGTTGTGTTTACTTGGACCAAATAGTAGCAGGACCTTTACGGTAGAGACCAAAGTGGTTTGTTGTAGAATAAAATGATGTATGTGTCGGGCCTTCAAGCAGTGAAGTGTTAGAACAATATGCCGTCTTGTTGAAAAGTAATGAGAGCTAGTTTTTGTTTTATTCATATGTTGAAGAAATTATTCAAAACTCAGATTCAGAATCCTTCTTAGTCTGGTTTTTATGCAGATTTACAAGGGGATTTAAATTGAATATGTAGCAATGATGTCTCTTTTAAGTGATTTGTTCACAGTCATGAAAAGTGGATCATCAGGAGTCTCAGGTCAAGAACTTAGCTGACCTCTCGTCGTGTCCAGAGCAGAGAGGAAATGCAGGCTGTGTTGTGGCTCAGGGCGAAAGGCTAGCTGGCCTCCATGTCCTCGTTAGCCCTCCTAGTTTGTTTTGAGCCTCATCTCTTCTGTCTCTTGGTTAGGCAATAGTCTGGAGCTATCGCAGCGGAAATTTGCGACCTTAAGAATGTCTTGTAATTTTTAAAATAAAGTGAATATGCATGATAGGCCAGTTTGTTTTGTCCCTTATGCATTTTCTAGTAGTTTTGGTGCATAAGTCATAATGTAATTATAACATTTATTTTTGTAGTCAGTCATTTGCAACAGGGACATTGTGTATGAGCTATATAGCATTTTCTCCCAACATGTACAAACAGATGGTGAACACAGAACGACACACCAGAATTACCAGTAAATCAAAGAAAACTAATACTTGCCAAAGGATTGTTACACAAAGTGTTGAATGATGCTTTCACTTATGCGTGCATCAGGATCAAGGTGAATGACCAGATCGTGGAGGTGGATGGGACCAGTCTGGTGGGCGTCACCCAGAGCTTCGCTGCCTCCGTCCTCAGGAACACATCGGGAGTGGTCAGGTATGACCCACAAACACGCAAACCAGCCTTATTATTCTTCTCCACCATTAGGTAACCCTTGATCATAATATAAGATGTTATGATTCAGGGCTTGATTTGATGTAGTTCTTCCTATTGCATACAAACATCAGATTTGTATGTTTTCACCCACTGATGAGGATCTTTGGATTACCATAAGATTATAGAAACTAAAGTGTGTCAAGAAGCTATCAGCCCCAAGAACCAGACTACCATCGTACAGTATCAGACATCATTACTAACATACTGAAGCCTCTAGAAACGTCCTTTAAATTCAGCAATGATCAGTGATGTCTAAGCAGCAAAAAAAAAGAGGAGAGTCTTCACTTTTCACTCCCACTGCATGGTATAATTCTGATTGCTGTTCGTCCTGCTGTCACGGTGCAAAAGCTGCAAAACAGACGCTTAAGTAGCCATGCTCAGTGACATTTTGTTTGGCAGGCCCCTTAGCGTCATTAACATATCTGAGATGTTGTGAAGATGTGGGTACACAATATGCAACAAAAGTCTTGTTTGTCTTGTGTTTGACAGTCAGAACAGTTTTTGGCAGGGGTCCGCTTAGCGCAAAGGGGAGGAGACTGCACGCACACACACACACACACACACACACACACACACACACACACACACACACAGCATGGCAGGAAGGCTTTGATTTGGAAAGCCAGTGCTATCCTTGGCAATGTGGTGAGCCATCTCAGCTTTCTGTTGTTTCTTGCTCTTGTCTTTCATTTTTCTTGGTATGGTTTACTGTAGTCTTGTCTTCTCTGTCTTTGTTTTACCACCACTCCTACTGTGCACTCCCCTTCCTTTTTGACTCTTCTTTTTACTCTTTCTCTTTGTCACTATCCCACTTTTTTCTTCTCCCTACATCTCATGTGCTGTTTTCACACCTCTTTACATTCTTGTGAAGCCTCGTATCTCTTGTCCTGCTCCTATTTGGCTTAATTCATTGATCCATCCATAGACACACTCCGCCTGGTAAGACAGCTGTTATATTGGTGTTAAATAATCCAAGGCCTCAGTGTAGTGTTCAGCCTCAATCCTATTCTGGTCGACAAATCCTCTGTGGGACTCAGCTGTGGAAAGATAGATGTGTGTGTGTGGAGAGTACAGTGCTCTGGGGAAAAGCTGGTGGCTGAACATACTATTGGCTGGACAGATGCTGTTTGCTCAACTAATATTGACAATGGGCGTTTTTTCACATACCAGGATGTGGCACCACAGGTGAGGCAGCCTTGAAAAGGGTACATCTAGATAGATTATATAGAGTAATATGAGCAGTGCACAAAGCTTTATAGTCTGATCTGCCTATTAAAGATCTAGAATAACAAGGTATTTTATTTATCATTATACAACAGGTTGTACAACTAAATAAAGTTAGTAGTCCCTTCATTCTACACACATAAATCTGTGCATTTTTATAATTTGCATGTGGGGGAATGAAGGACAACAGCAACAAGATAGTGACGATAATAATATGGTTATTATTTTAGCATAGCTATTCTATATTCTATACTATTCTAGAGAAATATACAACACTGTGACAATCTTATAGTGAGATGTAATAATAATAACTCTCACTATTATTTCTCAAGACCTATTTTCACTCTTCTATCCCACCCTGCTCTCTCACTATTTCAGTCTTCCTCCATTATGTCTCACCCACTCACTCCTCCTCTACCTCCTCCTCCTCGGTAAATCCTTCCCCCTCTCTGTGTGATCACCAGAGGTTTTATGGCCAAGTGTCCTAGATTTGCCATTTTTGCTATATTTAACCCTGACTTCCAGCAGGAAATCATCCAAGTTTTAGTCAGACGTTCCCCCCATCCCCTCCGACAGTATAAAGCACAGTTTTTTAAAGGCCCTGTCATAGAGAGCACTTGTGGGAAAACACAAGGGAAATATGTACTTGCTAACTTAATATGAAAATTACAATGCATGGCTTTGTCTCACTTATGGAAGATGGTTATTGGCTATAAAGGTGCTCACACTAATTGTGTGAGTTGCAATTAACCCAATAACCTTAAAATCTAAAAGGTTCAAGCTGACATGAGTTTACAGCAGTCTTCTTTTACAAAATGCAGTTTTGACCCAGTGTTGTTACGTTTTGTGACACAAGTGAGCAGCAACGTTCTTTCCATTTTTAAAAGATAAGGTTGGTAATATTCTATATTTATTTTACCAATCCCATGAAAGGGCCAAAACCAACAATGAATTGATCCTTCTAAATACGAAGTCTTTCTTTTCTGTTACGTATTTTCAACGTCCTTTTGTGTCTTTCTAAATACAGGCAATACAACATCCATTCCATCAATGTACAAACTCAAGTACTCCACAATATCATAGCACTATACTGCGCGTTCACATTTGCAAATGGTGCTTGTAGCCTACATAACGATAAATATTGATGCATCAAAACGAATCCATCACTGAAAATGAAACAGTACTTGTAGTCACACAATGTTTGTACATTCAAAGAATGTTTCTGTTGATGTAGTTTTTGGATTTGCATTGTGGCATATCTTTAACGTGTGTTTGGTAGAAGTTGACGAGACGATCCTGCACTTCGGGCCCTGTACTCGATGTACAAGTAAAAGGACTTAGAAAATACATTGATGGAAAAGAAAGACAAAAAATGCTGTCGACAATGTTTTAAAAAATCAACAACATTATCCTGCCACATTTTTCTTTCTCATTGTTTTTGTCCTGTTTCCTGTTTACACCTGCACGTGCATGCCCAGTGTACTTGATTAGTTACGTGATATGCGTTTTGAAGCATAGTAGTATAGACGAAGATTATCTCGGAAACGAGGCTGAAACGCTCGTCTGGACGGAGATCGTTTATAGTTTAAAAAAACAGTTTTTAAACGAAAACGTAGTACTGTGGACTTAGCCTTACACATTGTTGGTTTTGGTGTTTTTTTTGTATTTGTTGAACATAAGAAAAGTACAGAATAACAACATCTTCATTCTTTAACTAATCATATCAAGATGTGCCCAATGTTCACAAACTAAAGAAAATAAGTTTAACAAATAGAGGAAATCTCTACATGACCTTAAATATTATGGATAGCACACCTCAACCATGGTCGACCAGTCATATCTGTTATATGTCATATGTGAAGCAGGGCTGTGTGTGCCCCAGAACAGTGGGAGGCAGAGAGGAACTAAGACAGACTCCCCATGCGTGAGGAGAAAGGTTGTTTCCAGGTCAGCTGCTCCTCAGACCTCCCTGCTGTCCAAAGGCTTGTTCCAGCACAGAACCTAGCTCAGCCAGGGCCTTCTCTCTTTTCTTTTTTCTTACTTTCTCTGTCCTGCCCTTCAGTTGTTCCTTCACATGTAGATCAAATACGCCTCTCTGCTGGAGCGTAAGGCCTTTTCCACATCGCCTTTAGAAATATATATGAAAGAGCTCTCTGGAATTGAATTCACTTGATTAGACCCTATCTCGAATCCAATGTCTCCCTCTCTCACTCTTAACACACATACAGTAGATATGAACATGCTCACACTCACACACAGTCATAGGGCCCCTGCTGCGTTGGCGATTTCCTGGAATAGGTCTGAGAAGTTCTTATACACCGTTGCTTGGTTTTGTCAGAGTTAGGAGAAGAATAAACTGGATTCTTTTGAGTAGCAGGACCATTATTTACACTGAAGTTACATTGGAGGGAGGAGTACATCATTCTGCCTCTTCCTCTTGGGTTTTAGATTTCTCATCAAGTAAACTATGTACTCTTGAATCTAAGATGACTATATCCTTCACGTTCCTTGTCAAATGGACAAACACAAACATAAGAGCACACACGCTATTTGCATGAAGGCAGGTTATATTTGGGACAAACCTCACCCTTGAAGAAGTGCTTGCATATTTTTCAGTTTTGAAAACATCATCTTGTGCTCGTTCTCTTTTTCTCTCTCACGTTGTATATATTTTAAAGTGATATTTATTGTAGGTAGGTCCCATGTGTAGCTACAGCAGTTAGTAGTCAGTAGATCGGAGGCACAGCCTGTGGCTTTCTCCATTTAGTTCCATGTCAGACTAATAACAGGCTGCCTGGCCGAGCTGACTGCCTTCTCACATTATTATGTGAGTCCCATCTCGCTGCCCTGCCCTGATACGTCAGCAGATATCGCTGTCATTGTGGCTGTGGGCCTCTGCTGCTCTCGCACAGTGACACACCACTCTGAGAGAGAGACAAGAAATTGTAGCTTAAATTTAGTAAATATACCTGCTTATGTATGCCTTTTAAAGGACATAACTATCAGGTATGATGTGCAATGTATATGTGTATCTCAAGAGAAAATCTGTGAAAAAAAAATTATGTTAAACATTTTTTCATTTATTTAAAGGTGTAGTCCGTCCGATTTTTAAACTTCGATATGACATATGTAAAATGAATTGTTATCATAAACAAATAAGGCTCAGATAAATGGTGGACCATTTAAAATGAGTTTTTATACAAGTATTTATCAGAGACTAAATTTCCCATAATCCCATTTACTTCGTTTGCTAAAGAAGCAGATTTTCTGAAAAGAAAAAGTGAAAGCCAAACTGGTGACAGTGTGAAATGCAGCCATGGCTACATAATAAAAGTAATAACCTAACATACAGTAAATTGTTTATATATGAAATCAAAATGCCCATATAAATGTTGGTTTTTCGAAATGTGCAATTACTGTTATGTAATCACAGGACAGTTGACTCTGTACATGTGTTGCCAGAACTGTCTATAACAGCGCGTGTTGTTGCAGGTTTGTGATTGGCCGAGAGCGTCCGGGCCAGCAGAGTGAGGTGGCCTCGCTCATCCAGCAGACCTTGGAGCAGGAGAGGAGACAGAGAGAGCTGCTGGAGCAGCAGTACGCCCACTATGACGCGGATGATGACGAGGTAATGACCACACACAACCCTGGCCACTATGCAGGCTGCTGTAGTCTTTAAGGTGTAGTAAAGGATCATGCATACATACATATGAGATTATGTACCTTATAGTGTGGATCTTAATAGGGTACGAGGCCACCCGTTTAATAAGAGGAATATTATCTTATATTAACAACGCTCATTATATATGCATTTATTTGAAGTTCTTCTGCTATCAGGACACATACTTCTTAAACACAACACTATATCGGAAAAAAATTAGGCTTCTAGTTGTCACTTAATGTAAATCAGCTCCCTTCTCATGACAGTTGACTGGAAGTTTTAGCTTATTAACTCCATAAAACTGACTGACAGTAGAGTATGATGCTGGCACACAGAGCACTCAGAGAACACCATGCGAGCGTCAGTCCTAGAAAGCATCTCTCAGCCTTTTTCCCCTCTGATTCTGCTGCTTACTCACAGTGTGTTTAATCCACTCGACACTGAGCTCATGGCCCTGCAACTCATGCTGTCCATCTGTGTGTGTGTGTGTGTGTGTGCGCCCTGGAGACACACATGCATGTAGACACACTCACTCTGTATGTACGCATGAAATTATACACCATAGTAATGTAAATCAATGCAAAGTGTGCCTTCACTTACACACGCAGGAACAGCTGCACTTGTGCGTAGATTTACATGCAGACACAATCTCACCCAACATCTCTCATCAGCGTTGTTTGAAGTCTTTCATTTCCTGGTGGATGGTGGATTGAGAGCCTTAATGCATGCATAAGAAACTCCTCTCCAGGCCCCAGAAGCTGATCCTGGCACTCCCATAATCACGACCCCATACACATGTAACACTGTCAACTCTCATTAACGCTCCTGTGAAGAGTTGAGGCTCGATTTCAGCCGATAGCGTAGACCTCACTGTGCTTTGGAGAATCAGATTCAAACACGCAAGAAACCGTCCTCCTTCCGCTTTCTTCCTGCTGTCTTTCAGATCTAGGGTATGTAATGAAAATCGAAATAAACCCGGGAGAACAACTTTTTTAATTTGAATGAACACCCTGTGCCACAGATCCCCGGAAGGACACATAAACACAAGAGTGGTAATTGTATTAAAATTGTTAGTCCATACATAGATTACAAACTGCTTTAAAAACACACCTGAAATCTGCCAGTCGAGCACAAAGCCATCCATAACTCCCTATGTAACCGCCGATAGGGTAAACAGTTACAAAACCATTACAAAGATCTATAGGCAATAAAAGGAGGTCATCAATATTAATATCTCTATAAATATTAGAACGAGTTCTCACCGGGTGGGGAGGGAGGGAGGTTATTTCTCACTCTGAGTGCTGCCAGGGTAGATGTGATAGACAGCTGTTTATTAGCACTGGGGCTTCAGTCCCAAGAGGAAGGGATGCTCCTACAGTTAGCAATAGACATCACACAATCACATGTCAGTCAATTTGTGTGTTTGGTTGTAAGTAATCTAATACACATGCATGCCCATCTGTCAGCAGCAACACACACTGGCTACAAAATATGTAAGTCTAACCACTGTATTCCCATATTCACCTTCATTTCTACTTTTCTGATTGTAAATTAAATTAAATGGGATTTGAACTGTTTTTTGGACAAAACAAGCAATTTGAAGACAACGCCTTGGGCTCTGGGAAATTGTGATTTTCTGTTTTCTGATATTTTATAAACAGTGAAAATAATCACCAGTTTAATTGTTCATGAAAATAATCAGTAGTGGCATCCCTAGACTAAGATACAATTTTGTTTGTTTTGCAAATTATGTAAATGTGAGGATACTGGATAAAAGGCCGATTGTTCCACTAAAGTCAACAAAAAGTAACACATCAATCAAGAATGAATAGAAGTAGCTGATTTGCATTACCATGCTGACAGATCCATTCTCTTATGTCAGCACCAACATGGAAACACATGGGCACACACATGCCACGTTTAGTAGATAGTAGAGATTTCTCAGGACGGTTTCATGATCGCAGAATTGGTCATGTGAGGGTAAAAATACAGTGTTTTTACATTTTAGCCGTACATCCATAATATTTGGGTTTTATTATCTTTAACAATGGATTTTGATTAATGTGAGGCATCCATTTTATTTGCTTATTCAAGTTCTACCTTATTATTTAGCGCCAGGTGAGATATATCAAAGCTTTCGGAAAAAGTTGAGTTTCCTAGTCATAATGACGACTTGGAAGCTGATGCGAATGGTATACATAATTTGTAAACTGATAATTATGGTAACTCCCATATGACTGCAACAAAGTTTTTAGTTTACTGACTTCAGTTTTAAAAAACATTACATACAACTTGAAGTAATCAAGTAAAAACATTAGGTCCTTTAAAACAATGTTGCATATACAATACAATTATGTCAGTGCATACACACATTAAGTCAAAGATTCCCACAGTGGCTCACGTACACTCTTCCTCCTTTCAAAGGAGCAGTCACAGCCCTTTCCTCTAGTGAGTGACAGTCATTATGCCAACATCATATTCATATTAGACATTCATAGTGCAGATCCTCACACGCCGAGCACCCTCTAAACAACAGCAAGATTTCTCCCTAAATCGTCCCTTTCTCTCCCAATTCTACAAGCATGTGGTCGGAGGTGATACATTTATCATATGCAAATTGGTGTTTGATTGCCCTCCCATGTGTTCTTAATGTGGGATGCTGGTACCATGGCAACAAGCAAGCTCATTATGGAAATGGCACTCTGTGTCGACCATGCATGCAAACAAATCAGGCCTGAGCATCTGGGAGGGAGATAGATGGAGGGAAGTGCAGGGAAAGAGATGAGGAGAAGATATAGGCCATGATGATGAGAGAGGAGATGAGATTGTGTGTGTGCATGCATGTGTAGTACGTGTGTGTGTGTGTGTGTGTGTGTGACAGATCAAGACAGAAAGACAAGTAACTACAGAAAGATGGATTTTAGATAGACCAAACAAGATAGAGGGAAAGACAAAGTAATGTGGGACCAAGACAGTAGTGACAGAAAGAATGGGAGTGCATAATAAATATTGCATTAATTAATTCTCTTCACTGTAAAACTATTTATTTCTCTTTATCTTTTATGGATACTTACATGTAGATGAATAAATATATTTCCATTTCCATTGTAGGCTTGCTTTCAATCAACAGGGACTGATTGACAGAAAGTGAGAAAGTTAGAAAGGACAGGATAGTTGTGTGATGTTAGGAGGGAGACAGAGATGTTTTCACAGAGTAGCTCCACTGGAATTATCAGGCTCTTTTGGTCGTCGGCCAAAGAGTGAATCATCGGATCCATTTAGATCCAACGCCTAGTGGCCAATGCCAATAATCATTATACAGTATTTTGAGAATCAGGGAAAAGAAAAACTGCCTTGAACTCATGCAAAGGCCTTCATTCATGTCCCTGTTTCAACCCTGTTAAACATTTAAAAGCTGTAATAATAAGTTGTTTCTGGTTACTTTTATTAGTCAGATTTCTTTAATAAATCCTGCGGATTTCTAACATCTAGAATAAGCTCCATTAGAGACACTATAACGGGCTCCAACTTCATTAGTTTTGACCTGTAACCTCCTTACACTTGAGGCGATATGGTGACTAATGCTTAAAAGTAATAAAAAGTGACATTCAAATTTGGCCAGTACAACTTATCTTCTGGCTTGTTTTTATAGAAATGACACTCACGGCTGACCAGGCTGTCAAACCAATTTATTTTTGACAAAGTTTTGGCCAACTAAAGTGGGTTACCCTAAAACTTATGTAACCGGTAGCATTAAAATAGCATTACTTATGCAAAATAGAAAGTAGAAAAAAGGATGGCGTGAGGAAAATGGGTAGGAGTTTCTGGCCGTGCTTGACACGCAATATGCAGCAGGTAGAGCAACATGATGCACTCTGACTGGAGTAGACAGATGAGAGAAGACAGAGAGAAAGCGAGGTTTGATAAATGGATGTCGCAGCTGGACAGCTGGATGTCTGACACATGTGACACATCTCCTTAATCAATTTGTACAATAACAAAATGAAACATTTTATCATTTATGTTGGTATTAACTGTATATTGATACCTTCTTTATAATACTTCATATTTTCATGCAAAATAACACATTCATATTTCCCTTGTATTTTACAAAACGAGGACAAATGTTATTTCTGGCTGCCTGGATGAGGAAATAAAGTTTTCCTTGTATTCTGCTTGTAGGATGGAAGTGTATCTGCAGAAAAGTGGACTACGTGACTGACTTTGCATTTCCTCTTACAGCAGACGGGAGAGTACGCCACAGATGAGGAGGAGGTGGGGACAACGGTGGCAGGCGGGGAGAAGAGCATCGAGGTGTTTGACTTGCCTGAGACAGAGGACATCTTGTCTCCCTCGGAGTTAGACGCCAATAAACTCTACCAGAAATTCAGAGAGGTACACCCAGATACTTTCTCATCTATAGTTCAATCCCTAATCTTGAATATCCTAATGTGAAGATTGTGAACACATTTCTCTCTGTTAGTGCTTCTGCTTTAAGAACAAGAAGAATACATTTAAAAGAATAAATATATCCACACACACACTAGAATAACTTGACCACAGAAAAAAAGATAATTCACTTAAACAACAATGGATACCAACACAATGGAGTCTAGGACCACTGCTTTACTTGGCAGAGTTATATTCTTTTGTCAAGATCTACGATCCGCTTAACCTCCCTAATTCCTAATCTGGATGATTAGAGGCGTGAATACAAAAGCAATGTAAGACCTATGCTCATTACATCTCTAATTACCCATGTTTGGTTAAAACCCACAGATGAGGAGAAAGAGCTAACACGTTAAACCTGTATTTGAATTAATTTGCATCCTGATCTTGGCAACTCTTCACACAACCGGCCTCTGAGAAAAGAAACCCGTTTTGTTGAACTTTTTCTGCCATCGCTAACAATGAACTCACCTTAAAAACTAAACTAATTCACTGACTGTTAACTCGTTTATGCTTTTTAGGTTGCTGGGACGCTGGTGATATTGATTAAACACTCCAGCACTGCCTTTGGCACCATAACACTTGAGCCTTTCTGTGAGACTGCCACAATAGCTGTATGACACATTTAACAAATGGCTTCAGCTGCACTGCAGGCACCGCTGGGGATATCGAGTGAAACTATAATGTAATCCCTGGTCACAGGATGTATACATTTGTTCCATTTTCTCATTTTCTCTAGCTCTTGACCTTTCTCTCCCAAAGTGTAGCTTTTACCTTTTTTCGTTTAAAGGGCTCTCCCCTTTCCCACTTCTTCCTCTTCTCTCTTTGCTGCTTTTACACACCCGAGGAAAAAGGAAGCCAGGCAGCTGGGAAATAAGCCTTTTTTTTTTTAAATCACAGGAAGAAGATGTGATAGTAAAATGTTCTTGTAGTTAAACAGTGAACAGATCTCTCTTAAACCTTTGTATCTTCTTAATGTCCTTTTGTAAAACTATTATTCCCTACTAGGCTGCTGTTCAAGTCCATTTTACTTTTTTACTTAACTATTAATGCCTTCATCAACACAGACGCAATATTGAGCGATTTACTCACACCTTTCTAGACAAATCATTTCCACATCTCTTGTTCCATATCCAGTTCTTTCTCTCCATCGCCTCTTCTTTTTATTTCTGCTCCGGCATTATCTCCCTCTTTCTGTATCTACCTCTAAATGACTGCTCATCTCAACTTCCATCCATAACTCCTTTGTCGCTCTCTCTCCATTTCCAACACTATCCATCTAACATGTTACACTTCAGAAAATATACAAGCCTGTTTGTCTGAAGATGTTATCCGTTTTTTATCCGTCTTAACAGTTTTAGACATTTAGTGAAAATGTCTCAATTTTTTTGATTTAATGCTATGTTTTTAAAACTATCTAGCTATTTATCTATCTCTATACATCTATCGCTTTCTTTGCCTCTCCTCTGAGGGTGTGTGTCGGTGCTGGAGCTGGGATGCTGTCAGGGGAGGACAGGGTCGGCTGCTTCGTCACACTGTATCGACAGTGGAGAGAGCCTGCGCAGCCATGCATTTGATTATCTGACCGCCCTCACTTTACTCTCCTGTCTTCTCTTTTCTCCTCCTCTGCTCCTAACAGCTCCAGATCAAACACACAGTGACCGAAGCCGAGATCCAGAAGCTGAAAAGCAAGGTAGGAGATTAAAACTGTCAGCGTGCGGGCTTGTTGTGGGTGCAAATGACAGAAGTTGGTCAGAGGTCAAAGAATTTGTAAATAGACTAGTGTCCGGACAACAGGAGAGCAAGGGTTCATGTTTGGTTGGAAAGCTTTAGGAATAGATTTTATTCTTAAAGAATAGGAAGCAGATTGTTTTACTAAAACAGTAGGTACTAAGGAATCTGTTTCTGCTTCAAAAAGACAAAAAAGTACCTACAAATCTGAGATATCTTGCAAAACAATGAAGCTTCCTGCAAGAGGCTGCAATAGTTGCCTTTGCAGTTTTACCTAATACAAAAAGTCGTGTGCCCTTCCATGTCCTGCAACATGTTCTTTTCCTAAGAACACCAAGTCGAATTCATTAAAGAAGTGGTGCCTAAAAAGCTTTTTTCAAGAGTAAGGATTGATCGACTTTTACAGAGAAAATAAATGTGTGCTCTGAATGCAGACTTTGCTCTAAAAAAGACCCTTTGGTCTCAACCAGTTGAATATTTTATAGGCTGTTGTCACTGCTAATGCTTTGATGTGAGAGACAAACTATATAATATATCAAAAAAAATATGAAGACTTTTATTCCAAATTCCAATATCATTTTGGGGAAACAACATTGTCAAGGCTTAGAAAACATTTACTATCCTATTATACTATTATAATTATACTAAACTATTAAAGGTTCCCATGTTGTAACTAAAGTTGTCTTTGTCCCCTGCCAGCTGACGTCAGTGGAGAGGGAGAAGCAGCGCTGGGAGAAGGAGAAGAGCCAGCTGAAGGCCAGCATCGAGGAGAACAGGGAGAGAATGTTGAAGCTGGAGAGCTACTGGATCGAAGCCCAGACGCTCTGCCACACGGTCAACGAACACCTGAAGGAGGCCCAGGCACAGTACCAAGCTCTAGAGAAGAAGTACAACAAAGCCAAGAAACTCATCAAAGACTTTCAGCAGAAGTAAGGGAACATGGGTTAAACTGGTCATTCTAATCTGGGATATGGAGAATGAGGGAGGAATATATTTTGAAAATGGAAGATGTAGCAGGACATTTCAAACTTTTCCCATTAAGATGAGGAATTAAACCGCCATTTGACCTCCATTTAGGTGCATTTATGTTGTTGGTTCAGCTTTAAAATGTGTGATTATCTACTATACATGTAAGAGCTGTAATTTGTCCGATTCGATGAATGTTTTCCTCATTTACTTGTGAAGTACCACAGAACGTTCCCAGACCTTACTTTGAACACCCCTAGAATCAATCAGTAAAAGTCATTAGGATGTACTATCACCCATTTGAAAAACAATATAAAGCCACAATGTGAAGACTTTTTATGTGATTATAGCATATTTCAGATAATTCTGTTGGCATACATTTTTGTTTGTAGCAAAATTTGATAATTCCAGTGAGAATTTGTCTGTTGCTTTTAGCCTCTTAACCTCAGTGTTAAGCACCGCAGACAGGGCTAAAGCCTCTTAACTCAAGGTCCACTCACAAGCTTTTTCCAGAGTTTTCAATCACATCTCAAGGTCTTTATCAGCAGATGGAGTTTGCTCATGTAATTTCCCGTGGAAATCAGTGATCAGTATGGAACTTTGTAGGGGGGTAAACCCTGGTTTTATGTCTGATGTGAACACCCTCTTTAGCCTGTTTAGATTTTGATCCCAAGCAGCTTGCCCTGAACTGATGCCTGATGCTTCTTTAGTCTGTGCTGTCAGAAAACATCTTCTTAACCAACTCTGTCTCCTTGACTTGCTGAGAGATGCACTTAACAGCTTGAAATGAAACATAATTTACATGTCTATTATAACCACTTCAACAATTTCTTGAAGGAGGTCATTGCATCAATCCTTCCATTAAACTTATGCTTTAATAAATCATTTTAGATAAATTGCTTCATTTATCCTTTTACAGCCTCACTTGCTTCAATGAGCAGAAAAGAAAATATCTACTGCGTTTCCATCTGTGAGGCAGAGCCGCTCTTTTTATAGCACGAGTCTTATCCCTTTTCAACAGTAAGAGCTGAGTTTCCATTCGTATGCAGCGCAGCGCTCCTGCTTTTCAGTGCGTTGATCTTTTTGGTCAGTCCCATCACAACCTCTCCTGCTCAGCTCCAGTCTGACTGCCTCTAATTGGCTCTGACCCTGCAGGCCAAATGGAAGCTAACTGATGATCTGTAGCAGAGGACTGAGCTGCAGAGAAGAGACAGCAAGCTCACAGACCAAAGGCAAACAAGGCACAAGGAAACGGCTGAATTTAGTATTCTTAGGGATGTAAATTTTTGTGTTATTTTTTAGGTGTCGATATTTATTGTGAGTGTGAGTCACACTAAAATCCTGAAACAGCTGAGCGAGAGGCAGGCGCTGTCACACATGGAGAAACATGCACACACACTTAAACGTGTCTTGTTGTCCTGTGTTAACACACACCTACTCAGCACATTACGATATCCCCTCCCTCTCGTCTCTCCAGAGAGGTGGAGTTTATCCAGAAGGAGGATGCGGAGAGGAGGCGGCTGGAGGAGGCTGAGAAAACTCACCTGGCTGAGATCCAAGGACTGCAAGTCAGGGTAAACCGGATGTTTTTAAGTTTACTGTGTCTTATCTCTCACCTCCATCCTTTTCTGTGTACCTCTCTGTGTTTGGTATACATACATACATGTACACATACATGTTGTGTGTTTTAACAACATGTTCAAAAAGATCGATTTGTCTTGTAACAGCACTCTGTCACTACTGTTTTCCCTCAAGATAGCATCTGACATATCTGTGCCACTTCTGCCACATAGAGAAAGGTCTTCTCCTCCTTGAACAGTGACAACACTTTTACTCTGTGTCCAGGGGCCTGTGGTCCGTTCTGTTGTCAAACTCTGTATTGATTTTCTGCTCTGTTTTGTTGTTTTCTGCTAGTCTCTGTTCACCCCCTTCAGTTGAATGGGCAGTCAACCCGACTGTCCCCTACTATTATTCTGCACACTTAGCACTCATTCTCCTACTGCACTGCATTGTAAAGGATGAATGGTGAAGTGTAGGACAAGCAAGAGTGGTGGAAAAATAGTATAATGTGGAATTTAAGCCAAAAGCCAGACAGGAGGGTTATGCTTTAACTAAACTGACATCTCATTTCATTTCATTTTCTACCGCTCGTTCCCGTTAGGGGTCGCGGGTGACTGGAGCCTATCCCAGGGACTTTGGGCGTACACCCTGGACAGTGGCCAACTCGTCGCAGGGCTGACACATAGACACACAACCAGTCACTCTTACATTCATTCACTAGGGGCAATTTAGAGTTGTCAATTAACCTCACACATGCATGTCTTTGGACGGTGGGAGGAAGCCGGAGAACCCGGAGAAAACCCACGGTAACACGGAGAGGACATGCAGACTCCACCCAGAGAGATTGTGTGATGATGGTCTGGTCCAGGATTCGAACCCACGATCTCCTTATTGGGAGGCAGGAGCTCTGCCACCGTGCACTCCCTAAACTGACATACTGGATCAAATGCACTGTAGATTCAAATGCTTCACTTGTGCTTTTCATGTGCTCTTGGCCAACTCCTGTAAGAGACTCAAATGGAATCAAGAGATGATTTATGTGCTCCTCATCATGTAGGCCATTTATTTCAGTGCTTTAAAGGAGCTGTTTTGACAGGTAAATGCCTACGGCTGATTAACATTGATCGTTTCCTCTCCCTCTACAGATTGCAGCATTAGAGTCCGAGCTAATGCAGCTGATGAAGCAGAACGGCATCCAGGTCAACAACAACAACAGCAACAGTACTGAAAGGCTCAGCGCTCAGCAGCACAGCCCTAAAAGGGCTGCAGCACAAGCCAGAGGTCTGTTTGTGAGGGGACTGGTCTCTGCCAGTTTAAATGAATAGTTCCACATTTTGGGAAATATTCACTTCCTTGCCGAGAGTTAGATGAGAAGATCGATAACACTCTCATGTCTGTCCAGGAAATTTGAAGCGGGAGCCAGGAGCCGGCTAAATTAGCTTGGCATAAAGACTGGAAACAAACGGAAACAGCTAGCCTGGCTCCGTCCAAGCTCATTTGTTAAATCTGTACAAAAAGCTAATTTTAAAAACAAGTTGTCGTTTAACAGGGGATTATGTGCGGAACAGTCCCTGCACCCGGGCCAAGAAATAGCTGTCTCAACTGTCATGTCGTTTTTTACACTTTGGTTCTTAGGGATTAAACAAACAAAATATAACGTGTTAATTAGTGAGCTTCAGAGGTGCTGGTAGGCAGAGTTTCTTTCTACCATATTGACAGAGTCAGGCTAGTTACTTCCCTCTGTTCCCAGAAAGCGAATAAGCGTATTTCCCAAAATGTCCAACTATTCATTTAATGAATGCAGTGACAGCTCAAATAGGAGAGTAAGCGATAACATGAACATCACATCTGCATCTCCTCATGTTAACGTCTGATACATGGTCTTCAGTACACTTTCAAAGTTTCACTACTGCATTTCTTGTTTAAATAAAGTATCAACTAAGTACCTAGAATGTTTTTGTCCCTGAAATTACCCATGATGCAATGTATGTTGCCTTTCCCTTTTTCTCCCCCCTGTAGTTTTTTTTGCTCTTCTTGCCCTGTGAAGGACATTTCCTGAAGATTTGACCGTCATGTCTCAACTCAGATACACACACATCCTCCTGTCCTCCGCTGCCTTAACCATCACATGCACTTTTCCTCTGACTGTAGCTTCACTTCGGACCTCCGCAAACAAAAACAAAACACGTAATCCCTTTTGAGCACATCTATCTGGCTTTGTTCTCCTCGAGTCTTTTTAAGCTCCGCTGGTTTCATGGCAGTGGCTGCATTTGTCAGAACAGAGAGTACACAGAGAAGTGCCATATCTGATACTGTACAGTGCACAAGGGATAACGGGAGTGATTGGATCTGCACTGATCTGAATGACGCAGCCCATTATGCAATATTAAAAAGGGGGGGGGGGGGGGGGGGGG